>JAHLJT010009355.1:136066033-136794275 GCA_031308135.1 Acheta domesticus
CCACCCCACTGCTGTCGCGGCGGCGTGTCCGCCGCCGGCCGCCGCCGCCGCGCACGTGCAACGCTTTGCAGCGCGTTTGCAGGCAAATAGCCTCTTACGCTGGCCCCGGCCGGAGCCTCTGACCGGGGCGGCGGGGGCGGGGCGGGGCCTGAGGCGGGGCCCGCCGCGGGAAGCAATCGCCGCGGTCAGTCGCCCCGACGGCCTCCGGATGGAGTGCGAGCGCCTCGTGCACAGTGTGCCAGTGCGCTCTGCCCGCGAGGTCTATCACTCAGTTCACCTACATTTGTTCGCTTCTCGTAACCTCTTTTTTCCGTTCATTTGTGTAAAATTATCGTGGAGAAACGAGATCTAACAAGCGCAAACTCAATGTGTCTTGTTTCTTGGAAGCAAAACGGCCTTTTTAAGGCATATATAACTTATTGTCTCTCAAATCAACTAAATGTTGAATAATTTAAAATTAGAAGCTTTGACAGATTTTTTTTCTTAAAAGAAAGTTTTAAATCGAAGACTAGAGAATTCACATTTTAAAATGTAAATCTTTTCTTCCTCGAAAGTTCAAGATAAGTTTTGCTTTTATTTCGAAAAACATTTTTTGAATGACTGTCTGATAAGATCATACATTACTCAATTAATCACTTTTTAATTACTAAATTTACCACAAATTGTGTTACCGGATCAGAAACATTCGCGTATTTCTAAATATCGAAGATGCTGGACGAGTGTTCTTCGATTTTATATAGTATTGATTCACGATTGATTAATAGGACTAAATATGTCCACTCTACTACGGTTTTTCGAATTAGATTCTACATTATTTTGCTGAATAGGCGGAAGAGACGAATTCCCCTTTTTCCACAGAGTGGAGACTGACCACTGGGCCCGTGTGCATTCACCTGCCCGAGGGAGCCAGGGGGCGGGATGGGGCGGGCGCGGGAATTAAGTCGCTTAATTGCGAAGCTGCACTGGACGGCCGAGGCCGCGGAAGTGCAGGGGCGCGCGGCGCCACCGTGAAATTGCGCGCCTCGCCTCGCCAAACTGGACCGCCCCGCCCCGCCCCGCCCACGCCCTACTCGGCCACCTCGCATTACCCCGCACCGTCCCACTATCCTCCGCTGGCGTCCCAGCATCCTACACCGCCCGCACCACCCCATTCCGCTTCACCTTGACCCGCTCCCGCATCACCACATCCCACTGTGCTCCACTTCAGTCCATGCTGCCCCGCCTAGCCTTCTGTTCCCCGCCTCACGTCGCCCCGCTTCGTGTCGCCCCGCTTTGCGTCGCCCCGCTTTGCATCGCCCCGCTTTGCATCGCCCCGCTTTGTATCGCCCCGCTTTGCGTCGCCCCGCTTTGCATCGCCCCGCTTTGCATCGCCCCCCTTTGTATCGCCCCGCTTTGCGTCGCCCCGCTTTGTGTCGCCCCGCTTTGCGTCGCCCTGCCTCGCTGCATACCAATTTGCATCGGCCTACTTTGCATCGGCCCGCTTTGCGTCGGCCCGCTATGCGTCGGCCCACTTTGCGTCGCCCCGCTTTACGTCGCCCCGCTTTGCGTCGCTCCACTTTGCTTCACCCTGCCTCGCGGCATCCCACTTTGCGACGCGTCGCCCCGCTTTGCGTCGCTCCACTTTGCGTCGCCCCGCTTTGCGTCAGCCTCGCTTTGCGTCACCCCCGCCCCGCGTCGTCCCGCATCGGGTCGCATCGCAGCGCATCGCCTCGCTTCGCCTCACACCACCCCGTCCTGCCACACCCCGCTCCACCCCGGCCGCGTGCCTCTCACGCCTATCCATTCTCTATCTAGTCATGCCCCACGCCTCGCTGCTTGGCTAATGAGTTCACAATGCCTTCTATGTCCTACCCTGCCCCCATTTTGTCATTATCTAGTTGTTTTAAACTTTACTGCATGTCCCGCCCACGAGTGTATTTTTTCAATTATGACAAATGGATAAATGAAATACCTGAGAAATATGCTGTATAATAGGTACTGATTCCAAATGTACGTATTAAGTAGTTTTTTAAGTTGTCTTAACAAAACAATTGACAACTAGCTCCAGAAAATTCGACTCTACTCACTTCGCTCTCTCGTTTCAAGTTAATGACAGAGCTCTGACCTCTAGTCTTCACGTAATGATATTACGAGTCAATAAATGTAAAATTTACTCGACGCACTTCCCATGTGTAACTACTTCTGAAGTTCTTCTACTTCATTAATATTTATCGCTAATAAACAGACTTATTAATATTTTTTCATTCGACTTCTTTCAATTAGTCTACACTGCATCTGCAGCTTCAAAAAAGCTTTTAAAATGTTTTTATTGGAATATTAGGTGATATTGTTGCTTTGATGAGTAATAATTTTGTGCAAACAAAGAACTACCAAACAAGTCAATGAAACGTCTCAAAATCTATTAATTATAATTGCTCTTCGACACCTAGTACATCCTCGTCTAAAATAATGTCTGCTGCAAACCAGTGTTCTATTACGCACATTAACCTTTCGAATGTGAACGGGAGACAAATGAGAAAATGTTAGTGTTTGAATAATTATTTGTTTTCGTAGTTGTTTCAAGTGTTTATATAGAAAAGATGGAGAATTTCGATAAATATATTTTCTCGGCAAAGCTATGTTTATCTCAAGAGAAATCCTGCTTTCATTTACGGGCAAAATTTTTTTACGTCTAATATGCATTTTTATAAAAGGATACTATAGCGTGACTAAGAGCAGCCGGCAGTGGTCTTGCGCATGTCTTCTCATACAGTTTCTCTAAAAAAGAATCTACCCAAAAAGGTAAAATATTTACAAAACATGAGATCTACTCACAAATTAGCTAGCTAATATCTAGCGAATAAAAACTTCAGTTTCTTCGTTTCTAAAAACACACACGATGAATGAAAATACTTCACTCCTTAACTGTTTCGTCTGGTTCAAAGGTAAAATATTTACAAAACTTCAGACCTACACAAAAATTGGCTAGCTTATATCTAGCAAATAAAAATTCAGTTTCTTCGTTTCTAAAAACACACACGATGAATGAAAATACTTCACTCTTTAACTGTTTCGTTTGGTTCAAAGATTTTTCCGCCTCGTCGACTCTGAAAGACTAGTTTGTGTACTAACTGCTGGTTGCTTTCTACAGCGATTTAGCGCCGCGCAGCAGTGGCGCGGAGTTATCCCGCTTTCTGCCCGATTACATTACCAGGAGAATGTTTTGTGTAAACGTAAGCTCCCTCTGCGACGCCAAGCGGAAGTCTGCGCGCGTCCACTGCCCGAGCCACTCTGAATAGTGCTGTCCTCTCCAACTTGCTTTTATGAGGGACTTTTATGACAGACTGTCGACTTTTATCTGCCGTTGGACGGAGCTCTTTTCTGAGCCTTCTTGAAAAGGCTTTCTCTATTTGACTTCCTAACTGCCTCTCTCAGGCCTTTCTTACTATTTTCATGAATGTCATTCGCTGAAAGGATTTATTGAAGTGTATTAGAAGTGATAGCTTAAACAAGACGTTGCACTTAAAGTCACTTACAGAAAATTTCGATCAAGAAGCCTAGATTTCGAATCCTTTTGACGTTTCGACAGCGAAAATTGAATTTAAGCCTACAAATTTATGAATTTTGGAAACAAAAATTTCATTTATTTCAATAGTATATGTTCTATATACAGTAATCATTATAACAAAGCATTTATTTTGAAAACTGGTGAAAAACAGGGAAAAATGTACGGTTTATAATTGTCATTGTGGTGGCGTGGTGATTAACTCAAATCTTAGATTTCGAAATTAGTTACAAAAGAATCAGGAATAATCCACACCAATATTTAGTAGTATTGTTTATTTAAAAATGCAGCAAAAGCTGCCTAATTGCATCAAAAATTATACGCTAAACCAATTACGTAAAAAGTGGGCGAGATTTTATTGATCCCGGGCACGTCAGAGGTTATTCGTTAATAGTAATATTAAATTACGAAACGTTGATATCATTATGGTTAATACAAGAGAGAGAGAGAATAAGTATTGATTACGGGGGCGTCAATCATTTATATATTTGAATCCGCAAGTGTGGCGTGTGTCATGTTCCGAGAGATGATGATTCCTCCCTCCACTATTCAAACTACTGTCAAAAATCCGTCACCGTCGGGACACGAACTCTAGGACATCGATGCTTCAGAGGAAAATGTGTTAACTCTGAGCTACTGCAGCATATTTCATTTCGCAATTAAATATAAATTGGTAAAATATCAGCACTGTTTTAAAGCATACAAAAATACCTTGGAACAGGTGTACCGCAAGGTCCTGAAGCGACTTAACCTAGAGGAACGATTATCCCTTCCAAGCGCCATTCAACTGGCCCTCGCCCCCCCCCCCACCTAACACAGGCGCGGTCCCGGTGCCACCCTTCCCCGCCCCACAGGCACCGCCCCCAATGAGCAGCGACGCGAACATCCTGCTGATAATTCTCTCGTCAATCGAGCTTCCACCAACAGGGGCCCCTGTCGGGCCTTGTAATGCGATCCCTTTCCCTCCCATTCATCGCAATTCTCATCAGGCATAAACAGTACGACTCTTATGCAGGTTTTATACACAACAATCAACGATATGTATTTTAATTTGTTTTATGTGTAGCTATATCGATATCAAGATTCATTAACAGTTTGTTGATAACTAATGATACGTTGAGAGTAAAATCCTGTGATATCTACCACTTAGTCTGTAATTAAATTCTATGGAAACTCAACACGATTTTGCCATACGTTCTTTTCTCACGTCTATTTGCAGGTGGAGGGATTGCATGAATACATAACGATGATTCACTTGACCATAAATCTAAGTGCAAAACCACCAACAAAAACTGAAAGAAAATCATCCAACATCCAAAACATTCATTGAAGTGAATTTGTACCCTAGATCTGAAACATTAATGAACGTCTCTGTGATGACATAAAGTGAATAAATAAAAGATAATAAATAAAAACTTTTATAGAATCATTATAATATTCTTTTAAAAATATGCATTTATGACCTAAAAGTTCTGAAATATGCACTTTAATAGACAATTAAAATAAACAATATTTCATTTTCTGATAAACCTTTCTTGATAAAATTCAGGAAAAGCATGACTGGAATGAAAATATATACTTTTGTTTGATTATGCAAACATAAGACAATCTCCTTACTTCGCGGGAGAAATAATTGAAGCAAATATTCACCTTAGTGAAGTACACTGTAAGTCTTGTCGAATTTCTTTTGTCTAGTTTAAAAAATATGATAATCAAGAAATATCCTACATTTTTCACGAGTATTTATCATCTAAAAAAGAAAAAAAACTGTCACAAGCTCATTCTAATCAATGAACTGATCACAAATAGTAGTTTCTATGAAAAGGTGAAACGTTTTAGAAATGAGTCTCATTTTTAAGGAAATGTGTAAAATATGCACCAACAGGAAAAATTAACCAAATATGACTTTCATGTTAGTCTACATAGCATCAGATATTAACCAAATGTCAAGGAATTTCACTTAGCTATGCTCTGAAGCAACGAACAAAAATATGCAAAATCATAGAAATCCGCTCCCTACTGATTAGATTACATTTTACCGCTGGAATTTTTTCCCGCCAGAAAATGACGCCAACAAATGTCGCGAACAAGAGGATACGTGTCACCGTTCAAATTGAGAACGAAAACGTCGTTAGGTTGCGCTGCCACGTGCGCCCCAGGAGGTGCATGCAACAGACGTGGCGGCTCTCAACACGAGCTCGCCTGAAGCGGACGTTCTAATAAACCGCAGCAGCGAATGGGCTGGTACAGTACGTACGTACAAGCGTATGCGTCAGTTCGTGCGCGTACATCTGTGTGTGTGTGTGTGTGTGTGTGTGTGTGTGTGTGTGTGTGTGTGTGCACGTACGCGTGTGTTCTCAAATACCTCTCATTAGTAGAGATTGCAAAGATGTAAAAGCCCGGAGGAGTGCTACTGTACTTTACTAAATTACAACACAAAATGAAAAATGCAATCGGTAAAATATTGTCAAAAGAAACATCCTATCAGAAGGAAACGCACAAGAGTAAATGAGGGCGCAGTTTCTTCCCAAAGCAAACTAGTGGTTACAACAGCACCACTTTCTTGCTTTATTGTGCAATTTTGCAATTTTCGAAAATTCAAAGAGTTAATCAAATTGATATCTGTGCCATTTTAAACATTGTTTGCTCTGTTCGAGAAAAACGGTCTGTTTTTGAAAGAAAAAAATTAAATAAATTGCCTTTTCTTAAGAAAAATTTTCGCGAAAACTACTTGTACCCCTTTGGTTTCAAAAAAATTGTTGAAATGATATATTCAAGTAGGTAGTAAGTAGTAAGTATAAGTATGTAGGTAGCTTGGTAGAATTCAAGGAAATAATCTCTGTAACTAATATTACATTAATCCTCATTAACATGAATTCCAAAGGATCGAAATAATCGGAGTTTTATTGGCGAGAAAATTGTCTAAACGGTTTAGACTCTAGCGTTCGGATGGCCTGACAGACGGTCAGTCGGATTGTCAATCAGTGAGGCAGTCAATTAGTCAGATTCAGTCAGAGGTTTTGAGGAGAACTAATTTTTCGTTATCAAGGACCCACAACCCGTGGAATCTGACTATATAAGTTTCTAGAGGAAGTCATTTATCACATTAAGGAAGAAAGAGTTATCCGCTTTTCGATCACAAGGGCCCACACTACGAGTTTTCTGACAAAAAATTGGGCATTTTCCGCCGTAATATTACACTATTTTTCTTTAGTATGAAGCAGACGAGATAATAAAAAGAGAAAACCAAGTGTGAGATAGTGTTGCAACCGAGTTAATGGGAAAAAGCAGGAAAGAAAAGCAAGTAACCGAAAATAAAATAATATGAGCAGAGGCTAAAAGTAGTTGAGAAGAAACATCTCGTGTATATATACAAGGTAATTTCCGAAAATATAAATAATTAAGTTCATTCACAAAAATATTTTAATATAAAGACATTGCGAACAGCTATATTTTGACAAACTCACAATTAGTATAACATCACGAAGGGAGGAACATTACATATTACATTTACAAAGTAAAAAAAAACTGCGTAATTCTCACATCTGTATAAATAAAACAATATAATTATTTATGTCAATCTCGTAGATTTGAAATTACGCTGCCCTACATATTAACGAGTTTGCAAAATGAGAGAGAATAATTCGAACGAGAGGACGTTCAGGTGGCAAAGTCAAGAGCTAAGGGGAAGGTGGCAGAACGTTCGGAATAACGAGCGGGCCCTCGTCCCTCGACGAGCCTTTGGGCACATGGAGCTGGCGAGAGGGCTCCGCTGCAAAGACCATGGCGCCAGCGAGGCTGCTCAAGGCCCGCCGCGGACGTCAACTACCCTTTAATTACAACTGGAAGTCCTCCGACCGTGCGGCGTGCACGGCGGTTCCCATGCGGACAGCGACACCAGGGACTCCAGATCATCGCTGAACGATGGTGTTTCTAATAAGGGAGTTTAATACATTCGATTGATTGATTGATTGATAGTGATTACCGGGCGCGTCAACTAATGAGATCATTAGTCCCGTATGTGTAGTGTATGTTTTTTCATCTGGAGGTGGCGGTGATCTTCCCCCGCTAGATGGCCACATCCGGAGCCTACCTACCGTCGATTAGCGGAGTTTATCCCCAACTAAGTATCTCCCACCAGCGGGGCACCGCCCCAGCCGGGACAAGCTATAAGCCCCCAACCGGTCTCCCGGCATGTGTGGTAGTGTAGTGCATGGTAGCGTAAGTGTGTGTAAGGAAAGAGGATACGACAAGGAAGAGGAAGTAAATTCGCGCGGTGGCCCGTTTTGAGGGTACTGCTTCGGCACTCGAGTGGTGTTGATCAGAGAAACCAAGGGAAACTACCGATCAGAGTAAAATTCTCCTCCAAACAACGACTGAAACTCGACCTAGCTGAAAAGCTAGTTCAAAAGTCCATGCCGCCGTCGGGTCTCGAATCTAGGACCTCGCGGTCAGAGGCACTGCAGTGACATCAGTTGGTGCACTGAGCCACCGCTCCCGGCAATACATTCGAAATACCACATAAACACACCAGTCAGTGTTCACAAAGAACTATCATCAACATTTCAGAATGTTCAGTTTTAACCGGGAATTAACATTTCATCCCTCGTGTTGTTTTAATACTTCCCTCTCTGCTTTGAATAAACGTACCTGGATGACTTTTCAGCCCAAGATTGTCGTATTTTAAATGAAATACTGTATCAGGACTGAAACTCTCGCTAGGTTTTGTTATAAATTCTGCTAAAATATATAAATATTTGGTCAGAAGGATGTGTTAATAATGTGCGACAGATTTTGCGAGGGCTGCAGACGATATGTGGGAGGTAAGAGGCGATGCAAGCTATTAAAAATGATGTCAGAGCATAAAGGATTCTTAGCTGAGCAAGATAGAGAATTATCGCAGAGATAATCACACTCGCTGAGATCAGCAAGGCGGAGAATAGAGAATAAGATAGAAGGCAGACTAAGATAGAGACTAAGATAGAAGGCAGAATAGATAGAGACAGACAGAGGCAGTGGATGACAGCACACGCGCATCTACTAATACTATCCTTTCTGGAGGAAGTTTTGGATGGAGGGACTTCATATGTATACACCTGAATATAAAGGGATGAATGTGTCGAATTGTTAGTTATGCAATACTAATATATTAGTTAAAAATATTCACAAGATTTTAATTTTGTTCAAAAATGCTTATAAAGTAACAAAAATAAAATAGAAAACAGTGAAGAGTTTGCCAAATTAATTATATTATTTAATTTGAATTTTTCAATACAGTTCGCCAAGACATTTTTTCCGGATCTGCTCCTGATCAAGAAATCGAAAACGTCTCATGATATCGTTACAACAATTCTACAGTTTTCTTATTTTCGAAAAATTCTCCATTACATCTGGATTTAATACAATATGAAGATGAATGCGAGGTTTTGTTGGTAAGTTTCCTAATAAGTTAAAATTATTAGATACAGGAAAAGTAAATTACATCGACAGGAATATAGGGATTTTTCTCGTATTCCTTTGTAAATGCCTTCACTTCTGACTACGGACAGGCCAGTTACATTGCGATATCACGACGAGCATCATTATAATGTATGCTGACATTTTAATAGGAGGAATTAGGTTTGCAGGGATGGGATTAAGGCCGTCAAGAAGCGTCGACGGAAAAAGGGAATAGATGATAGAGTGAATAAGATTAAGAAGTGGAAAAAAATTGGCGAGATAGAGTGGAGGAAGGAAGGAAGGAAGGATGTTTGGAAGCGAGGGAACAAGCAAGTTAGAGACATTTGGACCTATGTAATAGCCCAAAAATATGAGGGAAAATTCCAAAATATTGTGGCTATTCCCAGTCCATTTGAGACAAAATATACTCTTTGTTTGCTTTATCTTACAAAAGATGAGTTTCACAAATAACAAAGAAAATTTGCATTTCAAGAGATTAGGAACAGAAATAGAAAATTGAGTTTCTACATTTTACCAACGTTTTCTCTGCAAGGCAGGAATGACTGAATGTTCTTTATAGTGCAAATTGAAAGATTGATGGGTTTCAAACTCTTTGATGGGAATGACGGGTTAAATTTCAGTATCACAGTACGGGTTAAATTTCAGTAAGTCAACAGTACACAGTTACTGTTAGAGAAAGCCATTGTTCCTCTTACTCCGGTTGGGAAACTTACTTGAGCGCATTTGCCTGAAGGCGCCCAGCACGGTTCAAGTATTGAGTGGCGTTCGCGCGATTTCGCGCTCTAATTGAGAAGTGCTCGCGCACCACCTGCTCTGCCAACACTGGATTAGCGATAGTTGCAGCGGGATGCGGCGCGTTACGGGCAAATTACACGAGGGGACAATAGACAGTGGACGGCCAAAATAGAGCATTCGTCCTGAATTAGACCCATTTATTACGTTTCGATTGTGTGTGAAATGCGTGTTAGCGAACGTGCTATTTATCGTCTCGTGAGGAATGGATAGCCAAATGAACTGTTAATAATTTGCGCGTTACTGTTGACTGTTACACAATAATGTTCACCGAAAGGACCATTTACATACAAGATTATTCCCGTAGTTATTTTGGGCATTTTTTTTATCTTTTACAATGCATTTTAGGCAAATGGCCATTGTGCTAAAATAAGTCACCAACCATTAATTTAAAAACTTTAAATTAATAATATTTCTCGGAATATAAAATACTAAAAATAGCGCAACGTATGGAACTATAAATCATACTTTAGTATACTCTTATCAGAACATTCACATAAGAGAAGAAGCATTTAGAGCATGGAGAGCATTTAGGTACCAAGAACCAACACTAACCTCTATCTAAATGTTATTGTAGGGATATAAATAATAATAATAATAATAATAGTTAAAATAATAAAAAACCTTATTTATTTTTTATACTTTGATAAGCTTAATACATAATCAAAATAACGTAAGCAATTACTTGAAATCTTGAACAAAAAAAAATTAAATATATATTTGTATCTAAAAAACAAAAATAAAAGTGTGGAAAAGCTTTAGAAAATGAACAGTTATAAGAGAGTAACACGAGACGGTTTGTGAACATTTTCAATAAACAGCAATGCTACAGGTTGTTATAAAGTAAGTGTAGAGGAGAAAGGCAAAACAATTATCCATGAGCTCACTGGGCGTGATTTCCAGGAAATCTGCAATTGGACTTTCGTCCTGACTCCCTTGATATGGCACATGAATCGAATTCGACGTTCAGAAGTGAATAATGGATTAATGAATTTGAGAGCATTTTGAGTTCCGCGGCTCTGATGAAGCCAATAGTCAGGTTCATATACTAGATGGAGATGACGATATGAATCACCGGAATGTTGGAAATAATAGTAATGGATGGAGATAGCAAATGCAGTCAAGACGATCAGGAATTGAGGCAGGTATTACAGAAATTCGCTTAGGTCGAAAACAAATGAGGACGAAGAAGCAGGGGTGAGGGTAAATGGGAATAATTATCAGAGTGGCGTGCAGTGTGTGTGTGTGTGTGTGTAAGTACGTATGTGCATATACGTATGTGTGCGTGTGTGTGAGTATGAGTGAAAGTGTGAGTGCGAGTGAGAGACACACAGATAAGATTAAAGATAATGACAAAAAAAAACTTTTGCACGGAGCGAGGGCAAATGAGCGGATGTCGAAAGGATGAGGGAAAATAGAAGGAAGCTAACGGGAAGGGAACATTGATGAGAAGGTAAGGGCGATGGAAATAGGGGCAAAATGCTCGGAGCAAAAAGAAGTGGTGAACAGACGAGGGAGTGAAGAGTTGAATGAGAATGAGTGAGTATGAGGGGCGACGATGAGAATGGGTTAAGAAGAGAGATGAGGGACGGGGGCGAAGGACGGGAGCTAAAAGGCACGAACAAGGAGAGGAGACAAGAGACGGGGGTAAGGGTCAGGGTCGAGAGGTACGGGCAAGGGGAGGAGATAGGGCAGGGACATTGACCGGGGGAAGGGGTGGGGATTACGAGCATGAAAGGGGCGGAGAAAGAATTGGGTATATAAGGAATAAGTGTATGGGGCGGGTATAAAGAATAAATATGTTAAACGAAGACATTGGCCAGAAAAAGTGCCGCCGTGAGGATGGGAGTAATGGGGCTAGGATGAAGGGCAGTTGTTTGGACGACGTGATGGTGATGAAGAGGTGGCAGGGATTTAGGAAGGTGAATAGGTAAATAGGTGAGGATATAGGGCGTGGGGCGTAGGGGTAGGGAGCCAATGTTGGGGAATGAATGAGCTCGACGCGTTCAGCAGAGGAGGGGACATCCGGGAACGGGCGAGCCGCCTCTAACGACTTGTCCGCGGCTGAAATACGCTCGACGGCACGTGGGCGAGGCGGGTGAGGGGAAGCGAGGCGAATCGACGCGGGATGAGGCGTGGCGGGGCTGAGGCGGGGCAGGGCAGGGTGGGTGAACGCGTAGGGCGGGGCGGGGTGTAGCGGGGAAGAGGCGGGGAGAGACAGGGTAGGTGAACGCGTGGGGCGCGGCGGAGTGTAGCAGGGGCGGGCGGGGATTACGCGGGGCGGGGGGGGGCGCGGCGTAGAGGGGCAGAGGCGGACCGGAGCAAGGTGGGTGAACGAGGGGGTGGTGCGGGATGTAGCAGGGACGGGCGGAGCGGGGTGTAGCGGGGGCAGCGGGGCGGGGTGTAGCGGGGCGGAGTGTAGCGTGGGCGGGGTGTAGCGTGGCGGGGTGTAGTGGGGGCGGGGTGTAGTGGGGAGCGGGATGTAGCGGGGGGCGGGATGTAGCGGGGCGGGATGTAGCGGGGGGCGGGATGTAGCGGGGGGCGGGATGTAGCGGGGGCGGGATGTAGCGGGGGGCGGGGTGTAGCGGGGGCGGGATGTAGCGGGGGCGGATGTAGCGGGGCGGGATGTAGCGGGGGCGGGATGTAGCGGGGGGCGGGATGTAGCGGGGGGTGGGATGTAGCGGGGGGCGGGGTTGTAGCGGGGGCGGGATGTAGCGAGGGCGGGATGTAGCGGGGGCGGGATGTAGCGGGGCGGGATGTAGCGGGGCGGGATGTAGCGGGGCGGGATGTAGCGGGGGGGCGGGTGTAGCGGGGGCGGGATGTAGCGGGGGCGGGATGTAGCGGGGGCGGGATGTAGCGGGGGCGGGATGTAGCGGGGCGGGATGTAGCGGGGGGTGGGATGTAGCGGGGGCGGGGGTGTAGCGGGGGCGGGATGTAGCGAGGGCGGGATGTAGCGGGGCGGGATGTAGCGGGGGCGGGATGTAGCGGGGCGGGATGTAGCGGGGCGGGATGTAGCGGGGGGCGGGATGTAGCGGGGGGCGGGGTGTAGCGGGGGCGGGATGTAGTGGGGCGGATGTAGCGGGGGGCGGGATGTAGCGGGGGGCGGGGGTGTAGCGGGGGCGGGATGTAGCGGGGGCGGGATGTAGCGGGGGCGGGATGTAGCGGGGGCGGGATGTAGCGGGGGCGGGATGTAGCGGGGGCGGGATGTAGCGGGGCGGGATGTAGCGGCGGGCGGGATGTAGCGGGGGCGGGATGTAGCGGGGGCGGGATGTAGCGGGGGGGGCGGGATGTAGCGGGGCGGGATGTAGCGGGGGCGGGATGTAGCGGGGCGGATGTAGCGAGGGCGGGATGTAGCGGGCGCGAGATGTAGCGGGGGCGGGATGTAGCGGAAGCGATGTGTAGCGGGGACGGGGTGTAGCGGGGGCGAGGTGTAGCGGGGCGGGGTGTAGTGGGGCGGGCGAGGGCTTAAGCGGGGCCGGGCGGCGCGGCGCGGCGTGGCGCTGGGCGCGGGGCGGGGCGGGGCGGGCGCTTCCGGCGCTGTTTACGAGCGTGTCCGACGTCCGGCGGCGCGCGGCACGAGCGCTTATCGGAAGTGCGGATGCGTTTATTGCGCGCGCCGCCGCCGAGGCCTGATGGACCGGAGCGGCCCCGCGCCACCGGATACTGCCCGCCGCCAGGGCGTCCGCGGCAAAAGAAATAGCCAACGCTGCTTCCCTGCCCGCGAATTAAATAGTTGTCCAATAAGGCACGCGGTGAACGAATCAGCTGAAGGCAAGAATGGATTGGTTTGGTGAAATCCCGTCAACGTTCTAACGAGTTTTGATCTCACGCGAGTTACGTAGTGAAGTAACATCCAAATGCAATGGAATACATCGTGAAATATGATTTAATACACTCACATTTGTGGAAAACCAGGTTATTGATTACTGTAAACGAGTAATGGAGATTGCCACAATTCCAATAAATGAATTGGTCGCGTTGCATCTGCCTAAAAAAGAGGGATAAAATTGTTATTGTGCCAAAACACAAGACTTAATTGGAAAATAATTTTACGACAAAGTACATTGAAATTTAGATTGTTTTATTACAGCAAATGTTCCCATTCAGTAAGGATAAGGAATTTAAAAAGTCTTCTGCCAAACAGTTGTAAGGGCTGTGATCTAGATTCGTAGTTTGTACAAGCTAAATATCAAGAGTTTAAAAAATGCTGTTCAAAAATGGGAGTGCCAGGATCGAAGACCTTTCACATGCTGTTCATACAATGCATAGTCTGCTCGGACGATTCACTGAAATGAAGAGCTAGCTCGTATCTTCGTACTTTACTTTCATGTTTTATTCATTTAATTTCTTTCTTTGCTTTGAGGTAACCACGTAATATTTTACAAGTTCATCTCACGAAGTGATGAGAAGAAGAGAACTTCAGGCTGCAAACACTGGACGATGTTAATCTATTTCTAGAATATATTTACTATTTCTAATTAATTCTTAGTTATTGAGTAGATTCGCGGACAATTGTGCGCATTACTGATTCAAAATGTCAAACTATTTCGAATACCGTTGATTTTTAACTATTCATTTCTTCCAGCACCTCGTCCACTGTCAAGGAGCTTCACAATAGGCAATATTTATTAATCATGATATAATAAGATTCTCGATTATTTAAAATTATTTCAATCATGTTTTAATAAAACTAATAGCTCAATCACACTCATGACGAAGAGTGGCCAAATAATAATTCTACTTCTACAGGATGATTCAAAAATAAATATTATAAACTTCTTGAACCTGTGGGTATTTAAAGATTATCACTTTGATGATTTCTTAATGGTTCTGCTTTTACTACAAAAATTCTTCTGTTGAGGATTACGCGTTTCATGCAAGTTTGGTAACGGACACGCACGTTCTGATACAAAAATATCAAGAATAAAGACAAAAAATCAATATTGCTATTGCTAGTGGGCATATCGTTACTCTGAAAGTTCGTGTACATGTCGAAAACCAATGCATGATGTCTTGTCAACAAATCAGGGGTGTGATGTCGGAAATGTCACGGGTGTAATTTATTGACACTCGCACCATAAAGTTTGCAAAAAGTGATCTTCCAACTCCTACATGTACTAGAAGTTTGTAACATTCATTATGAATCACTTCGTATTACTTCACCTACATTTCGGTTCACCTCCAATATACCAAACACCCACCGCGGCCCATCCACCGAGAAAGCAAATGCCTCAACCCAATGCACGCGACTTTACCGTGCCTCTACAGGCGCCCGAGCGTCCGCACGCTACAAGGGGCGATGGGCGTTGGGCGATGAGCATGGACGCCCCAGGGGCGGATTTTTACGCGCGAGGAACTCTGCGGGTATCGGCGCCGCAGTTTCGCACACGTTATTGCGGAGCGGGTACGTTGTTTTTTTTTTCGGAGCGGCCGGCGCGACAATACGCGAGTGGCAGTTTGTCCCGCGGAATCCGCGCGCGGAAACGCCACTGCGGACGCGTATACGCCCGCCAACGACCACGCATATCCACGCGTGTTTGCGCGCAAATTGATATCCGGGCGCGCGTGTGTGGAGTAGGCCTCGTTAACTGCGGGCGATGAAAAGAACCGCTACCATGGATACGTAGTACGTTATGTTCTTTACGAGGAGGTTTAACGTTCGCTAACGCAAAACGTTCGTCTGTGTGCGCTGGGGCGCGAGAGTTGGACGAGAGCGGGCTTGATCGTTTTGAAAGAGAGAACTGCGGTTTCTGAGAAAATTTAGTTCCTCGGTGGTGCAATAGCGTTGCTTCCAAGTGACGTGTTTGGAGTACCGACTTCGCTCAGAGCAAATATTTTGACAATGAATTTCCGAAGTGTGGTACGTTTACTTTCCAATGTAGTCGCGAGTTTGGTATCTACGAGTTAATGAGAAAGATCAACTAACAATAAAATTTACAAAAGGAAGATTTAAGTTGAGACTGTAGATTAAATATTTACATAGTGTAGTGAAAATTAGAAAAAACGTAAGATGTACAATATTATTTTCCAATTTTGAACGTAGTAAGTAAATTTAGTAAACAATACGTTCAAAAAATAGAAAATAAAAGCAAGATACTGTTTTTCACATAACATATTTGTAAAAATGGTATTTTGCTGGAGACATTGTTATGATTACAAAAAACATTGCCCGACCGTAGCACAAAGTCTATGACAATATCACTAGTCAGTCATCTACAGGAGCCCTACTAATCTACACGTTTAGCCGTTAAAAGCTCCTTGCAAAGGAATAATCGAGAGTTTCTTGAACTTCTTTGCTCTAGTACAGGATTAGAATTTGTGTATTATTTGTTCTGTACTAGTAATCAATATATTCTAAACTTCGCCATTTCAATGCGGTAAAAAATCCTTTCTAATCAGTAAAATTCATAAATTAAAAAAAACAAAAAAAAATGAGAAATGCTTCAATTACAGAGCATGTTGAAGAAATGATTACAGCAATACCTCTCTAAACATATAGAAAGAATATCTAAAGTGAATAGAACAGTGCAATGCCAACTACTCACAAGTGACAATGAATTTGTTTTACCGTTCCTGAAGTACATTTAAAAAAATATACGGAAGTTATTCGACTGCAAAAAGCTGTTGAAACTAGAGACGATGCAATAATTATTTAAAATAAGAGTAAGAGTGTAAAAAAATGGGTATTTAGAACTAAATACGTGGTCTACCTAAAAGTAGTTCTTCAAAACTTGTTGAAATATTAAACTATTAAAATGATAAACTTATATTATAATAAAGACAAAACATACCAAACACAACAATGTAAACAATATATTTCAATAAGACACACACCTTAATAAGGGAACTGTTGTCCCATTTTGTTATCTGGCAGTTTTATTGGTAAAGCACTCGAGGACACATAGTGAACTCAACAGCAACCTCCCCCAGTGGACTCAAGAATATAAACTGTCCCGAGTGATTATGTGAAATAGTTTGTTAACTAACCAATTTGACATGGTGAATAATATTGATTTCTGTATCCCGTAATTTAGGAGCCTGATGATATAACAAAACACGTTACGAAACGTTGTCTTCTGTGTGTAAATGTGAACAATAAAGGATTGTCATAAATAAAATTGAATAAGTTTTATTACTAAGAAACCTATACTGACAATCAGGAACAATTTTTCAGTTGGTCTACAAGTGAACTGAATAATAATTCTGCAGTAGTAAATGAGAGGCAAGAAAAGTTAGTGCCCACAGAAACCCACAGCGAATCCCTTTCATCCTCCACGAATTCCATAACGCGACCCCAGACTAGAAAGCGGGCGAAAAAAAAAATACTCGCAGGCGGCTAAGCTATGGGTCGCCTCGCCTCCCCTCCCCTCCCGCTCATACGCGTTTTTTTGTTTATTCCCAACATTTGGCGCTTTATCGGCGAGCGTCCGATTGCATCGCGGCAGCTGACGTGGAGGGCGCGCTTCGGGGAGCCGAGTGGCGAGCTGGGGGCGACGGGCGAGGGGCGTGTTGCCGCTACTGCTGCTGCCGCTGGCGTGAAGAGCCGTGACGGGCAGAATGGCTTCGGACAGCCGAGAGGGGGCGAGGCGCGGCGCGGCGCGGCGAGGGCAGGGGAGGGGAGGGGGTGGGGAGGGGGAGGGAGGGGAGGGGATGGGAGGGGGAGGTAGGCGGAGGGGAGGGGAGGTGATGGAAGTGGAGGGGATGTGGCGGTTGGGGAGGGGAGGGGGAGGGGAGAGGAAAGGGAGTGGGGGGGAGGGGTGGGCGTGTGGGGCGAGGGGACGGACGCCGTCCGCGCAGGTGTTGCGTTCCCCGCTGACGTTGCGCGGCCGCGGCCGCCCTCACGCGCCCACGCACGCGTGCGCTCACGCACGGACGCAGCCCTGGGGGAGAGGGCGTTAGGCGCGGTGCGTCGCAGCCGGGTTCTTTCCGCTGATGCGTCTGCTGCTGCTGCTGCTTTCCCCCCGCGTTTGCCCCCGGCGGCGCTGCGGACTTCTGACGCGCTCATCGCGCTCGGGTGGCTGTCCGAACTGTTTTCATAGTGTTCTGTGAATTGTGATGAACTAGCAGAGCAGGTTATCTCGTTCGTTCCAAATAATAATAATAATAATAATAATAATAATAATAATAATAATAATAATAATAACAACAACAACAACAACTTGGCTAAACTCCCAGGTAGTTCAAAAGACTGGGAAGTGCAAGAAATTGCTTTATTTGGAACAGCTCACATTTTGCGCAAAGTCTTGTAGAGGCACCGACAGTCCCTAGATCTGCTCCTTAGGTAGCTGGTTGCAACCTGGAGTAGATTTTATATTCAGCCGACTCATAACATCTTTAGTCGTGATGTAGTGGAATAATAACAATAAAAATAATAATAATAATAATAATAATAATAATATTATTATTATTATTATTATTATAGTGGCGAGACTCAGGCCGTAGAGCCTGCTCTTCCATTTATTCACTTGAATATCCATTTGTACAGAGTTGTAACATTTGAGGGATGCAAGTTGTAGATTTACGGCTAGAGTAAAATTAGGGACCATTCCGGCATACGCCGTAAGCGATTGAATAAACCGAGCAAAACACTAATCAGAATGGCAGCTTGTCCGAACATTACCATTAAGCTTAAATGAAGAACAAATACGAAGGAGGGAAAAGAAAATGCTTAAGAGGGGGCAAGCTGTACATTATGACTGGAAGTGCAAAGCAAAGAACCATCCCTGTATACGCCTAAAGCATTAGAGAAAACTACGAAAATCGTCAATCAGGATGTCGTCTTAAGACGTTAATATTAATAGTGCAGAATGTGAGAATATGATATACATAGAAGTGAAAGAGAAGAGACGTTCAGGAGAAGGGGTAATAAAGAAGAAAAATTTTAAGGAAAAATGAGAGGGAGAAGAGATAAAGAAGACGAGGAGAAAGAAGTAGAAGAAGAAGAAAAAGAAAACAATCCAAATAATGAACTCAGTGTATTTGAATTTGAACATGCAATTGAGGTGGTCTACGAAAAAAGGCATATGGATCTAGGTCACATCAATTATTTTTTTCGTAATTAATACATTTCAAAAGTAAGTATGAACACAACCACCCTAAAAAAAATATTGAACTGTAACTAATAATTGATATTATATACCATAATGTGAACAAATTTACAACGCAAATAGGGGTTATATGGAGCGAACTATTCTTGATATCAAACTGTTATTATCAATTATTCATAATTCAACTATTCATAGTAAAAGAGCGAGTGATTCGCTAGAGCACAGTAAAAAAGCTGGTATCAAATTATAGAAGCACAGTTCAAATCTCCCCCACGTACAGCATACATTTATTGACAAAGAACAGTTTTCACTGTTTGTTTGTCAATAAATAAGAACGTAAAAACTATCAAACCTTCGGTTTTCCTAAATTAGTTCTACGTATGTGCTCTTTCCTCCACTGCCGCGATTCACACAATATCTTACTCACCACCTCACAAAGCATGGCGTAGGCGGGAATGCCTCAGCTCGACAGGTGCCACTATGGCACCCTCCCTTCCCGTTCGCCCCGCGCGAAGTACGCGCTGCACGGCGTCGCCTGACATTTGAAGGACGCGGGCGGGAGCAAGGGCGCGGCGGGGCGGCGCGGACGCAAAGGTCGGCCGGCGACCGGCGCTCGCAAATGCCTCGCGAAACCCCCACCCCTGCCACGACGCTCGTGACGTCATCGGACCAGCTGACGCACACGGCAATACCCTGGTGGCTCCGTGTGGAGGACTGGGGATTCACCCGACTGACAGTGTGTAATAGGACTCGATTGTTTATATTCTTATGGAATTTGTCAACGGTGGAGACAGCAAGGATGCGAGATACATTAGTAATAATGACAATAGTAATAATAATAATTTGTTATAATGGGAGATTATTTACTCTATAATACACTGTGTATATCTGCCATTGAATTATTTTATTTTGAAAATAACACTCAATATCTTATACTTTGCGAAAGTAAGAGAGTTTTCTAACTTCGAATTCTCTCTAAGAGTATCAATATTAATGAATCAATTAAATTCTTATTTCCAATGAGGTAAATAATATTATTAATAAGGAGATTCAACACTGTGTATCCATTCCTATGTTTGGGAACAAAGCTGGACATTCAAATTTTACGTCGTGTTAAACAAAAAATTAATTAAATAATTGAAATATTTTTATAATGTTCTTCCCCATCTTCTCTGAAACTGAAAGAACATGGCAATGTTGAATAAGGAATGTGTAGCTTTCCACATTAAAGTAACTGCAGTTATTTATCGGATATAGGACTTCCAGTCAATTCATCAACTTATTAAGAACACTAGAACTCGATGATTCATCCAAGATTAAGCTTCGAATTTAAATTACGCACAGTCATCGTACAAAACGTATTACTCCCCTCAAGCCAAAGCTAGACGTTAATGGTTTTTACCATCAGCAATCGTGAGTGGCAAAAAATCTGTAGAACCCTCCACTGCGTCCTCTTTTCCCTGTGCCCGAAGCCTCACCACCCAGTCCCGCCCATCTTTTCTGAGATTAGAAGTTCTACGTATGTGCTTTCTCCCCCACTGTCTCGATTCACACAATATCTTACTCACAACCTCACATGTCTTCACCAGTAAGTGAACATTACACCACGAACGTTACCAAAACCTCAGTACCCAAACAAACGGACCACGGACCGCACGCAGTACCCCTTATCCATCCCCGTTCCCTCCTCTCCCCATACATACTCTCTCTCTCTCTCTCTCTCTCTCTCACACACACACACACACACACACACGCACGTACTCTTATACTTAGGATTACACTACCGCATATGTCGAAAGACAAGATGGGGACCTAGAGCTTGTCACAACTTAAGCGGCGTCTTGCTTCGGAGGTCAGTACTTGGAGGGGGAATCTCCACAACCCGTTGCGTGGATCGACGCCGGATCTGACGTTCGAGCGGGAGAGAAACACTATACACTAATGATTCGCTATACTATACACTAATGACCGCTGTAACATACATACTAATGCCCCTTACTGGACCAATGACTCCTCTGGTTGACGCGTCAGGAAACACTAAATACGCACTCACCCAAAGCCTCAAGCGCCAACCCCTTCCCTGTTATCACAACCGCGCCCCACACTCTTGCCTCCTCGCCTCTCGCCACCCCCACTCTATGTCCCTCCCCCTCCCTCCTCCATCCCCGCCCGCCCGTCTTCTCCTCGCCATCCCCTTTCTTCCCCATCCCTTCCCGCCGCTTTCCGCCCCATCCCCGCCCTCACCCCGCCTTCTACGTCTCATAGCATGCCGCGCCCTCTCTCTCCTCCTATGCCCCGCCCTCTGCCATCCTCCATCTTCGCCCTCCCGTTTTCTCCTCACCTCCCTTTTCTTCCCCATCCCTTCCCGCCGTTTTACGCCCCATCCTCGCCCTCACCATGCCTTCTACTTCTCATAGCATGCCGCGCCCTCTTCCCTCCTCCTATGCCCCGCCCTCTGCCATCCTCCATCCTCGCCCACCCGTCTTCTCCTCGCCTCCCCTTTCTTCCCCATCCCTTCCCATCGCTTTCCGCCCCATCCCCGCCCTCACCACGCTTTCTACGTCTCACAACATGCCGCGCCCTCTCCTCCTCCTGTGTCCCGCCATCTGCTATCCTCCATCCCCGCCCGCCCGTCTTCTCCTCGCCCTCCCTTCCCCTCCCCATCCTGTCGCTTCCCGTTCCATCCCCGCCCCCACCCCGCCTTCTGCGTCGCAGCACGTGCCGCGCCCTCGGTGTGGAGCTTTTTAGGCGGCCTGCCTGACATGACAGACGAGGCGTCCCGCGCGCGTGCGAGCACACGGCACGCGCGACACATCACGCCCGATGACGCGCGACACGTCACGCCCCCCGCCCCTCCCCCCCGCCCGCCCGCCCACTCGACGCGCGCTCTGCGGCGGCCCGCGGCGCTCTGTGGCGCTCTCTCGCGTCAGCCGCAGGCCCAGGCCCTCGCCGCGGTTGCCACTCCGGCCTGCCGCCTCTCGTATTCACACTGTAGAGCAGGGGTTGCCAACCGGTGTAACGAGGCCCGATGGTGCGGTGAGAAAGAATCGCGTATGCTCTGCCGGTCGCTCTAGTTACCGGGCGCAGAGGTGGCTCTCAGAGCATCGGCCGTTGTTTATGCAGTGCTTCTGACCGGGGTGTTCTCGGGTTCGAATACCGACGGTGGCACGATATTCGACACTGGCTCTATAACGAGGTGGAGATCAGCCTCTGTTTGAAGAACAATTCTAGCGGCCGACTGCTTTTTTTTAATTTATTTTCTGCCTGTTCGGCATAATATGCCTTTAAGGGGTTTCAATATACAAATTATTAATGTATTATGTGTATACACATAATTTTTGCCTTTCGGCTAACAGTATTTGAGAAGGGCCACACGGCTACCTCGTAAAGAAAGTCTGCAGAGCAGTAATTCAGAAGAGATTCTTTTAAGTTTGAAATTTAGTTATTTAACGTTTTCGGCAGCAGGTTAATGGGAGTAGTGGATAGATTCTAATTTAAGGTGGTTTAAGAGAGTCTTTGGGGAATAAGAAGGTATTGCGGTTTGGAATGGAAGCATTTTTGCCTAGATTTATATATAAAATATTTATGCACTTGTACAAGATGGAAGAAGGGTGCTGGTTTTTCCGGGCTACCACAAAAACGGAAACTGCCGAAGTAATCTTTAGGATTGAACATCTATAACGCTCAAGTAACAAATATTTAATAATGCGTATTTTTAATTTAGAATATTGTGCAAGATCGTATTAAGGTACCGCAAGATTTAGAAATTTTATTTTTAGCGTGTTACAGACAAAATAAGTTGAGAAAGGTTCCTACACAGGATGTAACATTTAATATCACAACGGTTCATTGTGGAATTTTTTGTAAATAGCAAGATAATTCTAAAAAGTTGGCAGGAAATGTATAATGCCTGTAAATATATAAGTCTTACATTTGAATATCCAACTAATCCTGCACGGAAATACCACTGCTTGTCAAATGCACGTTTATTCATGTTTTTGAAAATAAACGAAAATAGAAACGTTGCTGGCTGATTCGATAAAACTTTCCTTCCATCCTTGCGTGACAACACAAAGCCGAGAGAGTACTAAGCTGGAAACGACCCCCTGCTGGGAAGGTAATTCCATACGTCTACTCCAGCATTCAGAGCATGCCTCCCTCGACCACCACTGGCACAATCGCTGACACCCGTTCTCTTCTGGGGCGCCCTTTATCCATCAGTCCACCTGTCGTGCTCTTTCCTTCCTTGCACGCAACGGGATGCGTAGCTCGGCGACCCTTTAAAGAACAACATACCAACGACAGCCTGTTTGAGTTGAAAGCATGACAAATATTCTGCAATTCTCATACGTTTTGAACATTTTAAACAATTTGTAATACTTTTACCTATTATAACAAAATTAACTACACACATTTTTTCAGGGAAGTCTGTTCTTCTCAACGTACCTGATCACAAAACATTGCAACGAACAGTGCATCCAGTCACTTAAAATAATAATTACTTCGGTTATTAAAAGATGAGAATATTTGGAAGACGAGAGTTACAAGTATACGTTCAAAAGTTTTCCTAGGTTGCCTTAGAATGTAGATTTATTCTGCAGAAACAGCATTTTTAACACAATGTATAAACAAGGTGAATGTAAGTGGTAAAGTTGTTTACTGGACTAAGAAAAAATGAATCCTAGAGAAAGGCAATTGTCACTTGTTCCTGTGGTTATAGGCTGTCACTAAGTGAAGGACGCAAAAGGAGTACGAAAGAATGAGTTACACAACCACAGAAAATAAGTGTTCGCAGAAAAATAGCACTATACTATTAGCAGTTCCTGTATTAAACGCTTCTTGAGTCACCATAGGTTATAATTAGTCTACGGAACACATCAAAGAGATGAGGGAATTCTGATTATTATTTGGAAACTTGTATTTCATAATTTTTGTCACATACATTAAGATAAAGTTGATAGCAGGATAGGCCAAAACAATATCCATGTATATACGTGTAAATATATGGTAAATATAAACTAATGTATGTTCATGAATATGCAGTATTTTTTGTCCTACCTCTTCTATAGTACTTCCTTCTGTGCGATGTAATCGCACGGGTTCAGCTAGTAAAAACTTACTTGAGAATATTTGCAATACGCGAGGCTGGCAGACATGTTGATTTATGACGCCCCAATGTTTTGTTCACTTTGCAGAAGACTTGGTTTTATGTGTCTGTAGTTCCTTTGCGGCAGTATACGGCAAATTATATTTTGTCGTATGTCTACCACAAAGTAACACTCTCCAACCAATAAACAGTGAAGGCGCCGGCCTGTATAGCCGAAGTCGCTAAGGTTGAAGAGCAGTGGCTGCTTCGTGCCTGAAGAGTTGCGGCTTCGAATCCCGCCCGTAGAATGGATTCTTCTGTGGGTCCTTATACCGTTACCGTTACCCCCCAATGTTACTTACAGTGATCGCTATATGACATTAGTAGTTGAAAAGTGACCTTAAATAAACAAACGTGAAGGCAAGTACATGTGGCCATGCACGAGTGCTAAAGTAGTACGTTACGTCACAAGGCCGGAAAAAATTTTTTTTCTTCTTTCCTAACGAAGAAAGAAATCTTTTGCTCAAGGTTTGAATGTTACAACCAAAGGACGTTATGTCGACGGTTGCAATCAAGACGAGATCAAAAACGCCTTGTTTTTACCGAGTAACGTATACTGTTTTCAGCTACATTTGTTTGGAAAGTCTACCTATGCTTCATTTATTTCAAGGCGAAAAGATAGTCATGTTGAATCAGAGGGGCAAAGCTTTTGCCTCCCTGGGGAGTCCCTGGGAAAACTTTACCTCCCTCCCTACTATCGGTACTATTTGATGTGCTGAATCCAGGAAGGAATTTCCTCCCTAGATTCAACAACTTCAAGTAGTACCAATAGTACGTGGGTGTGTGTTTGTGGTTGTTTGTTTGTTTTTGGTTGTGTGTATGTTCGCTTACAAACACAACACTTCGCTATTCTCCAAATTAAACTTGTCAAAATCCAGTTGTTCATTCTTTTGTTGCGCTACAGATCGATACTGATGGAAAGTGACCACAGATTTATTACGAAAATCATAAACATTGTAAAAAGGGGGAATGTATGTAATGCAAAATAGTTATTTATGCACCAAGGGTTTTTGGCGCGCAAGATCATTCGAGCCAGTTAACGCTCGTGGCACATGATTTTATATTTTACCTAATTTTAATTATTCATATTTACTAATTAACTAGTTGTTAACTTGATTCGGTTGGTCATTCACTCCCATAATTCCCTACGTAAGAGAACACGTAGCAGCATTCAACTGTTTTCATATTTCTCTCGTCACAGGATCCTGGAGATTCAGGTAAGTTATGCAGTGAATATCGAGCGCTGTATCAAAGGCAACAACAAGCAATAACGCATCAGTAAAAAATAAAAATATTTTGAATATTGGTTTAGTGGTGAAATGTCGTTGGCATTTAAAATTGAATGATCACCGGTGTTGTCATTGCCAACAATGTTGTTTATGTTATGTTTATGTTATGTTGTCTGCTGTCTGGAAGCCACGAAACGACTACGACTGTAGTCGTTTCGTGGCTTCCAGACAGCAGACAACTGAGGATGATGGCTAAGCCATCGAAAGCTGCTTTTGTAATAAACAACATTGTTGGCAATGACAACACCGGTGATCATTCAAATATTTTGAAACTTAAGACACAATAGTTTTCAGGCGGCTCTGAAGAGCGTTTCTTCACCTAGAGCCGGCCAAGCAAATCCAAGTGATTCAAAATCAATTCCTCAGGACAATTACCAACGTATCTAACTCATGGTTTCATAAAGAATTCAATCTCACACCCATAACTCAGCACATCCTATACGTATCCACCCAATTTTACTCCATCTTAATTCAGATTCCAAATTTAACTAGATTCAACCTAGCCAGAAACCCACCTACCTCACAAGAATCAGAAATAAGTATCCTTTCCACATATTCTTAAAGCAATTTTCCGAATTGGTCCCTAATTAGAGATGACCATTAGGTTTCCTCAACCGCAAAGCTAGGTGTTAGTTTAATTTTAGATTAGTTAGTAAGTCATGAAACATATGTATAGTGAAATGTAACTGAACTCTGTATTGTCATCACAGGTAAAACAATAAATGAAAATAAAAAGAGCCGGCCAAGCACACCAGGTGGCGTGCGATGTGGGCCTGGTGACGCAAGCGGCCGAGTGGAAGAGGGCGCGGCCCGGGCGTGGGCGTAGAGTTGTGGCCGGGGCGGGAGCGGGGGCGGGGGCGGGGGCGGGGGCGGGGGCGGGGTCGGGAGCGGGGGCGGGAGCGGGGTCGGGAGCGGGGGCGGGAGCGGGGGCGGGGGCGGGAGCGGGGGCGGGAGCGGGGGCGGGAGCGGGGGCGGGAGCGGGGGCGGGGGCGGGGCGGCGCACAGGTATCATGACGGATTGCCGAAGGGGAGCCCGCGGCCCTGGGGACAAGAGTGACGCGGCCGCCGCGCCCCCGCGCTCCGCTTGAGCGACCAGTCCACGCTAATAACAGTCCGAGAGGCCGCCTTATCGCCCGCCCGTCCCCTGCCTTCCGCACGCTAAGTGAATTACGACGAAAACTTTATCGCTCGGCATCGGCTCTTACAACGAATAGCCATTTTTCTATCTAATGTAATACTCAAAGAAGCAAGCGAATGTGAGAGGAAAATCAATACCGAAGTAAGATGGAAAGTGTACACTCAAGATACGATGAGAAAACGTTAAATGCTAAAGTTTATTCAGTGTATTAGGACGAAAACCCTATCGCTCTGCGTCGACTCTTACTACGAATAGACATTTTGTTATTTAATGCAACACTCAAATGTATAATGCATAGCAAAGCAAAAAAATAGGAGAAGAAAATCAATGCCTAAGTAAGATTAGGGAAAGTGTATACTCAAAACATGATGAGTGAAAGGCAAACGTTAAAGAATATTCAGTGAATTACGACGAAAACACAATCGATCTGCTTCAATTCTTACAACGAATATACATTTTTTTCTATCTGATAGAGTACTCAAAGAATCAAGCGAATGTGAGCGGAAAATCAATCAGTAGGAAGATTAGGGAAAGTGACACTCAACACAAGATGAGAGAACGTTAAAAGCTAAATATCATGCAGTGAATTACTACGAAAACTCTG
The DNA here is from genome assembly GCA_031308135.1 of Acheta domesticus. Lineage (NCBI taxonomy): Eukaryota > Metazoa > Arthropoda > Insecta > Orthoptera > Gryllidae > Acheta > Acheta domesticus. Next base: position 136,093,054 of record JAHLJT010009355.1, read on the forward strand.
TCGCCTTGCATCGACTATTCCGACGAAGAACCAATTTCTTATACCTAAAGCAATGCTCACAGAAGCAATAAAATATCTGGCAAAACAACACAGAAGTAAAATGAGGGAAAGTGAACACCCAAGACATGAAGAGAGAAAGTTAAACTACATTCACTTACGATGGACTCGGCAACCACTAAGTATAGTCTTGATCAAGAATAACCTAAAAGACTACATGTTGAGAGGCACTGCACACAACATATAGTGTCATATTTTTCAACTGAATGATAACAATAAATATCCACTAACAATTTGTTGTAAATTAAATTCTCAAGATGTAAGGATTTACATTTTTTCTTTAGTCGTAGATTACTGCTTAGGTATTAAAATGACTTTAGGGGTCTGCGGTTTCTCATCGATTTGTATAACCTAAAAATTTTCAAACGCGTTTATTTCCATTAATGGACATTTTGAAACTACGTTTAAAGAATATGTTTTCTTTACTTTTAAATAATAATTATTCTTTACGTTTCCTCTAAAGATTATATTTTTTTGCATAAATGTTTTTACATAAATATAAGTTCAGTATTTTAAAAATAACGTTTATAAGATACTTTTTGCAAACAATCAGTACTTTCCCATCAATTTTCACATAATAAAAAAAATTAATAATTAAGTATTTTAAAGAAGTTAATTTATCACGAAAAAATATTAAAGTCGGAAAATTTCTTGATGATTTTTCCTCATAGCCAAATCATCTTTTGCTTCATAAAATAATCAAAGGTTACTATATCTTCTCTAAAATAACTCTTCCATTACCTTTCTGTCGATCTGTCAAACGAAAGTAAACTCTCATGTAAAATAAAACAAATCATTCAAGCCATATTTATGGGCAATTCTTTTAAAACACCTCTTCAGTATTACAGACTACTTCACAAAATGACGTTACTCGCGCAAGGAAATTTGTCTAGACCTGTAAACAGCCGCACAAATCATACGCCACTGTCTAGAGTTGTTTAACTCAAGTACTCCAGGATGCGTCAACAACGCCCTAACGTATTTTTGTCTCTTTCGGCCTGTCAAGACTCCTTGCCGCCTCTACTCTCTCAGGCCTCTCCCCATTCCCAATCAAGACCGTTCCCCACCCACCATCGAGACCGCTCTTCGCACCCCCTCCCCATTCAGACAGTTCCCCACTCCCAACCAACACTGTTCCCTGGTCGCTATGGAGACAGCTCCTCTTTTCTCCACCCAGATCATTGTCCGCCTCAGCCACTACCGGTCGCCACGTCGACCACTGTGGCCCTGACCGTTCCTGCTCTACCCTTGCAGATCCCCGCCCTGACCGCTCCCTGCCATGATCCTTCTCGTCTTGACTGCTCTCATATTTGATTACTTGCTTCCTCAGCCGCTCTTCCGCTTCACCGTTTCCCTCCCTGACCGCCACATACTTTCAACTGCCCCGACCAGACTTGTGTTCTCGCTCAGGCCGGTTCCCCCTTCGGTCGCTCCACACCTCGACCACTCCTCTGTTTGCCTCTTTCACCGCTACAATCTTTGAACTCTCCCAGCCACAACAGTCCCCCGCTACGCCACGACGGCTCTACGCCCCCGCCACGACTGTTATCCGCCAGAACGATTTCCCGCTACGACCGGCCCTCGCCACGGACCGACCCCGCTCCCCGCCACGAGCGTTCCCCGCCACGACACCACCAGGGCCGACCCCCGCCACAACCGACCGCCTCCACAACCGACCCCCGTCGTGACCGAACTCGCCTCGGCCGACCACCCCCACGAGCGGACCCCGCCACGACTAACCACCGCCACAACCGACCCCCGCCACTATCGACCCCCGCCACGACCCCCGCCTCTCACGACCGGCCCCCGCCATGTCAGTCCCCAGCCACGACCGCTCGCCGTCTTGAACCTGCTCTCGTCTTCTCTGTCCAATCGCGCTAAGTACATCTGCGGCTGCAGGGCACGACGCAGTCAGCCGGCTCGCTCGCGACTCGCCTGCGGAGCCTCAGCTCAACCTCCCCGCATTAATTCGAAGCCACCACTTCCATTGCCCCGCTCACCCCTCCCTTCCCCGTCCCCTCCACCCTTCGTCTTTTGTCTCTCCGACTCCTTCGCCGCGCCGAGTTATGATATGCCCTCTTAGCACGGGCATCGCCGTCTAAGTCGAAATTAAATACGAACAGCGCGACGAGAAGAAGAAGGATGTTGGCTTTTTTGTAAGTACAACATTCGCTTTTTCCGGCGGCCTCAGCTGCGATATTCGGAGAAGATAAATTAGTTGGTGAGTTTAATAAATCAGCGGAGACGGGCGCGGGGTGAAGCAGGCTCCCAACGAGAACAAATGGAGCGGCTGGCAGGGGGCAGGGGGGATGGCGACGGGGGCGGGGGAGGGATAAGGGTTGGGCAGCGAAGGCGCCATAAATACGCGCGTGCCTCGGTGGATGCCCGCTCAAGGCCCGCCCGCGGGAATCGCCAAGATCGGCGGCGGCGGCGGTGGCGGCGGCTTAGCGGGGAGTGGGAGAAGGGAAAGAAGCGCTGGATGTGCTGAGGGATTGAAGTGAGCGCTGCAGAAGTGGAGTGGAAACACATGGAAAAGTACGGAAACACATTGACTGCTGAAGTAGAAGAGTAGTGGAGGCACCATTAATTTGGAAAACTTGAGAAGAAAATACTCTACCAACTGTTGAATAAAATAGTCGTAATAATCGTAATATGAGTAATAATAGTAATATAAGTAATATAATAGTAATATGAGTAATATAAATAGAAATAATCGTAATATGAGTAATAATAGAACATTAATTACAAAAGTATTAATATTGTTATGTTAATGTCAATAAAATAATAATAATGGCCATGAATCCTTTGACTTTGCATTGGCTCTAACCGGGAAGTCCTAGGGTTTGAGTTCAGTCAGTGGCAGATTTTCGACCGTACTTCACATCTAGTTGTAATTCAGTTGCTGTCTGGAGGAGAATCCTAGCGGCCGGCTGCCCTGATCGGTAGTTTTCCATTATTTTTTCCATCAATATCAGACGAATTCCGGAGCAATAGACCGACAAGCGGGCCACGGACAATGCACTTCCTCTTCCACATCCTCTCCCTTCGCTTCTATTACACGGCCCTACATACAGTAACTATTATATAGGGAAGCCATTCGGGACCTTAGAACTTTCCCTGCTGGGGAAGATACCTGGAGGCGTAAATCCCCCGCAAACTGACATGTCAATCAGCGCCGTATTTCACCATCCAATAGGGGAGAGACACCGTCATCTTCCGAAGTAAACATGCACTACGCTAATGGGAATAATAATCCTAGCAGTTGAAGTGCTGGAAAAAGTCAATTAATCAATCATCATCATCATCTGCATTTTGAACATAATCGCTTATGTGTATATTGTTCACATGTGAGCGTGTTAAACCGACCTTACATATTGCTAAAAAAATACAAATAACTGGGCGTACATGTGTTGAAAGATATGTCCTTGTGGGCATTAGGCGTTGGACGTAGCGGATAAGGAACAGGAGCTCTGGGCCTCCCAGTTTTCCTCCTGCACAGGAGTGCCAGGGGTCCCTCGCCATTGGACCTCTGGGACGCCAGAGCGCTCGGGCAGCGAGCGCTGCCTGGTGTGAGGAAGGCATTGATAGAAGAAAAGGAGGGGCACCAGGCCCAATGGTGATATGAACAGTAAAGGGATTGGTAGAAGGAAAGGAAGGGAGCGCCAGGGGGATCCGACTGTTGTAGGCAGTAGAGAAAACACAATGTTGGAAGCGACGGTGTGGTCACTGATACATCAAGCTGACCGGCAAAGCAGACAGGCACATTAACAGCCTCGTAAAAGAGAAGTTCTTCTCCGCTATTGGCTCATAGGTTAATTCAATTGTCTGTTCAGTCGCATGTGCCATATAATTATCAATCGCATCAAGGGTGTTTCTTTCGGAATTGTACACTTCCAGGTGAAGGGCGATCCGTCATGTCGGTGTGTCAAGGTGAAGGGCGATCGTCATGTAATGCGGTCAAACTGCTGAACTTCCACGACTGAGTTTTTGGTCGACCCAAGGAGGAATTTGTGGTGGACAATGCGAGTGAGTGTTAGGTCCCATTGCGTTTCACAGCCCCTTATCTCCATATTCTCAATATCCGTGCTCATCAAACATGTAACTATTATAATAATATTATTATTACATCTCAACACAAACACCGTACCTATGAGACCCGTTCAAAGCACTGATAAGATTCTGTCTTCAGGACTACGGCCGTTGAAGCCGCCACCTAAAATATTTATCCCGTACAATTAATAAATAACTTTTACGTGTGTAGCGTCGACCACAGCCGCCACGGCAGGGGACATCGTAGCGACGCCGAGTAAGATACAAGCCATGGAAGCGGAGGAGGCCAGGGCTTCAGAGTGCGGCGGGTTGCGGTCGATCGAGGGAGCGCCGCTAGAGGAGGCGTATCGATCGCTAGCCGATGTGAGGAGAGAAGCGGAGTTCGCAACGGGGCAGAGCGGGGCAGAGCGGGACAGAGCGGGGCAGAGCGGGGCAGAGCGGGGCAGAGCGGGGCAGAGCGGGGCAGAGCGGGGCAGAGCGGGGCAGAGCGGGGCAGAGCGGGGCAGAGCGGGGCAGAGCGGGGCAGAGCGGGGCAGAGCGGGGCAGAGCGGGGCAGAGCGGGGCAGAGCGGGGCAGAGCGGGGCAGAGCGGGGCAGAGCGGGGCAGAGCGGGGCAGAGCGGGGCAGAGCGGGGCAGAGCGGGGCAGAGCGGGGCAGAGCGGGGCAGAGCGGGGCAGAGCGGGGCAGAGCGGGGCAGAGCGGGGCAGAGCGGGGCAGAGCGGGGCAGAGCGGGGCAGAGCGGGGCAGAGCGGGGCAGAGCGGGGCAGAGCGGGGCAGAGCGGGGCAGAGCGGGGCAGAGCGGGGCAGAGCGGGGCAGAGCGGGGCAGAGCGGGGCAGAGCGGGGCAGAGCGGGGCAGAGCGGGGCAGAGCGGGGCAGAGCGGGGCAGAGCGGGGCAGAGCGGGGCAGAGCGGGGCAGAGCGGGGCAGAGCGGGGCAGAGCGGGGCAGAGCGGGGCAGAGCGGGGCAGAGCGGGGCAGAGCGGGGCAGAGCGGGGCAGAGCGGGGCAGAGCGGGGCAGAGCGGGGCAGAGCGGGGTGAGGTTACGAAATGTAGGGTCGAATTACGGCCTGCGAGACCAGGCGGGTAGAGATGATTAGCGGGGAAGTGGGGTGAGGCGGGGATGGCGAAAGTGGCGAGGGTGGACAGTGTCGCATACGGTGTGCTTGGCAGAGCGGGTCATGTTGTGGCGGACGGAGAGTTTCGACAAGGGCCGGGCCCGATGGCACGGGACGGAGCGTGAGGAGATAGAGCGAGACAAGATGGGACGGGATGATACGGGTCACGGTAAGGCAGGATGGGTCGGAGCGAGACGGCACAAACCGGGTCTAAACTGCGCGGAGAGGCCAGGCGGGATGGGGCGAGTCGGATGGATGATTTGAAACGGAAAGGGAACGGACGGGACAAGAAGGAACAGGGCGAAGCAGGAAGGTAGAGGCCGAGATGGGAACATAATGAGGTGGAATGAGACAAGGCGGGTCGGGACAAAACGGGGAGGTAAGGGAAAGGTAAAGAAGGGCGGGAAGGAAGGGAAGGGATGGGAATAATGAGGACGGATGGGCAGGGATGGGGAGGAATGGAGAGAGACACGAGTGGCAGGTCTAACGGGAAGTGACACCGACGGAACGTGGTGGGAGAAGATGAGGCAGAACAAGACTACAAGATGGGCAGAACAGGACGCAACTGCAAGGCAAGAGAAGGAAAGGGAAGGGCCGGAAAGGAGCAAACGGGAAGAGAAGGGTAGAGGGGTAAGGGAAGGGACGACCCCTGTCACAGATCCCCAAGCGCGGAACTCGCCCGCCGGCACCGCCGCTTGCACTAATTGTACCGCGTCGTATTGTAAAGGGATTTCTGTGTACGATGATGAGACAGCTGGTTTCGGCACCACCGCCGCCGCCGCAGGCGCACGACGGAGAGAATTTTGTTATTTCCCGCCCGCCTCATGAGCCCCTGTCTCTCCACCACGGGGCCGGGGCAGGGGCGAGGGGGGCAGGGGCGCGGGTGCTCGCACTTCGGGAGGCGACGTCGTCGGGCTCATCATTCATTATTTCCCATTGTGGGGCATAAAGGGCGGCTTCGCGGGGACGGAAGTGCAGACTCATCGCTGGACGCGGGAGGGGGTGGGGGGCCCCTCCACGAGCGGGGCGCGTAAACGAAGGGAGCGTTGAGGCAGATGAAATGCTCGAATTCGAGTCTTTTATTTCAGAATTTGCATTTTGAAAAGTCATTCAGCGGTGCCTGACGGCGGCAACGTGTAATTCTAAAATAGTATTTAAATAAGAGATGAAGGCGGGTGCGGGGACTGGTTCTGACCGCCTTTTGAAATACAGGACGAGCGGTCGATGGTTTCTTAATGTTGTTTATTTTGAAGGGTTGATGTGAAAATCTAAATAGCTGACCCGAAAACGCTTTTGAGCAAGTGTACACTTTCAGTTTAAGGGAGGGGTAGTTGGTTATATTTATACTACCTGAGAGTCATCTATAAGCCATGAATTCAACTATTTGAATAGCATGGGCAGAAGGTGACAGGGGCTAAAAATTATTGTAACACAAATACTACAACTTTGATGTTACCGTATTTATACAGAAGTCCTTCATTTCAAAATGAAGTAGCAGTAACTCACCAATACGCCAAATGTTTTCAGCCGCAACGGCATCGCAGCAACTTACCTGAAACAAGAAAGAAACACATTAGATCACATGCTCTTCAGGGCAACTTTATTACAACAGCAAACGAGAAAATATCCGGCCGCTGTGACGTAAGCCTGCATACGAAGTGACAGATGGGGTTGCGCAATGGCCAGGCCGGCCGCTGTGCTCTGTATCCCCCCGAAAGAGCACCGCAGGATAGCGCGACGGGGGGGGGGGCGGTGCGGATGGAGTCCGCCCATCACTCCAGCGCGGTGGTGCGTCCTCGCCCGACCCATCACCCTCCCCTCGCCCCCGCCTCCAGCCTGCGGAACACAGTGCTCATCTGTCAAGGGCGGCCGGCAGCTTCCCCGGTTCGTTCGTCTTCATATGCCGGACGCCCGCGCTCCCCCACCCTGAGTCCGGGCTGCCAGTGCCCCCTCCCATACGCAACTCTACTCCCACTAGTTAGTAACTGACTGCGCCTTCTATTTTTTGTTGTAGTTTTTCCTTGGAATGGTAATCACAGAGTTCTGTTTAATTTTGACTTCTTTCGTTTTTACTTTTTCCATCTCACAGGTGTTCGTGCAATGTAATGACATATAATTTGTATGATTACTACTTGTATATCTACCATAAAACTATGGTGTTTTCTCTATGTGCGTATAATTCTTATTTTCCCTTTATTATACAAAATTATTGAAGACTATAATAATTTTATGCCCCTTATATATGATATTTTTTGTTTTGTTTAAGATCGCATCAACTTCTAGGTCAATAGCGACCACTATTGGAATTTAATGTTATAATAATCTATGAGGATGAAAGGATATGGTGATGATAGTGGGTGAAAATGGATTAACACTTACAACCATGCCAGAGGCGGGACTACTGCTTTAGCGATCTCGGCCACCGAGCCGGTATGATATATTTATCACATTTCTTTACAAAATATAAATGTGATGTCATGTTTACTTGATAAATTTCCTCCGCGAAAATAAGACATTTAGTCGTAGTATCGATGCACGGTTTCCCTCTTTTACATATTTTTGGCAAGTGCCGCCAAAAATACCGCATCAGTGAAAATGTACATTTCTTGGACAATTATTGATATTATGGCATACGCATGCTACTAAAAATCATATTTACACCAACTTCCATTCAAACATGTAAAACCAATATTTATCGGAGATGGCCAGAAAGCCAAAACGCTCCCTACGCAGAGCTAGGATACACCCTGTGCTTGGACTGCGGCAACACAAAATTAGAAAAAGCGTAGTTTAGTTTACCGCATTAAATTACGCATGTAAGCGGAGGCAATTGTCGAACTTTTCGGACTGAACGAGAATGTGCGCGGGCCAGGGCAGGTCACGTGCTCTCCGTGCAGCGTGGCGCCCCGTCTCGTGGCATGGCGTCGCGTCGCGCCCCGCCTTGTCCCACCCCGCCCCGCCCCGCCCCCGCCCGCCTCGCCCGCCGGCCCACGGCGACCGCCGCCAACCGCGCGCTCGTATTCCGCACACGTCCGACAATAACCATCGCTCACGGCTGCAGCGAGGGCGGGGAACGGGGACGCCGCCGCCCGGACGCGAACCTGCGCCCTGTTTTATTCGTCCCTGGCGTCCTCGCCCCGCCCCCGTCCCCGTCCCCGACCCACCGCCGCGCGCCGCCCGTTGCGCCAGGGAGCGCTCGCGGTACACAGGGCGGCGGGGAGGACGGCAGCAGGAACGGGGTACTAGATGGAGAAGATTGTGGCTGACGGTAAATGGAGTGAGGAAGCGAGATGTCAGGAACGAGAGTGGTAGGAACGGGAGTGGCGGGAATGGGAGTGTCTGGAAAGAGACTGACAGGAAAGGGAGTTGTGAGGATCGGAGAAGCGGTAACAGGAGTGTCGGGAGCGGGAGTGTCGGGAGCGGGAGTGTCGGGAGCGGGAGTGTCGGGAGCGGGAGTGTCGGGAGCGGGAGTGTCGGGAGCGGGAGTGTCGGGAGCGGGAGTGTCGGGAGCGGGAGTGTCGGGAGCGGGGAGTGTCGGGAGCGGGAGTGTCGGGAGCGGGAGTGTCGGGAGCGGGAGTGTCGGGAGCGGGAGTGTCGGGAGCGGGAGTGTCGGGAGCGGGAGTGTCGGGAGCGGGAGTGTCGGGAGCGGGAGTGTCGGGAGCGGGAGTGTCGGGAGCGGGAGTGTCGGGAGCGGGAGTGTCGGGAGCGGGAGTGTCGGGAGCGGGAGTGTCGGGAGCGGGAGTTTCGGGAGCGGAGAGTGTCGGGAGCGGGAGTGTCGGGAGCGGGAGTGTCGGGAGCGGGAGTGTCGGGAGCGGGAGTGTCGGGAGCGGGAGTGTCGGGAGCGGGAGTGTCGGGAGCGGGAGTGTCGGAGCGGGAGTGTCGGGAGCGGGAGTGTCGGGAGCGGGGGTGTCGGGAGCGGGGGTGTCGGGAGCGGGAGTGTCGGGAGCGGGAGTGTCGGGAGCGAGAGTGTCGGGAGCGGGAGTGGCGGGAGCAAGAATGGTGGGAGCAAGAATGGCGGGAACGGGAATGATGAGGAACGGGAGTGGCGGGTATGGGACTGTAAAATAACAAATGCAGTGGTGAACGAACAAATCAAATAAAGACGAGGACGATGGAAACGAGCGTGGTGGGAATTCAGTGACGGGAACGGGATGAGATATAACGGTCGTGGCAAAATTGGTCAATGGTTTTGAGGGAAATAGTTATGAAAGGATGGATGCGGCGGTTGTGATGTCAGTAGGTTCGTTCGGAAGAGAATATGGACGTGGTGGGGTGGTTGCGGAAGTGGCAAAGGCGGCGTTAGTCTAGTTGAAATGACATGGCATGTATTATCGTGGCTGGAATGGCAGGAACGAAACTGAAGATGTGTCGGGGATACTGGAAGCTGAGGGGCAAGGACAGCAATGTCAAGATTAACATGTGAAAGGAATAAGATATTGCCAATAAAATTGAATGAAATGAAGAAAAATGATGAAGAAGAAGAAGAAAAATGAAATAAAGATAATCACAGCAAATATCGTGTGATGTCTAGCGTGAATATAGGGAGTCAGCTTGTTATCTCGATGACGATGGCCACGCTGCAACACTAAAGGTGATTGTATTTCAATGAGCAGTGGCTGTGAATCGGGTGGTGACGATGGTGACGGTGGTGAGCAGAGGGAGACGTCCTCGTGGAGGTAACGAAGAAGAGGTAGGTGGCAGCCGGGAGGGGCGGGTGATCACTTAGTGGCTTGTTGCCTCCGAATCGAAGCACCTCCTCTATCTCGCTCCTGGCGAAACTGGACTCAGCGATGCAGCGGTACTCCGTACATGTGCCGTGTTTTTGAGGATGCCAATCTTCTTTGCGATGTTGAAAAGAAATTAAGAGAGTGAAAAGCATTTTCCCTTCTTTTTATAAAACTTTCCTCCGAAGGTTATTTCAATTTTCTAAAATTCTAGGGGATGTAATAATCTATACAAAAACTTGAAGTTAGCTTTTGGGTTTCTTTAATTAGATCTTCTTGAAGCAGTGTTTATTTTACACATAAAAAGTTCTCAGCATTGTTTGTTTCTAATACAAGATAAAGATTGTTGTTAAAGCCCTGTTTTGATATTACTTCTTTACAATGAAATGAAATATTTTGCATTTAGCAATACATACTACAGTAGTGAGATCAATATTTGGAAGTGTTAATTACACATTTCTATTTATTTCCATTTTTTAAACAGAAAACTCTCAAAGGAAAGGATCAATGGAATTCACTGATATGAAGCTTTCAAAAATAGGGGAATAGCTAGTTGGGAAATAAATAATGCAGAAAAACTGTGCCTCTTCGACTGAAGACACATTCTGTTTGATCGAGAGGAGTATTGTAGGGACCAACTAAGATAATTTGGTTCCGTATTATATCAGAAACTAACTATATATAACTGATACAATAGGTAAAAAAATCATATAGGTAAAAACCAAAGTAAATAAACTATGAAAGGTCAAAACAATTGTATACAATAAAAGACAAGGCGAGAAAAAAAGGATCATGCGCTTGTAAAGGTGAGCATCATGTAATTACAAAATAAAGAGAAAATGAAACTTAGGTAAGATACAATACAGTTTGTACTGCAGAAAAAATGTGGTAACGTGAGGGAATGACAGAAAAGGAACAAAATCCGTGAAGAAACAAGAGAGTGCTGCGAATAAGTAAGGATTTTTTTCAATTCAAAACAAAAGTAGTGTTATATTCATCACTAATTAAATATCGACATACAAGAGTAACTTGTAAGAGTTACTTCCATAACAAAATATTAATCATTTTTCAAACCCAAAACTTAAATTGAGTGCGAGAGAAAAAAACAAATTAGGAACGAGAAAAAGGATACATAATTTGTCGAAAATGAGGAGAAACACAAGAATATGAAATGAAAAGCAAAGAATGAATAATGTGATAAAGAAGAATTTGAGAAATATATAAAAAAGAGGTAAATAAATTAATTTAACAATGAGATAAAAAGACAGAAAAGAGACAAGAAAAGAAACTGAAAAAGAAGATAAAAGAAGACCTAAAAAAGAAGAATATAATAAAAGAAAAAAGTAATCGAAACAAGAAAAAGTACAGACTGAGAGGAAGTAGTGATAGAAAAAGAAAAAAATAAGCGAGAAAGATGACGAAGGAGCAGGGGGGCGGGGTACTCGGCCCCACGCCGCAGGGCGAATTGTTAAGAAAATAAAGAGGCGGCCGGTCTGCGCTGCGGGCGCGGCGCGCGCCCCTTTTACAAACAGATCCCAGCAACGCCTGCCCCGCCCCCGCCCCTGCCCCTGCCCCGGCCCGTTCCCGCGCCGGTAATTAATTTCTTTTTGCTGCGCCTCGCGGGAGATGAGTTCCGGAATGTTCCGCCGCGATGGCGCCACCGAGGGCTCGGAGGAGAGCGGAACGGGGGAAGCAGCGCAAGGACAGCACGCGTTCAAATACGCCTACGCGGCGGGAAAGTAATGGGAAGATTTCTGTCTCTCTTCCCCTCGAGACCACGGATTATTTAGATGAATAGAGTACTACATAGTTTGAAGCTGAATTCGAGAAAGGTGGTTTCAAAATATAAATCTAGCATACTCGAGTGGTTTTTATATTGTAGGACATCAACCCCAAAGGTATGAGACAGTCTGGGTATGGGTGGTCGAACATCTTCCATGGAGAGATTTGAAGAAGAATTAATAACTGACAATTTAGTGTTTTTTTCACGTACTTGTCATTATCTAAAATGAAAATTGAAAAAGACCTGAAATAAGTTAAAGCATTTAGTCCAATATTATTATGCAGTTGTTTATTATTATTATTATTATTATTATTTATTATAATTAATATTTAATCATTATAATTAATAATAATAATAATAAAGTAAAGCTTGTCGTGTCTTATCGAAGTCTTCTTTTTACGTTGTACCAAAAGAGAAGCAAACTATTGTTTCTTTTCTAAATAACTTCCTTTTCTCCAAGGAATTTCATTACACGACGTTTCGGATTTCCATTATCTTATCTTTCCTGGGAACAACTCTATCAAAAACCAACCTATTAGACGGTCAGACCTTCCTGATAATATAAGCACGAAAGTTCATCCGTGCGTTGAAAAACCGAGTTTCCCACAAAACGAAAACGTCAGCAAGAGAGAAGCGTGTGCTACACAAAAAAAATTCTTCTCGCCGGAAAATAAACGTTTTCGATTCGATTCAGGGCATTTGCCTTGATGCAGTTATCTCCCCTCTCGTACGAGAAAACCATTCGCCCGTCACAGCTCTCCCTCGCGTCACCCTAAGCCATGACAGCCCGTTCGCCCTTCCACGAGCCCCGACAGCTAATAATTTTCCACAAGCCGGCGCAACATTGGTCCCCCTGGCGATCGGCTGCAGACTCGAAATCCTATTTCCTGTTTGAATAGCATAGTGCTCCTAAAAATTGGCTGAACATGTGCCTGATGAAAACGATTTGCACTTACACGAAATATGTAAATGAAGTGATACTAGGAATGGAGAAGAATCCATTAGATTGAGCAAACTACGTGGTTAGATGCAGAATCTTCTCGTTGAATGTCGGTGACTTAAAATTTAAATTGCTGTTAAAATAAAATTTCTTCTTCCTATACAAGTGTGTATAAATTCACTCTTGAGTACATGCCTAATTTCCAGCCTCAGTACTTAGCCAATTGAGTACATGCCTAGTTCTATCGGTAATATTTTTATAATGGATAATTTGGTAGAGTTATTAAGGTGCTTTGGAAATTACTGCTAACAATTGTAACCAGAACACTCAAATAAGACGAGCACATTTCAATTACAATATTTAATCAATCTAGCTACTCCTACAAAAATTCGTTTTGCAAACCTTCGTTTTGAATTCTTTGTAATAAATAAATACCTCTATATATTTCTAGAGGAATCGTAATATCCCGTAACAGATAAACTATAACCCACAAAGTAACTACAAAATTTAGGATTCATACATTATTCATGAAGGAAATTATGAGTAGCCGACAATGCAAATTATAATTACCCGTGTGGGAAATAAAGATCTTTAAATTTTAAGCTGAACTCTACATTACATCCAAACACTTTTCCCTATCTCTTTGAAAACGTACTCCATTGGTTTGTGTACATCCTATCCTTCCGGATGCTCGCGCATCTTTCCCAAAAAAGCACTCCCGCTATCAACCGTCAGACAAACAGCCAAAATCCCTCCGGGTGGTTGTGACAGGTCCATCATCCTTCCCCGTCCCTTTATTGTACCTCTCCGCCCTTCCACTTCTTTCTTTCCTTCGTGACCTGTCCTTTTCTATTTTCTGCATGTGAAGGCCGCATACAAATTTCAAAGATTGGATCAAAGTTTTGCCCAGTGCTTTATAGCCACCGACGTTTGTTTTCGATTACCCAAACATTTTCAATTTGAGAATAATGGGATGAATTTGTGGGATCAAGTGACATTTTCTTAAGAGCAATGTATGCTTTGGTAGGAATGTTTTGAAAGACATTTGAGAAATAGCTTGTATTTATCTTATTTCTGTTTTGGATTGAGATTTCTTTTTGGTTTTTGAAAAAACTCTTTTATTATTTGAACCATGATGATATTGACTGATATTGATAAATTAATTTTCCAGAAGTGTTTGAACAGTTGCTCAGGGTACAGTATTTTATAACAGAGGTTTTGAATTATTCTACAGTAAAATAATGAATGGGCTCTTAAGGTCGCACGCTCTCTTACATGTATCTCGTCTCACTATTGTTTATCACTTGACCGGTAAATCTGCCTTCTCGATACAAGCTGTTGCACGATTCTGGCTTGAAATGGAGATAAAGATCGGGTAAGTGTTGGATTCGGTGGCCCTGAAGCATCAAGCGGTTCTACCATTGAGCCGCTTTAAACGGCTCTTCTACGCGACGGAGAAGACGGCTTGAAAAGCAACGATAACGACAACGATTGACGGCTAAGAAAAGCAAGGATAATAACAACGGCGCTCTACATCAATACCAAACCAAAATAATGGAATATACAAATATTATTATGGGATATACAAATAGTGGAAACGAGGTGGATGAGTTGAAAGAAGTATCCCGAAAATAGATACTACAATAGATGAAATAATGGAAGTATATGGAAGATGAATTTCATCTATGAATAATGTCAACATCACCTCATCAGCGTTCACACAAGGTGCCGATACACAAGGTATTGCTTATATGCACACGACTAAATGTGAAATGCTATAATTTAGCATTGGTTATAATGCCTGGTATTCTCGTTTGTTTGTTTCCGAGAATTCTGGTGAAAAGGGATAATAGATATTCAAACAGAAATCAATTCTGTTCACACAAAAATTACCAATCGACTTAACTTAACGGAGGTCCCGTGCAAGCAAGAATCCGATAGGTATAGTGTCAACAGAAGTAAGCCATATGTGATATCGAATGATTTTCAAATATTTTGAAAACTTCGTGCAAACATACCAGTAATGAGTAACGCCATGAATGATATGTTTTTTCAAAGATAGACAACAAGGTTTGTGAGATAAAAGAATAAATTCAAAATACAGATGACGGATTTCCATGACAGAATTTTCACAAGCCCCTAGCCACATTTTATATCATTTTTTGAATGACGGAGGCAAATGTTTGGTAGGTTAAAGTATGCTCCAAAAACTATTAGTGAATAGTTTGCAAAACGAATAAGACGTGAATTCATCGTCCCCCAAGTGTGTTTTGAGAAACTTCGTCCATTGTGAGTGCTTTGGCGGCAAATGTGATGTATATAGTTGTCACAGTGAAGGCGAAGGTTAATGCTCACGAGGGAACATATGCATTTAGATTTCCTAAAACGAAAAACGTACTGAAATAATGGTGAAGTATTTGAAGGTGACGAGTTGTATTACGCAGGAAAGAGAAAGAAACAGAGAGAGAGAGAGAGAGAGAGAGAGAGAGAGAGAACGCAAAAGTACGTACGGGAAAGAATACGCAAGAAAGACAAGAAAGAGAAATAAGCGAGAGATTCACAGAACACAAGAGAAATATTGGAAGAGAAAAACGCAATAGAAGGTGTAGAGGAAGCGGGAAGAGGGTAGACAAGTCGGAATGCTGTACTTGTTGGGGAGTCGTGGGAGTGAGATGGCAGGGATCAGCAGGCGGGAGGAGACGGTGCTGAACAGTGGAGCCAGGGGGGGGGGGATGGCAGTGCGGGGGCGGAGGAGGCGGAGAGGAGCGCAGCGCCAGGCAGCGAGACTGCGGCAGCGGGCGGGCGCTACATAAACCACGAGATACCCTGTATACATGCACGGAGCCTTCATGAAATTTGTATCCTGGCCGGGGCTCGAAGCCCGGAGCTTAGCCCGCCTTCTTCGCGCGCTCAGCCGCCTTAGGCGCGCGCCCCGCCCCCTTCCCCTCCGCCCCCGCCGCCCCGGCCGCCTAAGCCGGATGAGAGCCTGCCCCTAATTGGTGCGTTCCGAAATTAGCGGCCGTTCCCGCAGCTTAGGCGCGCGTTGCGGCAAAGCGCTTGGAAAGAAAGTGCGTTCGCTGCAAAGGCGACAACGCGTGTGGGGATTACGCACGTCGCGCTGCTACTGACAGGAAGGATTCTCTGCTACTGAGCACTGCCTTGGGTTCTTCGTAGAGGAGTTGGTCATATTACATAAAAGAATGTATACTTGTTTTTTTGAACATACTTGGGAGTCGCATTAAGTATTAATAAGAAAATTTCAGAAATGAAACCACGGAGAGAGAATTAACATTTGGTCCGAACAAAGGTACTAATCACTAGACAATTATATTAAAATACATGTAACCTATAATGAAAAATTGACTTACTATATATAAATAAAAGTATCAACATTTTGGATTATTTTGCGGTATTTATGTACTGACAATTCATTATCTCAGCCGATTGGTATTGGACGGTCTAAATCATAATATTCTTCAACATAAAACATAATAAATTATACATTGTGAGACAACACCAGTATTTAATTAACTTTTCGCTCTCATTACATTTGTTCCAGGTGTTGCATTAACCGTTTTCTATCTCGCTCAGTGACCAAATATTGAATATTTTTGTAGAAATTCGTATAAACGGAATTATTTTCCAATTACTACGGTATTGTGAAATAATTTATGTAGTTATATAACAATTTGTTCTGATCAAGTTAAATAAATTCGCACATTTTCGAAACTATTACAAACAATTCTTCACTTTACGCACCCAATTATATTTTACCTTTGATCAAATGAGTTTACAGTTCTTATTTGTTGTTTATGCATTTAAATGTAATATAAAGCAGTCACATTGCCACAACCAATTTCCTCTTGCATTTTCGGGAAGGTGGAAAATGGCGCATACTCGCCTAAGGCAATAAGGCAAACGCCATTATCCATAATATTGCTCGTCTGGGGCGCGCAGATTTCGAAACAGAGACCTGTGGAACTAATTACCTCGAGTTGCAGGCGCCTGGCAAAGCACAGCTTGCGGCGTTTGGGAGGCTACAGCTTAGGGGGCGGAGTGGAGATGACGCGAGGCAAAGAGGTTTCCTGGGAGGATGCAAGTGTATTATAGTCTAGTTATTTTACCAACTTGGTAAAAGCATCGATACAGCCAGGGCAATGAAACCCCTTTAAATACGATTGCAAACCATTAGAACATGCTTCTTTACGTTAGTGCAAACTTGGGTATTAGTACTAGAGGGAGAATTGTATTTATAGAAGATATGATTTTATTTTAGGTAGAAAATGCAAAAAATATTCTAAAAAAATCTCTTAAAACATTCCCAAATCCTCCCTAAAATTTTGTCAAGCATGAAGAAAGAGTTGAACCGTCTGTGTGTGATACGGTTTTGATACGGTGTGTAATACTACCACGTTTCGTCGACCGAGATAAGGATGTCTTTCTACAATACTTCTTCCGACTGAACGGCTCCTTCAGTTTCAGAATTACATCAAAGCTAGAGGTTTCGAACATATTTTCTTGACGAAATTTTGGGCTTTACGCTTGTTACTACTATGCCACTCTGATATCAAATGCAAATATTTCTGAATAAACACTACATTTATTTTAATTATCCCTGTATTCCTTCACTGGCAATCAATGGTTTTCAATGAGAAACTTGGTGATCATTGCGAGTGGTATTTGTAATATTTCGTGTATCGTGTTGTTTCTGTCCACATGCATCTCTGTATTTTGATTGAATGCCAGAGCTGGGTGAAAATAGTTTTTGTTAGAGATAAAAGATACATAATTCGACTATTGAGAAAAACAAAATTGGAACGCATTTCTTAATGTCTTAAAATTCTAGAAGAAACATTCTCAAACATATCCGGAGTAGAGTGTCTCAAAAGATTGTTGCCTCTTTTTACAAAAAATTGTCGTTAAATGGAAAAAGGTTGTTTAAACTATACTATTTCGATCAAGCTATCAGTAAAAGGCAGTTACTAAGGTATGGAGATCGCAAAATCGATCGTGTTTTTAGAAGAAGCGTTCTTGCAAACAATAACCAAAGAGATATATAGTAGCGAAGGTTTGGAATATGAAGACGATTGTATTTTCGGCGTACCGTACCCCTGCTCTCGGGAAATCCATACATCCGTATTAACATGCATGTTAATACGGAGTGTTATTTGGTTCCTGGAAGAGCAACAGTTAATATCTGATAATTTGCTGAAATAGGAGAGAGTATCTAAGCGAGAGCGAGTAGGAGTAAATAGGAGAGCGAGTTCTAAGTGGTTTCTAACCAACCTCTGCATCCTTCGAGGAACAAATTAGCAAGAAAGCAGTTCCTCAACTGAACGTATGATTACATGTAGTACTCGCCGTTATCATCCCGCGGATTACATTCAATAGACTGAATTAAATGTACAACTTACCGAACATTATATAAAAAAGAGTAGGAGTAATTTGTTTCTATTTCAGTTAATCAATATCCTTGTATAAAACTTGACATCTTGAAAATTTCTTCAATTATACATACATGAATTTCCATGTGTAAAGAATCTTTGTATGAGGTAACATTTGCACCTTACAGTTGTTGAAGGAAATATTAATATTAATAACTATAATAATAATAATAATGTGTTAACGTAAGCTAATTTTTATCATACTGCAAACCATTACACTGATTAATAAATTTCATTCCTGGATGGGTTAGTATCATATCAAATAACGCGAATCGTCATTCCACAGACACAGAAGCACATAAAAGAGTGAAACATATAATCTTCATCAATTTTGAACTAAAATATACATTTGCATGTCAGTTGAAAACCGTTTTTACTACATGTTTTATAATACAAATAGCTGAAACCGTTCTTCCTCGTAAATGAAACTGGATACAACAACTATTTGTTTTTAGACAGATGTGTAATACAATCTTATTTGGTTAGCGTTTGTTCCACAAGTTCCCCATTAATATAACACCTAAATAATTCCAACAAACGCACGGACACAAACCGGAATACAATTACATTGTTGCGTCGCAAATAAAGTTGTCTGCTCCAGCGCCCGAGCTGGCCTGCCTCCCCTCTCCCCGCGCCCGCGCGTCGCCGCGCCCGGCGAGGGAGCGTCCAATCAAGCGCCTCCCCTCGTCAACGCCCCGCGCGCGTGCTGCTAGGCCAGGCGGGGGGGGGGAGCCCGGAGGGCGCGGTCGGCGCACAGCGCGCCACGGCACACCGCAGGGACAGAAGAGGGATCACTCGGGAGTAGAACGAAGGACGGATGTAGAGGAATGGGGAGGATTTGAGACGCATCAGAAAGAGCGAGTTGGAACCAACTAAGTCAGGAAAAACTATGATAATCGGGAATACCTTTCGAGGAGAAAGGAAAACAATTCATGAAGGATAATGTATTGTTTCATTATTTCGAGTTTTCGTAGGCGTCAACTATTATGGTCATTGGTCCCGTAAGAGTAGTGCATGTTGTATAACGAAATGTGACGGTGTTCTTCTCCTGCCAGCCCTCAAGTGCCGCCTCTCGTCAACGACCGGCGCGCGTGCTGCTAGGACAGACGGCGAGAGAACTGGATGCCCAGGTCGTCACAGATTGCGCGATGCGACACCAAAGGGACAGAGTGGGGGCACAGCGGAGTAAAATGACGGAGGATTGTTGAGGAATGGTGAGGAATTGAGACGCACCAGAAGGAGCGAGTTGAAACCAACAAAGTCAGAAGTCAGGAGAAACTATGATAAACGAGGATACCTTTCTAGGAGAAAGGAAAATCATCGAGAAGAATCAGTGGAAAAAAGAAAACAATGCATGAAGGCTGATGGATTATTTCATTATTTCTGATATTCGGAGGCGACAACTGCTATGGTCATTGGTCCCTTAAGAGTAGTGCATGATTTCTGATGGAATGTGACGGTGTTCTTCTTCTGCCAGCCCTCAAGTGCCGCCTCTCGTCAACCCCAGGCGCGCTAGGACAGGCGGCGGGGAGCACTGGATGCCCAGGTCGTCACACATTGCGCGATGCCACACCAAAGGGACAGAGTACGGGCACAGGGGAGTAGAATGACGGAGGAGTGTAGAGAAATGGGGAGGATTTGAGACGAACCAGAAGGAGCGAGTTGGAACCAAGAATTTGAGATGCAGTTACAAGTCAGGAGAAACTACGATGATCGGAGAAAATTTCGAAGAGAATGGAAAATCAACGAGAAGAAATATGTAGAGAAGGGGAAACAAAGCATGTCGGTTGATTGATTAATTCGTATTTCCGGGCGTGTCAACTGATATGGTCATTGATACTGTAAGCTTAGTGCAAGTTTTATCACGGAATGTGACGGTGGTCATCCCCCCTGTGTGAGATCCGATGTCGACCTACATGTCGGCTTGCGGAGTTTTCTCCGTAAGGTGTCTGCCACCAGTGGACTATCACTCCGGCCGGGGCAAGGTTTAAGCGCCAGACTAGACTCCCGAAATGTGTGATAGTAGGCATAAGTACGTTTAAAGAAAGGATTGGAATAACACTAAGAAGAAGAAGAAGAAGAAGGAAAGATCTCGAGCGGCCCGTGGCATATTGTTACAGAACTGCTCTGGCATTCGCCAGAGAAACAATGGAAAACTTTTGATCATAGAAGTCGGCCAACAGAATTCTTCTCCAGACAGGGGTTGAATTTGATCTAGCCTATGTCATGGTAACCTATGTCGAAGAATACTGTCACTGTCAGAACTCGAACCCTAAAAACCTTCCGATCATAGGCAGTGACATCCGTTGAGACCTTGAACCACCTAAGACAGCATTTGGGTAATAAACTCAAAGAATCAAGAAGAATATACAAGAAGGAAAAAACCTAGGACCGGCAAGAAGGTGCGACTAGTGTGCAGATACTATCAGGATCGGGTAGAAGCAGAAAGAAGAGAAAAAAACTAAAATGGATTAGCAGAAGAAGGAAAAGATTACTGAAGGTAACAAAAAATTGAACAAAAAAAGAAACCAAGAGTTGAGAGATAGGACCGAAATGCAACCAAGAATGAAGAGTAACCAAGACATTCAGAGAGACGTAAGGAGAAACGGAATGAACTTCGGACGAAGAAGAAGAAATCAGAAGTGGCAAGAATGAGCAGGGAAGCGGAATGCATGATTAAAGGAGGTACTCGAAAATAAGCTTGTAAAGCTCAAAGGCATTGAAAAATATCTGTTGCACATTCTACCTAGTTAGAATAAAGAGGAAAAGATGAGGCAGAATCAGAGGCGAGAGGAACACAAGGAGAGGGCAGACCAGAGGGGAAAGAAGCGCTTGAGGACGAGCAGGCAGAAAATGCAAGAGGAGCAGAAGTGGGGGAGGAGGAAGGGGGCGAGGGGTGAGCGGTAGCCGAAACGAGCGACGGCTAATTAGCATGCCATGTGAAATTCATACGCGCCGCTGGGCGCGCAGCTGCCGCGTCCGTCCCGCCCCGCCCACTCGCCCCCACTCACCCCCAGCCGCCCCCGGCCCCGCCCCGGGCGCGTCCATCACGCAGCCATCGCTACCCCGCACTCGAGCGCCGCTGCGCTCAACCTGACGCACTAACGCCGTTTCTATCGCCGCACTCTCCACCGGCTGCGATTGCTCAGCGGGAATACCGTGCCCTATGCAGCATCCACGGCTTGCAGGTCCTAAGGTTCTAGTTCATATAGAGGAGGGTTTTCGTGGTAGATAGCTAGATCGAATTCAACCTCTACCTGCAGGAGAATTCTAACAGCCAGCTGCTCTGATTGATTCAGTGTTTTTTTTCGATCAATACCTCACGAATTCCGGAGTAGTACCAACAAATGGGTGCCGTAAATTGATTGATTGATTCGTGTTTCCGGGCGCGTCAACGACTTTTGTAAATAGTTCCGTAAGTGCAGTGCTTGTTTTTCCTCGGGATGTGGCGGTGGCGGATCTTTTCCCCGCTGGATGGCGAGATCTGACGTCGACCTACCGTCGACTAGCGGGGTTTTCCCTCAACCAGGTATCTCCCACCAGCGGGGCACCGCCCCAACCGGGACAAGCTGTAAGTTCCCGAACGGTCTCCCGGCATGTGTGGTAGTGTAGTGTATGTTAGTATAAGTGTGTGTGTAAGAGGAGAGGATAGGACAAGGAAGAGGAAGGAAAGATCGCGCGCCGGTCCGTGGCCCGTTTGATAGGGTACTGCTCCGGCATTCGCTAGTGTTGATCAGAGAAACCACGGAAAACTACCGATCAGAGCAGCCGGCCGCTAGAATTCTCCTCCAGACAGCGACTGAATTCGACCAAGCTGAGAAACTAGTGTCGAAAATCCTGCCGCCGTCAGGACTCGAACCTAGGACCTCCCGGTCAGAGGAAGGTGCCGGAAAGCACATAATCTTTACGCTATCAGTGTCCCGAAATCTCCCTTTCACAAACACACATGCGCGCGCACGCACACTTACATTTATTACACTACAAAACATTACACTTCTACACATGGTGGAAAAAACATTGGACGGTTGAGCTCGCAGAGACAATCATCTGAAAGCAGATAACCTGTAAAACGATGAGGTGTCGGCCCCGGATCTCACATTTCAGCAAGAGAGAAGCACCGACACTCCCAGAAACATAACAAGTACTACAGTTAAGAAACAAATGATCGCAGTAGTTGACGCGCCATGAATCAATTTACTCGCCACTGTCTCCCAGTTTTCAGATGCACGAAAATCCTTTCATAAATTGTGAACCTACCTGAACAAAAGTAATGCCAGATATTCATGTATAAAATTTCTACTGAAATTCTAAAAACGTGCAATGCGACAGAGATTGTTATTCCTTGACAACAGTCGTGTTAGTGACACTGTGATAGCGAATTCCAGAAAGATGTGAAACAGGAGTAGAAATGGTATGCGTTAACTCTTCAGCAAGGGCTGTCATGGTAGCACATTCATCTGGATAGCGATCTCGTCCACGGCGCCGACGACGATATCTTTTCAATTCCCGAAAATTCACTGACATTCATTTCCTCCAATATATTGCCCTTTCAACAATATTCCATTGCATTTCTTACCTCACTTTTCAATTATAATTCAAGTGTAATGATTATTACTCTTTGTTATAAGGTTCATTTTTCTTTACCCTCCTGGAAAGATCATGAAAAGTCTACATCTCATTACAGCCTGTCGGTAACCTATTGATTACCCATCCATTGTTCTCTGACAACCTTCCCATCTGCTAACATCAAATATCCTTCCAAACTGTCCAAATTGTTCGGCAACTTTAAGATCACGTCAGCAGTTCCTTGGAAAATTGACAGAGAATTAATTTCTATAAATCTTTAATATATTTTACAAAACCTTTATATCTATTTCCAAAACATATTAAATACAACCACCGCATTTTCAGTTCTGTTAGTTTAGATTCAATTTTAGTAATGTTCCGAAATTTGCATTTTGTACAGCTAGCAATATTGTTGCCGTTTCTTGCGACTGCTCTGCTATTTCCACATCTGGTACCGTAGATTACATAACACACACAGTTGACAGGGTGAAATTGAAGTTCCTTCCTCGGGCGTTTACACGGTACAGTCTCGTCTGCAGAACTGTTCCTCTGTAGACTATATGAAATTGATATTGCATGTCACAAGCAATTACTGCTGTTGCCTAACACACCACGTCTACTCTCTCGGGACATATTTTTAGGTAGGTATGGACCTTTTTATACAAGAATTCAAGAAGAGCCAAAAGTCTTCGCCGACAGTCTCCACAAGCAAATCTTCACAAGCAAAATAAATAAAACTTAAACGAGTAAATATAAAAGTAAAATTCAGGGCTTTTTCTCAGTTATTTTGAGTCAGAGTAAATTTACAAAAAAACTATTTTCCATTCTGAATACGTGACTTCCCGTCGTTTTCACCCTTTCATTTGTTTTACGATTTCTTTCCTCTTGTTTCAAACTCGCCGATCGCCGCGGCACCCCTCCCCCGGCCAATGAGAGGCCCTGTTTGTATAATGGCGGCTCGCATTTGCACTTTCGTTCGAATATGCAGGGCCACGCCTCGCCCCGCGCCGCGCCGCCTGCGCTCCGCCGCCGCCGCCGCCGCCGCCGCCGACGCCGGAATTCAGCGGAAGCCAACAGCGCCGCGCGCAACCTGCGATCCCCGACCTCCCGGCGCCCTCTGTCCACACTCCACATTCCACCACGCCCCCCGGGGGCTATTGAGATTCCGGCCTTGTCCACCGCCATCGAGCGCTTCGAGGAGAAACGGACGCGCGTGGAGGGGGTGGGAGGGTTGAAGCGATGAACGAGGCAGGGGCTGGTGACAAGGAGGGTAGGAGCGGATACGAGACGGCGGGAAGGTGTGAGGCGTAGACAAGCGTAGTGGTGATAAGCCAAGAGGGAGGAGTAGGGAGGGGGAAGTGGAAGCGTGGAAGGGAAGATCGGGGTAAGTAGTGGGTACGATTTTGCATTTGAAGGTAGGAGTGGAGTAACAAGGGAAGGAGTGAAGCAGAAGCGAAATATTGGGTCGCGAGAAGAGCAGATGTAGGGAGAGGCGAGGATCGCGTGAATGGAGCGGGGAGGAGAGGAAGAGAGACGGGAAAGAAGAGCAGGTTGGGATAGGGAGAAGAGACGCAGAGCGGCAACGAGCGGTGGAGAACTAGGAGGAGCGGTGAAGGTGACGTTGCAACGGGACCGAGAAGAAGCCAGGAGGGTGAAAAGGAAAGGCGCGTGGTTTAGCCAAAGGGACTGAGAGGGGGTAAAGGCGTGGAGCGGGAAGGGGTGTGGCTGTTAGATCGGGAAGGACCGTTGTGGGTAGGAATGAGCCGTCTGGGTGAAGGAAGGTGGGATCTTAGAAGAAGTTAGTAGCTGGGCAGGGAATGCATGAGAATGACGAAGGGGAAGAGTAAGGCAACACGGGCGAGGGTTTGCACGAGTCGACATGCACCCCACGTGGCCCGAATAGCACCAAATGGAATGGAACGCAGCACCAAATGGAATGGAAATGGGCCAACAGCAGTACAGAGACTATAAACAGGTAACAGACAGCACTATTAAAAATGGTAGAAAGTAAAGGATCGTGTGTGGGATAACCATTACATTTTCTTCTTAAATCAGGAACGATAAAAATAATATAATAATAATTATTACGTGAATTTAATTAAATAAACAGGAAAATTGACAATAAAGAATTCTTCTATTTCTTTCTCTCGCGTAAGTTCATTTGAGTCAACCCGAAGTACTCAGAAGTGTTTCTCGACCTGTTTGCAAAAAATTCATTAATTTTTGTATGTTTCTTTTCTTTCTTTACAAAGTTAGTATAGAGTATAGAATTTATGATTAAATTATTTTACAATGTATAAATTATTTTAATTTTAATTGAATTACTTTCCTAGCACCGTAACGAAATAATATAAACGTATTATCATTAAATCAATAGAGATTATTTGTTTAGAAGTTAAGAGAACAACTTAAGCGACAAATTTTAATCCATGATGTGTTACAATAAAATACTAAGAAATTGTTTATTCATACCTATATTGAACACTAATAAGGAGACTACAATGCAGCTTCAATTTATCAGACGGGGAGCGCCTGATCAATATTGCATATACATCCCGCTATACGGCAGTGTTCTGCGGATTGCATACTACCGGCTCTGTCGTAGTTATGCCTTCCGTTGACCACACTGTGGTAGAGTCAATCGATTTGTTGAGTACCTGCAGCGTATTGTAATAATTTCACCTACACACTGAAAGCACGGTGGTTTTCAATATTCTTTTGGAGCATAGTGTAGTCACCGATGGTAGATACATTCGTCACTTTCTCCAAGCAGGCACATGCAGGTATAGGTAATATTGTTTCAGGATTAACTATCATGAAGATTTCCTATGTTCGTCTTACAATTACTTGATTTTAATGATTGTGTCGAAATACCTTCATAAAGTGCTGCAAGAGTGAAATATAAGAGGACAGATCGAAGTAACATAGGACCAAACAACAACAACAACAACAACCGAAGTTGCCTATGGAGCACTGATGATTGGATTAAGGAAACGACTAGTTTCAGAGGAAATAATAAATTGTATATTGGTTCCTGAGTACAACAGAAGAGGCTCGGAATGTGGTGTTGATATGAGGATTAAATGATACGAAATGGGGAATGTGAGAATACGCTATAGATGACAGATTCCTGAAGATTGGAGTCTGTAGAGACGAAGAACGAAGGCTGGGGCGTAGAAAGTGGGAGCTTACAAGAAGTTAGCAGCGGAGCAAGAAATGCAAAAGAATAACGAAGGGGAAGAGTAAGGCAACTCTGGCGAGGGTTTGGCCAGATGAAAACAGGTGGAAACGGTATCGAAAGAAAATCTCTGTGGAGAGTGAAGCTGGGAATGGTCGGAAGGCAAAACCCACAGAACGAATGGCAAGGGACATGGATCATGTAACAGTACCATCGCGGACAAGGGCAGGGGAATCCCCGAACGTTCCACGCGGGCCGCTGCGCCTCGCCCGGAGGGAGGGCGTTCCCATTAGCGCGGGCTGGCGGGGACACCCACGCCGCGACGAGGGATCGGGGCTGCCGGCGCAATTAACGCACGCTGCACGACGCGGCGCGGGGCGGTGCAGAGCGTCGAGGAGCGGAGCGGCGAGGCGTGGAGTGGAGCGGAGTGGGGCGGGCAAGAGTAGGGCGGGGAGGGGCAGGGCGGCGTAGAGCGGGGTAGAGCTGGACGGGACGGGGTGGGGCGTGGCGTGGCGGGGTTCGGCGGGGCGGGGCTGGGGGGAGCAGGGGTGGGCGGAGTGGAGCGAGACGGGGGGGAGCGGGGCTGGGCGGAGCGGGGGTGGGCGGAGCGGGGTGGGCGGAGCGGGGCTGGGGGGAGTGGGGCGGGGCGGGGCGGGGCTAGGCGGAGCCGGGGTGGGCGGAGCGGGGCTGGGCGGAGCGGGGGTGGGCGGAACAGGGCGGGGCGGAGCGGGACTGAGCGGAGCGGGGCGGAGCGGGACTGAGCGGAGCGGGGCGGGGCGGGGCGGGGCGGGGCGGAGCGGGGCGGGGCGGAACGGGGCTGGGCGGAGCGGGGCTGGGCGGAGCGGGGCTGGGCTGGGCTGGGCGGAGCGGGACGAAGCGGGGCGGGGTGGGGTGGGGCGGGGCGGGCAGGAGCGACGTGGCGTGGAGCGGGGCTAGGCGGGCCGTGTCTGGGGGGCGGGGCGCAGAACGGCGCAGGGCGGGCGCGTCCCGACCGCGCAGCCAATGCGCCGCGCGCCGATTGTCCGGCGCGGCGTCGTGTACGAATTCACTAATTGGCGCAGCGCCCGGCGCTTCCCACGGCGACCCGACGTGTGGAGACTGCGGTGCGTTTTAACCCTCCCTTGTCCTCCCCTCCCACACGGACGCCGAGCGCTGCGCTCACTCAAGATCTTGACGTAAATTGACATGAATTTTCAGTTGTTTTTATTGGAAATGTTTACGATTATAATCATTCCTTTTACCACATTCTTTTAAACTTAACAAAAAAATCAATGGAAATACAAAGCATTAACGTATGATGGATATTCTCAGAAAAGAAGTTTTTACTTGTTTTAAGTTCTCAAAATTATTTAAATATTTTCTTTACTACCACTACAAATTGATGTTTTTATTATTTTTTCGAATGGAAATTTGTATAATTATAATCTTTGCATATAATAAATTCTTTCAAAATCAATAAAAATGCACAATGGAAAAATAAAAGATTCAAAGTATGAAGTGTGCAGAGTGAATTCTTATTTGAGTTCTCAACATTTAAAAATTTTGGGGTACAGAATTGCGTTTATCACTTCTCCACTTGCATCAATGTTAACCGTACTTGGGACAGCGCTAATAGATCTTGAACCTGAAGTGATTGCAGTGTTACAGCTCAAAATATCTTCAATATATTTTCAAATACAAGAGTAAGTATTAATCTTATTGGTACATAAAAAGCATGAAAATGTCAATCAAGCAGTATTTTGTATAATAACGCATTATACAAATAGTGTAAGATAATCACCTTCTAGTGATCTAGGGAGAAAATTTCTGAAATATGTTAGATCTTTCTCATAGAAGCAGTAGAGTATCATTCTGACTTAATTTGCGCTTACTTCTACATTTCATGTTCTTTGGTTTCTTAGCCACGCAGAATTAGTGAACATGCATTTTTCCAAAGCAAAGGACGTAATAAAACCAATTGAAACATCAATTCAAAAGCATTCAGCAAAAATGATTCCCAACCCTGAGGCCAGCATTAGACTTGCTTTGATCTCATGTAAACAAACTCCGCTGCTTTGCTGTTCCAAATCGCGGTAGCTGTAACACTTCGCAAAAAGTAATCGCGAGGCTGCTCGAACGCGCGGCGCAGATGACAAACGGAGTTGGTAGTACTGAGAAGGGGCAGAAATAAGGATGGGAGGGAGTCGAAATGAAGTCAGAGGCTCATTCTTCTGCGCTTGTCGTCCTCCTCGCCTATCGTCTGCGATGATACGAACTTTTGCCTCTCAACCGCAGCGGCGGCGATAGCGGTGACGGCGTTGGGACTTGGGGTTCGCGCAGGCGGGGACGGAATAAACGACGGAGGCGGGGAAGGAAGCAGGGATGGCGGCGAGGATGGAGTTGCCGGCGGGGCGGGTTTTGGCGGCGAGGGCTGTTGATGAGAGCAGTGGGACGGTGGTGGGGTGCGGGGGTGGCGGTGGTAACGGGGCCGGCGGTGAGGTTGGGGGCGGCGGTGTAGGCAAGGACAGCGTTGGTGCGGGGGCGGCGGTGAAAGCGGAGGCGGAGGTGGGGGTGGGGGCGACGGTGGAGGCGGCGATGGAGGCGGAGGCAGCGGTGAGGGCGGGGACGGCAGTGGGGGTGGGGGCAGCGATGGGGGTGGGGGCGATGAGATCGGTGGCGGGGGTGGTGCGGGAGCGGTGGTGGGGGAGTGGGCCGCGTTGGGGGCGTGGTCGGCGACGGAAGCGGAGGCGGTGGTGAGGGCGGGCGTGACGGTGAGGACGGGGCGGTGGTGAGGGCGGGGGCGGTGGTGAGGGCGGGGCCGGGGGCGGCGGTGAGGGTGGGGTCTTCGGTGGGGCCGGGGCGGTGGTGGGGTCGGTAATGACGACGGGGAAGGAGAGGAATGGAGGGGGCGAGGGTGGGGCGGTTGCAGGGACGGTGACGGAAGAGGGCGGCGGCAGCACAGGGGTTAGCAGCGGTCTGCGGGAGGATACGGTGGCGGTAGCGATATAGGGGCAGCGGGAGACGGCGTGGCGGAGGCGGCGAGGGCCCAAAAATTTGCATGAGCTGATGAGGGCGGCGCAGGACCCAGTCGTAATCGGGGTCGCCGGAGAACTCCCTCGGGCTAGCACAAGGGACAGTAGAGGGTGAGGACACGCGACGGCAGACACAAAGCACGAGAAACGAGCAGGATGTAAAACGAAGAGTGTCATGGGGTAGTGCGAACGTGACAATGCAGAGGAGCACAAAATGATTAAGATAATGTAAGTTTTTAAATGTAGGAAATGTGAATTCCCTAGTTAAATAAAAATATGTCCAGTTTATGGAAAATAAAAAAATATAAATATCATATGTAATGGAAAGAAGTGTTACAAAGAAAACAAAATACTACAATAATGATATTCGAGAAGGAAACTCGTGAAAGGCAATAGCTTGTTACAAATGACTTTGAAGAGCAAAATTAAGGAAATAAATACGAGAGGGAAACAAAATACATTACATAAGGAAGATAAAAGAAACTTAAAATGCGAGGTGAAGCGTAGGTGATTATGAGGGGCAGTATTTTAATGAAACGCTATTTTTTATTTTCATTTTAGAACAATGGTTTTTATTGTAGATGTTACATTAATGTTATAATATCACAAAAGAATTTGACCCACTTTTATATTTCGTGGAATAAATAATTTTTTAACTTTTTCTGTCATTTTAAGGCATTTTTTGCTGATTTCAACATTTTAATGGTAGTTGCTTCGAATAATATTTACGAAATGCAAAAAAAGGTTCTCACAGAATTCCTGAGTAGCCTATTCGATATCTTCACACATATTTGTAATGTCAGCCGCAATCTAAGGTTCCTGTGGTCTATTAGTGCCATTGTCGGTTCGGCCAATTACGAGGAAACAATAAAATTTCCTGGTACAGAACAGTACAAACCAAACATTTGCAAGCAGAGCCTTGATTACATCAGTAATGTATCGAACAGTTTTAGTTGTTCATCTGAACTGGTTTTGATCAAATTTTTTACGTCATTTTTCTTTGCTATTAGGGCATTTTCTAAATATTTTTATTGATCGTTTTTGGTGATGTTAAGGCCATTATAATCCACCCCCTAGTTATTACGTATGTAATACAGTTGTAATAAATATTAGAGTTAAAATGGCAAATGACAATTTGTAATAATTGGCTAAAAGTCAATTGCGTGTTAAAAGAATGTAAAATCTTATTCCAAAAAATTATTAAATTGGAACTGCACAACAAAAGTACAGCAACGTCCAAATAAAAACACCACAAAAAAGAAGGAAGAATAAACTGAATATGGAAGAGGAAGGGGAAAAGGAGGGGCGAAGGAAGTGCTAGGGCCGACGCTGTGAACAAAGGTCGGAGACGGTGCAGGTGGAGCCCGCGAATGAGCCGTCACTTCGTCAGCAGCGCGCCACGGAAGGGGCGCCCGGCGCCGCAAAGGCGTCTGGGTAATGACAGAGGGGAGCCTCTGGGCCGCGTCCTCCGCGTGGCCTCGGGAGGGGCCCTCCGCAGAGGGCGACAACGGCCGCGCGAAGCTCCTAAACACTCCAGGCAACTCCTCCGACTCGCCTCGCCTCGACTCGCCGACGCGCTAACTTTTCTGGAGGAACGGCGCCGCGTCCCTCCTGCAAGTTATGCAGGCAGTGGGTAGCTGTCGTCTCGCGAAAGGGCGACGGAAAAATTGTGAAATAAAGTATAATTCATTGTAATGCTCTAGCTGCCCGTGGAAGAAAATGGCATGGGTGAGTAATAAACGACGTAAAACGGGAGTTTGAATTATATTAATATAATCTGAAAATAGTTGCATATAAAAGCTTTAAACGAACTTAAATACTTTTGAAAATTTATTGTCTAATAAATTATTTATTCAAAAGTCCACTTCTCAGAAAAAAATCCCACATCGTTGTGTGATGTGCTTGTAAGGTTTACAGTCGAAATTATAACACGAATTAAACTAATACATATTACCATGTGTATTAAACTGAAATATAAGCACACTGTAATTGTAGAGAACGCTTCTCATGTAAAATGTTTCTTAAATATTTTCTTGTTGAAAACTATTACTCTTGTAATATACAACTAATCCGTATGCAGCGAGTTCAAACATACAAGATTGTTAGTTTTTCAATTGCTCCGGTTTGTACTCTGTGAATACAGGACTACATAATACTGCTTTACATCTAATAATTCAGATTCGTAAATATCACATGCAAATTCAAAAGCAACATCTGAAACGGCCCGTGAACGCTGCGAGCGTTGATTCCTCAAGATCTGTGAAGAGAGCTCCGCAAGCGCGTCGCATTGAGAACTCCGACGGCGAACTGCGTCGCCCCTCCCTCTGCCCCGCGCTCCGTCCCTCCAGATATCAAGCGCCCAAAGCCGCCGGCGGCTCCTCCGCTCACGAAGCGAACTCTCGCCGCCCCCGGGCCCCATCCCCATCCACGCCCTCGCACGCTGCCTCGCTGGCGCACCCAACTACACCCGTCCCCGCCCCCTGCACTGTACCAGTCCCATTCCCCGCCACAGCCCTCGCCCCAGCCCCCTCGCAAGTCCTCTGCCTCGCCCCTGCCCTCGCCCCGCCCTCGGCCCTGCCCTCGGCCCTGCCCTCGGCCCTGCCCTCGGCCCTGCCCTCGGCCCTGCCCTCGGCCCTGCCCTCGGCCCTGCCCTCGGCCCTGCCCTCGGCCCTGCCCTCGCCCCTGCCCTCGTCCCTGCCCACGCCCCTGTACTCGCCCCTGCCCTCGCCCCTGCCCTCGCCCCTGCCCTCGCCCCTGCCCTCGCCCCTGCCCTCGCCCCTACCCTCGCCCCTGCCCTCGCCCCTGCCCTCGCCCCTGCCCTCGTCCCTGCCCACGCCCCTGTACTCGCCCCTGCCCTCGCCCCTGCCCTCGCCCCTGCCCTCGCCCCTGCCCTCGCCCCTGCCCTCGCCCCTGCCCTCGCCCCTGCCCTCGCCCCTGCCCTCGCCCCTGCCCTCGCCCCTGCCCTCGCCCCTGCCCTCGCCCCTGCCCTCGCCCCTGCCCTCGCCCCTGCCCTCGCCCCTGCCCTCGCCCCTGCCCTCGCCCCTGCCCTCGCCCCTGCCCTCGCCCCTGCCCTCGCCCCTGCCCTCGCCCCAGCTCTCTCCCTCACCACGGACTTGGCCGCACCCATCCCCGCCCATCTCCGCCGCTGCTTTCGGCCCGGCCGGCGGCGGCGGCGGCTGCGAGGTTTCGCGGGCGGCGCGCGTTAGGGGCGCCGAACTTTTTCCGCATCAATATTCATGAGGGGCGGCGAGGGCGAGGGCTGGGCGCGGCGGGGCGGGGGCGTGGAGGGCAGAGGGATGGAAGCAATCTGCGCGGCCTCGTCGCCGCGGACGGCGCTCCTCGCCCGTCGCACGCGGCTCTGCGAGCGGGATCCTCGGCCGCGGGCGGCGGCTGATTCGGTGCCACCATTGCAACGGCGGCGCTGTGCTTTCTTGCATCGGCGATCGCTTTCGACGTGACCATCTTCCTCTTCACTTCCCGAGTTGTTCACAATCTAAGATACTCCTCTGCATCCACGTTTCCGTGCATTCTTGGTGTTCGTACTGGCACAAATATTTCATATTCTCTTGCTAGCATTTGGACTGCAAAGGAAATGTTCACTTCTCCAATTCTTTACCAATAGTGTGTGTGTCAAGGCTTCCGAGACCGAAGCCAAAGAAGTGTTGGTTGTCCCAAAGATTGTCCTTTCTAGTCATTTTCAGAAGTCTTTGGTTTGCATACTGCAAAGTCTTCAGGGCGAATCTTTTTAACGCATATTGCTTCTTTTCTCTTTGTTTTTCTTTGCACTATTATTATTATTATTATTATTATTATTATTATTATTATTATTATTATTTCTATTATTACTTATTTTCGTTACCTTATGTTACCGTATGTTATTCCTTTTTTCTTCGTTAATTCTCGACGTCTTACGAAAATTATGTTTCTTTCTTCTTTTCATTAATAATTCCATTGCAGGAAATCCTAAATACAGTATTTTCTCCATTTTCGTCTTAGTCCACCACCAACAGTCTTCCGTCACCAACACAATCATTTATTTTCCTTCTTTTCTCCACCTCGCTCCTCCACTCACGTTTATTAATTCATTGTCATCTTAGCTCTTCTGCAGAACAAACCCATTTCGTTACAGTTTCCGTCCACTCTCGTGCGACGCTCGTAGTAATTTCCTTCCAAAAGTCCTTCCTCCAACAGTGTCGTGTTCTCAATCACAATTTCCCGACCGCTCTATCCCCAAGCTCCTGCCTCCTCCGCCGGCGCCACCGCCGCCGCCACCGCCGCCGTTGTCTCCGCCGCCGTCTCCGCCGCCGTCTCCGCCGCCGTCTCCGCCGCCGTCTCCGCCGCCGTCTCCGCCGCCGTCTCCGCCGCCGTCTCCGCCGCCGTCTCCGCCGCCGTCTCCGCCGCCGTCTCCGCCGCCGTCTCCGCCGCCGTCTCCGCCGCCGTCTCCGCCGCCGTCTCCGCCGCCGTCTCCGCCGCCGTCTCCGCCGCCGTCTCCGCCGCCGTCTCCGCCGCCGTCTCCGCCGCCGTCTCCGCCGCCGTCTCCGCCTCCGTCGCCGCCTCCACCTCCGTCGCCGCCTCCGCCTCCGTCGTCGCCTCCGCCTCCGTCGTCGCCTCCGCCTCCGTCGCCGCCTCCGCCTCCGTCGCCGCCTCCGCCTCCCCCGTCGTCGCCTTCGTCGTCGTCGTCCTCAACAGCCGGCGCCGGGCCTGCAACTCCACTCCGCCGCCGCCTAGCGCGCGCAATCTGGGGCCGCCTTGCGCCGCCTGCGCCGCCTAGCCCCGCCGGGGTTAATAACCCGCCCGCTCCGAGGCCGCGCCGCGCCGCGGGGAAACACTGACGTCAGACGCCGCTAATTCCGTTATCAGCGCCCGGCACACGGCGTCGCCAGCCTTCGCCGCCGGCGGCAGCGTCGCGAGGGAATCGATGGCGGAGCAGACGGCGAAGGCGGCGGCGCTCAAGACGTTGGTGAAGCAAGCGGCGGTGGCGGGGGAGTTGCAGGCTTGATTGATTGATGTTTCAGGGCACGTCAAGTGCTACGCGTATGAGTCCCGTTAGTGTAGTGAATGCTTGTATCCCGGGACATGGTTGTACAGGATGGTGAGTTCTGGCGTCGACCTGCACATTGACTAGCTTGGGATTCCTCCAAATATTTCTCTGCCTCAGTGGTGTCAAGGTCTTCTTCTGGTGTCAGTGGCACGGGTCGTGGCACCGTAGCATGTCACTAGCTTCTCTGCGCAACTAGCGGTGGGAAAGGAAACTATTAGTAGTCCCGTCGTTTGACAATAGTGATGGCGTCGTCTCTGGTGGTGGGGTGAAGAACTGCTTAGCGATTTCGTGGTGTCACTCGTGGCATCGAGTCACTCGTGGCATCCAGTCACTCTTGACAACAATGACCTACCGGCGGAGTTAGCTCAGGGCTTCGACTGGTGTCACTGCAGTGCCTCTTACCTGGAGGTCCTACGCTTCGAGGCCAGACGGTGCTAGGATTTTTTACACTTGTCAGATAGCTGGATCGAATTCAACCGCTGGCTGGAGGAGAATTCTATCGGTCGGCTACTCTGATCGTTCTTTGCTCCTTTTGTTCGACTTAAATTTGTTCGGGACGTGACGCAGTGGAGGAAGGGACATGCAGGAAGGCGGGTAGGAGAGAAAAGTGTGACCTACAGCTGGAGTTTTGTAGGCGAAGATGGGAGCAGGAATTAAGGCAGTGGTGCTTATCATGACGATGAAGGAGGATTTGGAGGCAGATAATCCTCCTTTAGCGGAAGATCGTTTAATAGTCTTTTTTTGCTTAAAAAGATATATTAACACAATGAACGCTTTTCTTTTCAATGTAGTTGGAGAATAATATTTCTCGATATATGAATAATATTTTGAAGAAAATTGTTTTTTTCTATTTTAAAACAGAAAATTCTCAACATATACAACTTCATAAGATTTTTAAAATAACTAATGTTATTTCTATATGAAGAAGACAATTGCACAGTAATTTCTTTGTTCCAGTTTTAAGAAGGAGGAAAAAAGACAAAGCTACTTATAGTACGTGTAATTGAGTTCGAACGCTTCTGCAGCCTGATGCCCTAACATTTGGGCTGTCTAAAAGAAGCAGAGCCTTAGAAAATACGCGATGTTGTCGTTTGCATACTAAGTTCATCATCCAATAAATGTTTGTAAATAGAAAATGTTTAGCATCCTTTAAAGATATGGAAAGAATTCATAAACGTCCAGGATAAAATACGCGAACGGTACATATAAACGGCTCATTCGAATGAATCTACCAGAAAAAGTGTCTTTTGTATAAAAATCTAATTCCAGAGCACAGGCCCTGCCTCCATCTACTCCCCTCCCTCTTTACGTTCCCTCTCGCTGCCCCCCGCCGGCAAACCCCATCTCGAGCAGTGCGGCATGGGCAAAGACGGCGCGTGAGATCAAAGGAAACCTGAAAATATTCAAGAGAGGAAACGGGCCCGCGAAGCGGTACTTCCACGATAAAGCAACTCTGGGGAGTAATTAAGTAAATCTTCCGAAAATTTGTAAAAGTTAATCTTGAAAGTAATCTCTTCAAAAAATGTATTATTTTCAAAAGTATTCAGGAACGAAAATACGCCCTCGTTCTTGCATAACGTATTATCCAACATTGCGGGCAAACACATTAAGTAGGAGAGATAAGTACCTAGTAGGTGTAGTTTGCCGGTGAACTTATTCGCGGTAACAAAAAGCCGATACCGGAGGATATACGGGACCGCACAGCCCGTTAATGGATACCGTAATTAGCCTCAGACAACAAACTAGAGCAGCCAGCAAAATTTGGGTGCCGCAGGAGCAAGCGGGGTCAGCGATCGAAGTAGCGTTACTTTACACACTATGAAAAGGTAAAATTGCAGTATAAGAATAGCAAACTTACGGTATTCAAAGGTTAGAATTCTAGAAGAGAGGAACCTAGATAGAACAAACTAAATCGAATTTGTGGATTTTTTGGCCTACTTCTGTGTAATATCAATGTTTCAATACGTACGAAGAGTTATGTACGTAGAGGTATGTACGTAGAGTTATTTCTGTTCGTAGCAGTAGGACTGACAGCAATGATGGACAATGTATACTGTTGTGATAGTTCTAAATAATATGAATAATTATTTACAATAAAGATTAATAACAAATAACCACTCATAATATTCACGAATGACTGTAATAAATTAAATTTGAAAATTAATTTAGTTATAAACAATTCATTATTTATGCCGTATCCCTTAAGAGGTGTGAATGAGTAGGATTGGACAAATGGAGTTTGACTATTCTAAGCAATGTTGTGGGATACCTGGTGGAAGATATCTGGTTGGGAAAAATCCCCGCAAACTAACTTTGATCGGTGCCGGATCTCGCTAGCCAGCGGGGAAAGATAGTCACCACCTCCCGCGATAAACACATGCACTTCTCTTACGGGGCTAATGACCTCAGCAGTTGATGCACGCGGAATCACTAATCAATTACTCAATTTAAACAGTGATCAACTGGACGATATTATTGTATACATATAAATACTCTAAGGAGAGTATAGTTTAATAATCACAGGGACATATTAAGAAAACAGTGCCATTGGGGAAATCACCTTGGTTAATTAGAATTTGAATTTAATACCAGGAAAGTAGTGAAGCAATGGACGCAAGAATAAACAAACCATTTTACTCCTCCGAGTGGCCAGATAGCTCCCATCTACCTCGCCTAATCTCTCCGATTCGCTCATTCTCTCACCTACCTTCTTCTCTCTCCTCCCCCGCCCTCAACCAGCTGAGGCCCAGCAAAGCGCGATAAATCTTTCCGTCGCCACCCTTTACCTCGCGCTATCGTCAAATAATCATATTATATACGTCTCTGGCGACGGTTTCGATAGCCCGGAAAAATATAGAGACGTTTTATCTGTAAGTAATGTGACGATGGCTGCAGGGACCCTGCGTCGGGCGTCGGGCGTTTTATGCGCGTTTGAGGCGACGACCGTCCGCCAGCGGGGACGCGGAGAGGGGAGCGGGGAGTGAGAAGCGGGGAGTGGGAAGAGGGGGCGGCGGATTGGCCGCTCGAGGCAGGAAAGGGGAGCGCGTATATTTCACGTGGAGTTTTATGTCTCCCTCGTGCGGCGGGATGAGCGACCGTGATGAATGCGGAAGGGAAGGGTCAGGAGGAGGGTGGGGGGAGGGGAGGGGAAAGGGGGAGTGGAAGGGGTACAGGCCAGTAGCGCTAACGAACCACTGTTGCCGTCCGCCCGGCATTCGAAGCACAGTGGGCAGAAATTACCACTCCAGCATAGCGTTTGCGTGTTTACAAAGCAACATTTCAGTTGTTGAAAATTTTTAAAAATAAATAGTATGTGTTAATAGTAATTAAGCTCCATAATGTGCTTCGTTTTTATCTACTTTTTGAAAGATTTCAGGTAGTATTTAAAATTCCCTTTTGTGACGAACCTCACTCCTACTCTCACTTGTAGAACTTAATTATTTTTACATTCAGAGTGGAGTAAATTGTACAGGGTTTCGTCCCCTTTTTGTAATATTTTCTTTTATGGAGTGTCCTAAAGAATTGCTATTGTTATTGGATCCATTGTTGTCTTTATATAATTCCACGAACTGCCTGTGACTATTGTCCCCTTTATATCATTCCATGAATTGCTGGTGACTACTGTTAAACTTGGCACTCCTTCACACACACAAAACTTTCTCTTCTTTTATCTCTTCCTTTCTGTCTCTTTCGCTTTGTCACCCTTCCTCTTCCTTTATTTCTCTTTCCTCTTTCTTGCTATTTTTTCTTTCTTTCTTTCTTTCTTTATTCCTTACTTTCTTTCTCTTCCTTTCTGTCCCTTTTCGTTGGCAAGCGCTATTACAACTCAGTGTGTGCTGTCGCTCAAGCTCTGGCTTCAGGATGCTTGCCACATTTGCCTTCTTTGACTGTCCTTCGCCACAACCTGCGCCAGTTCCAAGAACCCGGTCTCCTCGCTCCACGGAACCATTGCTTAATAAACGTGTTTGGAAACAACAATTATTCAGAGAAGGTGAATAGAAAAGAAATATGAAAGAAAATGAATTTGATGAATATGAAGAATAATTATTGATGAACTTTCCTTTTAGATTTCGATTGTTAAAATGATTTGAATGTGAATAGTTTTTTTAGAAAACTCGTCTAATTAATTCATTGAAATCTGCACTTGATGTGCACATACATATGCAAATTCACTGAAATTACGGTCTCAGCATCTTTTCGAGTAATTGAAAGCAGGTTATCGATGCTTGTCTTTAGACCAAATCACTCAATTTCTCGAGTAGTATTTGATGCTGCAGGAGGAAATGCAAATTAAAAAGCACAATTAGATATCGAAACCCAAAATATTCAACGAGATGTGGCCGCTAAAATTAGCTCTCATGTTCATTCTCTCAATTGCTTAATCCCAAATGTAAATGCACTTTGTTCCCAACGGTTACTCGTCTCATCAACTCTCCGCATCTCTTGCATAATCCTACCTTGTGCGACCAATACCACGCACCGTCTCGCCCATTCCCTGAGGCCAAACATAATCAACAAGAATCCCCTCTACACCATATTGAGAACCCGCATTGCTATGCCATTACGACCTACAATAACACTCCTACAGCATCCTCGCTACAGCATCCCCTCTACAGTCTCGATCCTCCCCCATAATAAGGTGCCCATTTCGACGTCAACATTCCCGTCTAGAATCTCCCCTTAAAATTCTCGTCTAGAAATCCTCACTTTGACATCCTCTCTCCAAGTTATCGTCCTTCCTCCACTCTCTCACACCCCACTCTCCCACTCTGTCTAGGCAGGGATGTGCCTTGACATCCTCTCTCCAAGTTATCATCCTTCTTCCACTCTCTCCCACCCTACTCTCCCACTCTGTCCAGCCAAGGCACATCCCTGCCTAGACAATACAAACTGCCTATCTTCCCCCTAGTCACCCCCGTCTAGACATCCGAACTCCACGTTCAGACACCCCTACCCGCCTAGGTATCTCTCCCGCTTCGTCACGCACACCCCGCCACCCGCTCGCTACACTCAACCTTGCTACTCGCCGCTCCTGTCAGTTGCCCTACGCCGCTTCAGAGCGCCGCTGCTGCTCCTGCGGCGGCCGCCTAAACGCGCTGTGTAGCGCCAAGCGAAGCGTTGAATATTTAACGCCGAGGGAGGCGAAGTGGCCGCGGCGGCGAGCGCAGAGAGCGAGAACAAGGCTCAAGGCCCAAGGCCGGCGGCGGCGGCGGCGGAAGCGACGGTGACAGGAACCTGGGGGCACCAGGTTCAGGGAAAACGATGGAGTGATGCGGCGGAAGCAGGGAGATGGCGGCAATAATTCTGAGAGATGCACTATGTAAAGGATTTCATGAAGAATGGAACTATGAAGAATCAAACATACGTGGTGTTTACATATACGATGAAGGCACAGGTGGACCCAGCCGGGGACATAGGGGCCATGTCCCCCTCCCACAAAGGGGCTAAGGTTTTCGTTTACCTTCCTTTATTTGATAGATTTAAATATTTACGTTCGAATTATGTAATTTTTTAAACAATAATATGTGTAGTACATTAACGACATAAATAAGATAATAACAAACATGATTATTACTGAACAAAAATCTACGTCCCTCCAAATGATCGGCTGGATCCGTCCCTGGCTACAGGTGTACGCACGTGCGGCGAATTCCAAAGATGAAATCAGATAAAAGGTTAAAGAAATTTGGGGTCGGGCAGTCGGTTGCGAGATTGGTGACTTAGGAGAGGATATTGAATAAATGTAGGAACAACAAGTTGCGTCAAGTAGTGCAGTCAAGATGAGAGGGTATTGTGGGTGGAAAGTCAATTCCCTTGGCAAAGAAGTGAGCAGCAGAGGTGATCAGGATTGTATGTGAATAAGAGGCCAGGGGCTAAGGTTCACATGATCAAAGGTCCAGATCATCTTTGCAAATATAAACACCGACCAATCTTTAGAATAAAATATGTTTTAATGATAAATATATTATTTAAATGAAATAGATGAAGTTAAAATTATAATACATAATCATTATATGATATTTTAAATCAAAATCATTTTGGCCAAATTAAAAATTATCTTGGAAATGGTTTAATATTGTGCAACATTTAGTATTGCTATAATCACTAGCAGTGGCGGTTGGTCCGCAAGTGCTGCCTAGCTACAGCAAATCACTCATTCTCTTTAATAAATAAAATAATATATTTCAAAATATTGGATTTTTGTTTATTTCACCGATGAAAATGCTGTTAAAGAGCACAACAATTGCGAATTTCAGCATTAATTTTCCATAATTTGAACTTCGATTTGGAGCGGTGTGGAGCTGGAGACCTGGCATGTGATGTTTTGAACGAGAAAGACCGATGACCACGTACACCACGAGAATTCGTGTTGCGCGCGTGCGCTGAAACGCCTGCACTATGCTCTTGAAAGCTGCAAGATTCTCAGCATAGAGTAGTGCCCTTGGCAGTGGTTCACAGATCTGCCATCTATCGAGCAGTTCCACACTAGAAAATACGAATAGCTGTCGACAGATGGCGCTGACAGTTCCCGTAGTGAGATGGCGACAAAATCGGATTTAAACTTGTAAAACAATTTTAACTGATAAGTAAATTAACATCTCATTATCAATTCAAATCTTAATTACCATACAAAGTATAATAGTAATTTATGGTATAAGATAATGATTTTTCCCCCTCAAGTGCTATACATTATTTTTATTTATTACTACTACTGCAGATTCAAAATTTCAGCATGATTTTCAATATCCTTACAGCTCTAGTGGTTGTCACATTTCATTGTTGGCTGTATTTTTGCAGGGATACGAAAACATACAATTTGATGTACTCATGTTTTAGAAGTAATGATTTAAATAAAACTCCAAATTATGAAATTATTGTTTATTCATAATTTTTTATTCATAATAAATGAATAAAAATATCATTTATGTTTTCAGCAAAGTCATACATGCGACAACGGGAATAAATATATTACATTTGTAAGTAAAATTTTAGATGTAGATACTTGTAATATCAATTTAATGTGAATGTATTTTAAACTAGGAACATTTGATCAATTGAGGATCTCCCTTGAAAAAACACAAGTCGAAAAAATACTTTTTTTTCATGGACCTGCACGTACAAGGTGTCGCCCATGGCTTGGTAAAGTGCTTAAGATCGAGCAACGTTTCGATATGCTTCCATTTCCGAAAGATGGCACGAGTTGTAGGTAGACGCGGCATGCTACGTACAAGGGAAGCACATATGTTCATATCCGTATTGTGCCTAGTTACGACGGTTTTGTTTTGGGTGATTCTTTTTTGATAACCGATATATTGAATAGGTGATTCTTATTATGAATACGAGTAATTATGTAAAATGACATTTAATCATCCTAGATGAGAAGTATAAAAATTTCTACTGCACTATTTCTGGTTAATTTCCCTTTCGAATCCCTTGTTAAAATTATTGAACATGAATTTGTTTTCAGTGACATGTAATGACGTTTAAATTAATAAATTTTTTGGACTTATGTCCTTTCCCACAGGACTTTCTCAACTGATTTACACTGATATGCATGTAATTGTAATGTAGAAGTTTCTAAAACTGCAATATCAAAAACACTTTAATAACGATAATTTAAGCTTGGCATAAATATTTTTGTTCTGAGCAGTGAAAAGGCTGTGCTAGTGATAACTGCAGATAGCTAGTTGTTTCCAGCACAGCCCGCCAACTGATTAGAAGTAAATTATAATTAATTAAATTGAGATGTTTTTAAAAGTAAAAAGTACATATTTCAAATACTTGATGGAGTACTCATTAAGTTTCCGTAAGTTTTTCGGTGATAGTAAAATATAATTATAAAATAACATATCAAAAGAACTGTTGTTTACAACCATTAAGAAAATATTCCCAGAGCAATATTGGAGCTTTGTAGGCGCATTTGATCGAAAGTCCGGTCTATTGGTGGTTTGGTGAACCACTGTGAACCCATTACCTATTATTTTGCTGATTGCATATGCGACATTCGGATGTTAAATCACTAAAAATAAATAAAGCAAAACATAAATCTGAAATATTTAATTTAAATTTTCCTTCCATACTGTGTTACGATTTTGATAAAAATGTTCATGATATTTACAATCCATTACCAACTCATTAAGACATTATTTGTAATATACATCCGTAGACCCTAATCTGAAGCAAGCATTTTACTGTTATTTAGTGAAAGAAAGTCTTCAAAAGCTGCTTATGAGCAGAAGGCTGTAATCTCAACACAAACATCAACTGCAGGGCAATGAACAACAGATCCGTCGCATTTACTCGAGTACTGCTAACTCCGTCGTCGGGCTTCAAGCAACAGCGGAAATGTGGGTTGCAATTAGTCACTATGACTTTCGTTGAGAACGAAATCCTGGTCAACTTCCAGCGAAACGACCTTAATCCGGCCGCAAACACGTATTACATCCCGCATTCACCCACCTTCCATACCCCCTTGGGGCCTCCACAACCCTTCTGGCGCAAACCGCATCTCCCTCCAATCCAGTGCCGTAAGCCTGACGTCGCCTCTCTCCCCTCTTCGAGGCAAATAAACCGAAACTCCAGGCAGCGTTGTAAAAATTTTTACAGCAAACAACATTAAGCTGGAAACACATAAAGGAGAAACTCATTAAGCTCCGGCCCGTAATAAAAGGTCGGAATGACAAATAATCTCAAAGAAGGCTGGCGAAATTAATACGGAGACGGCGAACCTGAAGGTGTGGAGCGCGACAAGTCCCACCGGCTGGCCCGAAAACAGTTGCTTTCCGTGGTGATGCAGATGGTGCGGCGAAGCAAAACTTCCGAAAATAATTGTCTTCCAAAGGGTAAACTTCCTGCGGACAGTAAAATTCTCTATTTTACTCAAAGATATCATTTGCGCTTCTTTCATAAACCATGAATTTTCAGTGCCAGTGCCCGACCTTGATATTATAGCGACAGTTGGTGTGGAAATGAAAGTTTGTTTCAGTTTGTTTGGCTTTACAAAATTAAAAAAGTGCATCGATCTGGTAGTAAGTGGTAAGAAAATTAAGTAAAAATATATCTAAGAAAGTTAGTGAATGAGAATTAAAGTTCTCTTTTCTTTTATACAAATCCATATAAATGAAAAAGAAACAATACTAATTCTCTGTTTACAAACAATTTAACACCTAAAGAGTTGTTTCTTGCCTATAAAATAACAATTTGATAAAACAACTAATTGTTATTAGGACTGTTAACATATTGAAATATTGTAGCGACATTTATAGATGCGCTGTAATAGAAGTATAACAATATGGCAAAACACAATGCGGGAATGGAAATAATGCCATAACGAGAAAATTCTGAATAAGCACGCATTATTGTCCACAAATGTGTGGATAAAACACCAAAATGGAAAGTTACAAATAAATTGCATTAATTGCTTCCGGCGCTCCACCAGGAATTAAATGTTGCCGTACCACGCAGCGATCTGCAGCGATTGTGAATCGCCGTGTACCTCGGCGGCGTCAACGGCGGCGGAGCCAATGACCGCCAGTCGGAGAAAACGGAGGCGGGGGCAGACGAAAATAAGAACAAGGGCAAATTTAATTAAGCGATGACAGCGCGGTCCCGCGGCTGAAAGGAGCAATTAGATGCAGCGAAGCCGGCAGCGGCGGCCTCGAACCCTCCCCCCTCCCCCCCTCCCGTGTCAGCGCAGAGTCAACGTGTAGCAGGTGAGAGCGGGCGGCGCCGGGAGAGAGGTTCATGGCTTGGCGGAGACGGGCAATGTTGCTCGGGAGCAACGACGTTGTGTCTGCAGCGTTGCTGACCGTAAGGACTCGAGGCTCAAAGGGGGCTCATTTTCGTAAGTTGGTGATTGACAGTTGTGCTTCTGAAACCCGTAGCTTCATAGAATATGAGTGTATGATTTGGTTGATTTTATAACTATTTATTTCAAGTGATTATTTTCGTGTCCCGGGATCACGTTCTCAGTAGTGTCAACGACGCTCCTTTCCAATCGCAACTGTCAATCAGCAACTTCTTTCAATCGGACCATAGTGACGTACATAGGTCGAATTCAATCTCTGCCGAGAGGAGAATTCTGGAGGTCTCTGATCGGTAGTTTTCCGTTGAGTACTAGGCGTATGTCGGAACAGTATCTTGACAAACACAGCGCGCGATCTTTTCTTCTTCATATTTGTTCCCTTCTTTTCCCTTGAACATACACACAAACACACGTACTGCATTACTAGATGGGATATAGTGACGGGGTCCAATTGAGAGCTTGTAACTTCTTCCCTTTGGGAAGAAGGGTTTGGGAGGATGGGGTATCTTGGATGAGAGATACCCTTGTGCCGAGATGTAAGTCGGCACTGGATATCACAAATCAGCAGAAGAGGAACATTACCTTCACCCGGATTATAACAATCAAATACATTTATTAATCACCTAAGAGGTTGGCGGGGCTGATAAAATAAAATTCACTCA
Organism: Acheta domesticus; assembly: GCA_031308135.1. Taxonomy (NCBI): domain Eukaryota; kingdom Metazoa; phylum Arthropoda; class Insecta; order Orthoptera; family Gryllidae; genus Acheta; species Acheta domesticus. The sequence continues at coordinate 136,137,428 of JAHLJT010009355.1, forward strand.
TTCACGTACGCGAGAAAAGATGGGAGAGGCACGTTGCAGACAACCTCGCCATGATCTGCCAGCCGAAAGAAACCAGTGCGACGGTAAGTCACGAGACCCAATGAATGTCGGTTTTACGATCAGTGGAGAGAGGCCCTCATTTGCAAATGCTAAGAAAGGTCTTTCGAAGTCCGCTTATTAACACGATAATGTGAAGCTCTTGGGAAATATTATCCAGAATTGTGTGAAATGTTTTGTGAAGAAACATTAGGTGAGACATGGCAATTTTATCTTTATCTTGGCATAGTTCAGATCGTAAAAACAACTAACCCTTCATAAATTCACTTTTCTAACTTTCGACTTTTAAAATACAGCTTAGAGATTATTTTAGGTACTGATTAAAACGTACGTACTAAATCAAACAAAATAAATTCAAAATGCAATTATTTCTGAGACTAGAATTTGGATGTTTTTGTAAATTTACTATCTTTTGAAATTTTTGCTCATCCGTTTTAGTGAGAAATGACTTGTTTTATACGTTTCCAGCAGAAGGAATCATGCAATGGCGTAATGGTATTAATGCAACACGACTACGATCAAATAAGAAAATAAACATGATTTGCACAAGTAAACTATTTGTTTTGATCTGAATTTCCAGTAAGTCACACAATTCCTATCAGTAATTCATCGTTGCGTTTCTCCTCATATTTTCTTCAATAAGAAGGGGATATTTTCTTTTAAGGTTTGCAGTGTGATGCGATTTCTACACCTGAGTAAAAAATGGTTCATCTTCAATGGTTCAACAAACAACAATCAATCTTTCTTTTTTAGGCTTAAGACGTTAGAGAAAAGCTGAGAAAAATATAATTATGAGATCGGCACGAATCATGCAAAAAGGATGTAGATTGTCAAAAACATGTCTCCAATATCCATTTTCCAATGCTACTGAATATATCTTTAGCTACTTCAGACCGTACGACCTACAATTTAAGTAGTTCAGAAATTGAAGAATTTAGTTGAAAAATTATTTAATTATCATATTGAAATTCAATAGTATCTTACATCCTCTTAGAAATCGTTTGTTTCGCTTTCCCTTTAAGATGCCAATGCACATAAATGTTGGAACTAAATGATGAACAAGTTTACCATTTATACACGTCTCCTTCTTACATAGACAAAAGCATTCTGCAAATTAACGTCATGATGTTTCATAGCCTTTTTATTACGTCATGGTAAGACGAAATAGAATATTCTTCTAGACAGAAATGCCCGCCTAAAATAGACGCGACAGGACAAGATATTGCAATGGAGCTATCTCGGTTGTCGGGTGACGGCGACTAATCGAGACGCTCGCTCGATCGATCGACAGGCGATGTCTGACAGGAAGGGGCGGGGCCCTGGTGGAGAGAAGCAGAAGCGAAAAGACACTGCAATGACGAAGCAGAGGGAGAAGGGCGGTCGCCCTTTCGAAAACCAATATCCTGCTCTGAAAGACACAATTTTGTTCGGCTAAAAAAATTCCTTGTGTGGTACGGACGGTATATCGTATTAACGTATTAATTACCTGGGAGTACTCACTTCAGTGTTCATTAGTTCCTCAGTTATATTGAATGAATGAATGAATGAATATTTATTTTATTGGCTTTAACCTTAATTATACGCCATTATACAATTGTGTACATCATTAATCTATGAAACAATCAGATCAATACTGTTACTCAAAAACAAAAAATTACAAAAACAGTAATTACAAAAACACATTAATTACAAAAAAAACATAAAACTAACAAAACTCTTAGTGTATTTACATTACATGTTCACAGGTCATGAGTTACAATGAGTTTTCAAAAACCAAGTTATATTTACCAGTTATTGAGTAGTTTGGTGAACTATTGTCGAAAGAACACACGGATTTTATTCAATAAAAAGCTCTCGTTGGATTTGTATGTGTTTGGTGTTGTTTGTGTTGAAGATATATAGAACATGTTAAGAGAAATTCACTTGCCCTGCGTTTACATTCAGTTAAGAAAATGATGCATACACTATGCATCGCGACAAGAAAACTGGTAAAGGTAGGATTGAAATGATGAATCATCTACGGGGTGATGGGAGAAAACAGGGGATATGAGATGACTTAGTACAGTTGATTACTATAAACAAGATGGGAGAAGGGTGATCATAGGCGAGCCGTTTTCTTTCTCCCTAAATATCAAGAACTTCCGCTGAGATATTGGCGTTTCGCCATTTACATGCAGGTATTAGGTATGCGGGAAGATGTCTAGGAGTCTTTTACTAAGATCGAGAGGAATCAAATAAAACTGAGCTCTGGAATAATAGTCATGAGAAATCATTTATCTTCAAATTCGTATTTTAAACATGATATTTTCGGGCTAGGTTTTAGGAGCAACACACTGAACTTACTCAATCCAATATTTTTCCTTTGAAAACACACACGTCTGCCTTTAGGTCCAGACCTCTCTCAATGCAGCGAAACACGGATTCCAGGAGTTAGCCCAGATACTCCTCAGAAATAACGCTGCCGCAAGATCCGTAACGCGCTCTGTAACCAGCAAAAATGCGTTCGTGGAAGCACATTGAGGTAGAAGCTCCGCGGAGGAGAAAGAATGTGCGGCCCGGCACGGCGGCGGCGGTCGTGCGCTCCAGTGCACCTGACTGCGCGGGAGGAATGGCGCGGAGCGGCGCGGCGCGGCGGCGCGCGACGGCAGGGCCAAGGCAGGGGCAGCGCGGCGGTTGACACGGCGGCGGTGATGGTGGTGAGGGTGATGGTGGCGGTGGTGGTGGAGGTGGTGGTGGTGATGGCGGCGGTGGTGGTGGTGGTGGTGATGGTGGTGGTGGCGGTGGTGGTGGTGATGGCGGTGGTGGTGGTGGTGGTGATGGTGATGGCGGTGGTGGCGGTGGTGGTGGTGACGGTGGCTGCGGTGGCAAGATGGGTGCGGGGACATGGGGACGGGGAACGGAGGCGGGGAATGGAGACGGGAGGCGGAGACGGGGAACGGGAGCGGGGAACGGAGACGGGGAAAGGAGGCGGGGAACGGAGGTGGGGCAAGGAATCAGGGCACAAGGGCGGGGAACGAGAACAGGGCGCGAGAACGACGAGGGGGGCTGCAGAGGAAGCGGAGGATGAGCGCGTGGGACGGGCGAGGGGCAGGGCTCGAAGAAAACTGCGGGTTGAGGCGCGGGGGCGGATGACGGGGGGCAAAACACAGGGCGCAAGACCCGAAGGAGGGGCCCAGGGCGGCACGCGGGGGCGTGGGTTGTGTTCCTGTGAAGGTGGCGGTGGCAGAGGCAATGGCAGGGATGGGGGCTGGGGCGGGCGCGGGGCCACGGACTAGTGCACGGGCGACGGCAGGAGCGATGATGACGGCACTGGCGTTTGTTGCGGGGAGGCGTTGGTGGCGGGGCGACGGGCAGCGGCGGTCTCTTTTGAGGCGTCCCACAAGGCCGGGCTGTGGGCCCCGCCCGCGATACGATCGCCGGCGCCTCTCAGCCGCCGCCGCCGCCGCCGACCACGCGCTTGGCCCGCGCGGACGCGGCGCCGCAGACGGCTCGGTTTGCGCGCTGGACGACCCACTGACGCGCGCCCAAAGGGATTTCGCCGTAGCTCACACGTGTGTGGGTGTGTCCTTCTCGGAAGTAAAGCAATTACAGAGATGTAGTGTATCCATCCAAATAACAGACATGACATTCCAAAGAGTCTCTTTCGTAAATAATTCCAAATATATTTTTTTCTGAATAAGCTTGATAGTATCTTGTATTAATGTGATCACTATAAAAAAGCAATGCGAGTTATATTATGCTTGGTTTTACTACAAAAGTATCTACTTTCTCTGGAAAAAGTGGGATATAAATATTGAATCATCACTGAACAATTCATTATCATTAAATACCTCTTTAGCTCTCCTATGAAATTAATGTAAGCGTTTTAAAAAGATTAAATTTATTATTTATGTTATGCACATGAAAAAGTTTTAAATTTGTAAAGCAATTATTTCAGACGAAGAAACGATGATGCTAAACTTCAGTAAAAAAGGTTTGTGTTAACAAGTCTTGCTAGTTTAAACTTTATGGTAGACCTACGTTGCTCAGGGAACAATGAATTACTAAAGCACAAAGGAAAAAGTATTACTTCTGAAGTTTCTGAAAGCTAATAATGCTACTTGTGAAGCATCGTGATATTCCATTGCTGAGATAATCGAAGAGCCCACTCGTTGAAATTACTCGTCACGTCCTCAATACAAGAGAGACAGAAAACCCATTTCTGTCAGCGAAGAGGGGTTATACAGAAGTAGCGTCCCCGAAACGCAGCTCCAGGCTCTTGAAAAATCTCGATCTTCGAGATTAAAAAGAGCGTAGGCGGGGGCCGCATCGACGACGCAGTGAAGCGACCGGGCCTCCACGACGGCGGAGAAATCTCCCTGGCGAACGAGACGGGCGCGGCGGAGGGGGAGGGAGGGGAGGGGAGAAGACGTAGGCGGCAGCTGGGGGCGAAAGAGACGACGCGCGGCGAGTGAGTCGAAGCTACGGCAAAGAAGATGCCGTCGAAAGAGGCAGAACCAGTTGCTGTACAAAATCGGTGTAGGAAGGATGAGATGGGTGTAGAGGAGAGGAAAGGAGAGTGAAAGGAATAATTGCGAAAAGGATGATGTTGGAGTTAGGGGAGAAAATGGTAGGAGAGGCACGGAGAGTATGAGTCGTGAGGAGAAAAGAAGTAGGAAGAGTAATTGAAGAATTGTAGATGGGTGTTGAGAGGGGGATTGGTGAGAATGTTAAATGTTAGGGTGAGGGAAATGCAGAAAAGGAATAGAACCGAATGTAGGAGATGAGATGGGAAAGTTGAAGCTGCTGGAGAAAATGAGATGAGTGCGAAATGTGGAGGGTAAAAAGAGAAGTGACGGCGAGAAGAGAAAGGAGACGTGCGGAACCCAGCGAGAGCAGAGAGGCCAGATTAGAGCCAAGAGGCAGGCAGCAACGGGCCGATCGCGGGATCGATATAGGTGCCCGAAGGGGGTTCGCTGGAGCACCGCGCAACGAGCAAGTGGGCGTGGCAGGGGGAGGCGGGCGGCGAGGCGGCGACGCGACGCGACGGCCTGACGGCGCCCGAAAGCGCGAGCGCGCGGGCGCGCGCGGCGCGGAGGAGGCGTCGCGACGTCCGATCGCGTCGCGCGCCGTCACCGTCAGCTCATTTGGACGGCGCCGCGGAGCGGAAGCTGCCGCCTGATCGGCGACGTCTCCATCGGCGCCTAACAAGTGACAGCCGCCCACCCGCCGGCGTCGCGCGTGCCACGCCCCGGCCGCGCCCGCGCCCCCCCCCCCGCTGCTGCCGGCCGCGCCAATCACAGCGCCTCGGCGACGATCTTCATCCAATGCCAACAATCGGCGACAAGTACGCTGTCAGAAATTTATTTATTACTTGAATGTGAATGATTTTAAAGTAATTATCATCAATGCATGTACACATATATGTTAAAATGAAAGATTCAAAGGTTTATGGTCGTATCAAGAATGAATGAATGATCTTGATGGATTGATGAATATGACTGTATGACGAAAGGCAAGGGAAACGTGAGAATCATTAAACCGATTTTAATTTACGCATTAAATTTAATGAACACATATTTTCAACTTCACTGTTTTTAACAAGGTACATTAAGTTTTGTTTACATTAATACATTAATCTACATTAAATTCAATGACATTTCTGACAGGGTACAAGTGAATGGTTGAAGATCCAGTTCGGATTTTATCGCTAATTATTTTGGAGTTACTATTTAACTTTTGAATTTACTATTTTTAATAGGATGAACACTCATTTCCTGGAACAAATTTTTCCGACTTTTCTCGGTTTTCCACAGTATTTTTTCGAACTTTTCATTGATAAGATTTGTACTGTCTTTCACACTATTTAAAGAAAATATTAAAGCAATTCCGAGACTGATTTGTTAGCCCTCTGATTTTGCCGTGATAAAACATACGTTAAAACAAACTCAACAAACATAAATGGAAAAAAATCTGTTCTATTATTTTAGGAATAATATCTAGTTTTATAACTATCTCAAAATTTCTGCTGACTTCTAACGATTCTTCTAAAAATCCGTGATTTTTCCCTGACTTTTCAAGAGCAATTAAATTCACTGTTTTTTAGGTTTTCCACGTTTCCCAGAAAGTGGCCACTGTTTAAACCAAACTTTGACTGAATGGAGGGGGGAGGTTTTGCGTTCGCAGAGCGGGTAACGAGCGGTCGTAATATTTATAAGCTGACCATTGGAAGATAGCGTCCGTCTGTAGCGGCTGATCGAACAAAATGAACGGTCTTATAAAAAAAATTGTATAGAACACATTGTTTCACTTTATCACAAATGTTTATGACTGACGGTAAATCTCAAAACGTCTTACAAACTTAATATATAGCTACAACCGATGAAAGTCGCTATAGGACTATTGAAAATAAAATAGTTTGTAAACGGCAAGAAATGGATATATATATATATATATATATATATATATATATATATATATATATCCAAACCTGTTCTTTGGTTGAACCAACAATACTTATCCAGTTTGCTTTTACCTTGTTATAAAATTATGCATCTTTTAAATCTTTTAAACATCTTGAATTAGCAAATTATTATTACATTTACAAATTTCAAGAGTGTGTTCGAATAACAAAACAAATTCAAATGACATTGTACTCCCTACATGCGAATGCATCATTGAATGGCTCGTCGAACAGCATTTCTTTCTGTCGCACAACTCTTTTTCTTCGACTACTCTCCCAGCACGGGTGACACTTGACAGGCGCGGCGCTCCCAATATCGCGTCGCCGACTCGCGTCACATCTCGCCGCAAGTCGCCCCCTCTACACACACACACACTCGCCCCATCTCTGCCATCTCGCAGCATCCAGTAAATGCATTCCCGGTACCCGCGTTCGGGGGAAACACACTCAACGACGGTCACAAACAGCGCTCTCGTCTTGCGACCAAGATAGATTGATCTTCTTCGACCGCCCCGCCCCCTACCCCTCCGCGATGTCCCACCCCTTTCCTCCCCCACCCCTTCGCACGGGGGAAGCGACGCTCTTTCATCACTCGCGTTTGGCGCCGCAGACAGCGGCCGAGCGCACTGCGCGGCCGCCCGGCTTCAGTAAGTGGTCGCTTGATTGATTGATTGTTAGTGATTCCGGGCGCGTCAACTGCTAAGGTCCTTAGTCCCGTAAGTGTAGCGCAAGTTTTGATCGTGGGAGGTGGCGGTGATCTTCCCTCGCTGGATGGCGAGATCCGGCGACGACCAACGTCGGCTAACGGGAGTTTACCCAACCCATTAAAAATATGGTTTATCGATCTTATGGAATAAAAAGACACTACACCTCGGCTTGCGTGGTTTTCCCCAACAGGTAGTGTCTCTCACCAGCGGGGCGGCAGTTTACTGCATGTAAGTGTGCGTATGTGTAAGTAATTGGTAGAATAGGACAAGGAAGAGGAAGGAAAGATCGTGCGTGGTCCGTTCATTAGATTACTGCTCCGGCATTCGCTGTGTGTTCATCTCAAAAACAACGGAAAACTACCGAGCAGAGCAGCTAGCCGCTAGAATTCTTCTCCAGACAGCGAGTGAATTCGACCTTTACTTCGATTTTTTTTAAGTGGCCGATGACATTAGGTCATTGTTACACTTCTTGACTTATAAAAGGAATCATTTTAATTAATTATCGAACTTTCTTCTCCACGGGGCTCTTGGTCTCAGAAATATGCTTACCTTTGTTAAAAAATCGAAGCCACTTAAAAAATCGAATTGTACCTATCCAGAATCTCGAAAATTCTGCCATCGTCGGAACTCGAACCTAGGACCTCCCGGTCAGAGGCACTGCAGTGACATTAATTAAGAGATAGCGCACGCCTATTTCTGCTCACTCCAGTACCTCTGAACGAGAGACTTTAGGGTTCGAGTCCTGACGGTGGAGGAGTTTCGATACTAGCTAAATTCATACGACGAATTCAGTCGCTGTCTGGAGAAAATTCTGGTGGCCAGCAGTTCTGATCGGTGGTTTTCCGTGGTCTCGCCGATCAAAACCAGACAAATGCCAGAGCAGTATCTTACCACACGAGCCACGTATCGCACGCAATTTTTCCTTCCTCTTGTCCGATCCTTACTCCTACACACACTAATACTTACGTGAATCACCACTAGGGGACCACCATATGTCGGGATACCAGTCACGAGCTCAGAGCTTGTCCCCGCTGGGGTGGTGTCCCGCTGAGAGACACTACCGGTTAGGGAAAACCACGCAAGCTGACGTGCCGTGTCTTTTTATTCCATATGATTGATAATCCTTATTTTTAATATAAATTTTCGGTAGCTTATCAATCATTTCTTGCAAGTCCATCGAATAGCAAGCAACAAAAACAATGCATTTACGTTATAAATTTTACTAGACCAATTTGAACCTCAAACTGATTACTACTGCGAACTGCATTATCAACATCAAGGAAGAAAGCAATCAAGCATGAAATCTCTCATTGTAAAATTCGTACTTTGCCCATTACAATCTCTTAATCAACAAATATGAGAAACGAGAATTAAACCATTCACCTGATCGCCTTGAGTTTTACCAGCAAACGGTGATTAGGAATTTGTGATATTAAATACGAGCCAACAGAACGGCTCTCGAAGCTTCAGTAGTTTATCAGGCAATTTGTCATTCGAAAACGAAATAATCCATTATTTATTGCATCAGAACATGATTACAAGGCATTACATTCACCAGAGAACAAAGAATGACAAACATTAATTGTAAACCTCTAGTTTATTTCTGAAAATAATAATTAATGTTTGTACAGCTTTGAATCTTATTCTGAAAATAAATTTTATTCTCATTTATATTTTCATACTTGTGGCAACTCCCTGACGGCCGTGACCACATTGTCATGCTGCGCTCTCAGCTGCACTTCAGAACAAATCATTGTATTGCTAGGTTGCTTGATGTCATTATTCATTATTATTCAAGTTGTTATTATATATTATGACATACAAGCACAATTTTTGCGAATAATTAAGAGAACTTAATTGACCGAAAAGAATGACCAAGAGAAAAAATGCATTTCCTTAAATTTGTCTATGTACACTGAAAGTATATTTCGTATGAAGGTATTATAAGAGAATTTACGATGAATTACAAATCCTGTGCTCCATAAAAATTCATTCCCTTCTGGCAGTCACAAGTACTAAGAGATCTATATTCATATGTCCAGATTCATTATAGGCAGAAGTGTCATTTACTGTTCAGATGATTTATACTAAGTAATAAATTGGCAATCTACTTTTGTTTCGGATCGAGTTGAATAGGTCCACTCCAAAAAGGACACCAAATCGTCGAATAACGCTTAGCTGACGTCCCCTGTTTTGAGCCAACCGTCGCACATCTGACGTGCATTACCGAGTTAAATTCACACAACTGCGCGATGAGTCGCGCACTATCGTACTCAAATGCACGGCATGATTCATGACAAAGTACCCTCCTTTTAAACGAGCTTTGAAAGATGGGGTGTAATGCGATTATTTAAAATCGATACGATGATGGATGGCACTCCGGCCAAAAGAAGTGGGATGAGGGGTGAGGGATGGAATCGTTCCGCCCAGACGGATGAACAAGAGGCGAGACACCATTGTTAATTATTTCGCCCTTTGCAATTTGAATATTGGATGGATCGCACCAGTTGGCCGTAAACACGATCCCTCTGCGCGGAGAGACCCCGCTGTGCCACAATGCAGGTAGCATTAGGCACAATACAACGGCGGAGGCAAACTAAGTTTATGTGACGCGGCGAACAATGTCCTGTGGAGCAGAGGATACAGTCAAAGGCGTACGGGCTTTAGACTTGGCGAAGGACCCCATACTGGTGGGATGTAAAGCCTAGTTAGTAAACTAAGTAGGTAGGTAGATATCTTGCAAATACAAGGAACGAATTGGAACAAAGAGTTTAATACATAAAGAGGACAATATTTTAAAGGAAATACATAAACTTAAAAAATAAGTAGAAATAATCCGAAAAATCATCCTATTTTCACCAGTTGTAACAAAATATTTAATATTTTAGAGGCAAACGATTCCCTTCTCTGACTATTATTTTATTGTAAATAGTCGAGTGGTTTCAGATTTCAAAATCCCAAGTTGTCTTCCAAGTGGAACCTCAAGAGGAAGGCCCTCATCAACCCGGTTGTTCGATAGCTCAATACCAGATGAACACGCGATATTCCGCCGCAAAGGAATATAGTGGTGCTCGAGTGACAAACGTCCTCGCAAATTCAGTATGAACGCCGGGCCGCCGCAGGCGTTGATTATGCCGGTGTTCATGAGAGGCAACTCGCGCAAAGACCTCGTGTGCTGGCGGAGGCTCCGGCGCGTGCGGCGCCGTGGGCGAGAGCGCGAGGGGGGAGGAGGAGGAGGAGGTGGATAAGCCCCGGCGAGACGCGCAGCCATTGAAGCGACATCCATTCAATCGCGCGTCGCCTCGCAACTGCGGCGACGGCGGCGGCGGCGGCGGCGGCGGCGGCGGCGGCCGACGCCGACGCTCACAAAGGGCGACAGCGGGGGCGCCGTGGCGCGGCGGGGCGGGGGAAGCAGACAACGAAGTGAGACGGGCACAGGCGAAGAGCAGGGACGCGGCGCGGAGAGGGGCGAGGAGTTGAGGTGGCTCAAAGAGAGGAAAGCGAGAGGTAAGAGAGTTAAGCGCGGCAAATGGCGGAGATATGACATTGACATGGAGTGAGTATGAAAAGCAGGTGCGCAGCAAAAACATCCAGGGAGGTGACAGGTTGAAAGGGAAGGATTAGAGAAATTGGGTTTCAATAGGGTATGTAAATCTGGAAGGTCGAAGGTGTAAAAAAATAGGGATTGTACGAGTATGAATTGGTTAAAGGAAGGGTACGAGAGGGACGAGTTGGAATAGGATGGGAAGAAGAGAAAGACAGGGGGAGTGTTCGGAAGTCAAGAGAATGAAGGTGAAGGGACGGAGGTCACCGTAGACGTTGATTATGCACGGTATTAAGACAGGTGGTGCACGAAAAAAAGACAGGTGAAAAGAGGATAGCAGAGGAGGAGAAGAGCGAGGCGGACGAACAGGGAAAATTAGGACGAAAACGAATTATTAGAAGAAATGGACAAGGAAAGATTATTGCGAAGATGGGAAATAAAAGGGATGAAATAAGGACTACAGACGAGAAATATAGAGTGGATGAGAAGTAGATGGGATAGGATGGAATATACACAAAGGGGAGAACGAGATAGGAACGTAGGACAAGTGCACGGGCGAGAATGAAATCTAAAAGAATGAAATGGGCAAGCACAGAATGGATGAGGATGGAATGTGCAAAAACGGCATGGACAAGGATCAAATGAACGATGACGGAATGCACAAGAGAAGTACGGAATGTATGAGGATGGCGTGGACGAGACGTGGATGGGCGAGGACGGAACGGAGGCAAGCGAGGCGCCATGAGCGCAGCGGCACGTCTGGCGAGGGGCGTCGCCGTGTAACGGCGTGGGAGGCCGGAGCTGCTCGGAGGCCGGGAGGCCGGGTGGTGCGTGCCTGAGCGCTCGGAAGCCGTCATAAGTCAGCGCAGGCCGCCGCCGCCCGGCCGAGCTAAAGCGGGCAGGCGAGCGGGTGCGCGAGAGGGCGGGCGGGCGGGCGAGCCGGTAGGCGAGAGAGCGAGCGGGCGGGCGAGAGAGCGAGCGGGCGGGCGAGAGAGCGAGCGGGCGGGCGAGAGAGCGAGCAGGCGGGCGAGAGGGCGGGCGGGCGGGCGGGCGGGCGGGCGGGCGGGCGGGCGGGCGGGCGGGCGGGCGGGCAAGCGCGCGCTTGCACGCCGGACCCTTGCACAATTGTGCAGAGCGGCCTTTGTGCAGGAGCCGCGTCCTCCATGGTGCCTCCGCGCTCCTCCCGGAGTAGCGTGCCAGTCTGGTCAGGTCGCCAGTACAACGGAGGATGCTGCTCAAAGTGGAGTTGGAATCTTGTGTACAAATAATCCAGAAAAAAGAAGAAGAAAAAGTTCCAGGGGCAATAACGAGATTAAAAGAATGTTTTCAAAAAAAGGTACAGCAGTACTAATAAGATGAAAGGTAACTCAACCATCAAGCGATGATGTAATACAAGGTCGTCTCTTGCTGGAAAATGTAGAAGGGGCCATCTAAGCAAGTAATTTAAATTTTTGTACCTACGTTGAATGTTGGTATAAGCAACATTTTTCTATAAATGTATTGCAGTTGGCCATGGATATTCCTGAATTCAGTAATATACTTGTACAAAATGATGGCATCCACGGACACAATGGCGGCGGTACTAAGAGCCATAGAATAGCCTATTAATATTCTGCAATAGTGGCTACGGGAGTAGTGGAGGAAAACAATGTGTCTATTACTCCTCTTCTTTAGATACAAAAATACAGGCTCTCGGGGGTAATCATATATCTAACCGCTACTTCTAGGAGCTTCTTCGTTTCCTACACATAACCTTTTTGGATAATGAAGGACGGAAAAATATTTTTTTGTTCCCCATGTTTTCTGAATGTTATTTAAGGAATACAAATTCAGTGACAGTATATGTTACCGAAATTATATTGTAAACAGTCAAATTAGAATAAACTTCTGGACGTAGGTACTTGAAAATATTCCGTAGATGTACCCCGCATCCTTCCACCAAAGACTTCCCTTTGGTAATATTTACTGAAAAGTGGACAGCATCTTTCACTGTGACTATAAGGCACATTGTAAAATTATTTATCATTATCTTACGGTAGCGAACAAACTGTGATGCTCAATATCAAAACTGTTTGCATGCACCAATTAAACGGGTCAATTTAATGTAATGTTAATCTGAATAAATGAAGATTAATAATTCTGCTTACATAAAACGGACTTGTTAATTAACAAACATTTGTCAGGGAGGAAGAAAGTAGACGTGAAACAGAGATATTCCCAGAAGGTTAAAATGTTGTTTAACATACAGAAGAAAACTACCAAATTTCTTTCACCAATTATCTTTAATTTATATTTCTGAACTTTCAGCCTTGAGGATGATTTTTGACAGAAAGGGGCAGTTGAGAAGTTACAAATTCATGGAAGATGGTATCTCCTGAGGTGACATGAGAAAGGAAGTAATGCACTCAATATCCATTCCAAAAAGTTAAAAAGAAAATGTATATATTGTTTCTGAACTCTCTTGAAAGCCATAAATACCAAACTGACAGAACAAGAATTTTAAAAAATGCATCATCAACGATTATTTATGACAATAATGTTAACTAATTGCTGAAGGAAGAGAGTATGTCTGCGTCACTGCAACAGCCGACGTCTCTGCCACCTCAACATCTCGCCCTCGCTTACTCAGAAGCTGCAACGAGCTGAAACATGACTTGGGAGCGACGTGGGGCCCGGGGCGTGGGAGTGGCCCTCCATTACGCTGAGAGCGCGCTGTTATCTGCAGCGCGTAGGCGGGCACTGCTTCTCCGAAGAAGAAGAAGAAGAAGAAGAAGAAGAAGAAGAAGAAGAAGGTGGGCTCTGGCGATGACGCACCGTCTGTCGTGGTGCTATTTCTCTCTCCAGATCATATCCAGAAATGGATCACTCTCCTCAATTGAATGCGGCGGCGTTTATGTGTCTCTGCACCTGCGTTACGTCTCTAAAACAACAAAATATAATTATGAGATGTCCATTATCTGAGATTCGTTACCAAATCGCTCACCCATAGAGTTATAATGAATTTAACTTAGAAGTTGATAATATCGTTCATTGTAACACTGCTCGGTGAAACAATGCGACAACAAGTAGAGTTATCTAATGTCATGATAAAGCAATTCAAAGTTTTTGCAGCAATTTCTGTGCATACACAGGTTGTCTCATAATACGTCGTCCGTATAGATCAAATGTCTAAAGGAATAATTATACATATTTATTGTGGCACGGGTAGCATGGCAAAATCACCTCTCCACGCAGATGATCACATCGTGACAAGAGAGCAGTAGGTATTCAAAATATAAATAGGTGAGATTTGGATAAATAAACGATTTTTTGTTATTTTTATTTATATTTTTACTCACATTTGAACATTGTTGCCTGAAACGCAGTCGTAAATGTAATCTTTCTTCAGCAATCACGTTTTCATATTCAACCTTATGTTTCATTCCATAGTGTTTTATATGTCATACTTTATTGGAAGTAATTAATTACATATCAAATATTCTGCAAGTGTACCAATATTTTCACATAGGAATGCTTCCTTCCAATATAGGTCAAAATATTTTAAATTCCTGGAATACTCTGCTGTAGGTTTTGACAACGCCATGACAATAGTTGCAATGAGAAGCTCGTAGCAAGCACGATGCCAAGAAACGTGCCTCTGCCACCAGTAGGTCACCTTGACGTCAGTGATGTACTGGAAATTTCATGTAACGAAGTTATTATGGCATTGGCCCCTGGTGGGTAGGCACCTCGCCATGCACTGACAGTCTGTGGGTCACGTCTGTCAGTTAAAGCGGTTCCTCGAGCCTAGCATCCCCCTCCAGGTACGTCTCTCAGAGGAACTCCATCCCATCCGGTAGGAGCGCTGATCTTCCGTGTAATAATACAGTGCTTGCCAGTATCAGCGTGTGTGCATATAAGGAAAGATAAAGGGACGAGAATGAGGAAGGGTAGATGGCGCGCGATCCGTCGAATGGTTGTTAGTGTACTGTTCCAGCATTCATTTGGCATTGATCGAAGAAACGAAGAAAACTATCGATCAGAGCACCCTGTCGCTAGATTTCTTTTCCAAACAGAGGTTCAATTCCTCTCAGCTACGTAGCTACTGTTGAATATTCGCTATCGTCGTGTCTCGAACTGTAGGACCTACCGGTAAACGATGCTGCAAATGCAACAATGCTGCCACTGATATATATTATATATCTCAAGTGCTTCTCCCCGACTATTAACAACCAAGCGAGTACTTGAGAGTTTTTAACATTTATTTCGAAATAACACACAAAACATGTAACAAGGGCGCGCGAGTAAACACGTTCATTAATGCTTTAGCCGCGAACATTTCTGTAGAAATGAGAGTAATTAAATGGGACGATAATTTGAAATTCCGGGTCACCGACGCGACGGTATAAAATGAGCAAGTAACACGAATGAGCGCAAGCACTCAAATTCCAGTCTGAAACGAACCATCACTACACCGAGCCAAGCACATCCATTGACGCAATGTCGTAGAGTACAGACGTCGTTAACACAGTGTGTAACGAGAAGGTTTCCCATGTACTGCAGAATATTAATTCAGATTATTTAGAATTCCATACCTTCCAAAAGTGACGTCAAAACATTTAAGATATAGTTACGATCGCGTACAAAGTACCAATGCAATTAATTCGAAATTCAATTGGATGATTATTAATGTTAATTTAAGCACTCTCAAGTTTTGTTCTCAATTGCAAATTCACTACATGTATTCATATTTCCATTCTTGTAATTTATTTCTTGATCGGAGTTCTTATTTCATTCATTTAAGAATTTGTATTGAGATTTCTGTATAAAACTACATTACAAACAAAATTAATTATACAAATTAATAGATAAAATAATATTTTTATTTATGTATTACGTAAAAAACTATTGAAATAAGTGAAATTAGAATACACACAGGAGGTGAACTCGAAAATAGCATTTGGAGATGCACCGCATCTTTGGCGTGGCTCTGCCCCGCAGATCGATGAGGCTGCGTCACTCGTCGGGGAAGCGCACGACCTACTTCCGTAGAGGAGCGGGCGGGCGACAGCCAACACGACTAGTCCTTCGGCGCCTCGCGGGCGGACAAGCAGCGGGAGGGCCGCCTTCGACACCTCAGCTGTCAGGCAGACGCTGCATCCGCTGTCTCAGCCCCTCACGCTCCCTCGCCCACAGCCTCCGCCTTCGTCACGGCTCCTGCTCCACTACGACCGTCGTCTCCGCCACGCCCGTGCCCCAGAGGCGTATCTACGGTATGGCAGACATGGTACGTGCCATGGGCGCCACTCACAAGGGGCGCAAGTTAGAGAATACCAGCCAAAAAAAAATAACAACACCCCTCATTTGAAGAATCCTGACAGGGGCGCAAATTTGATGTTTGCCATGGGCGCCTGAATACCTAGATACGCCTCTGCCCTTCTAGGGTTGCCATCTCTGCCACGGGCTCTAGAGTCCCTAGATACAGCGAGTAGCACATTCCATTGATCCCCTGATCTCGCCATTTTACATCCAATTGTCAGGAGAATTGGAACTGTGTCGTATTCTGTATGTTGAGAAACATGAATCTACTCCAAACCAATATTAATATTCTTGAAAATCTTCATAATGTCACCAATTGTTATAATTTACCTTCCGTCCCTGATAGATGCCTGACGGGATTGTCGGCTGAGAGGATTTTAAATGGCGGTGGTTGCGTTGGTCTGTATCTAGGGACTCGAACGGTCTCCACCTCGGTCCCCGTTCGCCAAATCCCGCGCCTCCGCCATGATCCGTGCCTCCGTCGTGGCCCTCGTCCCTACCCCACTCTGGTTCTCGACCCCGGTCCCCGCACCGCAACGGCTTCCGCCTCCACCACGGCCTGCGCATCTCCCACGGCCCGCCCCGCCAGAGTTCCCGTCTTCGCCACGGGCCCCGCCTCCGCAATGGCCCCTGCTTCTTCCACGGCCTCCGACTCTGCAATGGTGCCTCCCTCCACCACGGACCCCTTCCCGCCAGGGTCCGCGCCTCCGTCACAGCCCCCAACTCCTCAATGATCCCCGCCCGCACCACGGCACACGCCTCAGCAATGGTCCCCACCTCCGCCACGGTCCCCACTCAGCCAGCGGCCCCTGCCTCAACCACGGACCCCTCCCCGCCAAGGTCCGCAGCCACCGTCATAGCTCCACAATGGTCCCTACCTTTGCCACGGTACCCGCCTCCGTGTGCATAGCGGTCATCGCCTTCGCCCTAAAGATGTTTTCGTACCTACCCATGCCAACAGCTCTCTGGAGAAGGGCATTGAAATACTCGCATCCTCACATTCTGCAAGCTCGTGAACATTGAAAAAGATTTGAATGTCTTTCGCTATGTTTTCAAATTGTACGACAGCTTAATAAATGTAAATCTATAATATAATTTGAGTAATGTACCTATAATATAATTTGAGCAACTGAGTCCTTCAAGTGATTTCTCTTAAATTATATACACAACACACTTAACTAATTTGATCTCTTTGGTTTTATTTTGTATTCATAAATACAATATTTTCACGTTAGATAAGTTAATAATAGCAGCATTACGGAGACAGACAGTCAGCAAGGCATGGAACGCACATTTCTAACTATAATAATAACAACCTACAAGATAAAAGTCAATATGATTCGTTGCATTTTCTTATTTATTCAAGATATCGGATCGGAAACAGATATTACAATGTTTATAACGAAAAACCTCTACGCATGTAACGTTGAGGTCGCACTTCTCTATAGCTGAGACCGACGCGAGTTCACGAGATGAAATTGCAAAAGGGAAGAGTATGTGGCAGCATCACAGGCAACGAACGCAGCGGGTGGCTGGCAGCGGTGGCGGCGGCGGTGGCTGGTTCGCCGGGCAGCGGCCAACCACTCCGGGCAGCTCATTTCTCTGCCTCGACCCACTTCCGCCGCAGCGACCGCACCCCCCTCCTCCTCCCCCAGACTTTCCCTCAACCCCCGCCCCTCCATCGCCACCCCGGTTCCGCTCCGTCGTCGTCGAGAACAATCGCCAGTAGCGCGAGAAACGAGAACAACGCAGAGTGCGACGGCAAAGTGCAAAGAGTAAAGAGCGGAGACGACTCTCTGCGCCGCGCTCGAGCATCGGGGTCGCGCAACCGAAGAAAGTAAATACGCGCTAAGTGAACGCGCGAGTGAACCGCCTCCGGCTAGCGCACTGCCGCTGCCGTCGCTCCGGTTACTCGCGTCGCGCCTTTGACACAGCACTGCCAAAGGCGGAAAATTGACGATTTACTCGCGTATTATGTTCTCCTCTAGACGGGAAATGGTCACCATTTCTTAAACAGATTAGATACGCTCGGAAGAAAATTTATTCTTGATGGTGTAGGCTGCGGGATATACAATTGTGGTTACGTTTATTCTCCACTAAAGTTGTCCAAAATGTAAGATATTTTCTGTATGAAAGAAATTAATAAAACTACTTTGTTGATCTACTACAAAAAGGAATTGGGTTTATGATACGAAATTGTATGAAACACGAGAGACATTTCAGTACAAAACCATCGTGAAGAATTCGAAAATATGAGTGACACTGCCATGAAAAGGTAAAAGACCAGAGAAAAATGACAAGAAGAATAGGGATTGTACGTTTCATCATGTATTATTTTTATTAGTTCTGTTATTACAGGAAGGAGCATGAAAAAGGTCAATGTATTATGAACAGATTTACTGCTTTAACTACGATGAAGAACGTTATTACTGAAAACAATTCGCTGGAATAAAAAAGGATAGGGGATAAATGTAGAAATGGGGAAGATACCAAACAGAGACGCGGTGAAAAGGAAACTATTCGTGAAACGTGGCAAATCCATTTTATACATTGCAAATTCGAAGTGAAATGGTGAGCTGTTAAATTTCGACAAATCCATCGGGGAAACAATGGGCTGCCCGCTATGTGAAGGACCGAGACCGATGAAATGCTGAATTATGAAACAATATGGAAAGGAAAAAATGGGTCAAATGCAGAATGAAGACTACGAAACAATATGAACAGGGAAGGAAAGCTTAAAAGTAGAACGAAGACTAATTTCTAGTGTGAAAAGAAAAGGATCGCTCAAGTACGGATTGAAGACTACGAAAAAATGGAATTGGAAGGTTCTCTCAAAAGCATGAATGAAGAATCGTTGAAACGCAGAATGAAGACTAAAAATCATCGTGGGAAGACAAGAACCTCCCGAAAACGAAACGACACACTGAACGATGTGGAAAGGCAAACGAGACCGAGGCCGCCCGCGTGTGAAACGGAAAATGGGAGCGTGCGCGGGGCACCGACCGGAGCGGAAGCGAAGTGAGACACTGGAGGGGGGGAAGGGGAGGGGAGGGGAGGTGCGTACTGGGCTTTGAGGCCTTTGAAGGCGGAAGGCGGCTGACACTAATGACAGAGCGCGCGCGTCGCGCCCCACTGGACCCTGCCCTCGCCCACGCCCCCTTCCCCGGCGCCCGCCCCGGCGCGCCGCCGATGACGTCAGACAGGGACTGCGGTTCGACGCTAGGCCGGCTCTCCCATTCAAGGGGAAGAGCCCACGCGCAGCGGTCGAATGCGAGCGCTAAACGCTACGAGGAGAATAGCCATTGGGCCAAACATCTGTCGATGTTTAATAAAGAAGTTACTCGCTTTGAGGTTCAAATTGATGTTGTTGATTGTTGGGATCACTTTCACCAGATACGCGAATGTAAGGTACCGTCAATATTTCATTATTATTAAAGTCGAGGTACATTTTGACTCCTCACCTTCAGAACTGGCCTGTAGTCATTTTTGACAGAAATACCAAATAGACAATACAAATGGATAAAATTGAATGTTACTGTACCTAAACTTTATAGCGGGATTGACCTTCCTAACAGAATGGCGTTAAAATTTGTTCTAAAAATGTGATAACACTTGGGACAACACTAATTTAGTTCTTAATCAATCTTACCCTTTAATATTTTAAACCACATACAAGGTTAACGGTAATTTTTGTTCAATTTAAGTTACGAGATAAATCGGTTTAAATCGTGTAAAAAACATTATAGACAATTTTTAATACTTTTTCAAACAAACCCAGCACATACACCCTTGCGCTTTTTATTCCTTAAAAAACATAATTTTCTTTCTAATAAAATATAAGACTTTTGACTCCAGTACCATTATACCATATATTAGTTTTAAAATTAACAGAAAGCCGAATGTATATTTTTAATAACCTTTCCCTACCTTCAGATATTATTTCCTAGCAATCTTTAATTGCTAGGAAAACAGATATATGAAATGTGACAGATGAACCAAAATGGATAATTTGGTAGACATCTTATTAGATTAATGTAAGCTGTTCTAAAAAAATTAGAACTGCTAAACATGGCTATGTACAACTTGTTTATAAAACGAGTAAGTTTTGCGTAATTTTTGCTTGAAATAAAGGCAATTTTGTTTTCAGAAACAGCACCAAATTTTTTCTACAAATTTCTCCCTCGGAAAGGACGTTTAAAATACGGTGCAGGTCAGCATTTCATTTACCTCTCTGAGTTTCAAAAATTGAAAAAGTTACAAATAAAGCGAGAAATTGTATGCTGTTACAGCACCACTAATTTACTGTTCAGAGAACATCGTTCAAATTAAAACGCATTACTTTTTGTGTAACACACATATTCACCGCAAGAACATGGAATATTTATTTCCAGTCTTCAAGAAGATCAATAAACCGTGGTGTTATTATAATGTTCAACTACAAGTTCCTTGGGGACAATTGAAAGAGACTAAGCAGTGTCATAACTCTGTCGTTGCAGGATGCATGCACGGGCACGGGTGACGGCTCTTTCGGTGTGCAGAGGGTGAAACTTCCATGAGAGACCGCACCGCAGAAGGGTCGCGCTGCATTAGCACGATGGCTGCCCGCTCGTCCTCTTTCCAGCCTCCTCTGCAGACCCCGCCGTGGCCCGAGCGGTCGTCCCCCTACCCAGTGGCGTAGCTAGGGGGGGCAGAGGGGCGGCGTGCCCCGAGTGACGCCATTCTTGGCTTGTCACCAATTAAAATATGTTATAGTTGGAATTATAACATTTAAATAATTTACTGAAAAATGTATATATTAATCAAGACTAGCTGATTTGGCTCTATTGTCAATAGAGAATGAAATTGCAATAAGCATAGATTTTAATGAAGTTATAAATAATTTTGCTGCCCTAAAATCTCGTAAAGAGATTTTACAAATAACATACATTGGTTGATAATTATTTTAAAATGAAACTTAACTTGTTTAAAAATTATATTGCAATTATTCTTAATTACATAGAATTTTTTAATATATTATAAATAACTATCATGTGCAAATATGTTTGTATTTTTAATAAAATAATGTACAATTATGCAGCAATAAATATTTTTATACTTAATTTATGAGGGGGTGACACCAGTAGCTTTGCCTCCGGTGACACCAACTGAAGCTACGCCACTGCCGTCCCTCACCCCTCGATTTATCCCACGCCTCCAACCCCATTCACCACTCTCACCGCTCACGCCGCGTTGCCGCTTATGGCGCGGCCCATGACATCGCTCCCTGTATGTCACGCTGCCATCACCAGTTACGGGCCCACCTCCGAACTCGGGACCGCTGCCATCGCGCTATTCCTGCACCAACGCTGCCCTATTTCCGCAACTCCGGTGACGATGGCATCACGCAACTCCTTCCCACCCATGCGGCCTTGTTACTCCTAGCGTCCCATCACCCAGCCACCCGCGCGGCTGCGTTTTTCGCACACCATCGCTCCCTCTCCGTCTCGACCCCTAGTGACTCGGACCTTTTACCTCCGCAACCTTGATGATCCCCATCTCCTGGCACCCTACCTTCAGCGACATCACCGCAGCTGGGTTCTCATCACCACCAATGACACGTCACCGTCTTTCCACAGTCCCGCTCCACTTTCGCAGCCTCAATTCTCCTAGCGCCTTACTACACCGCTATCCCCATAGCCTTATTTTGATTTAAGGTCGCATCAACATCTAGGTCATTAGCGACCACTAATGGGTTTAACGTTATGGTAACTTTAAAGATGACATGATATGGTGATGATAGGGGACGAAAGAACGAACACAAATACAACCAAGTCCGAGGCGGGACTCCCGCGATCATTGGGTCCGAGATCGCTACAACATCGCTGTTTTAGCGATCTCCGCCACCAGGGATCTGCCCCCCTAGCTTTATTGTCCCTTCTACTAGCAAAACCCCACTTGTTCCACAGTCCTGCTGCTCCAGACGCCCCTTTTCCCTTTACCGCTGCCAACATCACCACCATCTCCCTCACCGTCTCCAACCCCAACCACGTTCCCTGTCACTCCCCGTCGCCATCACCATTTCCTCAGCCATACCAAATCCCTCACCGCCTCCGACCGCTCCTCAATTGCCATCACTATCTCCCCCGTCGCCTCTTCCGCCTTCTCCCCCGCCTCTGCCCCTCTGCCCCCCCCCGCGGCTGCGAGTCCCACACCCGCCGCCGGCGCAGCTGGAGCGGGTCGCGGTAATTAAATCGCCAGCGCGCAGCGAGCGGTGCTGCGCGCGGGCCGTGACTTAGTCACGCGCGTTGCAACTTTCATTCCGCCCCCGCGTGCAGCCACGCCGCCCCCGCGCGGCCGCCGCCCGCGGGCCGACCGCCGGCGCACCCGCGCGCACCGCACGCGCAGCAAATTCCTCGTTTGATTCAACACCGAACATGAAATAATTAAATGCGTTCTTCATGCCTGTGTCCTTGCGACGAGCTTTTTGAAAATTGTGGAGTTCGGTTTTTATGTACCTTGAAAGAGCGTGGTCTTCTTACAGGGATAGGTGGTACTTACTCATATTGCGTACCCGTTCTTGAAATGTGCCTCTGCTACACGTGTACGTGTCACAACTTGTGAGAAGAAAAGTATTTTCTAACAACTTCGTTACAACTACATTATTTCTCGTGGTATCAAACAACTCTTGATTACAATTACGCTTTTGAATACTATTGTCTTTATTCAACTTTGTTCTAGAATACAGAAACAAACAGAACGGCATATAACAGGAATTGTATTTAACTTTTTTTTCTTTTTAAGATTATTTCTTAAAAATAAATTTAAAAATATTGTTTCTTAAATTTTATCATGATTTTTTGAACCGAAATATAATTTACTCCCCTCAAGAGAATTTTTCTAATTTCTTCGCTCACTACCTCATCAAGCTCAATGTAAGAAGAAGTTGAAATATTTCGTAACATACGAAAGAAGTTAAAGAGCTTACTTCCAAAGTAACATATCTCCCAAAAAATACAAATTTTGAAGAAAGGAGAGTATTCATATTCAGCCTCGCCATTAATGATAGGATTCAAGGGATTTCGAAACATTATTTAAACAGAAAAATCATAATTTTTTACAACAATATTTCGTAGCATAATGGAAAATTATTTTAAGAATATATTTTTACGTAACATTAAAAAAGGAAAAGAAGATACGCCCCTTGTAATAAATAATGAACTAAGCTCTTCAGTTCTCACTCAGGGCCGCATTCGAATCTGATCTCCTTCACGTCAAATTGCCGAGTCGGTTCACATTGTAACAGCCACCGGCATTCAGCCACCGACCATCGTCCACTTAATAAGCTACGAGAGGAGCCCCTCGCTATCAGATGCTTCAGTAACCCAGTGCATCAAGCGCTCGGAAGGAGGCCGTCTACGCGTCATGGACACCCTCAATCCCGCTGCCCGGCGGACTATGGCCGGCGCCCGATGCGGCTGAGATACGCCGCGACCCTCCCACCCCTCCGCCCTGCCCGCCCCGCCCTGACAAATTGAATTCCGATTGTTTTCGGGACCGGTCTTCGATCCCGATCGCCGGCGTTGCGGCCGACGCCGCCGCCGTCTTTACGGTTATGCCCGTTGCGCCGCGGCCGCGTCTAATGACGGGCCCGCACCCGCGCCGGGGGCCACGGCGGCGGCGGGGCGGCGCGGGGCGGCGCAAGGCGGCGCGGGGCGGGGCAGGGCGGGGCGGGGCGGGGCGGCGGCGGGGCGGGGCGGGGCGGCGGCAGGGCGGGGGCGGGGCGGGGCGCGGCGGGGCGGGGCGCGGCGGGGCGCGGCGGGGCGCGGCGGGGCGCGGCGGGGCGGGGCGGGGCGGGGTGGGGAGCGGCCGCGGAGAGGACGAGGTGGCGGAGAGGGAGTCGAGTGCCGAGCAAGAGCCGGTGGCGGTGATAGTGGAAAAGAAAGGACGACGGTGGTGGACGGTGAGGACAGGAGTGGGACTTGTGTTGGTGTGGGAGACCAGGGTGGCGGAGGAGGGTGGGGTGGCGGTGGAGGAGAAAGGAGTATAGCGGTGGAGAGGAGTGACGGTGGAGGAGAGGAAGGGGATTGCGATGGAAAATGTTAGGGTGGCGGTGGAGGAGGAGAGGGGACAACGGTGGAGGAGTGGAGTTACGGTGGTGGAGGAAGGGTTGCCGTGGAGGAGAAGTGGAAGGTTAAGGTTCCGAAGGACTGAATGGGGGTTGCGGTGGAATATGTTAGGGTGGAGGAGCACAGGGGTAAAAAAGAGGAGGGGGTGACAATGGAGGAGGAAGGATTGCGGTGGAGGAAGACAAGTAAGCGGAAGGTTATGGTGGTGGACAGGGAAGGCAGTGGAAAAGATGGGTGTGGCGGAAGAGAAAAAGAATAGAGGGGCTAACGGCGGAGGATGGAGAGAGGAGATACAGGAGGAAGAGGGGGTAGCGATAGAGGACGGGGTAACGTTGGCGGATGAAGGTGCGCCGGCGGCAGAACATTGAGCGATCGAAGAAGAGTGGTAGAGCAGTGGGCGGAGGTTTGGGAGAATGCCGGGGCGTAAAAGCGGAGACGGCAGAGGAGAGGACTGTGATGGAGGAGACGAAGGCAAAAAGTGAGAAAAAGTCTGTAGGTTTGTGATATCAATAATAAGGAATGCAATAAGAAACTTTGAACTACTACCTTCATCAGAATTTCCTGATATGCCAGTGTTGTAAACTATATTTCGCAAATATAAGAGGTAAACACATAATGATTTAAAGAAACTCATTAAGTAGCTTGTAAATCGTTAAAATCCGTCATACAAGGGGCAAAAGTATAACTTGCCCTATGAGATTTAAAGAAACGTTGTTTGGGAACACATTTCAAGCATAAAATACATAAAATGACGGATGATATCTAACGAGGGTAATGCGACATAAATATTCACAATACGACACTCGTGCCAATAACCGGCTCGTGTGCGGTGCCAGATTAAACAATGGAGCCGGGCTTCGATCCGACAGCTTGAGTTGTGCGAATAAATTCCGAGGCCCATAGCCCTTGTAGTCGACAGCGCATTCCTTTAGCGTGCCAGGGCATTCGCATTTATCGCGTTCAATTGCAGTCCATTACTTCCCACAGCCGCGCAGAAAGAGGATCACGCCACCCACCGCCAGAGCGCAGCCGTGAACCAGCCGAAAAAATCGACTGGCGCGCGAAAACGCCGCCTCCGCGCTCAATCACCGGACGCCACTCTCCGGGCGATCGGCGCGTTCTGTATCGCCCCGGGCGCCCCCGGAGGCGCCCGGTGGGTGACTCATCCGCCCTCTCCGCACAGTGGCGCGAAACCACCGACAGGAAGGCCACAAAACCCCACGTACACTGCGATTTTCGTAACTTTGTCCCTGGCAGAAATCAGCTGTTCACGGTTTCATCCAATCGGGAGCTTGAACGTCACCATAGTGACGTCACTGTCACGAAATATAAGCTCCTGATTGGATGGCAGCGAAACAGCTGATTCCTGTCAGGTTACGAAAATCGAACAAAGTTACGAAAATCGCCGTATAGTCCTAGGTTTGGAGAATTTACAGTACATCAGTGGTGTCAAGGTTTTCTACTGGTGGCAGTGGCACGCTTCGTGGCACCAACGCATGCACGAGCTTCTCTGCGCAACTAGCGTCGGAAAAGGGAACTAATAGCAATAACTCCGCCGTTTTACAATAAGGATGGCGTTGTCTCTTGTGGCGGGGTGATTAACTGCGTGGAGGGGCGATTTCGTCGTGGCACTCGTGCCACGGACTCCCGCTCATGGCATCGACCTTGACAACACTGGCATACACTAAACTAAGTAGACGAATGAGCATAATAGTTGTCGCGCTCGGAAACCTCAATGAGTCCATCAATCAAACGAGATTTCGTTCCCCCTAGTGACATTCCGCACCACTGTACGCCGGCGCAGCCCGGCAGCTGCGTCCCTTGAGTCACGCAGCGGCGCGGGCTGCGGGTCGCAGGGCGGAGGCGGCACGCGGCCGGGCGCGCAGGCGTCCGGGCGGGCGGGCGAGGAAGAGGGATAGGGGCGCTGCAATTCCGTAAAGCGCGCGTTAACGGGCGGGATTTTTGGGCTCCTCCTCCTCCCCCGGGCGCCGCTCGCCGCCATCCATCTCCCGTCAAAGGAATCGCCCATCGCCCGCTGCCATCCATCACGGGCGAAGCTTCGACACGTCCTGACTCACGCGCCGCCCCGCCCGCACGCCCGCTCGCCCCTCGCAGACGCACGGCGTGGAGGTGCCGCGCCGCTCTGCAGCTGCCTCCCCCGGCTCTTCGCGCTTGGTAGCGGTGTCTCATGCAGATTTACGTGCGTATCAGCGGTGGTTTCTCAGGGGAGGGGAATCCTCCTTGCGTGTTTGGTTTTCATGAAAGTAATTACCAAATAAAATATTTAATTGCATGTTTTGAGAGACGATTTATAATTTATGAGATGATAGCTACAAGAAAATTTACTTTGATGGAGTTTTCAACAAGGTTCAGTTTCACGAATCACTCGTTCATTTCGTCCCGAATCACTCAGGGGATGGACTGACAGTATTTTCTCGTCTCCTGTGTTAATTTTCGCCCTTTTCTTACAGTGCTTTTGCAGGTAGAAGGCAAATTTATTAATGGAACTATGCAGATGAAAGAATAAGCTCGTCCTCTCTTGAACTTTCAACTATAGGTGTTTCTTTCAAGTAGATCGAGCCGTCACGGAACGTGGGGAAGCTAACATGCAGGGAAGTAAGTGTACGGAAGTGGAGCAAAATTCTATTGTTAGATAACATCGTGATCTGGCAGAAACCACGATCTGGCAGAAACGCATTGAACTAAAACATTCTGTCGGGAATTATCTTCCAATTTTGGGTCTACAAAGAACCACGTAACGTGGGTGACACTGAAAACATATGTTACATGTGATGTGAAAGATGCATAGAACATACTATATTACACAATTGTTGTAGATGCGATCAGGTCAAAGTATCGACATTCTTCGTCTTCTATGTGTCTTTTACCCTACACGTAACATGTAGCTTCTCGAAACTTCTATTTAATAAATATTCACAAATACTAAGCAATATTCAGAAATTGTTTTCTCTCAGCATTGATGGTAAGACACGCTTTGTCGACCGGGAGATGTTTAAGTTTATTATTATTTTTTCCATATCTTTCTGCGCAATATTTTATAGCGTTTGATTTTGAATGCATTTCTAATTTTCTCTATTTGAATACACAAAATTGTATGCCTAATTTAAAACATCTATTCTTATAAATGCATCATTCAATCAAACAATTTGGATCACGAACGAAACTTCATCGAACCCTGATTTAGCGATTGAATGGAGTGGGCGTTCACTGTCAGACACTCAATTGTACTAGCCGTGTCTGAGTTTCTCTCCGTTCCTCGCGCTTGTGCCGCCGATACAATAGCGGGCTAATGATAACGAGCCTTCCCTCACCCCCTCCGCGCCCCGCCTCGCGCCACCCCCTCACGCAGGCCCCGTAGGGTGGCGTGGACGGAGGTAGGGACAGGGGCGAAGGCGGGGACCGCAACCCCAACGTCCGCCTCAGCGAACCTCGGCGGGAAGCAAAGTAACAGCGCGGTCGGGATCGAAGTTTGCGCTTGCGGAAGTTGGTAGAACTGACAATCCGCCCCTAAAGGGATTTGCGGGACCCCGAATCGGGACAATGCAGCAGCAGCAGCAACAGCAGCAGTAGTGGTAGTAGTAGTAGTAGTAGCAGCAGCGGCGGACGCCTCCCCCGGCCAATCTCCGAGGCGCGTGCCCCCCCTCCCGTTTCCTCTCCCCTCCCTTCCCCCCGCCCTTCTTTACCCCACCCCCTCGAACCCGGTCGCAGATAAAGGAGGCAGGATGCGGCGCGGTCTTCCACGCGAGCATTGTGGAGTTGCGATCGCTCCCGCCCCACCCCCGGCCCCACCCCCACTCCACTCCGCCCCCGCTGATATCAACTCGCGGCGAGTTGGAGTTGAACGCGCTTGTTGGCAGCCTTGGGCCGCCTCGCTCTCCAATTCATGCCCCCACCCCAGCCGAGCGCTGCACCGCGACGGGCCGGGCGCGAGTAAGCGACGGCGTTGCGGGGGAGGGGGAAGACGCTCCAGAGGAGATTTCCAGAGATGCGCGTCGGAAGTTGAGACGGAGGTCTCCATTGGCGTAGGAAAATGCAGCGGCGATGGCACTCGCAGCAGATGAAGCGAGGAGAACTCGCGAGGGGAATAGAGGTGGCGCAGATGGGGCAAATTGTGTAGTCGAGTGAAATTGGAGGGACTAGATGAGAAGGGAGAAGAGGAGTAGATGCCGGGAATAGGGGGCGGACTTATAGGTGTTGAAAAAATAAATGTAGCTTCACTATGCGCCCGTTTTGTTGATCTCTCTTTCTGCTCGTTGATGTAGGAGTAGAACCGGCACTGTGGATTGCTACTTTGTTAGCAATTCAATCACATAAGATACCAAAGAGCTATAGCAGAATAGGGTAAGTAGAAAATTACTCCAAATATTTACCGCATGGGGCGTAAATTTCCAGAATGAGACTCGCACAAATTACATTTTTAAATTTAAAATATAAAGAAAAAATATTTAAAATAATGCGGCAATTTGCAGAAAATATATTTTTAACAAAGATAATTATCTGCAACTCATTTATATGAAGCTAACCCGTGTAGGGGAATAAGAACACCAGAGTGACTAGAAAAATTAGTATTTTAGTATTACGTAAGTAGGCTATATCAAAAATGTATCTGCAGTGATCATCAATATCTGCAACGATATAAGTTAAAATTAAAACTTGAAAATAAGTTTTCCTGGGAAATAAGAATACTTTCCTTTTGTCTTTCTCCACAACTACTCTAACCTCGTAATAAAATATTTTCAGAGCCAATCGAACCATGAATTACCAGCAAGGAATAAGCAACAGGATGTAAAATGTAAGATAATACTCGTAGAAATCATGCCGGCCATAAAGAATCTGAGAGACGAAAGTTAGGCTTGTTATATTACTACTGTGAAAACAGGAATATTTTCATGCGTAAGTAGAGAATTATGCAAATGATAGTTGTGATGGTGTTCCGCAAGGGCAGAGAGCCGGGCTATAGCAACACTGAATTTGTAGCATTCTCGTCCTACTAGACACCAGCAGAGGAAGTGAGGGCGAGCGCGGAGGGCGAGCGCGGAGGGCGAGCGCGGAGGGCGAGCGCGGAGGGCGAGCGCGGAGGGCGAGCGCGGAGGGCGAGGGCGCGAGCGAGATTGAAGGGGCGACGAGGGCGTCTGGGAAGTTCGCGATCGGCGGTCGGAAGGGCCGGGGGAGCGCCGAAGCGGGTCAACTTGCCCAACTTGCGCAGACAAATTTCCGGAGGAGACAACACAACGCCCCTGGCGCAACGCGGCCCCCGCCAAAACAGGTTGTTGCGATCCCTGATTTCGGCCCGTTTCACTGCGGGGTGGCGTCCCACCCAACCATCCCACCCTTTCCCCACCCTCGTCTCCGCCGTTTTCCCGCCGAGAGAACAAAAGGATCACGTACTCACAGACCGCTACACACAGAAGTTACTCAGAGGAATAAAAGGACCGCTGCGGGGATCTGATACTGCGGGGAGAAATAAGAAAAAAAAAACACGGAAAACATTTGACAATGGATCGGACAGACGAGAACACAATGCAATCTAATTCGGTCAAATGCCGGAGAACCCTTAGGTTATGCATCAAAAACAAAAACTCACAAGCTATCTCAGGGCGTTCGTACAAAGGAGTTGTGGTATATTAGGAAATACGTAAATACTATTTTGAATGTCGAGAGTTAATTATCATTTGAAATTTACTTTTCCTACAATGTAAATGTGTATCGTGATTCTGGCTGGAGTTTTTATTACCTTAGTTATTATTAAACCTTTACTAGTTGAAACCCCGCGGTTACATTGCACAAATGGAAGAGCTGTAGAAACGTCACTACATGATTTAAGCGGAAAATAAAAAAACAAAAAAGGTTTTTTCGTTCAGAACTTATTCTTCAAAACGAATGAATTAATGGAGGTTTACACATTCTGGAACAACACAGTCACTATTCATTGTGAACACAGAATAAATGTGTTTCTGAAAATAATATTGAAATGTTATATTTACCAATATCTGTACGTTAAATTAAAATGTAGTGTTTTACTATAAAACCCGGAAGTAAGAGTTAGGGATAACATATTTAGAACCCACTAAATCCACAGATTTCATTTAAATAAAACATCACGAAAGTTAATAAGTAGCCGTAGTAAAATTCCAAGTTTCTTTCCAAACCAAAATCTTTAGTATTTTAAATACACAGATATGCTTCTATTAAGAACATCATTAAGCGTAGATGAGTCTCAAGAAGTTTGTTGTATGGTAACAAAATTAAAGTAAACAGTGTACAAATTTTGTCTTGACTGAGTTTAGACTCCGGAGTCTATTTCTGATACAGTTTTTTGTATTTATAATTTTGGTTTAAAATATAAAGTTAATGATTGTTATGGCATTACTGCAGGAGGTTAGTCTTCATTAAAACTTTTTCCGTACGGCTTGCGTTTGTTATTGTAAGGAAGATACACTTTTTGAAGTCCTCACAGAATCCATCCAATTTTTAAACTATATTCAATGTTTCGCAAAATGTTTTACACGATTTAAAACGCACCGTTTTAGAGAACTCATTGTTTAATTTATATTTCAGAGACGATGCACGAGTGTTTACTCATATTTCACTAAAAGCTATGTTATACAAACAAACATTTGTAAAAGCCGCATAAATCTATACATAAAAGCCTTTGAACTTTTTTATCCAGAGGGTCTGGACCAGAGCAATTCAAATTAAAGCTACGCAGTTCCCTCGCTCGGTCTACTAATTCACAAAAGTACCTCATACTAAGGTCTAACCAATTAAGAACACTCCACTTAAAAACACAGAACTAGATCTGAAGTTGTAATATGAGAACTTTCCTACCTAGACCCATCGTACGAAACGTGTTAGTTTTGGATCCACTAAAGACGTGGTCAACCACAGTTTCACCAGACTCGCGCCAGCGGGGGATGGTCGTAGGTCTCTCAGCGGAATCGAAATAAAACCCTGACCGCTCGTACCACTCAACGGAGGGTATTCCGCCGCACTGCACAGTAGACCGAAAAGCTCCCGAAACCAAGCAATATATTTTTCTGCAACTTCAATGGAGGTTTAAAGTGACAAAACGTATGTTTAAGAATAAATAATTATGAAAGAACATTAAACAATGAATCTTAATTTCTACAGTCACATTTTAAGGTTTTCTACTTATTTCCAGAGGGAGCAATGACTAGATTCTTAAAGCAACATGTGGAGAAACAAACTTATTTATTCACTTGGTCTTTGACATTTTATATCATTCTTAGGTCTACAAATGGATGCAATTCAGTAATGAAATATTCTGCTACTTATTATTAAACTTAAAATATCCAATTTCTCACACTGAAAATGATTATCATTTTGTCTTAAATATTTTTTCACACATAGCAATTTTAATTCGTTTCATCTTTCATGGTTGTAACGTGTGTTAAAGGTTGCATTTGCAGCTATTTATCTCCTCGTAGCATTTTCTACAAAATACTATATTTTTATCTTTATTCTGTTTAATGCACCTATGGAGAATTCCCTATCCAGCAGTAATCTATTACGTGTTGGGCCCAATTGCGGTCTATAAACCGTACATAACTGGCTTCATTCCTTAGCGTATTACCAGAAAATGTATGTTCCTTAAAGTTGTTTTGTGTGATTTACAAAATTCAGTTACAACTGGATTGAAATTTCAAAGCTTTATACTACGTTATTATTTGAAGATAAAATGTTTGAAATAATAAATGTAGATTTGAAATCAGAAATTGCTGGCAATCACGAATTATAAAGTACTAATTATTAATCTAATTTTTAAAAGTTACATGCCTCCCAAACAAAGGACCCTAGGCGTATTCCTAATGAAACCATTGATTACACCGAAACGGTCCCCGATACACAGGTGTATTTTTTTCGAGTTCGAACCACTGTGCGGTCTTTACTGTTCATTGCGGTACACTCGGAAGGTGGTTCCGCTCTCCGGCTCTGCGTGGGGTAGGTGGGTGGGTGCGTTCGTAAATTCCGCCTGCGAATTAAATAGCAGTTACGTAAATTTCACGAACGCGCACGGGTTGCGTTGCTCTCAGAAAACAATTTTGTTTTCGCAGCCCCCGAGGCTTCGCGAAGGACGAACGCGGAGCGCGGCTTTTTGCAGCCGCCGCCAGGGGCGCCACAGGGCTCAAGTGGGCTGTGTGCGCTCTCTATGGCGCCCGCTGCGCGACTCGAAACGGAAAGTACGAACTTCATCTAAGAACTTTTACTGGTTCGCGTAGTGAATAACGTCGGGAGAGTTTCAAACGTCATTCATTCGCTTTCGCCTGTGCAAGTTACGAAATGCGCCGGCAAGTTAAGCACGGCGGTTGTGAAAAGAAATGCGTTTCTAGCTCACCAACAGCTCAATTACATTGCCTAAACTTGTAAAGTTATTTTTGAGTATTATAAACATTAAGTAATTTATTACTTTAGATGCATGCATATTTCTCCTTACAAAATACAATGAATAAATTGTGTTTGATCTACTACCAAACACAATTGGATTTGCGTTGAAGATTAAATAGTGAAGAGAAGTATCACTGAAGACGAAGAAGATAAGCCTATCAGAATATTTTTTATTTAATTATTTATTTTTTAATTTCCTTAAATAAAAAAGGAACGATTCTTAGCTAAGTTGAAATCACAAATTAATTATTAAATTTACAAATATAATTCACGTATTTAAATGCTCATATACTATAGGTTAATACATCAAGAATTTTAAAGCATAAATATGCAGAATACTATGATCGCGCACACTTTCTAATTATTTATATTTCGAGATCGCACTAAAATGGTTAGCCAGTGTTACGAAACTGAAATTGCATGACAGTACTACACATTACTAGTCTGTTTAGAATAGCTTAATTTCGTACATTCGTAACTTTCGCTCCTCAAACTGGCTCTTTACCGTCAAGATTCGTTTGTTAGCGCTTCTCTCGGCGACACTCGTTGGCTCGCATTCGTCCCCTCGAGCCACTCTGAGGCTGGCTTCGACCGGGCTGAGTGCTCCGGTCGCAATGTTTATCTCTTCCTGATCTCCGTCGCTGTAGCCCTGGGGTCATCAAGGGCCCAAGGCGGCGGCGGCGGCGAGGGGAGGGTGACGCTGCGCATCGAGAGCTCCCCGATCCGCCAGGGCTCATTCCGGGCTTATTGCGACGCCTCCCGGCCCCGCCCCCTTCGCCCCGCGCGCGGACTCTCCACCGCCCCGACGACGCCATAGTCCCTCCGCTGATGCCGCCGCCCCACCCCTTGTCATACAGTTTCCATCACACCGCAGCTCCATTCCCACCCCCTCTCTGCCTTCGCCGTCACGCCACACCGACCCACGCTCACCACCAGCCTCTCCGTCACCCCTCCCGTCGCCCACCCCTTGTCATACAGTTTCCATCACACCGCAGCTCCATTCCCCACCCCCTCTCTGCCTTCGCCGTCACACCACACCGACCCGCCCTCACCACCCGCCTCCCCGTCACCCCGGCGCCGCCACGCCACCGCCTTAGCACAGTCTACTCTTATCCCACACCACAGTGTCACCTCCACTCCGGTGTCGCAGAGCGATACGATCGTCCCCGTCGCCACTCCTTCCCAACCCACCGTCCCATCTCCACCTCCCCTCCGCCATCGTACCTTCTCTGCCACCGCCCCACCCCTCGTCGTACAACTTCCATCACACCACAGCCCCATTCCCGCCCTTCTCTGCCTTCGCCTCCATATTGTCTCCGCCACCGCCGACGTCTCCGCCGCTGTACCGTCACCGTCACCTCACCCTCCTGCCAACACCCCGCCTCACCGTCACCTTGGCGCCGCTTCGCCAGCACACTTGTTTTAACCGTCACCACACCGACCCGCCGCCACCTCCGCCCCGCCCCGCTGTCACTCCAGTGCAATCTTCCCATCACCACCACCACCACCACCACCACCAGCCTCCTCGCACGGTCCGTCCTCATCACCACTGCCCTACCCCCACCGCCTCGCCGACACCCCGGTGCCACCTTGTCACTACCCTCGCACCATCCGTTTCCATACCCACTCACCGTCCCACCACACGCTCCGCCCAATCGTCACCCTGCTGCTTTGCCACCGCCCTCGCCCACGTTCATCACCGCCGCCGCACCGCCCGAGCCGCCACGCAGCCTCCGTCGTCGCTGCTGCGCCATCGCGGCGTGTCAATCTGAAGAAGCCAACCAGAGAGGGGGGAGCGGTACCGTCTCGGGGGACAAACACACTCTTCGCGGGAAGGAGGGCGCCACCGAGACCAGGGCCGGGATGGCCCTCGACGCGCACGCGGGCGAAGAACGCAGCCGAAAGATCAATAAGACGAACCAGGAAAAGGGAGCGAAAATGAACAGAAACAAGGAAATGAGAGTTAGAGAAAAAGAAGAAATGCTTGGTGACAATGGCCTAAACCGTAGGCAAAATGAGATTAATTGAATAAGATCGTGAAAGTACAGAAGAAAGTTTGATAAAACCTCCAAAACAATGAGAAAGTTGAAAAAATATACTTAGAAACATCGATAACCAATAACAAGGAAATCGATGTCAGATTTAAGATGAGAAAGCAGCAGGAAAGTACGAGAATGTCGTACAACAGAAAATTCTTCTTGTTCTTCTTCTTCTGCACTTCAAGGGTTATGTTCAAGAACCTGTTCCGGTGTCCACTTCCTTCTGGGCCTTCCTACATCTCTTCTTCCTCTGCATCTGTAGTCCACTGCGAGTGCTGGTAGTCTGCTGTCGGGCATTCGCATAAGATGTTCATATCATCTTTTCTGATTTCTTTCCAGTTTGTTCAGCAGTGGTTTGACCCTCAGTTTACTTCTTACCTCTATTTTTCTTTTTATCTAAGATGTTGTTTATCTATGTATTTTTCTTTTTATCTAGAGTGCTTCTCAAAAATTTCATTTCTGCTGCCTGGATTTTAGAGTTCGCATTTTTTGATGTCACTCTTGCTTTATCTTCATACATTAATACTGGTACAGCTACTGTATTGAAGAATTTAATTCTTGTTTCTACCCTTGTTTTATTTTTTAGATGTCTGTTTATCGTGCAACAGATATTTCTAAATTTATTTAATCTTTCATTTAAGTCTATATCTCTTTCAAACGAGATGTGGGGGCCTAGATATTTGAAATATTTACCTGCTCGATAATTTTAATTAAGAGGAATAAAATAAGAATATTATTTTGCTGTAAAAGTCCCTTGGGTGGCTCGTGGACAGCATACTACCTTTCTGAGGCGGTCCCAGGTTTGACTCAAAGCCGCGGCAAAAATGAAGCTTTAGCTGTGTAATACCTCAGTTTCCATAGTTGTGTGAGGAAACAAAGCTCAGGCAGGAAAATTAAGCTAGGTATGGTGATGGAAATATGTCATACTCGCCGCATGTGTCCCTTTCCCCTTTGCGGGGATAATAAATACAGGAAAACAGGGCTCAGACATAGAAACTCCGCTAGCTGGCTGAAGACTGATTAATCAGTTCCATCAAATGCCAAATACATATATACATACATACATTTTGCAATACAATTATATTAAATTGAGCCAAATGTGACATCGTGTTAGTATTGGTACGTTTGAAGCGGTAAGTGTGCAAAAAACATGATTTATAGAGGAAAAGGGCTTCACACAAGAAAGATATTTATTAAACGTCAAAACAATTTACACCAGCATATTGCTAGGGGCAAACACATTTCGATGCAGGGGAATGTTTGCAGATTTTCAGTTTCTGCTGCACTGGTTTCGATAACTGCAGTGTGTGTTAGAATTGATGTGTTGTTAACAGACACATTTGAAGCTCTAAACGAAAAACTAATAAGCCGTGAAGGAAAACGGCAAGTTTCCGAAGCGTTAGACTTTTGCAACAGTGAACTACATTGAAACGCCTATTATCAAAACGAATCAAATGTGAGGCGTAATATTTTCTTATAACTCTAACTGGAAATTAATTATAAAGCGATACATGTAGGTACCCATCAATCCAATAACCAATAGTTTTAAAGTTTTATTAAAACGATCAGAAAAAAATCATTCACAAAGGATGATTAAGAAATTTCATGCGAAACATTGACAGAAACCCTTCAAAACCTTTCTCCTCGTAAATGACAGTTGCCCTGTTTCTGATTTACAACTTATCATCAAAGCTACACGAATACCGTCAGATATTTGTTAACAAATTTTTAAAATTTCAAAGAGATCATTATGGTTTGGTGACAAGAGGCAGCAACATACACAAGCAAACTATTAACACTATAAAAACAACTGAAACAGTAATAGCAAAAATAAAATGGAAAGCTACATGGCTCCACACACAACATTTTTTTCGAAGTTTTGGCGAAACTGCGCCCAGCCAGCGTGGAGCTTTTTTTCCTATTTGCTTTCCAAGTCCGAAGTTTATTGAGAGTACATTTCACTTTCCTCGCCTCTTTAATTGACCACCCACCAACACTTTCGACCCTCCCACTCTCATGCCAATTGGACTATTTAATTTCCATTAATCTCAATGGAACCAAGACAACACAAAATTCCTACAACAGCGAAAGCCACAACAGGAATTCCGATCTTAATGAACTATACGGATCATAATTGATGTTCTACCACAAGAGGAAGAAAATACTGTTTGCTAGACGCAATTAAATATCAATAATAGAACGATTTCACGAAGACATGATTTATACGTATCAAGCATCAACGTTCCAAAACCTTTGTTTGAAAATTAAAGAGTGTAAATTAACAAACAGTTCAAAATATAAACCATTTCAAAAATATAATGCATTGTTATAAATTCGAGGGCTCTGAACCTAATATTTTTTAAGATGAATTTCTAAATTGAATATTTGCCAATAGTGTTTTTCAGTATGTGTTAATTACTACAGATCATTGTCGGTCAAACCTCTGAACCAAAAGCTCCTGTATGAGTCTGATTCGCAATTCAAAAATGTAATTATTTTAACTACTCGGTGATTATCAAATTACTAGAAGATGATAAATGATAGAATATTTGGTAACAAGAGTCACTGAAATCTCTGGTTGATTAATGTTCACACTATAATACATTTCACTACTACACACAATACTATTTTAAATATTGTTTACGTAAGTAGCGTTTTTGATACTTATACCTCTTTCATGTGCATCATAATCTTCCTGAAGAGAACAATTTCAGATAGTCTTACCTGCAACAAAAAGAAAATGACAGAATTAATACTAAAATTCGGTAGCATAATTATCCTATTTATACAATATAAATATTATATATATATATATATATATATATATATATATATATATTGTATAATATAAACCCGGCAGAACAACGTCTGCCGGATTTTCCTAATCTAATATGAAATGCAATAAGAGCATTGTCAACTGAACATGAGTTTAAATGGTAAAAACGTAAAATAATATAATTCAAATTGGTCTTCGTTTGAATTCATGACATGTCATGAACACACCAAGAAAGTCATGTAGTTTGAAGTTTATCCTTTATAACAATAATGACCAAAGTATTTGATGAAAGAAAAAATAGTCAATCAATCGAAAATACAATGAAAAAAGAAAATAAGACAGCAAGGAACGAAGAAGGACACGAAGGAACCGCAAGTAGAGCGAAAGAAAGAACCGAAGTGACACACGGCAGGGTGGCTGGCATGGCCGGCGACGGCACGTCCCCGGTAACGCATGGCCCCCAGACGTAACGCTCGGATCGCGACGCAAGCAAAGATCGTTAGCGGAAAGACGGACGACTCGGCGGCTGCGCCGGCGCCAGCTGGCACACGCACCGCGGGGCCGCGACGCCCCCCCGCGCCAACGCCCAAAGCCCACCGCTTGCGAGATGGATTTTTAACGAACTGTGCGCTTGTTTTATGCCGCGGAGAAGTTGCGACGGCCGAGAAATGAAGCGGCGCACGAAACAATAAAAGAATACGACTTTCTCGTGCGCCGCCGCTGGGAATACGTTCGTATAGCAGTCAAATGATCTCTCAGCCCCCCCCCCTCATTCCCCGTGCATTTCTGGCAACGCTACATGCAGCTTCAGTATTTTGGGCATGGAGAATGTACATTTCCTTGTGCTTCGAAGAAATATTACATAATTTTGCCGAACTTTTTAACTCATCGGCATGTTAGTATCTCTTGCTCTACTAAACGGGAACTCCTTGCATTATTAATATTAATACGACCATAATCAGAAGCAATACGCCCGTTATGTTACACAATAATAACAGATGATATAAGAATAAAGATAACTAATAAATTATTGGTACGATAATGTAACAGTTTATTGCAAGAGTGTTACCAACTTTCCAGTTCACATTTTCTCACTCACCGAACTCTTAAAAACCTACACTCATACAAATTCCTCATTACTCATCATTATTCATTCAACTTCTTGGGAACTGTTCTGCTTCCCACCTCCAGATATCTCCTTCAGCGGGGCATCACCTTATCCGGGACAACCTCACTAAGCTCCCGTCTGATCTCCCGACATGTTAAGTAGTTAGGTAGTGAGGTGCTTGTAATCATGTGTAAGGGAAGAGGTTAAGAGAAGGAAGACGAGGGAAGATCACGCACGGTCCATAGCCCGTTTGTAGGGTACCGCTTCGGCATTTGGCTGGTATTGATCGGAGAAACCATGTAAAGCTATCGAGAGAAAACGGCCGCAAGAATTCTAGGGGCTCAATTCGACCTTGCTAAGGCCGTCGCCGACACCCACTAGCACGGCCGCTCCCACCGACGTCTTTGCCCGAGCCTTCATTATGTACCGGAGTCTAACTGGGCGGTGGGAGGACGGTCGGTCGGTCGGTCGGTCGGTGGGTTGGTCGGTCGGTCCGTCGGTCGGTCCGTCGGTCTGTCCGTCGGTCGGTCTGTCCGTCGGTCGGTCTGTCCGTCGGTCGGTCTGTCCGTCGGTCGGTCTGTCCGTCGGTCGGTCTGTCCGTCGGTCGGTCTGTCCGTCGGTCGGTCTGTCCGTCGGTCGGTCCGTCCGTCGGTCGGTCTGTCCGTCGGTCGGTCCGTCGGTCGGTCCGTCGGTCGGTCCGTCGGTCAGTCCGTCGGTCGGTCGGTCGGTCGGTCGGTTCGTCGGTCGGTCGGTCCATCGGTCGGTTGGTCCGTCGGTCGGTCGGTCGGTCGGTCCGTCGGTCGGTCCGTCGGTCGGTCCGTCGGGTTGGGCCGCCTGGCCGGCACAAAGCGCATATTTACGCTCGCCATTCATCACTTTCGCGCCCTCACCGCCGCACCCCGCTCGCGTCATCCATCAGTTTTACCGCCTCTAGAAGCGCGCGTCGCGGAGAGGTCGCGACGCTTTAATCAAGCCTTCGTATCTTCGTGTGCGAACCGTCGAACGGTTTCGATTTTCGTTACTCTTCGCGCGGAGGCGATTTGGAATTTCATTTTGGCCTGCAGCCGAACGGAAAGCATCTAGTAAGTAAAATGAGGGAGATGGGGAGCTTTTAAAATTAAAGCGGCCGAGTGTATTCCGTTCATCAGACTGACTTGTTGATCCATTATTCCTGAAAATATCAACAGAGCACCGCGTTACACTTGATACGTTTTTATCAACACCTTCTCATGTCCGCAGTGTTGTTCTGATGACATTAAAAAATGAGGAAGTTCAGCTTTGATCATTTCTGAAAGACTGCAATGTTCGAATAGACTATGTCATGCACCTGACCATGGAGATAAAATCCTTGGGTGGAATTACTTTCTCACACTCTCTCTCTTTTAAAATATTATTTTCTTAAAAAAATATATAAAAAACAACAAAAACTCAACTGCATGCTCATCCGAATTTCTTTTACTAAAGGACACGATTAGATTTTTACGAAGCGTATACTTTGGAAATACGAGCTTCATTGCCATTATGTTTTTTATAAGCATTCTTTCTACTCGTAGTATACAACGTACAGTTTAAATACGAAAGTTGCACGAGTTCAGCCGTTTTTAATAAAAAGGGAACAGTTTCTTTAATTAATATAACATTCATATTTTAAATAATACATAGTACATTCTTCTCTAATAGTCATCAAAAAATACCTCTAAACACTACGACGTTTCTGCCCAGGCAACGATAATTTCGTCCGCACAATGGGAGCTGATTAAACAGCGCGTGGGTATGATGTACCGAATTAAACCGATGAGCAACTATGCGCTGCCGGCATTCCGCACGGAATGAAACGCAACGAAGGCGCGACGGCAGCCGCCGCCGCCTTCGCCTCCGCCTCCGCCGCCGCCTCCGCCGCCGCCTCCGCCTCCGCCGCCGCCTCCACCTCCTCCGCCGCCTCCGCCGCCGCCTCCGCCACCTCCGCCGCCGCCTCCGCCACCTCCGCCGCCGCCTCCGCAACCTCCGCCTCCGCCTTCGCTTCCGCCTCCACCTCCGCCGCCGCCACCGCCGCCGCCGCCGCCACCGCCACCGCCACCGCCACCGCCACCGCCACCGCCACCGCCACCGCCACCGCCACCGCCACCGCCACCGCCACCGCCACCGCCACCGCCACCGCCACCTACGCCTCCGCCGCCGCCCCCCCAACCGCCGCCGCCGGGCAGCACCAACATTCCGGCGCATTTCTGCTCCGGAACACGCGAACAATCCAGGCAGCCCGCGCGCGCGCGCGACCTACACGGCGGCGACCTCTTAAAATAAAGTGTTGATCGCCGCCTCCGCGCGCGTATCCGATGGCGGCGGCGGCGGCATTGGAGCGGGGGTGGAGGAGGCCAAGTATTTACGCAGCGCACGGCCCGCGCCTCCAGCGACATCTTTAGTGCGAGCGCCGAAATAACAAATCGCTCCGAACTTAATTTGAATTCCTGGGGCGCCGACCCGGCCGCCCCCGGGAGTGGGCGAGGCCCCGCCGCCCCCGCCGCCGCCCGGAGCTTTACATTGTGCGAGTGCGCGTCAGGCGTGTGGGCGGGGCCCGGAGGCGAAGGCAGCGACGGAGGCGGCGAGGGGACGCAAAATGGAGCACTGTGTTGCGAAGTTTTATCCCCGGAGGAGATCGCTCGTTGGATCGATTTAGGAGTTCATTCACCAGATGTTGATGTGTTAAAGACGCAGGGCCTTGGCATTATAATTGAAAATTACATAAAGCCTTCGTAAATAATTTGCTTTCACAACCATCAAACACCTTTAAATAATGATAAATTAATAAATATAATAAAGTAATAAACAGCTCATATTTTGCGCAAAATATTGTAGAGGCACCGACAGTCCCTAGATCTACTCCTAAGGTAGCTACTCCTAAGCTAGCGACTCATAACATCTTTAGTCGTGATGTAGAGGGAAATATAATAATAATAATAATAATAATAATAATAATAATAATAATAATAATAAACTCGTAACCAAGGAGGCAGAGAAACGTCTTAAATACAAGAGTTTGGAAAACGAGATCAACCGAACGTGGGGCGTAAAAGCTCAGGATGTCGCGAAAGTTATCAGAGCTCTGAGATTTATTCCGCAAAATTTTTGTAAGAACTTCGCTGAACTCCTATGTCATTCCAAATACTGGGAAGTGCAAGAAAATGGTTTATTTGGAACAGCCCACATTTTGGGCATAGTATTGTAGAGGCACCGATAGTCCCACGATCTACTCCTTAGAAAGCTGTATACAACCTGAAATAGAGTTTATAATCAACTGACTTATAAAATATTTTAGTCGTGAATTTGAAAATTAATAATAATAACAACAATAACAACAACAGTATGCAAAATATTAACGGAAGAATGATAGAGGAGCGTACACCATTATTCAGTTATTAGAATTTTTTCGATAAAAGAAAAGCATTTGTTCCTGCGAGCGCTAAGCGAACAAAATCATTCTGGAGACTAATGGGTTAAGTGACAAAGACCAAATTAAATAGTAAATCAAACCGAGAGCGGATTCTTCTAACAAACCACGCCCGTTGTTTGGAACATCGGCCGTGTGTTTTTCAATACTTCTCGTAATACAATTTTCTTATGAGAAAAAAGCAAAAATGTGTTTTCTTGGAATAGTAGTACTCATAAGTCATCTTTATCTAGAATTCTTTTGTTTCCATTGTTATTAAAGGTGGACTGTTAAAATTCTTAACGAAAGCCGTCAGGGTTTTCATTCCTCTGTTCTGTTGCCTAATGTCGATATAATAGTACAATATTACGAATGAAGTGTATCACTCTATTTAATCACATAATATTTTCTTCTGCCGTTTGCCACAAAGCAACAGTAACGGGCCGGGAAGTAAGCAGCAAAGGAGGTGGCGTCACGACCAGCGCCGGAGGTGGCGCTACATTGTGTTGAGGCTCCCCGCGGCTGGGCGTGGGCGGGCAAGCGGGCGAGAGCGGGCGGGCGTGAGCGGGTGTGCGTGAGCATGGGAAGGCGCGGGTGGGCGGGCGTGGGCGGGCGAGAATGGGCGGGAGTGAAGGGGCACGTGCGGGCGCGTGCGAGCGTGGGCGGGCATGGGCGGGGGTGGGCGAGCGTAGGTGGGTGTGGGCGGGCGTGGATGTGGGCGGGCGGGCGTGAGCGAGCGTGGTCGGGCGTGGGCAAGCGTGGGTGGGCGTGGGCGTGCGTGGGTGGGCGTGGGCGTGCGTGGGCGTGCGTGGGCGTGGGCGTGCGTGGGCGTGTGTGGGCGTGGGCGAGCGGGCGTGAGCGAGCGTGGGCGGGCTGGGGCGAGGGAGGGCGGGCGAGGACTGGCATGGGCGGGCGTGGGCGGGCGTGGACGTGGGCGACCGGGCGTGGGCGAGCGTGGGCGGGCGTGGGCGAGGGAGGGCGGGCGAGGGCGGGCGCGTGCGGGCGTGGGCGGGCGCGTGCGGGCGTGGGCGGGCGAGGGCGGGCGAGGGTGGGCGTGGGCGAGGGAGGGCGGGCGTTCGGAGCCGAGGC
This sequence comes from Acheta domesticus, assembly GCA_031308135.1. Lineage (NCBI taxonomy): Eukaryota > Metazoa > Arthropoda > Insecta > Orthoptera > Gryllidae > Acheta > Acheta domesticus. The sequence goes on from JAHLJT010009355.1 coordinate 136,180,444, forward strand.
GTCGGGCGAGAGTGCGCGCGGCCCCGCCCACCAGAGAAATGGGGCCGTAAAGCGCCCGGAGCGGCGGCACGCGGCCCCTGGGTGGCAGCGCAGAGGGAGTTAGGGCGCAATTGTCCGGCGAATCGGCATTCGTGGCGGCGGCGGCGGCGGCGGCGGTGGCGATCGGCGATTTGGTGCGCGCGTGCGAGGCGGAGGTTGCGACGGTGGTGAGAGGGACGGCAGTGGGTTAGGTGGTGAATGTGTCGGTGTGGACGGGAACGAGAATGGAAGAGTGTGTTAGAGAGAGGTTAGCGATGGTGGAGATTGGCGGATAGTGATGATGGTAAGAAGGCGGCGGTGACATTGGAGGGGAATGGTGGCTAGTGGTCGTGGCGAATGGTGAGAAGTGGTGAGTAGTGATGGTGGCGAATGGCGTGTATGGTGATGGAAAATGGTGAGAATGGATGTGGTGGTAAATGGCGAGTATTGGCGGTTGCGAAAGGTAGAAAGGGGTGGTGGCGAATCGTAGATACAGGTCACAAATAATACTGGTTAATGGTAATGGTGGTGACGCATGATGAGTAATACTGGTAGAGAATATTGGGTAGGCGTGATAGTGTTGGTTGTGGTAGTGGCGATGGTGTCTGGTGGATAGTTGGTGACAGAAGCGGTGGCGGAGGTCATTCCGTGGGTAGGAGTGGGGATGGATTCAAGGGCTGTGGCGGGAGAGGGGACGGTCGGCGTGGTCGGCTGGGCGATAGGTAATTTCGAGGGGCGAGTGTGTGCGAGGGGCAGGAATGACGTCCTCTGGCGGTGAACACTCGCCGATGGCAACAGCTGCCACAGAACCAGAAACGTTCCACAGCGATCGGCTGTCCACCCGATGCGAAAACTGAATTTGCACTGTACGTACACGTGTCGTTGTCAATAGGTAGTTGCCACAATTATCAAACACTTTCTGTTAAAGTAAGCAAACATTTTGTTCAGATTTCTAATAAATCCCTTTCACTAATCTAAGGAGCTAAATACAAAATTGGTTGTTCTCTCTCAACACTCATCTTAGATCGCTTCCTAGGAAATAGTGATGATTCTATGCTGATTATAAAATATAATTCACAAAATTTGCATTAACAGTTTCAACATTCATTTCCTCAACCTGCGTTTAAAAATTGGGTTCAATTGAGATTCATTTTCTTGATTCAAATACTGAATCAGTTGGTAAACTGCAAAAATTCGTACGAAATAATTCATAAGATCATAATTATATATGATCTTAAAAGTACGCGTCATTCTACGTAATTTCACAAACAGTGTAAAAGCCAAGTCTCTTAATATATTTTTTTTTAAATCTACTTCGTGTAGTACTTTTGTCTCGTACTGATGATTATTTCTCAGAAACGTTTGAAGAGAAAAATTGCAAAATATCCAAGACCAAACTAACTCACTGCACGAGTGGTAAAGGAACTTCTAAATAACTCGAGTTATATCTGTAGAATAAAAGAAAATAGGTAATAAAAAAGAGTCACGAGTTTCAAAGCGACAGCGAGGAAGTTGGACGGAAGAGTCCTAGATATTGAAGAGCAAGTTGCAAGCGTTTCAGTTCTTGCATACATACAATGAAAAATTTGGCTGGCTTCCTTATTCTTGACAGTTCGTTCTTCTACAACTTTTTCTAAAGAAAAATGACAGTACTGCAAGATCTATATCCTTATTTATCTTTCAAGGAAGTTGAAGAATACAAACACATATGTAATACAAAATTCAAATATTACATACGATTACTGATCAAGTTTTAAAATGAATGAAGAAGAAACGAAAGAAAAAAGAATAGAATGAAAAAATGAAGCAAGACAAAGAAAGAAGTTTTCAGGCGGGAACAATAAATAAAGGAAAGGTAGAATTTCAAAATTCGAAAATTATTCAAAAAGCTTGTGAACAAGAGAAACGCAAGTAAAAATATAGTTTTATGGTCGAATATGTCGAGGTTCTTTTTCAGGATTTGAATTTCAGAACAAGTTAAAACATTTAAACTGCGTCTCTAAATGCCAACCGCTCCTACAGCACTTTATTTTCACCGGTGACTCCCAGACAAGAATTAAGAGAATTCTCTAGCCTGAGAAGCTAAATCTTTAGACTTGGCAAGAATATTTTGAGGCTGAACAATATTTCCATCGTCTCTAGGTGTCCAGTCAGCTTCTAGCAATGCGGCGAGCCTCGCGTCCAACTGTGGTTATTGCAAACCCACTTTCGTTACCACCAACGCACGCCTATAAACGGCCATCGCCTTCTCCGGTACCTCCGCCGTCTAAATTTTAAATGTTAGTCGCTACCTTCATCTCTTTCCTACCGCATTTTAAGAATATTTATCGTGCCCAAGATGTGTATCCGTAGTAGATTCGTCTCGTAATTGACATGCGATGTTGTCAAGAAATCTTCGGAGTGTCATGATTATAATAATTTTCTTAATTTAGGGGAAAAGAAAAATAGATAATACAATGATGTATAGAATTATGTAATTTTACAGTGAATATTAATTGAGCAAATACAAACTAGTTGTACTACAACAGAACACACTTTCTCGCATTACATTTATCGTCTATGAAATATTTTACTTGAATCCTCAAAAGTATTTCCACCACCACGTATTATACGCTGCGATTAGAACCCATCTTAAGTTTAGCATGGTTTTCAGTTACCCGTATGCTTTCAGGTTCATAGGCAAAAACAATCTTCCCGAAGATTTAAAAATAGTTGAACATTTGCGTATGCAATTTTCAAAAATTTAGAGATTTTCATTGACATTATTTGAAGATTTAATTTTAAAGAACGGATTTCATTTTTAAAAAATCTATCATTATTATAGTTGCAGAAATATCGAAAACTTCAAAATTTCACTGCAATTTTCGAAAGTACGGAGAGTTCAACGAAAATATGCCGGCGCTATGTAATTTTTAAAAGCGTACATTACTCTACAAAATGAAGAAAAAATGTAAAGCCGCTTTTGAGAAAATATTGTTCCTAAGATAGTTTTTATTTAACGCAATATGACGTGAAAAAATAATCATATTTTTGAAGAATTGTGAATTTTCTTATTTGAAGATCTGCATTTAAAAAATCAATTTCATTAAGAAAAAAATGCATTTTCATTATTGTTGTTAAAGAAATATGCCTTGAACTTCTGCAGTTTTCAAAAGGTCAGTGTTCAATGAAAATGAGACCTCTGCACAGGTACCCAACCCATTAGCGTCCTGTCATTAACCTTAAAAAGTATTTCCACCACCTCGTTTTATACGCTGCGATTCGAACCCAGAATCTTAGGTTTAGCATGGTTTTCAGTTACCCGTAAACCACTAGGTTCATAGGCAAAAACAACTTTCCTGAAGACTCGCAGCCTACTGCAGTGGTGTTAAGGTCTTCTACTGTGCCATGCCACCGTGCCATGCCACGAGCTTCTCTGCTCAACTAGCGTCGGGAGAGGAAACTATTAATAACCCCGCCGTTTTACAATTGGGATGGCCTTGTCTGGTGGCGAGGTAATGAACTGCGTGGAGGGGCGAATTCGTCGTGGCACTCGTGCCACGGACTCCCGCTCGTGGCATCGACCTTGACAACACTGGCCTACTGCAACACTAAACTTCGGTTTTTCTTTCTTGGCGCACGGGAGTGTGTCATCAAAATGGAATATTTCACGGTATTTCGCGTCGTTCTCCGTTCTGCCGCCAGGAGTCGCACGATCGCCAGCACTGCTCGATACAGTCGCGATCATGCGACTCCTAGCGGCACAACCGAGAACGACGCGAAATACCGTGTGATATTCTATTTATTGACACCCCCCCCCGTGCGCCGAGAAAGAAAAACCGAAGTATACTACCGTAACAACGACCGCTCATAACCTCGCCAGCAGCATCCCCACCACCGTCGCCTGTACGACCGCCGCAGCCCGCCCCTTTCGCCGCCCAGGGGCTGATAGGCGCCTTGGCGGGCGGCGCGCGCGACCCGCACTCGTAAATCGCGCCCGGCGCTTCGCCTCTGCAAGCGCCTCGCCGCCGCCCCCGCCGCCGCCATTGTGGCCGCGCGGGCGTGATGCATCGCCACTGTTATCTCCAGTCCGATGCGGGCGGGGGGCGCGGGGCGGGAGGAGGCGGGGACGGATGGGAAGGGCGGGCGCGGGTGTGGCTACTGTGACGGGCTTGGCGGTGGAATGGGCAAGGCGAGGAGGAGAGAAAAGCATTAAATGAGAATGGCAACGACGGAGTAAGGAGATCGAGAAGTCGGGACAGGAAAGATTATTCAATCGGTAATAGGGGGGAATCATTGTGAGTGGAGTGAAATTGTATAAAGTCTTTTCGAAAAATTAAAACGGATGAGTTGTTAGAATACAGTATTGTACGTAAGTAAATGGAAGTGCAGGTCAAGAGAAATGCTGAAAGTGTAGTAAAACATGGACTGAAAGAAAAAAGTCAATCATCAAAGAAAAATTGCCTAAACAATGAAAATGAGAGAATTTCACAGATACGAGGCAAAATAATACAATTATCATAAGCTAGAATAATTATTCACGAGTCAGAAAATACAGAAAAAATTGAGATGAGCAATAAATAGATAAACCAAATATATGTTTTCAGAAAGCCTTCCATTTTATTTAGACTTGGCTCAGGCCTATAACAAATTATTACAAATTGCTGTTGACATTTTGAGGACATTAATGAGTAATGATACGAACCGAACCGTGAAAATATGGTCCCACATTTTCTATTACTTCGTGTAATTGTAAACCCAAGGTAAAATTGTACATTGATTAAAACTTTAAGCCTTGAATGTGAGAATATGTGTAAATCAGAGAAGTGATGGAGGGTAGCCAAGTTTTTTAGGTGGATACGAAAGTTTTCCAGCACTTATTTTAGGTAGCGACGAGGCATTCAACCGTTCCAGCTAGTCTCTTCCGCTATGGTTTCGTGTCGGTGTTCACAGAGCCAGGTGTCATCGGCAGAGGACCGTAGAGAAGCACAACACACTTTTAAAATAGTTCCAGAAGGGAGCCATCGCTGGAACGGGGAAGATTACTAATGGGTGACATGTCTCGACTTTTATTCTGAGTCACAAATTATGATCGCACATATTCACAGCAAATAACATGTTCGTAAATTATAGAAAATGAGATGTGAGTTTTTAATTTCTGACTGAAATGAAGCGACGAAAATTGTTATGAACCATTCGAAATACGTCAGAATTGTATAGATGTTTTAACGAAGTAAAGAGAGTAACGATTTTACGCGTCTTTTCTTATTTTTATTCCAGTTTTGTCTATGGTATTACAGTGACAATATTGAAAATAGATGGAAATGACGTGTGCAATTTATTACAGTAGAAACGATGAAGCCAGTATTAATAGTATTAATTTTAATTATATAAAATTTAAGCAAATTAGAAGTCATTTGAAAATTATTCTGCTAGGTAATCTGCAGTATAAGGATTAAAGTTGTACCTGCAATAAACGATACGTCGCACAAGTTTGTGATAATTCTTAATTAGAAAGAATGATATTAAACATGAGGAAGTAAGTTCATGAAATACGAAAATTAACTGATTGGAATAATTGTAAAAATTGAAGTATAAATCCAAATCATCAATTCACTATCAAGAAATTTCTACTAAACTGCATAATGGTTTTTCGAAGTCCATTCGGTAACAGACAATTTTAATGTTGTTTCCTGAGCATCACTCAAACAACGCCTTGCTTACAACGAATAACCTTCCAAATGAGTGGACAGACTCGAAATAGTATTCAAATTCAAAATTCAATTCGAAATCCGCAACATAATTCATCTTGTCACTAATCTCGTGAGTAAAAATAATGATGAAGAGATAATAAATAAGTAATGGTACACAGTGAGTAACGGAAACAAAAAGCATGGGAAAGAGGGGAGAGGAAATATGTGCGCCGTAATTTGTGAGGACAGTAAGTACGACAGGGCGGCAGAACTTCGGGGCCGCGAAGTGCGCGAGTCGTTGGAAACTTGCGCGGATTCGTCGCCCTCCGACAGGACAGGACGCCTCCTCGGGCGGCGGGGGAGGGCCGTGACGCGCGCAGACCTCACACGGACAACTTTCGGCTGAGCGAGAGCAGCGCGGGCGCGGTCAACGGGAGGGCGGGCGGACGGGACGACGCGCGTGGGCGAACACGACCTGCAGAGGGGGCGGTCGGCAAAGATGGCGGCTCAGGGGAAAGACAGACGGACAGGCGGCAGAGAGAGAGAGAGAGAGAGAGAGAGAGAGAGAGAGGTGGAGGTGGGGTGGTGGCGGGGTGGAGGCGAGTTGGGAGCGGGGTGGAGGCGGGGTCGAGGTGGGCTGGAAGCCGTATGGAGGCGGAACGTAGGCGGGGTGATGGCAAGGAGGATGCGGGGCTGCGGCGGGGCAGGTCATAGTGGAGCTGGAGTGGCGGCCGGATGAAGTTGAGACGAAGCGGAGGCGTGGCGGAAGTAGGGTGGACGCAGGACGTAGGCGGAGGGGCGATGAGGCGGAGACGGGGCAGAGAAGAGGCGGGAGGAGGCAAAGCGGAGTCAGGACGGAGTGTAGGTGGGGAGTTTGCGGGGTGGAGAGAGAGCGGGTGGGAGAAAGGATGGGCGGGGAGCGGATGGAGGCAGGGAGGAGGTGACGCGGTCACGAAGCGAAGGCGGTGCGGGGAAGGGCCCAGTGGCAGAGGAATCTGACAGAGAGAGACACATACACACAGATGGAGGTAGCTGGAGGAGGGGGGCGTGCTACAAAGGGGAAGAGGGGGAGAGACAAAGCTGCAGACGTCAGCGGTGTGCCTGGTTTGGCGGCACCCCTCGTGAAGATGACTCCCTCCTGCGCTCCCCCTGCGTTCGCCAACTCAAACTGCTGACGCGACGCAACGAGTGACGACTTGCAAAATTTCAAGAAACACTAAAATCCTCGCAGCACTCACGACAAAAACACACAGAATTATGGTGCCATAGGGATGCGGGTTTATAAGTTGAAAATGTAAAATATTTACAAAAGAGAACATTTGATGGATAGCGAATGTTTTTTTCTTTTATAGTTGACACCGATTAAGAGAAGTACGTAAAGAACTCACGCAATCTCCAAAGAAAATTATGATCAAACATAATACAAAAATGAAAGTAGTTTCGAAATCAACTGCTTCGTATTGAGTTCATTCTTCGATTCATTCTACTTTGTTGAGTTCATGAATAGATTCGTTCGGAATGTGTTTTGAAAAAGGTTTGAGAAGGCTATTTCATGAACCCAAACGACGCATACAGCTGTTGTATTAAACATACATACAAAGTGAAAGAAAACAGCATGAAATGTGAAGACCAGGTTACACAGCACAACGCAATTTACATCCGGCCACAGAAAGAGAAACATTTGGGATAAATGGAATTTGAAATGAATTTACGGGCGAAATCGCTCATTTGAAGGTATTCAAAATAAAAGCGAGGGGCTCCGGAAGCCCACCAAGCCGCACGGCCAAGTTGTCGCACAAGTTGGTTGCAAAGTTGGCCGTTCGGCGTGGCTTGGCACCAACCTCCGCGCGCGCATAGTTGGGCGTGCGGACAAGCGTCGCGACCTTTCAGCGACGACCTAACGTTCGCGGAAGGGGTTGGCAGAAGCGGGGACGGGGACAAGGGTGGGGACAGAAACAAAGGCGGAAGTGAGGGTGAGGGTGTGGGCAGGGCCAGAGAAAGAGACAGAGGCGCGTCAGGTGCGGGGTACGAAGAGAGGGAGCAATTGCGGGGCCGCGGTGGAGGCGAGGTGGAGGCGAGGTGGAGGCGAGGTGGAGGCGTGGCGGAGGCGGGGAGAGCCGAGGCGGAGAGGTGCCAGGGGCTCGAACGGGGGAAAGCAAAGTTGTAGGCAGGGCGGGGTAGTGCGGTGGGAGCAAGTTGGTGTTGAGGGCAGGGGCAGAGACAAGGGCAGAGACAAGGGCAGAGACAAGGGCAGAGACAGGGGCGGGACAGGGCGGGACAGGGGCGGGACAGGGGCGGGACAGGGGCGGGACAGGGGCGGGACAGGGGCGGGACAGGGGCGGGACAGGGGCGGGACAGGGGCGGGACAGGGGCGGGACAGGGGCGGGACAGGGGCGGGACAGGGGCGGGACAGGGGCGGGACAGGGGCGGGACAGGGGCGGGACAGGGGCGGGACAGGGGCGGGACAGGGGCGGGACAGGGGCGGGACAGGGGCGGGACAGGGGCGGGACAGGGGCGGGACAGGGGCGGGACAGGGGCGGGACAGGGGCGGGACAGGGGCGCGACAGGGGCGGGGCAGGGGCGGGGCAGGGGCGGGGCAGGGGCGGGGCAGGGGGACAGTGACGGGACGGGGGCAGAGGCGGGACAGGGGAAAAGAGGAGGGACAGGGGCGGGACAGAGGAGAGACAGAGGCGGGATGGAGGCGGGACAAGGGAGGGTCAGGGCTGGGGCAGAGGTGGAGACAGGGCCAGAGACAAAGGCGGGGATAGGGGCGGAGTCAAAGGCGGGGGAAGGGCGAGGACAGGGCGGGGACAGCGGCGGAGACTTTGGGCAGGGACGGGGAAATGGGGCAAAGACATGGGCGGGGACAAAGGCGGGAGCAGACACAGGGGCGAGGACAGGAGCGGAGCCAAGGGAGATGATGTGGCGGGAACGGGAGGGGAGTGGAGTGGGACGATTGGGATGGGGCGTGGCAAGGCGGGGGCAGGGAAGGCAGAGGCGATGTCGCGCGTGGAGCGGTGACGGCCGGGGCAGTGCAGTTAGAGAAACTCGGGTGGAATGTTCCGTGTAGACAAAAGGAGAGGCCGCGAAGAGTGTCGGGGGTGGGTAACGCGGAACGTCGAATACCGCGCCTCTACGCCCCTGCAGATGCCACCCCTCTTGCACTCTTCACCGACAAAACTACTACCACTGGATTTGCCAATTCTACTCGGAATTCACATAAATGTCCGGAAAATACGCTGCAGAAAGTATCCTTAAACTGCGTTCCGCTTTAACCTCAATGCATTGGCAAGGAAATTGAAGTGAATAACCTCCTCAGCTAGCATTCATATATTAAGCTTTTGTTCCTATCGTCTTGAAGATAGACAGGTACCCTAATCATTAGGGATCGTTTCAATAAGTAGCGAGATTTCAAGTGTTCCATAACCATCTATGGTTAATACCAATATTTGGAAACTTAGAACATCGTAGTGAAAGTTTTGTATTAGGTTTTAGAACAGCTTAAAGCTCTCAGCCTAGTCACATAATAACTGGTAACACGTTATTTCCACGTATTTGTAATGGCTTACTAAATAAATGAAAATGAATTTTCAACCACAACTTCCTCTACTTATGTCTCCGTTACTGTCATCTTCCAAGTTCTTCTCTGTGAAATAATTTTTTAGACTCCACTTTAAAAGCAAACATGCCGAGTGTCGCGCTTCCTTCCTTCTCACACACAAAAAATGTTCTATTCTATGCTTGTGTTACCATGTGCGTCTTAGGTAACTGATTTTTGGATGTAATTATAAACGGCGGCAGCGAAACATTCACAAACACTTAAATCAATATTTGAAAGAATCAGCCATCAACAATTTCAGTTTTAAGTAGCCATGAATTGAATGACTGCCGTTTTCTAGATTTCTCAGTGTTTATCTAAAAAAAGAATAAAATTGAATACTAATTTCTGGAATTCCTATATCCAGTTTTCTCCCCTCCGCTCTTTCTCTCGTGTCATCTGATAATTTGGCCAGTGCGCTGCCACCGTATGCAACTGGAGCGAGGACGAATCTCACAGGCTGTGACACGGCGCCTCCGCCTCCGACTGCCACCGCCGCTCTCCGGTCCCTACTAACCCCCTGTCGCGCTCTCTGTCGGCCGCGTTATGACGGAAATAACGGTCCCAGCCGTGACCCCCGACCTTTGCGCGGCCTCGCGCGGGGGCGCAGGGCCGGCGGGGGGGGCGGGGGGAACCGGCGGGTCGCGGCTGTCACAGCTTGCGAACCCGCCGAAAAGGTAGCGGTGGAGGCGGTTGAGTGTGGTCGCGAAACGAGCAGCGTTGTTTGATGGCGGGAGCTTGAAGTGGACGTGAGATGAGAAGGCTGGAGTGGCGAGATGAACGATAAGTTTGAGAGACGTGGAGGCTGGCAAAAGAGAGAAAGGTGTTGTGGTAGAATGCGTAAAATGACTCGAGTAGTCAGAATATAATTTCAGAAAGGATGATGGGTCACTATGTCCAGAACTGGTCCGATAAGTGAGGAGTAAGCAAAATGGGCATGAAGTGGAACAAGAATATTTGATTTCGTGTGCGTGTAGTGGTATCTGAAGAATCTCTATGGTCGACGTAGTTCACACAGATCTGAAAGGTACATTGAAACCTATTGCGTATGTTTAGGTAAAGGAGAAAAATTTGGCCCAGTAAAACAAGGTAACGTTAAGCTCCATCAGTAAATAAGTGAATATACCAAATAACGAAATATCGCGTACGCAATACTATGGAAAATACACTCTTACTACTTAGGTTTATCAATCATTTGTAAACCCGGACGTAAATTCAGAATAACTTTTTATCTACTTTGTGTAATTTGGTTGTGGCGAGGAGACACAAATATAATATTACCATCCCGCAAATAATGCTTTATTCACATTTTATACATAATTTTTTATTCCTATTTTCAGTAAGTGATTTATATGCGTTTATCATCTAATTACACATTTTAATTACGATACTTCTTTCGCAGTTGAATGATTGCCAATCAATCAGAAGCTCGAGCGATACATTTTCCTCTCGTTCCCCGCTTGCACGTATTCCGTGGCGAGCTTCTTTTTTGCAACGAGCTCCTTTTTTGCCTCATTATTCCGTGTCGCGTTTCCAGCGTTCGTTTTCCGCGCAAGTGATCCCGCTTATCGTCCGATCGCCGCTCGCTTCGGCGGGCGGGCGGGCGGCCGGGCCCCGGCGCCCAGCACAGAAGCACTTCAAACGGCGGCGGCGGCGGCGGGCGCGGAGCAGGCGGAGATAACGCCGTCATCTCCAGACCCGGCGTGGGGAGGGGCGGAGCGTGGCGGGGAGGCACGGGGCGGGGACGGCGGCGGCAGCGCGCCTTGATCGCTCGCCGGAATAATTAATTAACGGAGACGTCCGGCTCGACCCGCCCCGCCCCGCCCCCCGCCCCACCCCGCCCTCGCCGCGCCGCGCAGCGCAGCCCTCGCGGATGGAAACGGCGCGGTGGCAGAGCAGCCCGTCCGGCCAGCCAGCCGTTGCTCAATGGGGCGTCCGCTCACCAGCCCTTCCCTTTGGGTGGTGGATCGACCCTCGTCGCAGCCACCGTTCGCTCGCTTGACCACTCGCTCGCACGTTTGACCGCTGGCCCGCTCACTCTTTTGCTCCCTGTTGATTTGCCTGCAGACTGTTTGATTGAACTTTGGCTGACCCGCCTTCTAGTTCGTCTGTCAGCCCGGCCATCCGCTGCTCAGGGTTCATACGTTCAGTAGCCCTTCCCTTTAGGAGGTGAATCGATCCTCGACAGAGCCACCACTCGTTTGGCTACACGTCCGCTCACTCTTTTGCTCCCCGTTGATTTGCCTGCAGACTGTTTGATCTTCAGCTGCCCCAACCACTAGCTCGCCTGTCTGCTTGCGCCTCCGATCATTTTTTGCTCCGCCCTCGAGTTCGGCTGTTCGCTCGGCCACCCGCTGCTTAATGGGACGTCCGCTCACCAGCCCTCTCCTTCGGGTGGTAAATCGGCCAGTCCTCGCCGCTCACTTGACCGCCCGCCCCCACGTTTGACGGCGCGCCGCTCACTGTTTTGCTCCCCGGTGACTTGCTTGCAGACTGTTTGCTTGGACTTTGGCTGCTCCGTCTACTGGCTCCCCTGTTTGCTTTCTCGTCCGATCATTTGCTGTTCACCCCGTAGCTCACCCGCCGTCCGGGCGCCCGCTGTTCAATGGGACGTCCGCTCACCAATTCTTTCCTTAAGGTGGTGGATCGACCCTTGTCGCATCCATCATCCGCTTGATCGCTCGTCCGCACGTTTGACTGTTCGCCGCTCACTCTTTTGCCCCCTGTTGACTTGCTTGCAGACTGCTTGACCTTTCGGTGGCCTGACCACTAACTCGCCTGTCCGTCTACTAACTGTCTGCCGATTCTTTGCTGTCCCGCCCACTAGCTTGCCTGTCCGTCCAGTCTCCCGCAACTCAAAGAGCTGTCCACTCGTCACCCCCCTCTTAGGTTGGTTAATCCATGCGGGACGGGGTCACTACTTGCTCGCTTGGAATCTCGACTACTCGTAAACCCACCATTTTGCTCCCCTTTCACTTGCCTGCAGACTTGCTTCCCTTGGACTTACTTCTTTGAAATTTTTCTGCCCCGTCTAATTACTCGCCTATCCACCCAGTCATCCGCTGTCGATTGGTCGTTCGCTCATCAACCCAACCCTTCTGGAAATGGACCCAAACTCGTCGAGGTCACTACCCACCTTACTGCCCTCCCGCAATTTTGACTGCTAGTCGGTAGCCCACTTGTTCGATTGCTCACTGATCATATCGTTTCAGCTTGTTCATTTCTAACAAATTCCGAATACAAGAAACGGAACGACATGGTTGGTAGTTACTTACACTGACAGATTTGGAATCCCCTTCACATTTAAAAACCCAAGCTATAAGTTGCACAAACACCAAAATCTGTGATGTCTGTAGAACTCTGTAAAATACTATTCTATCAATAAATCCACGCTGATTGTTCTAAAGCAGCAAGCAAACGGGTAGTGTTGTTCAGGATTTGGAGAAACAAAACAAGTCTACTTGAAAATGATGCTCTGCCGTGCGATCAGAATGTCGTGACCAAGGGGACAGAAACCACGTCTTTAATACCAGTTTTTAGAAATTGAGACAAGCCGAATGCTGAGTTTGTAACAGGTCGTATCGATCGTTACCTGAGCTCTGAGATTTGTTTCGCAAAATGTACGCAAGAGTTGATGCAAATGTCCAGATAATTCAAAAGAACGGGAAGTGCAGGTGTTCGCATCATTGGAAACAGTCCGTATTTTTTGCAAAGTATTGTAGAGACATTTACAGTTACTAAATCTGGTCCTTAGGAAGTTGGTGTCAACCTGGTAGAGATTTCATATTTAAATGACATCTATCATTATACGAAGTCGTAGGCTTCCGCGGCCGGAGTCATGTGATGGTCTGCCTGAGCAGACCATCCCTGGTCAGGGCAGATCAGCCCTGAGGAAGACCACGATAAGATGGTCGAAACATCAGCAACACTGCCTTCGACGCGGCGTCACCCGGACAGCCAAGATCATTCACACCCATCATAACTGTCTTCAATTTATGGGTTAATAATAATATTAATAATAATAAAGATAATAATAAAAAATCCATTAAATAAGTCCATGAATGTCCCAAGTGCCACTAAATACTCCCCACTAAAAGCCTGTTCGATCTGCGGGCGTTCGATTCGATCTACCGAAGCCCAGCGCGGGCGGGTGAGCGGCGCAGATGCGTTGTGACGAATAATCAGCGGAGAAAAATGTGTTTACATTCCGATGATTAATTTCGTTCGCCGGCGCGCGCCGACAACAAAGCGCGCGGAGAGCGGGTGATTGATTGCTCCGCCATCGGCTGGCGCGCGCGAGGACAGGAGAAGAGCTGCCAGGAAGGAGGGGCGCGCCGCCTGCGAAAATCCCGGAAGGACATAAAGGGGACGGAGCGCGCGCGTATGTGGATGTGAATGATGGAGGATTTATTGGTTCCGGGGGCGTCATCGACTGAAGTCATTAGTTGCGTAAGTGCAGTGCTTGTTATAACACGAAAAGTTGTGGTCGCTGGAACATAGGATCCGGCGCCAATCTTCATGTCGTAGTTGCGTATTTCGTCCTCTAGATATTACCTACAGCAGAGCCTTCCAACTGACGGCCCGCCGGATCTTTTTGTGGGGCCGGCGACTGCGTTCAAAAATGTTATTATACCAACCAAATACAATACTACTGCACAATTCATCTTATTTATTATTTAATGATACATTAACTTTCTCGTTGTATGTACATTAATCATTAAATATGTTGAATAAAAGTCGTATCTAATATACATTGTTTTTTAGTATAATCTCAGTAGTTAGGGTAAAATACATCTTAAATTACGGTGCGACCCGTAGCTTTACTAGAATTTGATATGTAGTCCATAAGCTCTTCTAAGTTGGACAGCTATGGTCTACAGCAGGGGCCGTCAGACGAACGAGCACGCGAATGGCCTTCGCAAAGGTTTTCGGGCATGCGGCGATATCAGCTTAGCGAAGTCACTCGAGTTACAGGCGGGAAGCAGGGGTGAGAAAACATCGTGCGAATGTGGCGAGTTGGGTGAAACAACCGGTTGGTGTATCATAAAGAGACATTTATTAATTTTTACGAACTTTAAGTGTAAATTGACACGTAAACAAAAACTGCAGTTATACAAGCATTGATCATTGCACCACGGAAGCATTAACGCACGTTTCTACTTAGTGTTAGAGAATGCAATATAAGAGAATTATTAATTCTAATGAATATTTGTGAGAAAATAAATATAAATCAAAATATATATTAAATCAAGATAAATATTGTATATCATAATTTCAGAAAAGCACTATTATTGAAAATAAACATTTAAAGAAATACGATGTGCATATCTTTCGTGTGAAAATGAACGCAATAAAAGCACTTAAAAATTATAGAATAATGATAAATAGAGTCCGGAAAAATATGTAGAATGAAACGTCAAAAAATGTTCATAAATATGTAATGAAAACAGTAAAAATATATAATAAGTATGTAAAATCGGATACATTATGTAATATTAAAATACACTAAGTTTTAAACACTTTTACCTAATACAAAATTGCATTTATGAAAACTTTCCTAAAAACATTTTAAAATAATACAAACGTTTAAAAATTATTTGGAGAGCACAAGTTGATGTACATTTTGCACTATATAAGAGCGCACTCGGACAAACTTTTTATCCGTCTTCTTGCGCCCCGCCACGACTGCCTTCGGTGCATTCCTGAGAAATCGGAGCGCGAGCTTCCCTCGGCCGCGGGCCCTGCGTGCCCTAGCGGAGCGCAAGCGCGCTCCGAGCACGTACGTGCTCCGTTTGACAGCCCTGGTCTACAGTATCGGCAAATAGTATAAGGCCAACCTCTGAAATGTTCTTGTTTACTGTCGACTTTATATTATCTGCCTATTCTCACCTCTCTCTGTTTCACATGAATGCGCAAAGAAAACTGAACATTTTGATACGTGAAACGTAGTTCTGAGTTTATATTTCTTAATGTAGTTGCTGTTTCTTTGTTTTCGCGAATTGTAAAATTGATATTGTTTTCAAACTGAAAAAAAAAATCTCGGAAATGGTTGGCATTGGGACCCTGAAACTCAGCAGGTTTACAGATGTATTAAGCACCTTGAACTCCAGAGTGATTTAAAAATTACAGAAATTCTCTGTTGTAATTCATGCGTCTTAAACTTACGTCAGCAATGCACGTAAAAACTGTTGAATATTTTAATTGGAAATTCGCTCTTCTGCAGTGTAGCATAATTGAGACAACACATCAAGAAAGATGTAATACTTAGCAAGGCTTCCAGGCAATGTGACATTTAAGTCGCCATGAAAACTGATAATTAGATGCATTGAATACAATTATTTTCAGTGTAATGCCATGCGTATTTACATGTCATTAACTAGAAAGTAATGGAAAATGAGCGACGGACGACAAATGCAACGTAATTTAAATACCTTATGGATTGTAATTAGCTAGCTTTGAATAAATAATCACAAGATATCTTTTGTTATGAGACTATCTTTTAATTTTCAAGAAAGTTGAACATTTCGCAATTATAGTGAAAAAATGCATTGCACGTAAAACTGAAATATATTTAAAATTATTAAATACTGCCTTAAAATACCAATATTTAAGTTATAATATAGTTTTTGTAGATCGAGTATAAAACTGTTCATGGGGATCTTAATTTATTTAAGATATATCTATGAATATTTGGCTATATGAATACTTGATCATAACTCTTACAACATTTCTTGTGATAAATCGTTCAGACATTTAATATTAGTGATGTGTAAAATGGAAGGCATAAAACCGTTCAAATGAAGTAAAAGATAAAAGAGATGCCTTGGATAAATTAAAACTACGCTAACATTTCAACACATTCACACTGTATCAGAAACTCAGCGATAAACGCACGCAGTTCGCGTAAATTAATGAAACATTTCTCATCGATAAACCGAAATTAATATTGAGCTTGGCATCGAGCGCACGTTTCCGCTTGATTGCGTTCGTACGGTCAAAGGCCTGGACCAGCAGTTAGGGGCAGAATGAAAGGGTAGAGCAAGGCATGGCAAGGAGAACGATGAGAGGGAGAGTGGGTTGGAGAGGGGAAAATGATGTCGGAGGAGTGGTGGTGGTGGAGACGTTCGGGATCGAGAGGGACAAGTAGGAGATACGAGATGTGATTTTGACAACAAGACGTCGATATTACCAAATATTGATATTCCTAATTGAAACATCGATGTTAATAATACCAAAACCACTGAAGAGCAAAGACATTGAATTTCACAGTGACCTAATTTTATTAATTTATAATTAATATTTAACCGAAAACAAAATAAAAATAGAAATAACAATGGATAAATTACGCCTCAGCTAGCAGGATCATCTAAAGGCGTCATTTCGCCGAAGAACGATATGGCAAGAACGAGGAATACCTACATCTAAGGTCGCCTCTCCATGAGCAAAATTCAAGGAAAGACGTAGGAAATACCAAATATCATCTCAAAGGGTCACTTCTTCGAAAAAGGATACGCAAAGAACGAAGAAGGCCCTCTGCCTACGGTGTATGCGTTGACCGCCTCTCTAGATGTAAAAATTCAAGGACAGATGTAGGAAATACTAGGCCATCGTTTTCGTCCCTGGCGACTGATAGACTACTCGACAGAGGTAGTACCAGCAGCGTTCGTTTGGTTCGAACACACAAACTAATGGGACAGTGGTACCAGTTATTTCATATGTTACAAACTTGTGATAATGGTAATTATTCATTATCTCTTTGGGAGAGTGGCAGAACTCAGTAAAACGTACAGTGGAGACGAACAGTAAGACATGCAGAAGCAGAGATACGAGCTGCGCCTGATGGGTAGGCCACCCGCTCGGCGGCGCGGCGGCGCCTGCCCCGGGGCGGAGCGAGGCGAGACGAGACGACGGGCGGCGCAATTAGGGCTTCGATTAGGGCGCATTAGCCCCCCCAGGCACAAAAAAGAGCATCGCGCCGCGCGTATAATCACAGGGAGATGCCGCGATAAGAGCCGGCGGTCGCAACGGCAGGACCACTACCCCGCCTCTCCGTCGTCAAACGCAAGGTCGGTCGCTCAAGACAGCACAGGCGGAAATGCAAGAGATGCAAGCGAATAAAAAGGATACGAAAAGAGACTTAGACATAAAAAGTAAATGGAATTGCGGAAAATAGGTGGTCTTGTTACATAAAATATATTTTTAGAACATGTTCCCAAAACATCCAAGCATTAATAGAACTATTATTGCGAATAAAATAATTTAGAAAGCCATAATTTTCATGTCAGAAAAGACATGCAACAAGGAAACGAACGAATGATTGGAAAACGAAGAAATATGTTAATATGAATCTGGCAACAACGTGAATACTTTGAAGGCATAAAGAATACTAGAATATTTAAAATAAAATTATACCCAGCGGAACACGAAAATAATGCACAGATAAGAAAGAAAAAATAATTATATTGAGAAAGTATTTGAAAATAGGTGAAGACAACGATATCTAGAAACCAAAAGAGGAAAGAAGAGAGCGGGAGAGAGAGGGAGAGAGAGAGAGAGAGAGAGAGAGAGAGAGTTGGAGGGAGAAGAGGGATGAGGAGTTATAATCGATTGTCGAACACAGAATTATGAGACCGGTCGTTCTGTAACAGCTATAAAGCTGAAAGCCAAATGATCGCGAAGAGAAAAACGAGATAGAAAACCTTTCCATCAAAACACGTCTTTAAAAACCACTGGATGACGCAGCCGAGCGAGCGGAATCCCATCAACTACTTTTTCCCCTTTACAGCGTCGTTCATTATTACGCTATTTGAGCGGGCAGATGTCGAAATTAGAATAAAGATATTTTTAATGAGCCGTCCACTTAGTTCTGGATGTCTCCGCGTACGGCGCCCATGAAAGAGAATCAACTCGTCAGCCGTGAAATTTTTCGAGTGCCCGTTTTTATCTCTTTTTCGTTTCTCTTGTTCTACCTCTTCCAATTCGTTCTCTCTTTCTCTCTCTGTCTTGTTCTCGCGCGCTCTCCCGGCCAATTAAGGCCGCGTTGCCACGTTTATCAAACCAAAAGGTTCTATTAATCCGGCGCTCGATCCGGTGAGGAGAGCCCCGGGGGGTCCGACACCCGTAGCTAGATGGCGCCTTTAAATAAACGCGACGTGGGCGATGAATCAGAGGCGGCAGAACGAATCGCGGAGGATTCGTTCGAATTAGGAGCTGAAAGCACGCCCACTGCCGCGGCTAAGCCTGCCGAAGAGTGGAAACAGGAGAAACAGGGCGAAGGAAATTGTGTCGACGTGGATACAAGTGATGTTTCTCTAGAAGATTGAGTTTGTATTACAACCCAGACCAAATGAAAATATTGCCAAGCAAACAACGCTGCACGAAGAGTTGGCAGCAGTACGGAAATTAAAATGGCAAGTTTCAGCAAGGCGGCAATTTGTGCTATTTGAAAGTTTTGGAAATCGGCGTACAAGAATGACTGAATGAACGAATGAAATATTCCAAAAATTCCTTTAATGGCATAGGTCTTTTATAGGTGGAGACAGCGCCCATTCATCATTTGAATAGTTTCCAAAACAGGTCTAGGAGAGGAACAGACTGATAAAATTGACTGAATGATAAACAATTTTATAAAGTGAAAATGAGTTGTTCTATTGTAAATAAGTTTCGATGCTTCTTGCGAAGAAAAATGTCATGAAAGTGGGCACTGCAGGTCCGGATTGAAAATATCAGAGAATGACCCTCACAAACTCAAACCACCAAGTGGCTAAAAGAGATTTTAATAAGAACAAATGTCTTAAATATAATAAGAAGAAATATCACGTACAAAACTGTCAATACACGCCATATGCAAATACACTGAACATCACGAGAGAAATGAATACTGTTCATTCTTGAAGTAGAGTAACAACCACTGAGATCGCCAAGGAGAACTTTGATTGGTTGCTACGCTGTGAGGGAAGAGAGACTGTGCCAGGTTGGAGGACTCACTGACGGGTGCGCTGAAAGCTCGAGCATGGTTACTCACCGGCAGTAACAAGGCAATGGCAGCACATATGGGGAGAAGGACAGGGAATCAGGCGACGTGGAACGGGATAGGAAGGATGAAGGTTCTATGGAGAAGGGCGAGACACAATAATAGGAAGAAAATTGGGGGCTGACTATGAGGTAAGGACTGTTGCTGCGGGTGAAGGGCAGCGGCGAGATTGGCAGGCGAAGACTAGATGGCGATGTGATTAAAACGGAAACGGCGAAGTGGTGGAAGAGACGGTTGGTGATGACGGGGAATAATATTTCTGGGCGCTTCATATCAAATGTCATTGTCATTGTCATTCGCACGTAGCAATACTTCTACATATCTCTGATTTTTACCAGACTTTCCCAGAGCAATGAAAATCCCTGATTTTTACCGATTTTCCATGTTTCCCAGAAAGCGGTCACTATGGTAATGCAAGACATTTCTGTACTCAAAATGCTATATTTAACATGCAATACACATTAGCAACAAATGTACCTTCCTTATTTCTTACACGACATATCCCTTTCGGTAAAATGTTGGAATAGCTCTAGAAAAATAGAAATATCTAAAAAAAATGCATTAAACTTATTTGGAAGTAATATTTAAACTTCTATGAAAAGGTTGAATTTTATCTCCTCATAAATGACACAACATTGTCTTAGTTTTTGCAGTTAGTATTTTCATGTGTACTGGAGGGGAAAATCATGCTAATTGAGAAAGATATAACAATACTACTAACCGAAGATAGATTGATTTTTTACAACAACAAAATTCAAAATATTACACAAACCTGAAATCTGCGAGTTTCGTAATCTATTTCAATTTCTAGTAGATATATAAGAATTTCCAATATTTTACGCGCTGCATACATCTCTTTCAAAAGTCTGTTGGGCAGGAGTGATTCGCAAATATCTCGCGAGCGTCAGCATTCGAAGGCGCAGGCTTTCAGAAACGCAGAGCGGCCGCGCATAACTAGATGCTTCGAAGAAGGACGAAGGCGGATAGAGGCGGGGGGAGGACGGGGCGAACATCGTATTCACAAGCGGATCCCGTGCTCCGCTGAGGAAAAAGGCGCCACGCGGGGAGGAAAGAGTTTCCTGAGGAAGTCCTGAGAGGCGCAGGAGGGGTGGGGGAAGCGTCGGTGGTGGCGAAGGTTGCCAGAGTGGTTGGCACGACTGGGTGTGCGGAGACGGGGAGGGCAGAGGGGGCGTTTGAAGAGAGATAAGGTTAGGTAGGAGGGCGTGGCGGGGCGAAGGGGGCGCGGCGTGGCAGGTATGTGGGTAAATGGGACAGGCTTAGATGAGGAGGAAAGTACGGGTAACGGGGAAGATGAATTGCGGCCAGGGCGTAGAAACGTGAGAAAAGGAGGTGAAAGGGCGGCAGCAGGGATGGCAGAAGGCGTCAGGGGGCGACAGGTTTGGAAGAGGCTGCAGGGGAAGTCAGGGCCGGCACGGGACGATAGGGGACGGTACGGGACGCCGGTGACGGCGAGTGGTGACAGGGACGGCGGAGGGCGGCAGGGGTGATCAGGGGGCGGCAGGAGGCGGGTGGGGGCGGCAGAAGGCGGCAGGAGGCGGTAGTGGTCGGCAGGGACTATAGAGGGTGGCAGGATACAGCAGGGACTGCAGGAGGCGGAAGAGAGCGGCATGGACGGCAAGGAGCGGCAGAGGATAGCGGGGGCTGCACAGGGGGTGGCAGAGGATGGCAGGTGGGCGACAGGGAACGACAGGGAGCAGCAGTGGGCGATAGGGTGTGGCAGTGGGCGTCAAGGGGTGATAGGGGGCAGGGAATGACAGTGAACGTCAGTGGCATGTAGGGGGTGGCGGTGAGCGACAGGGGAGATAGGGGTGACAGGGGGGCGACAGGGGGAGATAGGGGTGACAGGGGGGCGACAGGGAACAGCAGGGAACGGCATTGGGCGATAGTGGGTGGCAGTGAGCAACAGGGGGTGATAGGGAGTGGCACGGACCGACAGGGGACGGCAGAGTGAGCTAAAGGCGTCGGGACATGGGGAGGCGGAAGTGTGGTGGGGGGCCGGAGTTGGCCAGACAGTGGAAAGAGAGGGCGGTGGAGCAGTGGGGAGGCGGACCGCAGAAGGGATGCCGCGGGCCGGCGGAACGGGTCGGCGGACCCAGAGCCTGGGGACGGAGAGAGTGATGCGCCGGCGAGGTGAGAGGGTGAACGAGGCGAGAGGTGCGTCGCGTGGGGGTGGGGTGGCGGTACGTGTTGATTCACGAATAGAAATAAGGCAAAGTTGCGCGTCTGCCGAGCACAACTTCCAGGAGAACGAGATCTGCTCCACATCGGCATTCTTTTGCAGCGTTTTCCCCGAAAGAAACTTTAAAGCGAAGTTGCGACTGCGATATACAGGTGTCCATAGAAAGTATGGTTCGTCGTGAGAAAAGAGAATGCAGTTTTTATACATGTTTGAAGATAAGATTATCGCACTTTTTCATGGGAGATGCAAAGGCAGCTTTGCTTAAAAAATGTATCTCTATGTAGAAACGGAATTATACAATACTTATCATTACACTTTAAAATCGAAAAAAAATGGCTATTTCAAAACACTTTTTTGTTTGTCCGCCATGTAAACTATTCTTTTTATTCTTCGTATTGGGCCCATTCTTTTTATATCGTTTATAATATGAATGTGTTTCAAATTTATTATCTAGAGTTCTTGAAAATAGAATTACCTAAGTAACTTCCAGTACGAACATGATATTGAAAGTAAATTTAAAACAACAACTATTTTTCTCTCTACAAATAAAAGATACATTAAACATTCAGTACATCGTGAAGAGAGTAATTTGAACAGTTTACATATGCATTTATTATAATTTTAACAATGTGAACTGATAAATCTCATGGTTAAGTTTCATGAAATACATTTTTTTCCCTGCAATTCAACCTTCTTTCCGCTTTTTATTTAACACGTTGCTATTACATAAACATCTCGATACAAAATATTTTCTACGCTCCAGAATGTGAAAAGAAGCTAAATTAATTATTCAACAACACATGGTACAAATTAAAACATCTATAAAAATTAATACACAAGAGCAACTTGTTGAATATTCAAATTACGCTATATCACTACAAGGAGTTAATAAAATGGAAAATGAAGATTTCAAAGCAAAACGCTCTTTTGTTAACTTGCCCGCAGTGCACCACGACCCGTTAATGAATAAAGATCCTCACGAACTCCACCATGTGCCCCAACACGTGTCCGCGAGCAACAAGACATTAACTGGAAGCGGCGGCTCGGCCGACCCCAGGCTCTCCGCATCGCTTGCCCTCGGCGCCGCGCACGCACCCAAACTAGCCCTCATTAAACTTGCATTTATATTTACGAGCGAACTGTCGAAGTTTGTATCCTCTTAAGACAAATTTAAAATTACACTTTCTTTTCTTTTTCCAAGGGCTGGGGACGCGGTCGCGGGCGGCTTGAGAGAAGGCGGTGTGTAGCAGCCTGGGCGGTGGGGCTGGCGACGGCGATGGGGATGAGGTCACGCAGATCCAGGCTGTGGGGGGAGAGCGGATGCTTCGTTCAACTCGGCAGAGGGAAGAGGGTGAATGGCCAAAGTTGGTGCGGAGCGGACGAAAGGAAAACAAAAGGAAGCTCGAGATAGCGTTGGAGCTGATAGAGACAAACGTGAAATCAGAGTTGATGGCAATGGAAAGCACTGAAAGGTGTGATAGAAGCGATAGGGATATATGGAGTTGTTGCTGTAGCAGTAAATCTTGAAGGTGCCCGAGTTATCAACGACGGGTTACGAAAATATCGACACAGGTATATCACAAAGAGGCAGTCCGTAAAGGATGGGGATGGACAAGAGATTGACCCAATGACGTAGGTCTGACATCAATGTAGTACGGTGACTGAGAAAGCACCATCAGCAACTGAGATAATGACGACAATCCACTAAAATTGATACAGAAGATATGATGGAAAATGTGAAGAGCTATCATCCAAGACTGTTGGTGCTGGTAATGCAAACAATAACGTGAAGTAAATGTTAGAAACTTTTTGAGTGATAGCTAAAGAGAATTAATAATGAGAAAAAAGTCAACGACGGGACGAAGAAAATTAGCAAATAAGAATTGTGAAGACAATGCGAACAGAAACGGCAAAAAATCTGCATGAAATAAACATTGCAGTATCGGAAGTGTTAGAAGCGACAAGTGATGGAAGAACATGAAGACATGTCGTAGAGGATAGTTATGGTAATGGTGATCACGCAATCAAAGGCGCTAAAAAGAGCAGCTAGAGAGTATCTGCGCTGGCGGAGGAGGCGGTGGTGACGGTGCACGCCGCCCCAAAGCAGGAGCGGCGGCGGCGGCGGAGGGCTGAAGAGAAGACGGCGGACGCGAGGGCGGCGGTCGCGTCGCAGGCGGAGGGCCATGCAATATAGATGGGAGGGAGCGTGCTCTCTCGTCCCTTGGCGACTGCCCCAGAGGAGGAGGCGGCGGCGGCGGCTGCGTCTGCGGCGGATGTGACGCAGGGAGCTGCGGTTCCGTGGCGGCGCGGCGCGGCGTAGTGCACCGCCCCTCCCCCCGGCGCCCAAGCGCGGCGCCCTGCGCCGGAGCGCGGGCCCCAGACGCTCGCAGTGTTAGGAGGCGTGGCAGCGCTGAGCGTGGCGGGGCAGGGCGTGGCGGGGTAGGGCGTGGCGGGGTAGGGCGTGGCGGGGTAGGGCGTGGCGGGGAAGGGTATGGCGGGGCAGGGCGCGGCGGGGCAGGGCGTGGAGGGGCAGGGCGTGGAGGGGCACGGCGTGGCGGGGCACGGCGTGGCGGAGCACGGCGTGACGGGACAGGGAGTGGCGGGGAGGGTGTGGCGGCGCTGGGCGTGGCGAAGAAGGGCGTGGCGGGGAAGGGCACTGGCGGGGAAGGACATGGCGGGGAAGTGCGTGGCAGGGAAGGGCGTGGCGGGCGCAAAGCGTGGTGGCGCAAAGCGGGGCGGCGCACTGTGGGGCGAGAAAAGGGCATAACACAGGTGGCAGGCGTCAAAAGATGGGTGAGGAAAGGGGAATAGTGACTGCGATTCTGTCGATGTGTGGAGGGTGAAGAGGTGAGTTGGGCTGGGCCGAAGTGTGACGGGGTGCAGGAGTGTGGAGGAATATAACAGGGTGATGAAGCGTGGCGGGGCCCGGGAGGTTTGATGGTATACAACGAATGAGGTGGAATGTGTTTAGGGTAGCGGTGTGTAGAGGGAACGGTGAGCTGTGTTGTCAGTGGAGTGGTATCTTGTGGTGGGCGGGGTGTGTTGTGGATGGTGGAGTGTTGTAGGTGGTGGTGTGTTGTAGATGGTAGAGTGATGTGGGTGGTGCAGTTTTGTAGGTAGCGGGGAGTGTTGTGAGTGGCGAGGTAGCGGGGTGTGTTGTTGATTGTGGGGTGTGTTGGAGTGATGGGTTATATTGGGAATGGTATAGTTTTTGGAGTGTCTGGATAGTTTTTGAGTGTCGGGATATGTTGGGGGTGGTTGGATATGTTAGGGGTGGCAGAATATGTTGAAGGTGGCGGAATATGTTGGGGTGTCGGCATATGTTTGGGGTGGCGAGATATTTTGAGGGTGGTGGGATAAGTTGGGGTGGCGGGGTATGTTTGGGGTGGCAGGATGTGTTTGGAGTGTCGGGATATGTTGGGATGGCGAGATGTGCAGGACTGGCGGAATGTGATTGAGTGTGGCGGAGTAAGAAGGGTTTAATCGACGAATAGCAAAGAATGGACCGGTGGTTTGTTGTAAAATTGTAAGTAGCCGGGAGAGTCGGCAGTGGCCGTTTGGGGTGAGGCGGCAGCTCGGGGTGTGGTGACGGAGCGAGGCGTGATGGGGCGTGGAGGGGTGGGACGGGGTGAGGCAGAGTGCGGCAGCAGCTCGGATGGGGGAGCGACGGAGCGCCGTGAGAAGAACAAGCCTTGGAAAGAAAAGCAATATTGGCGCGCTTCTCCTCGCCCACACATCGCTCTACACGTGCCCTCCGAGATCCACGCACATATCGCGTTGCTGAAAGCGCGTGAGCGTGCAGTTGGGGAATTAAAGAATTAAAGGAGAAAGGCACCGTTCAGGCAAAATAAAATTAAGGAAATTACATAGGATATTCGTGGAGTCTCGTAGAAAAAATACTTACGAACAAAAAACTACCACTAACAGCAAGGCGAAACTTTGAAAATATTTTCTTTCTCTGATTTTAGTATTTAAAAAAATTTCCGTTTTTGCCAGAACTTACGATGGCGATCAAAGACAATTTTTAACGATCATCTTCATAATGAAAGATTTAAAGGTAGCTAACTTTAACCAGAAAACTAGCTATGTACTATAAAGTTAGTTTCGGGCTTTAGCTCCAGAATTAATACCTTTGTGCTACTTGGCATTCCCAGAGGAACTTTTCTTACCTTTACACTTTTAAAGAAAAGTGGTGAAAGTAAAATGCAAAGCACGCAAAAAATGGAATTACTCTATCAATAATAATGTAGACTTATTGCTGAGAAGCCCATCTGATAGGAATTTATAGAAATATCCATAATGAGACAATATGCGGAGAAGAGTTGTGATTGTAAATAAAATTGGTATATTCCTAATAATAAAAACGTAATAAAATGTGCTCAATGGTTCAATGGTGCTACATATGGTTCAAATCCAGTTTTTATTTTTTGACATTTTTCAAATATTATTGGCATGGTGGAGCACAAATGTTGCTGAAGAAAGCCACATAGCAACAAGTAAATTACTATCGAACAACATTTTAATAACTTGAATACTTTAACAAAAACAGTCCTAATGAATACTGCAATAACATTAGTATAGTCTCCCGGCATGTGTGGTAGTAACGCAGCATGCAACTACGTGTGTAAGTAAGGGATGAGGATAGGATAAGGAAAGGGAATGAAAGATCGCGGGCGGTCCGCGCTAATAATATAAAAAAAAATATAGTCCCATAACGCAACATGTGAATGACTAATGACGAGTGGCCAATTTCTTGGAGCCTTGCTGTCACATGGTGTCAGCAGTATCGTAAGCAGTATACGCACTAAGTGTAAGGAAGGGAATTCCGTCCGTACTCGCAGTATGAGAATAGGCGGAATAACACAATGAAATATTTGCATTTTTCATTCCACATCGAAACTGTTTCATGCTTTTGCTGTTTTTCGAGTTCCTGGGTATCTAACGAAATCACAGACATCTCTTGCAAGGAGGAGTCTGCACAGTTTTTTGTGGTTGTTCTTTCAATGTACGCGTGCATTGGAAATTAGTTATATAGACGTTTAAGATTGCAGTGCAATAAAAATAATGATAACGTAATTACATGTCATTCAAGAAAACAATGTGTTTGGATGTTTTTGAAATTAAGTAAACTTACTCCTTCATAAAGACTCCGTCAAAGTACTTTTACATCTTCACTTAGGCTTTCCTTGTGATGAAACAACCTTATACATTCACGTCAATTCCACCACAAACGCTTTCAATACAATTTCATTATCCGTTACGTAGTTATTTATACAACGCTTATCGAATCAGAAAATCGACCCAGATCTTCACAACTCAAATTTCCTTTCTTCCGTCACATTCCAAACGCGAAAGTTCGGAAAGCCGCCGACGCCCTGCGAAGGAATCTCACCGCAAAAAAAAATGTTTATGAAATATTCTCGCAAAGCGTTCCAGACATTTTTTCCGTCACAACTCCCCGAGAACTCCCTCCGAGAGCAAGGCGCCTTGCGCTTTGATCTGACAGATAACAAATGCCTCCCCCTCCGCGCGTCCCGCAGCACGCAGTCCTTTCGCTCGTCGCTTTGTGACGCGGCCGCCGCTCAGTGGCTCCAAATCAGCCCAAGTGCGTGCAAAGATGCAAACACGTAATGGTGAAAATAATTAAATAAATACATCGATGTACGCACTACGCAACAATACTGGGCGAAAATTAAGCCTCTGCAGGAGGAATGTACAAAGAAATTAATCAAAAGATTACTGTAACGACAAGAAGAAGAAAATTTAAATGAATAAAAAGAAAAATTAGAAGAAGAAATATATCAAAGAAACAGGCAAGAAAGAACTGTAATCTCTTCAATAAGATATAAAATTTTTCATAAACATGCTTTTCGAGGGGAAGAATTTAGTTTTTGTGATGGAATAATATTTGTTTATGATTCGAGTGGTAAAAGTGACATTATATTTTGCAAGTAGGAAAGTTTGCTACACGAGACCGATAGGCCGTGTCGCAATTCTACCGGCAAAATAATATCACTTTAATCACGAATGTCATACACTATATTTTAGACAGTTTTCATTGACTTCCATTTTCAAGAATTCAAATCAATTAATTGGGTGCTGTGATGCATTATGGTAGGTGGGAGCTGACAAGGCCATAAGAAAGTTGTTTTCTTAGTTGCGTTCATAGTTTTACTTGAACATTTGAGCATCGTCTCATTTTTAGCACTAGTGCTAAAAATCGAACTTTTAGTACGTTCTGCATGATCTAAAAGTAACCGCTTTTACTAGTGCCTCTCTAAAACGTACTATGTTTTAACGTCGGTTCATTGAAGCGGGGTCAATAAAGACCTAAAACATAGTCTTTTCACTAAAAGAACAAAATACTCGTATATTCTTTCTTTGTATGCGTTCTTTTCTTTGCAATTTAAAGTTATCTATAGTTCTATGGTATGTCCTACATCTTAAGTTAACAGAACCTCGAAACATGTAAATGAGAAACGGTACATTTGCATTATCTGTTTTATTTTTTTATTTCAACGTGTTGTACAAGTGTTTCTTTATTGATAGTTGAATGCATGTTTTAAAAACAAAAAAGTAATGAACGCATTCTCGCGTTTTGGCCCACAGTGCAGGATGACATCTTACGGATTCCGAGTACCTCTTTATTTCTTGAGAAGCGAAGTCACTGTTTATCGATTGAAAGACTGAATTATGAGAATTCTTAGTCTGAGAAAGCACGAGTTGCAAAAAATATGGAAACAGTGAGAGTCTCTCAATGCGCGAACACTGAAAATTAATTCCAAATAAAATGCGAAATGAAAGCGAGATATTTCTAAGAAAACTTGTTGCATTATTTTATGTATTTTTAATGTAGCCATCGTATTCTTTACCACAGTTTGCGTGAACCCTTTACAAGCGATAAAATATAGCAAATGGAAATACTATAAAGAACTCTAAATAACGAAAAAAAGATGAACGGAGCAGATAAGGAAGAACTACATAAATCCTAGTATTTCTTTTTTCTCTCATTTATTCTAAATAGTTAGTCTTTAATGTGCAACATCTGTAGATTGAAAATGAATGAACTAATGTCTAAACCTTTGAACTTGCCATTCTCTCAATCACATCAATTTTGGCAGCGGATCCACAATTGTCGGGAGTTTCACTCTAATCATGGGCTACTTTGGGATTTGATTAAACCGGCTGTGCCAGTGAATCCCTCCCGGGATACGGCTGGGCGAATGGCTGTAAGCTCCTTGGGCTAATCAGCCGCTGAGGGCGCCTGCCGGCGAGGACGCGGGCGGACGAGGCCGCCTCGCCGGGCGGGGGCCATTCCAATCAGCGCAACGTCCAAGATTTGCTCCAAGAAGCTCGGGCCTCCGGGATTGGCTTGAGACCGCCTCACGCTATCAGAGGGCGGCAGCCGCTGTTATTGGGGAATAGACGCTGAGGCTAACGTTCACGCTGACGCTAACGTTCACGCTGACGCTAACGTTCACGCTGACGCTAACATTCACGCTGACGCTAACATTCACGCTGACGCTAACGTTCACGCTGACGCTGACGCTAACGTTCACGCTGACGCTAACGTTCACGCTGACGCTAACGTGCACGCTGACGCTAACGTGCACGCTGACGCTAACGTGCACGCTGACGCTAACGTGCACGCTGACGCTAACGTGCACGCTGACGCTAACGTGCACGCTGACGCTAACGTGCACGCTGACGCTAACGTGCACGCTGACGCTAACGTGCACGCTGACGCTAACGTGCACGCTGACGCTAACGTGCACGCTGACGCTAACGGTCACGCTGACGCTGTTCACGCTGACGCTGTTCACGCTGACGCTGTTCACGCTGACGCTAACGTTGACGATGGCGCTCGTGCTCACGATCACGATCATACCCCAATAATTATCATGTTTTTTACCAATCCTTATTACCATTTCACGGAATCAGAAATGGCCGAAACAAAAGTACCTCCATTTCATTGTGCATTACAGAACATATTGCACTCCTTTTAACCATCATATCGGTTCTTAAGAGATGATATGATAATTTGTCATAATGATAAACAATTAGCTTGCTTTGGAGTTTCAATCAATATTACAATTCTATCATTCAAAAATTTAAACTTATAAGTGCGATACAAACTTTTGAAGCTGTTTACAATATCCTCGTAAAAAGACGAATACAGATAATGAGCAGTAAGAAGATTCATTATTAACAAACAGAAATAAAGTTGGAGGAGTAGGAAGTGTAAACTTGATCTCAAAATAATGAAAAAAGGTTTTTAAGAAACATGCACGAAAGGAAGGAAACTGATACTCCTTATCACATTAAAAAAAACTAACGCAAACTTTGAAAAATTCAATACCTTAACTAGGGACGGTGAATCTGGGAAAGAATAGGGGCTTCTTTTAAGGCAAATGAACACAATATATTGTGCATATTCTTAAATATTGGAGGGATACACTAATGAAAGTGCAGCACATGATTTCTATGAGTTCTTTATGTTCGTTGGATAATCATAAATTAGTTTTACGCTGGTCGACTCGTAAAAAACATTAAACCGCCTCAAAATATAACCCAGTAGGTGGAAGAAACACCGTATAAATTTTCACAGCATGTAAAAGACTCAAGAAGTAGTTCTTGCTCATAAAATGGATCGCACTATCCCGAGCGTTGGGAGGGAAATGAGCTGAGGGCCGTGTCGTTGAGCGCCTTTGTATCCTTCGGCACCGAGGCGATGCGTCGACTCATTACCCTGAGAGCGAGCGGTGCAGCGCGGTGCGGTGTGGGGTGCGGCGGGGGCCGGGGTGGGGTGCGGTGGGGCGGGGTGGGGCGGGGCGGGCGGGGAGGGGCGGGTGGGCGTGGCGGGCAAGGCGGGGTCATGTGGCATAGGAGGATCGCGGCGGAAAGGGATGGTACAGAACAGCGGAAGATAGGGTGGGGCGGGGAGGAGTGCGGCGGGGTTGCACGAGACGACTCGAGATGGTGTGAGACGAGGGCGAGAGGAAGGCGAGAGGAGGGTGAGAGGAGGGCGAGTGGTCGGCGAGATGAGGACGAGAGAAGTATGAGAGGAGGGTGAGACGGTAGCGAGACGGGGACGAGACGGGGGCGAGGCTAGGTGAATAAGGGCGGGTAGGAAGGCGTGGCGTGACGTGACGTGGCGGGGGCGGGTCGAAGCGGGACGTGGCGAGGCGTGGCGGGGCGGGGCGTGACGTGGCGGGGCGGGTTGAGGCGTGGCTGGGCGGGGCGTGACGTGGTGTGGCCGGGAGAGGGCGGCCGGGCGGGGCGTGATGAAGCGATGGGGGTGGCGGGGTGGGAGTGGGCGTGGTGCCGCGAAGCGAGGCAGGCGAGGCAAGGTGAGGTGAATGCGTCGTGAGTGCATTGGGGGCGTGGAAGGGCCAACGCGGTGAGGGCTTCAGAAACTCCGGGGCTGAGGGTTGAGGGCTTCGGCGCCCGAGTGGCCGCGCGGCAGATCGTAAACCGCGGGAGGACCGTCCAAGTCGCGTCGTTTCGCCACGCTGCGCTTCTCCGCTCGCACCCTTTTCTCGTCCACGCCCACGCCCTTGCCCTCGCCCTTACCCACGCCCACGCCAATGCCAACGCCCACGTCCACGCCCACGCCCAACTCATCTCAATCCGTTTCTCGCCAAAACACCTCCGCTCCCCGTCTGCCATTTGTCCTCTATTGCCCATCTCAAAACCGGCTCCTCGTCAACTCCTCGACTTTCCTGCCTTCGCCGTCCTCTGTTTTCTTCCTGTGACGCCCTCCCCCCAGCCCACCTCTCACTACTGACTTGTCCCATCTCAAACCGCTTCTCGTTAACTCCGCACCTCCCTTCGGCTTCGACTATCTTGCTGCCAACCTCACATACTCTCCCTCGGTCCTTCGCGCACACCAACATATTCTGTTATCCTCTTTAAATCTCTTCTTTGTCATCATCCCAACCCGTCTCGTCAACTCCCCGCCTCTGACCACAGGAGGTCTACTTGAAATCCTCACCTCCTCAGATCCCCGATCCGTCCCGTCATCTTTTGGACACGTGATTGTCCCAAATTCTCTCCTCGCTAATTTTCATCGTCATCATACACTCTCACATCCTCATCTTTCCAACAAAATCTGCTCGTCGCCAAATGATGGCACCGTGCCTGCCTACCTTCTCATCTGCCGTCCGCCGTTTGCCTCTCTCAAACTCATTTTCCGCCTCTTCCCGATACGTCAGTTTCCTCAACTCGACACCTCAATGCTGCCTTTTAGTATTTTCCTGCCTCTTTCAACCTTTGCTTCACTGCCCACCCTTTCGCAACCTTCCCTCATCTCTTCCGCCTTACTTTGTTCCCCTTTAACTCACTCTCCACACCCACCCGGCCACTGTTACCGTGTCCTCCTCTTCCGCTCTCCATAGACTTCTCATCTACCCGTATTTACGTTCGCGCTCTCACGTAACAGTGCTCAACACTGTTCCGTGATCCACCTGTACGTCATAAGCGCCACCTTGCCGAAGTTTCGAATTTAATCCATTTTACATCGTTGAGAAAAGCACTATAACACAGCTATTTTAAACTTAGTTTGAAATCCCTACCACGCTACTAGAGTGAAACTTCTCCCTTCGGACTCATCTCCAATCTTGACCCTCGTCTCTATTACGTACTTTTTGTGGAACGAAGCGATACACACATCATAAACGGTAATTCCTCTATATTAGAACTCTTTTCCAAAGAACAAAAAAGTACCGTTTGCGATGTGTTATTTAGAGACGGAGATAGGGCTACAAACTGAAACAAAATTCATGAAGTAATTTGTTTTCACTTAAATAATAACTCTATTGATATATTTAACACCGAACATCAAGCAGATGTTTGTCGATGTGACGAAAGCGTTCCGTAAAATGTGTCGGCAAATAAAAGAGATCGGAAACTATCTATAATTTTTTTCTGCCTTGCCATGACCAGAATATATTTTATTTCACAATCGGCTCATTCTAAAACCAAAATGTAGTGACACACATCGACTATTCATAAGATATTTTCCTTATTCTGCACTTCTTGCCATTTTAAAAATGTTCTCTGATACTCTACTTTATTAGTGTGTAATTTAATAAGCTACAGTATTCTAGCTCGTCATATCGGATTCTCTCTCCTGCCAAGTACTTCACTCTTTAGCTATGGGATATTCGTTTGAAATCTAATATTACTTTTGGGAAACATAACAAGCGCTCAAAACAGTGTTTACAACAGCGTAATGTTCAGTTTCACTTCTCAAGCGTTCAATGTTACTTCACCCATAGACTTAATAATTTACTTCTCTACCTCTCCTGTTTACACTACCGTCCATTACGAACCCAACCTTCCTCATCATATTTCAACCATTGTCAGTCTCCGATGCCTTCGCTATTTGCAGCTCCTGATCTGTTCGAGTTGCTCTCCCCCTCCATGTTTCCATCCCCGTGGGCTTGCCCTCAGAGGCCCATCCCAGCCCTGATCCGCGCCCTTCGCGGCGCGGGGGAGGGGGGCGAGGGGGTGCTCCGCCCCCACCAGCCGCCAGCAGTAAAGCGCCGTGATTTACGCTCGGGCTTTCCTCCGAACGCGGAGTCGCAGCACACCTCCGCCTCCCCACCCCCCAGCCAGTCAGCCCTGTCGCGACCACGGACCGCGCCGCAGCGAAGACACTCGGCGGTCCCTTGGAACCAAACAGCCTTCCACCTGCGCCTTTTTGGTAGATAGGAAGGGTTTCTGCTGAGATGAGGGATTTCATTGGGTGTGGTTATCATTAAGGAGGCGGATTTTGATGACCTAAAATATCGCCAGAAATAATCAATACAATTCTCTTAAAATGTTTCAAAACCCCCTAGACTTAATTAAATTTATGGTCGTGCGGATTCTCCAAAGAAGGTTATTTACACATCTGTGTCAATTGTTCTTCTTATCTTCTAAAAACAACTCTACCTAATCATATATTTATCAACCTTTTTGGCAATTTGAATAGAAGTTTTTCCGATTTACTACAAATCAAAAATAGTAATATTTATTCCTAAAAATATGAATCATTAATATTAGAAAAAGGCTATATATACACGTTTTATTTTAAGCATAATCAGTTTTTTCAAATTGTACTTTTTATAAGTTTCGATTGAATGCTCTCGTTGACCTGAAAACAAACTGAAAAGGCACAGCGAAAGCCAGTCCGCCAGATAGCCGAGAAATTACTAAACGTTCAACTATGTCACATTTTTATTCAGACCGCTTGACAATTTACAGCGCCCCACGCGTTAACATCCATTGATAAAACATTTAAATGACGCAACGCACGAGTGACAACACTAGTTCAAAAACCTCGCGACCATAGTAGTTGCCGCATTGCACTCTAATCCACGCGAAAATGATCGGTTCACGTTTCACGTGACATTAAGTCCGCTTTTAATACTCGCTTAAAACGCCAGTGAAACAGCGCGCGGAAGGCACAACCTGCTAAAATCTGCGCATTTTACGACCGTCTGCATCAATCGCCCGAATGCCCGCCCGCCCGCCCTACTTCCCGACAAACCATTCGAACACACAAAACTGCAAAACTCACAAGATTCAAAAGTGACACAACCGAAACTAAGGCGGCAGGCGATATTTTGAATATTTTGATTCTGTGCAAGAATGTAAAATGTTTGAAATGACACACTAGTAAGATATACAAATTTTACAGTAAAACTTATAATAATAATAATAATATAATAATAATAATAATAATAATAATAATAATAATAATAATGCTGTACCTTGCGATCAGAACGTCGTTGCCAAGGAGGCAGAGAAACGTCTTAAATACAAGAGTTTGGAAATCGAGATCAGCCGAATGTGGGGCGTTAAAGCGCAGGTCGTACCGATAGTTATCGGTGCTCTGGGATTTGTTCCGCAAAATTTGTGTAAGAACTTGTCTAAACTCCCAGGTAATTCAAAAGACTGGGAAGTGCAAGAAATAGCTATTATTTGGAACAGCCCACATTTTGCGCAAAGTATTGTAGATGCACAGACAGTCCCTAGATCTTCTCCTCAGGTAGCTGGTTGGCAACCTGGAGTAGATATTATTTTGAGCCGACTCATAACATCTTTAGTCGTGATGTAGTGGAATAATAATAATAATAATAATAATAATAATAATAATAATAATAATAATAATAATAATCTTGGCAAAACACCCAGTAATTCAAAAGTGAAGTGGGAAGTGCAAGAAATTGCTTTCTTGGAACAGTTCACATTTTGCGCAAAGTATTGTAGAGACACCGACAGTCCCTAGATCTGCTCCTTGGGTAACCGGCTGCAACCTGAAGTAGATTTTGTTTTAAGCCGACTCATAACATCTTCAGTCGTGATGTAGTGGAATAATAATAGTAATTATTATTATTATTATTATTGGTATTATTATTATTATTATTATTATTATTATTATTATTATTATTATATGTGTCCTGATGTACCAACCTAGATTCTCTCCTGTACCCTCCCTGGGCCGTTAACAGGAAGTCCAAATGTTCATGACCCTTCCCTCTCTACTTGCTTCCCACTCTCCTCTGGAGTACTTCTTCGTCCGACCCTTCGCCTTCAATCTATTCAGCATGGGAAACGCTACCAGCAGCATATTTGTGTCTGTGTATTGATGCAAGAACCACCAATGTTATGGCAATGCTTATTCTTGCAATAAGCGTCAGAAAAAATGAAAAATTAATACAAAAATGGGCCCGACTCTGACGGACTTTCTAGGACCGACATCTCGAATCTGTGGGCACCTGTGTTTTAGAGAGAGAGAAGCGACGGATTGTTATATGTGGATTTTCTGGAAAAAAGGCGCGCCTATTCCTGACGTATATGCTGTAATAATAAATCACAACAATTATAACAACAAGAGGAATCAGAAAGAGAACGAGAAGAAGAAAAATAATAAAAATAAGATCCTACAAAGTTTCAAATTCTTAATTACTTCCAAAACGTATATCCCAAAGCTCCAATCCATTAATATTCAATCCGGGGCTAAAAGAAGCCATAAACCATCACGAGACACACCTGAGCACGCGAGGGCGGAGTTCGGCGGGCGCGTGGGGGGGGGCGCGGCGTTTGTTAAAAATGATAAAATACTTAAATAAATGAAATTTCATCTGCGGGGCTGCCGGCCGGCCGGCCGCGTGAGCGCGGGTTCAATCTTTTATTGCGGTCTCCTACAAAGGTGGAGCCCTGCGCCGCGCGGGCCGGGTTTTATCGCGGTAATAAAAGGCAGTGCACGCCCTGCGCGGCGCGCACCCCTCGCT
The DNA here is from genome assembly GCA_031308135.1 of Acheta domesticus. Taxonomy (NCBI): domain Eukaryota; kingdom Metazoa; phylum Arthropoda; class Insecta; order Orthoptera; family Gryllidae; genus Acheta; species Acheta domesticus. The sequence continues at coordinate 136,216,247 of JAHLJT010009355.1, forward strand.
GCCCACGCCCCCGCCCCCGCCCGCCGCGGCGGCCGCCCCTGGCCTCGCGCAATGAGGACTCGGGCACGGGCGGATACAGAAGAGGGCCATACCCTCCCCTCCAAAAGGCCTAGGGTTTTCGTTTGTTACCATCTTTTATTTGGCAAAATTCATTTAAATATTTATTTAAATATGTATTCAATATATTTTTTAAATTCTTATTAAATATATTTTTTAAATATTTATTTATGTTGGAATATGTAATTATTTTAAAATAATGTTGTATAGTGTCATATATACACACCAAAAAATTATATATACTGTAATAAAAAATATTTATTACACAAAAATCTATGATGGGTCCCTCCAAAATCATCGGCAGGATCCGCCCCAGGACTCGAGCGCAGAGGCCTGAGTAAAGTAGTACGACGTTGAGAAAGAAAATTGTTCACAGACACGAGCTAAGTATTGTATATAAAATGTTTTTACTACAATACTCAAGTCAAAAATATGTCATCGAAAGCCCTAATTGTCGTGCGATTCCGTGAGTGAGTGAATACTGCTTATGAGTAGGTAAAATACAAAGGCCATTTGTACCGTAAGTGTAGTGCATGCTATATCCTGAGAGATGAGCCTACTCCTTCCCCTCTGGAATGTGAGGCCCGACGCGCGAGAATATTCTGGGTTTGATTGGCGAATAATTGTATAGCAGAAAAAGAACGTTCTTGAACCCAACTGGAACTGTATAACCTATTTCATGCCTAATTGACCTTATAATAAAGACAAATGCTTTTACTTATTCTTCCCATTCTAGTGTTTTATATCATCATATAAGTAGATTTAAAATATCAGAGCCAATACGTTTAGTGTTTTAAAATAATTGATCTTGTCTGGCATGTCACGATTAAAAACGTATACCATAGTCATATTAAAATGCTATGTTGCAGGCTAGTTCGGAAACCTAGAAAAGTAAACCTTTCCTCAAGCTGATTAGTTACCAATAAGTAACCTGTTACAGAGATTTAATGTTTGAATTCGACGAACATGCAAAAATCAAAGAACTATTTGATACCAAATAACTGGTACACAAATGCAGGAAAGATTGTGGAATACGAAGAAGAACCGTGACGGACGTAAAAACGTTGAAGAACGATAGTCGGTTCACAGTAGGGACGGCAATATGGGACTGCCAACGAATATGTCCCACGCTGGGGGTGGCAAGCAGGGAGACGTGGGCGGGGCTGTCGTGGACATGGGCGGGGGGCGCGGTGGGGTGAAACAATCGCATGTCCCGCTTTATGCAAGGGAGCGGAGCAAGTGGTTGGCACCGCAGCCGACCCCACGCAGGTCGAATTAATGAAAACGCACCTAACACTGTTACGGCTACGTGTCGCCGATTAATAATAAAAATCTCCATTTGATTCGCCCGGCGTGGGACGGCGCGCCGTAAAAGGCGAGATGGCGATTAATAACGCGGACGGCGGCTGCCAGGGTGCGCGCGCGGCGCCGGAAATGAGTTCCTCGCCATGTTGGGCGGCCAGCCCCTACGCAATCGGCACGCGCCATCACCATCGCCGTCGTTTGCGCCGCTCGCGACGTCCTCGTTGTTTGCCCATCGCTAAAGCTACCCGCGCGGCCGCCGCCGCAGCCCTTCCCCATGCAGAGAAACGCATCCCTCGTCTACAACTCTATCTTCGCCTTTGCCTCCATCTCCGTCTCCGCCTTCGCGTCCGCCTCCGCCTTCGCGTCCGCCTCCGCCTTCGCGCCCGCCTCCGCCTTCGCGCCCGCCTCCGCCTTCGCGCCCGCCTCCGCCTTCGCGCCCGCCTCCGCCTTCGCGCCCGCCTCCGCCTTCGCGCCCGCCTCCGCCTTCGCGCCCGCCTCCGCCTTCGCGCCCGCCTCCGCCTTCGCGCCCGCCTCCGCCTTCGCGCCCGCCTCCGCCTTCGCGCCCGCCTCCGCCTTCGCGCCCGCCTCCGCCTTCGCGTCCGCCTCCGCCTTCGCGTCCTCCTCCGCCTTCGCGCCCGCCTCCGCCTTCGCGTCCGCCTTCGCGTCCGCCTCCGCCTTCGCGTCCGCCTCCGCCTTCGCGTCCGCCTCCGCCTTCGCGTCCGCCTCCGCCTTCGCGTCCGCCTCCGCCTTCGCGTCCGCCTCCGACTTTGCGTCTGCCTGCCTCCGCCTACGCGTCCACCTCCGCCTTCGCGTTCATCCCCGCCTTCACTTCCACCTCCAACTTCGCCTCCGCCTCGACCTCCATCTTCGTCCTCGTCTTTGTCTGCATCCTTGCCATCACTTCCGCTTCCATCTCTGTCTTCACCTCCGCCTCTATCTCCGCCTTCACCCGCCTGCACCTCCATCTCCATCTCAATCTCCGCCTTCACCTCCGCCTTCACCCCCACTTCCCTCTCCGCCCTCGCCTAAGCCACCGCTCCCGCCTTGCTCCCGCACTAACCGCTTCACTTCCCCCACCATCACCACCGCCGCCACCTCTCTAGCCGGCGCCGTGGCTGCCATCTCGCCCCGCGTCGCGCCTGCGCCCCACGCACCGGCCCCGCTTCCGTCGTCATTCGATTCGAGGATAATGCCCACCGCAGAGCGGCGGAATCAAGCGCGGGTGAAATGAGTTCGGGACATAAAATGAGGTCTGCCGGGAGACGCCCCGCGGGTTCCAATCGTTGGGAGGTCGTGAACAGCGCACGCAACGCGATTAACGGCGACGATGAGGCGCGTTTTACATTCGCATGCAGCTGCTGAAGTGGCTTCATGGGGCGCCGCGTCCGGGCAGCGTTCTAACCGAGTAGTCACACTGCTGGAAATTACGAACAGTTTTTCGAGAAGTTCACAGACAACACGGTTTATTGCGTTGTCAAGAGTTATTGCTAGTGCTCCGAATTTGTGTCGAGAAGTTATCTCATTGTTCGAGGTTATCGCATCTACTATAAAACCGATGTACCTATCGGCATAGGTGGCATAGTGCTTCCACCTAATGTCGCCGAAATGTCTCTGACCGGGAGATCCTAGGGTTTGAGTCCTGACGGTGGCAGGATTTTCGATACTAGCTAGATAGCTAGGTTGCATTCAGCCGCTGTCTGGAGAATTCTAGTGGTCGGCTACACTGACCGTTGCCACCTGGCGATCAACACTAGGCGAATACCGTAGCAATTTCCTAACAAACGGGCCACAGACCACGCGAATCATTACTTCCCCTTCCTTGTTCTAAACTCTCCCATTCACACTCATATACACTTACAAGAATTACACTACCTTAGAGGGTGGGAGACCAGTCGAGAGCGTACGGTAGCGGAGCTCCACTGGGGAGAAATACACGGAGGAAATCTCCAGCTAGCCGATGTATAGGTCGGCATCCGATCTCACTAACCGCCACCTTCCATAATAAAAACAAGCCTTCCACTTACGAAACTAATTACTACAGAAGTTGATACACCCTGAAATACAAAATAATCAATCTACCGATATGCCTCACCACCAACAAGAAATGATGCAAATTCCTTTTAAAATCTTCCAAAAAATTAAAAGGTCTTGTATCTAGCATGCTATTGAGCTACAATACGATAATAAGATTGTTATTGTTTTGAAAAGAATAACAGAAAAACAAGTTCTTTTAATATATAAATCCGAAGTACAGTATCAAAATGCTGTACGAAGCTCGTAGCATTGAAGCTCTTAACATTCCTACACGTAAATTATTGACGATAAAATCATAGTTGATTTCAAATAGAGGAATGTTGAGTTATCACAACACGTTGAAACAATTCTTGTGGACGCAAGATAGAACACGACAAAACATGTCCCAGCAGGATAAGAAAATAAGTCGCGTACTCTCTTCTCTGAAATAATTATAAACAAACCATTTGTGCTTCTTTCAGTGTTGCTTTACAGTTAATTTCGTAATGCGCAAATGGCTCATCTACCGATCACAGGGAATAAGTTTATCGTGGAGCAGCTGTCACCGGCGGCCGCACCAATCCATTTTGAAGAGCTTTCGCGGAGCTTTCCGCCTCCGCCCTCCTCTCGCCACGCCCCTGCCGCCCTCCAGCGGTCGCCGCGCGCACGAAGGCCCGAGCTTATGGCTTCGGCGCACGAACCCCGACGAGCCGCGCCGCGTCGCGCCGCATCGAATTCAATCCTCGGCGCAGAGCGGGCCGGACGGGACGGGAGGTGGCGGGCCGGGCGGGGCGGGAGGGGGCGGGCCGGGCGGAGCGGGAGGGGGCGGGCCGGGCGGAGCGGGAGGTGGCGGCCCGGGCGGGGCGGGAGGGGGCGGGGCGGGAGGGGCGGGCCGGGCGGGGCGGGAGGGGGCGGGCCGGGCGGAGCGGGAGGGGGCGGGCCGGGCGGAGCGGGAGGTGGCGGCCCGGGCGGGGCGGGAGGGGGCGGGGCGGGAGGGGCGGGCCGGGCGGGGCGGGAGGGGGCGGGCCGGGCGGAGCGGGAGGGGGCGGGCCGGGCGGAGCGGGAGGTGGCGGCCCGGGCGGGGCGGGAGGGGGCGGGGCGGGAGGGGCGGGCCGGGCGGGGCGGGAGGGGGCGGGCCGGGCGGAGCGGGAGGGGGCGGGCCGGGCAGAGCGGGAGGTGGCGGCCCGGGCGGGGCGGGAGGGGGCGGGGCGGGAGGGGCGGGCCGGGCGGGGCGGGAGGGGGCGGGCCGGGCGGAGCGGGAGGTGGCGGCCCGGGCGGGGCGGGAGGGGGCGGGGCGGGAGGGGCGGGCCGGCGGGGCGGGAGGGGGCGGGCCGGGCGGAGCGGGAGGGGGCGGGCCGGGCGGAGCGGGAGGTGGCGGCCCGGGCGGAGCGGGAGGGGGCGGGGCGGGAGGGGCGGGCCGGGCGGGGCGGGAGGGGGCGGGCCGGGCGGAGCGGGAGGTGGCGGCCGGGCGGGGCGGGAGGGGGCGGGGCGGGAGGGGCGGGCCGGGCGGGGCGGGAGGGGGCGGGCCGGGCGGGGCGGGAGGTGGCGGGCCGGGCGGGGCGGGAGGGGGCGGGCCGGGCGGAGCGGGAGGTGGCGGCCCGGGCGGGGCGGGAGGGGGCGGGGCGGGAGGGGCGGGCCGGGCGGGGCGGGAGGGGGCGGGCCGGGCGGGGCGGGAGGGGGCGGGCTGGGCGGGGCGGGGCGGGAGAGAGCGGGCTGGGCGGGGCGCGAGGGGGCGGGGCGGGAGAGGCGGGCCGGGCGGGGCGGGAGGGAGTGGGCGAGCGGGGCGGGGCGGGCGAGCGGGGCGGGGTGGGCGGGGTGGGGCGGGGTGGGCGGGGCGGGGCGGGGCGGGGCGGGCGGGGCGGGCGGGGCGGGCGGGCGGGCGGGCGGGCGAGTTGGCCGTGCTAATGAGAGAGGCGCGCCCGCGCGGAACACGCCGTACACGGGAATTGAAGCCACGCTTTTGCATACATTCGACGTGCGTGGTTGTACTAGCTGAAGTGATTGCTAGGTAAGCGAAGGGCGTGTCAACTACCGACTATGAGCATTAGACCTGTATGTGTAGTGCATGAATGAGCACTATCGCGGAGGGGACAGTGTTTCTTGCCCGATGCCACGTGAGATCCGTGGCCAATACTTCGGCGTGTGGAATTTCCTACCTCCAGGTTTCTCCTACAACGGAGCGTCGTCCATGACGGAACCTGCTATAATAGTCCGACTGGTGCCACCACATGTGTGATATAATACAGCGTAGCTAAGGTTTGGTTTTCCACAAGTTTGCAAACTTCCGGCTAAGTTCGTGTGTGTAAGGAGGCAAGAGGGTAAGCGAAGGAAGGGTAAGACGGTAAGTAATGCAGAATGATTGCACGTGGTCTAATGACAGTTTTTTAGAGTACTGCCCCCGCATTTAATTGGTATTAATCCGAGGAACCATGGAAAAATCGCGATCATAGCAGAGGGCTGCTAGAATTCTCTTCGAGATACGGACTGAATTTGACTAAGCTATGTAGCTAAGATCGGTCGAATATCTGCCTTGCCACCCTGGGACTCGAACCCACGAACCTTTCGGTCAGCGAGGCAGCAGAGTCAGCGATGGTCCCATTGAGCTATCGTATTTGTGACTCGGCGTGTGTGAAAAGGCAGTTCCCAGGACTTGTTCCGAACTAAGCAGATCATTCATAATTGTTTGTACATCTTACTTTGATATTTTTATGTCTATTATTGGAACTCTTCGCTTCGACAGCCACAAATACGCGAATACGAATAACACCACGTGTTAGGCGTAGAGTGTAAGTTTCTTACTCAGCAATCCTCACTTATCATATCCTGCGTTATATATTCGAACATTCTGAAATAAAATACAAGTGAAAATCGATCAGTTCTACGGGCTACACATGCGACCTCCGGAAGTCTGGAGAAAAGCTTTCTGTTTACTCCGACTTCCCAACAGGGCGAGCGCGTCCGTCCTCCCTTGCGCAAGCTGCGTCTCGTAAAAGGCTGTGGAATGCTTTGCGTCATCCGTTAGGTTCCACCTTGAACCGCATGCCACCACTGATCAGAAAGCAAATGAGAGGTCCAAGACTCAGAGAGCTCATTCATACCCTTCATAGAACACGACGCTGGCATGGCGAAGGTCAATTCTCATGCTGACGAAGAAACACAGTCGAAAAGTAAGACGAATAATTCAATAAGATGGTCTGAAGTATATTCACTAAGCAGAAGGAGTAGGTACATCTTTGCTTGACTAAAATTTAAGAATATCATATATTTCTCATATCAATTTTGACAGAACAAAGTGACTCAGGGCATCAATTGATGTCACTGCAGTGCCTGTGACCGGGAGATCCAAGAGTTTGAGCCGCGACGGTAACAGGATTTTCGACATTAGCTAGGTCGAATTCAGTCGCTGTCTGGAGTAGAATTCTGGCGACCGGATGCTCTTGTCGGTAGTTTTCCGTGGTTTCTTCGATCAAAACCAAGTGAATGCCGGATAAGTACCCTAACACATTGGGCCACGGACTGCACGCAATCATTCCTTCCTCTTCCCAGTCACATTCTTCACCCCCTTATTCACACTCTTACATGCGTAACACGCGTCGGGAAGCCAATCTAGAGCTTAGAGCTTTCCTCCAGCTCCGGCAGTGTCTCTCTGGTGGGAGATTCCTGGTTGGGGAAAATCCCACAAACGACCTGTAGCTCGGATCTCTCCGTCCAGCGCTGGACGTACCACCGCCATCTCTTGTGATAAAAAATGTTGCACTACACTTACGGGACTAATGACCACAACAGTTGACGCACCCGGAAACACGAAAAAGGCAATAAATTTTTGACAGAATGATCGTGATCCCCTTTTGACTGTGGATCGTTTACTGCATCACATCCTACGTCACGACAGTTAGCAGCTCATATAATGTCCATATATGCGTTTCCCCAAATGGCTTTGGACGATGCGTATATGGCTCTCCGGAATTCGTGTTTACGCATGCCTTGGCGTCAGCCGCAGCTCCTTATGAACGCAGGCGTGCGGTGGCTCGAGCGGGGGGGGGGGGCAAGCGAGCGCGCAATCGACGCTGGCCGTGTCGCAGGCCTCGGGGTTCGTGGAAGCTGCACGCGATCGACGCTGTTGATACGCGACGCTGTTGAAACGCGACGCCGCGCCGCATCGCACACCAGGCGAGCGTTTTCGAACGAGGCCTAGAGACCTTCACTCATGGAATGTGGCGTTTGCGCGCATCCTTTTTGACGGAAGAGTTCACAAAACAAATGCGACTTCCAGCCGTCCGTTTTGGATCTGACTTGACACTAATTCTGCTGTGAAAAAAGTCAGTAAAAAGTAGGAAAACGCTCAATGTGATGGTGAATTCCTTCCGGTAAAATGAGTTTAATGTTTTAGAATGAGCATGATTTCACGGTTTGTTACCTCCACGTTCCTGTGTAATTATTTAGTAGTAATTATAGCATAGTAAGTAATTATAATCAATTGATTCTATTTGTACGTGGGTCAAAGTTAAGAATTGAAACAAGTGGACAAACTAGACTATATCTGAACATAAAGGCGCACAGACTCAGGTAGAAACACTAAAAATGAAAACAATGAATGAAAAAGAAGGCCTTGAGGCAATAACATGCTATGTCGCATTCCTGATGAAAGTGATATATTAGAGTTCTGCGATGTCTCAGAGATGTATCAACATTTTGGGTTTTTATTGTAAAGATTCTTTTCAAGAGCGCAGTGTAATTTATAAATTAATGTTCTTTATTCCAATGCGTAGAATGCAATGTATAAACCTTTACTCGCCTTTTTCTCGAAACTTACGTATTGTGGCATAGCATGTTATTTTCCAGAGGTCTTCCAGACTCGTTTAATACAATACGTCAAAGAAAAATTAAAAACCAGTTGAGTAAAACAGTTTTTCAATGAAACATCGTTGGTTCCGATTTTCATTAAGTTCAGCTTGAGTGTTTAAGTGTATGGAAATATTATGTATTTCCACATTAATAGATGTTAGTTTACTTACAACGAACGAACTAATAAATTGGCGGTATCGGAGTAGATGACGAAAACGTGGGAGGACGGGGAAGGGGAGGAGAGACAACTAGAGCAGAGACAATGTGATGGAGAGAGAGAGGGGATTTCACCCAAAATGTGGATACATCTATAAGACATCGCAAAACTCCAATGTCTCAATTTCATCAGGAATGCGACATAGAATGTTATTGCCTGAAGGTCTTCTTTTTCATTCATTGTTTTCATTTTTAGTGTTTCTGCCTATCTGTGCGCCTCTATGCTCGGATGTAGTCTTGTTTGTCCACTTGTTTTCAATTCTTAACTTTGGCCCACGTACAAATAGAATCAACTGATTATAATTACTAAATAATTACACAGGAACGTGGTGGAAACAAATGCCGAAATCATGCATTAGGAGGGCTAATGAAAGCACTAAGATAGGAACACAACTGCGCCGTTTTTCCGGACGCGTCCCAAAGAGCCCAGCCCGTCCACGAACATCCGCGCCCTCATTGTGAGCGCGGCGGCTAAAACGGGCGGAGGAAATCCCGGGCCGGCGGCGGATGCGGCGGTGCGTGGAGCATGTCCCGCGGGCCGTCTCGCGCAGGATGTCGCCCGCGCGTGCCCATCCGGTGGCGGCGGCGACGGTGGAAATAAAGGCGGAGGTTGTGATGGAGAAGTTGTCGAAAGCAGGGCGATAGTATTGGCGGGGGCGCAACGGACGGCGTGGTGGCGGCGACGGTGGAAATAAAGGCGGACGCGGTGATGGAGAAGTTGGCGAAAGCAGGGCGATGGTATTGGCGGGGGCGCAAAGGACGGCTTAGTGGCGGTGGCAGTGGTAGAGGCGGTGGTGGTGATGGTCTCGGAAGACACAGATGTCGGAGTTGACGGTGGTGGTCGAAGGCAGAGGATGATAGGAGGGATATTGGCGGGGGCGTTTGGGGCGAAATGGACGTGGTGTGCAGAATGATTGGATTAGGTGGAGTGGAGAGGAGGGAATGTCACAGTGGGTAGAATGAACGGAATGGACGGAGTGAGTAGAATGGACGGAATGGGCGAAGTGGAAGGATTAGGCGGAGTCGGCAGAGTGGACGGAGTGGGCCGGGTAGGTAAAAGGACGGAGTGGACGAATTGGGTGGAGTGGACGGAATAGACCGGGGTTAGCAGAGTGGGCAGAGTGGATGGAGAGCGGATAGGGGAGAGTAGATGGAATGGGCGAGGTTTGCAGAGTGGGAGGAGCGAGCTGGGTGGATGGAGGAACGGATTGGGCGGGTTAAATGAACTGGAGAGAATGGGCGGGGTTAGCAGAGTGGGCGGAGTGGGCTGGGTGGATGGTTGGAGAGACGGATTGGGCGGGTTATGTGGACTGGAGGGAATGGGCGGGGTTAGCAGAGTGGACAGAGTGGGCGGAGTGTATGGAGGGTGGGTAGAGGAGAGTGGATGGAATGGGTGGGTTAGCAGAGTGGGGGGTTGTCGGGTTTGGCGGAGGGGGATGGGTGAATGGAGGGACGGATTGAGCAGGTCTGGAGGGAATGGGCGGGGTTAGCAGAGTGGGCGGAGTGGGCAGAGCGGGCAGGGAGGGCAGAGTGCGTGGAGTGGGCGGCGCCTGGGCGTCACACAAGCCGTTTGCGTAGCGGGACCGCCTTCGCGGAAGTGGCCGCCGTAGCACTGGCGACCACCCGCGCCTCACACACGCGGCCCGAAGAGCGTCACGCCGCGCCGAGCGGTGGAGGGGGGGGGCGGTGACAAGCGGCGGAATTCGGAGGACGTGGCGGACGGAATCAACACGCGCCGGACGAGCCCAGGGAAGTCCGCAGCCAGGGGCGCAAATAAGCTGAGTGCTTCTCCTTAAGTTAGTGTCTTTCACGAAAGCGTCGACCGAGGACGAGATTACTCCTGATCTTTAAAAATGAATACAACGACTTAATCTCAGTAATTCATTTCACTTCATTATATATAAAGAGCACACACTTTTTATATATTTTTTGATATCTAATTTCCATCATGAACTCCGCGAGCATCGAGAAAAGTATAAGAAAGGATGTCACTAAAATTATTTGTACTATTATCACTTACATTCGGTGCATACTATGAAAAAACTGAGGTTAAAATATACCAATCAAACAATAGTATGTTTGCATCGAACGGTTAGATTTTCTTTAATAATAGACTTTTCAAATCTAAGAGAAATTAGTCATCATGAGATGTGAACCAATTATCTTAAATGTTTCTCCACATATGTGTAAAATATTATTCGTATGTAATAGTCAATATTTTTGCGTTTTTTTTTACCCAAGTGCTATAAACACTAAGTAAGGTCTCTGTTCTAACATCCTCTATTGCGTTGATGTAATAAAGCACTTTGTTGTAAGCTGCAAAGTACAGACACCCATTCTATTGCAGGAACTAAAATTCGCGCCTCAAATGTATTGGCACGATTGCAAATTTCCTTCATGAACTGCGTAAGTATAGAGATAAATAGGCACAGCAAATTATTTTTGCGTTTCCTTAATTAGTATTGAAATATATTACAAATTAGTTACCGTATTACCATCTTCATATATTCGCTTTTAACTCAAAAACTTACAAGAGCAGTACAGTAAAATATAAATAATTATTTAGAGAAAGGATCATTCACTTGAGCCCTCACATATGTAGAAAACTGAGAGTATGTTAATGTTATACGTCGAAAAATGACGAGATCGAAAATATGAAATAATATATGCTTTCATTTTCTCGATTTGAATGGGGAAATGTTTTTTGCTATAAACCAACATTCAAAATCGTACTGAATATCAACACAATGTTATTTTTAAACAACAAAAGAGCTTTCAAAATCCACATATTAAACAATTCACAAATCAGACATTTCCGTTACCACAGACTCATGTTACACAAAACCGTTCTGTCCAAATGCGAAAAACAAACGTCAAGAAAGATTTGTTCAATCAAAAACATTTCCAATACACACAAAGGTCTTTAAGTAAACACCAAACATTCCCAGACAATATATGCTCAGAGTCTGTTTACTCAAAACGCTCTTCGAAGTTCCAGATATCTGAATATCATGAAAATAGAATCATTGTATAAACAAACGACGAAAGCAGAAAAAGATTAATAAAAATTCAATGAAAAGCGAGATGACACACTCAACTACAATCGTTATAATCACCAGAATTACTACTAGTATCATCAATTTTAGTAGGGTGAGTGAACAAATGAACCCTATCGTAGTAGTATTTTATTCAATAATCGAATTTTATTATTATTAGATTTGTAACGTTGCCCATTCGTTAGCAATTTGCTTCATATTCTCGGTCAACAACATAAATCAAGTGCCTTCCTTCCTGGAATCAATTGAACGCCTGTCAGCAATGTGATGTATGTATGTTCTAAATTTTGCATACATAATTCGAAGTATTTTATCTACTAGCCGACCATTCAAATCGTTTCGAACACCTCGTGTTTCTCGAGATTGTCCCACTGATGTAATTTTTATCTGTCGTCAGCTTATGTTTTAAATCTTTTGTCTGTATTCTTCTTCAGGAATCCCACTGAAGTTCGTCCTCTCATCCGATGAACTAATAACAAGGCACTAGGAAACGACACATGTATTTTCTATCGTATTAAGTGGGGAACGAAATTTAAGAAAGGTCAATGGACCTTCATCTATCGTAGTCGTATGAGCGCGTGATTTACACAATGTGACCTTGTACAAAGCCAAGAGAATAGAAATGATTGGTTCGTAAGCGATTGTAAGAGATCATACCAAAGATACAATTGGGATGAAGTAAATTTTCATGCCTGGTATGATAGCCATAAAATGAACGAGCGTTTTGAAATACTGTTTTATAATGATTTTCATTTTATTAACGCAGTAAGTATTCTAAACAGTGCCCTTAAACTCAATATACTTTCTTTATAAAAACGCAATTAAGAAAATTTTATGATTATTATTCAGTTGATTTAAATTAGATGAGTTATTTCAACAATAAAAGTCAATTTAGAAGGCGATTGCAACTATCTGTTTTTGTAATAGAGAAGGCCTTGGCAGTATCACATCAGTCACTAAAATTACGAAACATTAATTTCACCAGTATGTGAGTCATGATGGCGGTCAATGTGGCCAAACTGCTACATGCTTTATGGTGTCATCCTTTAGGCTGCTTCATGGTCTAGGAGGCGAACACAAAACTGCTCCAAATATTCTACGTTGACTTCAGGGCCCCCTTCGAAAGTTCTCAGAGAGGGAGAGCGCTCCAGGGCAACTTCTATGCGAGTGGAAGGGCGCCGGGTGTAGGGTGGCTCGACGACGGCCGGGGGGGCAGACACCCTCTGTGTTTGATCTCGAAGGAGAATGACGCCATAAATCAAGAAGGGGCGGTCGTTGTTCGAAGCAACCCAAACGTGAAATCAATACGTGGCCCGCCCCGCTCCCGCCCGCGGGCGGCGCACGCCCGCGCCCCGCCGCCCATCGCCCTTCTTCGCCCTGCTTCACCCACCACTGCCCGCTGCCACCCGCCGTCGACTACAGTCCCTAGATAGAGAGAGTAGCGCATTCCATTGTTCCACGGATCCCGCCATTTTATATCTAGTTACAAGAGCCTCCCCTGGCTAGAGTCCCTCGATACAGAGAGTAGCGCATTCCATTGTTCCTCCAATCCCGCCATTTTATGTCCAGTTGACGGGAGAATTAGAAGTGAGGGATATTCTTTGTGTTGAGAACCATGAATATATCCAAAATAAATATTAATATTCTTAAAAATCTGCATTACGTCATCAATTGTTATAATTTCCCTTCTGTTCTTAAATGCTACCTGACGGGGTTGTCGGGCGAGTGGATATTAAATGTCGGTGGTGGCGCTACTCTCTGTACCTAGGGACTCTACCGTCGACGGTCATGCAGCGTCGCGGACGATCACTGCCGCTAGCGATCACTTAACCCTCCGGCGGGCGCGTAGCGGCACTCAGTGCCGCATTCTTACATTTTTTTTGATTTCGTGTAAATAATTGGTGTAGCACTAATAAATTCAGAGTTATTATTTATTCTTTATATTTTCAACCGGATGACCAAATCACGATTTTAGACACTGCCGATCGACCATTATTCATTAGTAATCCCAACTCAGCAACGGTTGCGGCACTCCGTACCGCACGCGCTTTGTCATTTAAGTATAATATTTGCGTATTTTATCCATTAGAATTCTTACTGCTGTTTTGTTACTGAGCTCTATGACCCAGGTTTTATAATACTGACTACTAATTCAAACTTAAATGTTTTGTTTTCGAAAAATGTTAGAAGGCACGTTTGCACCGTATTCATTCCCTAGCACATAACACGTCGGGGAATCACACAAAATCGAAGTTGATAAATGCAGTACGGAGTGCCGCACGCGCCTGTTGGTGGGACATGATGGGACGCGCCCGCCGGAGGATTAAATGTCAATTCAATGAACTATTTTCCGCGGCGAAGCTCAGGCCTTTAGGCCTACTCTTCAGTCTGCCCACTCAAATTCCGCCACGCTCCTTTCACTGTCAGGCAGAGAAATAAGGTATTACTCGGGCGTTGAAATAAGAGATTTGAATTTTGCGTAAAGGCTTCTTTGAGGCTTGAGGATGTTTTACATGCAGTAAATCTACAACATGGGTCAGCCGGATTTACTTCCCCCCGATGGAAGGCGTACGGAGGATTTTGCCCTTAAAAATCCATGGCGTCTATTGCATTTGAACCCGTGAACATCGGTATAACGCTAACCGTTACACCACCGAAGCCAATAAATGTCACTATTTTTCACTCATTTCTATCCGCCTTTGCCCATTTCCGACCGTCATCACCACTTACCACCACCGCCACCGCCAGCTAGTAACGCAAGCTCGTCATCCGCCTCCATTGCTCGCCATTATCTGTCCTCACCCACTGTACCTACCATTTCTTTACTATCTCTGATTCCGTCCACCATCTCCACGTGACATCTTTCGCCATCATCCAAAGTCACCTACCATCTTCTGTCGATCCATCATCTATCCGATGGCACCTGCCACAGTAACATGTTTGGCATAACCTGGCGCTGCCTGCCGCCGCGCAGTTCACCAGCATCCACTTCCACACGTCATCACCCGTCAGAGCTTCTGTCAACCCCGTCACTCATCATTTCCTTGACTCCTTCCGTCACCAGCCGAAGCCCGCCATCGGCTGCTGTCACCTACTTTCACCAGCACGCGAGTACGAATATTTTTTTGCAAACAACTAAAGCAAATGGATAAATGGAACTTAGATTGCAATTTTTTTGCAAACAGCTAAAGCAAATGGATAAATGGAACTTAGATTGCTAGTAGATAAATGGAGGTGTGAAATGTGCATATCTTGTTGTGTATAAATACTTTTGTAGTATGTAGGCGAGTCAAGTCAGTCTGGGTAGGACGTATCTGTACTTTAATGTCTGAAGTATTGGAAATTTCGCGTTTGCTGGACTCAAGAATGTTTTAAGTTAATCGGAAAACCACCGATCAGAGCAGCTGGCAGCTAGAATTCTCCTCCAGAAGTGGCCGAACTAGGCCTAGCCATGTATCCAAAATACTGCTATCGTCAGTCAGTCGACCAGACTGTCACGCGCGCGTTTATATAGACACGGCGCATTTGTCATTAAATCTTTGTGCACTGATGTATTTACAATCGGTTCATTTAATAATTCAATTGTCACTTACGAAGGAACATGACCAAAATAAGCATTTGATTCTATCTAGGGAAAAAGCCATTGAACTTACAAATTGCAGAGTGTTAAATGATATTTCGCAGGGAGAGTTGAGATTGAGAAAATTAATCATTAACATTAACATGTTCACTCCTTTTAAACTCGTGAGCAGGCTAATCACTGTACTGAGGAAAACAGCATTTTGGATTTCATTGCTGGACAAGATGCTCCATTTCGGCGTGATGGGCGATTGTTGAAGCGAGAAATCCCTAGTAATGCATACACATTTTCCATTCCTTTGGAGTTGAAGGCAAATTTATTCATCATTTAATAACTTCCAGTAAATTCAAGCACTAGTTTTTTTGTGCTTGGTCGTCAAAGTCTAAGGAAAAATCATTTATTGCCGAATTGTAATATCATTGAACTCAATATAAACACGGCAATTTAATTTGTTGTGAAATTCACGAATTAGCAAATACAATTTAAGTGAAGCAAGGGAATATACAAAAAAATAGGGTTTAGATACTCAATCCACAATACTCTGGTTTTCAGGGGGCGACGTTGGCTCTAAAGTGATTCTCTCTTCTCCTTCCGGACAGCGCTATGCCCGGCCCGTGACGTCCGTTGGATTCCTAAGCGCAGGCTTCGCGTGCTGACACGAACACGAGCAGAGAGCCGTGATAAACATCGGTACAATACGAAAGTCAACGTGGAACAACGTCCAACAACGTGGAAGCGAGACTGGCACTATTCAATTTAGTTCGAAACTTAGGAATGTGTAGTGAACATGAAATTCTTGTCTAATTTCTTTCCTTTAACTAATGTGTTTATATAAAATTACGAATACAGATGAGTTAAACTCGGAATACGGCATGAAAATTATTTAATAACATAAAATGACGAAATTCTACACATTTTCGACATACTTTTAATGGCAGCCGTTATTGTCTTCGGTTTGATAAGAGAGATATTACAAAGATTGAGAGGAATCAGATCGAAATAAGCATTTTTAATAGGCAACATTAGAGAAGAATAGTTCAGCATTTTTAAAATTGTAGATGAGCAGTAGAATTTGTCAGGAGGGACACGACACACCCTAGAAGAAGCAAAATCACACAATCACTGAATGCTAGGTAGATGCGTTCTCATTTGATGTAAAACAAAGTTCATCTTGATGTAAGAATAAAGATCAGTAATATAACCATAATACGAGACCATCCTCGTGTTTCAGGGCTTTTGCTGTTAAATAAATAATATTGAAATGAGCGGTCTCGGTATTTTTACCTATGCAGTACTTCTGTCAAAGCAAGAGCGGCGCGGGGCGAGGTGGCATGGGGCGTGGTGGAGTCGGGTAGCGTGGGCAGAAGAGGAGGGGAGCGAACAGGCGCGGAATAGTGCGACGAGAGGCGAAGGACGGAGGAGCGTGAAGGGGTGGAGAGAAGCGGCGAGAAACAGCAACAAGGGGCGGGGAGGAGTAGCGCGGCAAGGTTGGGGGGAGCAACGGGGCGGGGAGAAACGACGGGGCAGGAAGGAGGGATTGGGCTGGGAGAAGCCACGTGTGGCAGGGAGGAGTGTAACGTTTCGTACATTCCGCACATGTTCATTTACATTTTCGTAAACAAGTAACGGATGATGTACTTTACTTGTTTAAACTAGGTTAGGAACTGATATATTGAGAATGAATGGAGACAGAGCTTTGAACGAACGGATGTTCCTCCAACGAAAATTGTAATATCCTAATATTATGCAAGGTATAAAGATTGAACATGTTAAAGTACTTAAGTATATTTAATAAATATTTGGAAAAGAAAACCTACAAGAGATTGAAATAAAATATTATGAAAATAAGAAATTGAAGCGTAACTACATTAGAAAGTAAGGAGCAGCCGATGTTATAAAAGAAAATTGGTGGTAGACACGGAACGTTACAGGAGCAAAGAGAAGGAACTATGGATGATAGAGGAGCGATAGGGAGGTGAGGAGCGAAAGGAGGGAAGAGATGACGACTGGTAGAGGGAGCTGCAAGCAGCAGGGTGAGGACGAGCAACGGGACAGGGTGGAGACACACGGTGGGGAGGAGCGACGCAGTGAGGGGCGGAAACGGAGAGGGTAGTGTGGCGTCACGAAGGTTGCAATAATACACAGACGAGAGTGAGTTTAACTTATTGCCATCCCCTACCGAAATAACCTTAAGTACAATAGTTAAGTAAAAGAAATAAATCGATCCTACTACTAAGAGTAATACGGATACTACACCCTCTACGTAATTATCGAATAAATCCTATCGTGTGAAGCACTTCAGAATTCCTACACGACTCGTCACTTGAGTCTCACTGCATCACGACAAAGTACATTGCCGGCCCTAGCCTCCGCGCACGCGGTCCGCACCCCACCTCCGCCTCCGATCTGCACAGGTCGACTGCTTGAAGCGAAAGGGGCCGGTGGAGCGTCGTAGCCCGCCTAGCTTGGTTGGGCCGCGCCCTTCCATCTTTCTCTCTGGGCTTTTCCGCCTACGTCACATCCTGACACCCCACCCAACCGTGTTGTGCCATGCAGTCGCCCTGTTGTCACATCTATGTTTGTGCACGACGCTACAATAGGAAGGACGGCATAGGGAGGAGCGACGTAGAGCGGTTTGAAACGGAGCGAGGAATGGCGGGTGGGGGGCGGCGGCGGCAAGGTGGGGGACGGTTCGACTCTCCGCTGGACGGGCGAATGCCTCCGCGATGCGATGGCGTGCCGCCCCGCGGGGAAACACGAGGCCGTAATCCGCCTCGCTGCACGCAACGCACGCCTCTCCGCCCCGAGCCCTCCCGCCCTCGGCCACCTCGCTCGCAACTCCCCCGCTCCCCGCCCCGCGCTTCGACGTCCCGCTCCCCACCCCCGCTCCCCGCCCCCGCGCTTCGACGCCCGCTCCCCACCCCCGCTCCCCGCCCCCGCGCTTCGACGCCCGCTCCCCACCCTCGCTCCCCACCCCCGCTCCCCACCCCCCGCTCCCCGCCCCCGCTCACCCGCCCCGCTCCCCGCCCGCTCCATGCCCGCTCCCCACCCCCGCTCCCCAGCCCCGCTCCCCGCCCCAACTCCGCCCCCCGCCAACCCCCCGCCCGCCCGCCCCACCGCCCCGCCCCCGCTCCTCCCCTCCCCGCCCCCGCGCTTCCACGCCCGCCAGGCAGCGTTCGGAAGCTGAAGGAAAATTGTAGCAATTGATGAAGTTAGGAAAATTTTCAAAATTATTAATATTGATTTGAGATAGATCCATGGTTCTCAACACACAGAATATCTACAGTTCCAATTCTTTTAACAACTGGAAGTAAAATGGCGAGATCGGTGGAACAATGGAATGCGCTTTTTTTTGTATCTAGGGGACTCTACGCCTTCTTTCAACACCCTCCCCCTCGGGTCGGCATTTCTCTGCTCCGCCAACTCCTCGCCGCCCCCGCCGCTCCGCTTCGTCTTCTCTCCGGTTGCGGACTCCGCTTCACCCGCATCACGTGAACTTTAATATATATTTTTTGTAAATTTCTTTATAGATATTTACACCTTTGATAACCTGAAGATGACAAAAAACATTTGTCGGAATGTGTTTTGAAAGAATGTGCTTTAAGAAATGAACCTGTTCTTATGTGAATTACGTAAATGAACTGTTTTAACACTGTCTCTAATTAAGTTGGAACTTATTCTTTTATGTGAACGTGAAGTTGAACTTTCCACCTCTCGCCCACAACTCATTCCTGTGCAGCGCCTTCCTTACTTAGT
Organism: Acheta domesticus; assembly: GCA_031308135.1. NCBI lineage: Eukaryota > Metazoa > Arthropoda > Insecta > Orthoptera > Gryllidae > Acheta > Acheta domesticus. Next base: position 136,235,075 of record JAHLJT010009355.1, read on the forward strand.
CCTCTACCCTCGCAATTTCTAGTTGCCGTGTCCTCCTTTCCCTCTTTTTTTACCCCTCCATTTTTTTGCGCGCCACACCACAATCCTTCCGGTTCCATTCCTAATTTCGTATCCTACCTGCCGCCCTCTACCACCACCCCCACTTTCTGATCCACAAAATTTGATTATTTCGTGATTTTGGGCGGTTAACTGCTAATGTTTTTATTAGGGAGGTGGCGGTGTTGTTCCCATCGCTAAATGGTAAGATTAGGTGCAGACCTACAAGTCAGCTTTATTACGGATTTTCCCCAACAAGGTATCTCCCTTCTGTGGGGCAACCGTCCCAGCCGGGACAAGTTCTAAAATCTCGACTAGTCTCCCAATATACGTGGTACAGTAGTGCATGTAAATGTATGTGTAAGTAATGGGTCATGTTAGGGCAAGGAAGAGGAATGAAAGATCACGCGCGATCCATGGTTACTTGTTAGGGCGCTGCTCCAACATACACTTGGTATTGATCGGAGAAACCACGGAAAACTACTGACGAGAACAGCCGGCCGCTAGAATTCTCTTCCAGACAGCGGCTGAATCCGGCCTAGCTATCAACCTAGTGTCGAAATGTCTGCCCCTGGCGCGACATAAAACCCTAAGTCACCAAGAGACCCTGCTCTTCCACAAGATGCCAAGCTCTGCAACCGTGCCCCCAGAGAGTGCAGCCACCCGCCACCAGCAGCAATTACAGCGGCAGCCACTCCTCGCCACACACCACTTGACCCAACAACTCCGCGTCTCTCTTCGCGCAGTGCGCCTCCCGAGGCTTCCCAGCCACCTCCCACGGCGCGCGGTTTCGCAGGACCCCCTCTCCTCGCACCTTCCCACCCACGCCCACCCGCCTCGCCGCGCCTCACACTTCGCACGAACTTGGAATTACCCCGCAGCCGACGCGGGCTGTAACTTACGTAACGGTCGAGGCCAAGTCCCTTACACGAGACCTACGAGCGACCGCAGAAAGGAATTTGCATAAGGAAAATAACAATCAGGCTGTCAGGCGTAAAACATAAGACGCTTATAATTCATAATTTCGATGTATCTAGATTATTCAGTCTCCTGTCGTATGCTTCCGTTTTAATAATAAGAAATAAGTAATAAAAAGAAATGTATTCTGGAATGAAAAGGCAATAAACAATTTTGAAATGATTATCCGCTTATCCAGATTGCATACGTCAAGATCAAATTCCCTGTTAAATATTTTCAACAAAATTCGGTGTCGTTTCCAAATAAAAGTTCATGTTTTCGTAATTTTAAGCGATATTGTTTATAATTGGTGTATTAAATGGCTGGTAAATGTTAACAAATTGCTTGTAATGACTAAAGAATAAAAATAAATGAAAACAAAATTACAATTGCTCTATCGATAATAATTCCCGTTTTTCTGCGCATTGATAAGAAATATATTAGCGTTTCATTCAGAGAAATTTAAGAAGCATTATTTTTTATCCACTTGGCATATTGAGACGTTTGTACACCTGAATAACACAATAAAAATTTGCAATTCAAAGACTTGAAATCTGATCCGCCAGGTTTACTCAAAACATCTGTGGCTGTTTTATCAGCTATCGTTGCTATAAAATAGCCGCAAAAAATATAGAATTTTGTGGCTGACGATAAGTGTCCTTCTTTGACTTTACGTGTTGTGGTATTTTTATATATACCGTAAAGCTCAAGTGAACATACAGATAACTGTGATCCATGAAAAGTACGTTTTATAGACGAATGGATGTATTACCGTATTAAATTTGTACGCTTGAATACATTGAAATGTGTAGTTTAAAACAGTATCAGAGAAAGACCATCTAATCAGATCAACTGAGTCACCATGACTGTTCCTTTTATCTGCAGTAGCACCTCCCTCCAACCAGGCTCCGGAAGCGTCAAAGACCTCGTCAAGCACCGCGAGCCAACAAATCGACTCCAGGCACCCTGCGCACTCCTCTGTAGTGCCGGCGCCGGGCCCCGGGTCTCAATTATTAAAACCAACACGCCTCAAGTGGGGGCGACGACAATAGGCGGCGACGCCGGCGGTGGAGGCGGGAGAGGGGGCAGCATCTGCGCAGCCCATTATCCGTGCGTGGAGTGGCCGCGCGCAGAGTGGAGTGGAGTGGAGTGGAGTCGACGGTCGCGGAGGGAGGACAAACAAACGACATCGGATTACATGGTCGGCACGTGGCCTCCGGACCAGGGCAGCCCGCCGCCTCTGTTCGCTGGCGACCGCCTCGCCCTTTCGTTTCCCAACCACGTGCTCTTCATCTTCGTCGTCATAGCTATTACACTTCGGTTTTTCTTTCTTGGCGCACGGGTGTGTGTCAATGAAATGGAATATCTCACGGTATTTCGCGTCGTTCTCCGTTGTGCCGCCAGGAGTCGCATGATCGCCAGCACTGTTCGATACTGTCGCAATCATGCGACTCCTAGCGGCACAACCGAGAACGACGCGAAATACCGTGAGGTATTCCATTTTATTGACACACACCCATGCGCCAAGAAAGAAAAACCGAAGTACAGCATCGCGGTTGTCATCGTTGGTTTCGTCGTAGACTTCATTTTTTAAAAATAAGCTTTATTTGATTGTTTTTTTATGAAGGTAATTAGCGACCTTATAGACCTGTGGTATCAAGGTCTTCTACTGGTGGCTGTGGCACGCCTCTCGGCACCGTGCCATGCCACGAACTTCTCTGCGCCACTAGCGTCGGGAGAGGAAACTATTAGTAACGCTGCCGTTTTACAATAGTGATGGCGTTGTCTCTGGTGTCGAAGAGAAGAACCACGTGGAGGGGCGATTTCGTTGTGGCACTCATGCCACGGATTCCCGCACATGGCAACGACCTTGACAACACTGGTACAGACAATTGTTTATAACAACATAATGTAACATCTTTTAGAAATTTGAAGACAGTATATATTTGTGATGTTTTAGTACGTAAACATGAAAGCAAGTCGATAATGAATGTTTCGTACGTAAGTTTGAATACACAAGGCAATCGTCATTGTTGTGATCGTAGTCACTGTCGTGTTTGTCATGGTATTTGTCTTCGTCCTCTTCTCCCTTTTCTTGGACGTTGTCATCGTTGTCGACGTTGTTGTACTCCTAGTACTCGTCGTAAGCGTAGTTGACAGACGCAGTCCTCGACCTAAACGTCTTGAGCTCGTTGTGTACCCGGAAATAATTTATCCTATTCGGACATTAGTGTCGAGAGTAAAGTCAATACTGAACTTCTGACGAGGTTAGACAATTTGTGTATGCACCGCTGATTTGTAATTATCTGACATTATCGTTTGCTTGCTAATGAAGAAAATCTGATTACCCTGACATTTGACGTGATGTTTGCAAATGAAAGATAATTTAAGGAGTAATTATATATAATTTAAATTTATAATTAACATTTATTTTAAATTCTTCCGCAACTTATTTTTAACTAATTAATTACCCAATTAACTTTTCAGCACGTCGTCCGAATTTATTAACTAAACTTTGCTACTAACACGCAATCTAAAACATTATGAATTTGATTGCTATGGTACAAATCTCGTTCTCATTTCTTCTCTTGCTAGTTTTGTTCTCGCAACTTCAAGGTTTTTAATATTCCAAGCACATACCAAAATATACCTGTTGGTCAGAGAGTGGTATAAAACAAACCACTAGCCGTATTTCAATAACTTGGAGGAGATATCGTATTCCCTGTGCTACCTCAGACATATATTCCAATTATGTTGTAATATGCTCGTAATAGTGTATAAAGATGTTTTTAAAATATTTTTAAAAAAAAGCTTTAAATACAAAAACTAGTAGATCGGCTCTGTACATGCCATTTATATCAGTGCCTATTACTCATCGTATTCACTAAATTCATTAAACATGGGCAGTGGCCAAGTAGGACTTTCCTGGGAGGAAGAGGCTATAGGTGTAATATTCAGCCGACTAAAAGTGTCCTCATAAACGATTTTTCATTTCTGCTGAATTTGAAACGTATTTTTTTGTGATTTAGCATAATTATTTGAACATATTCAATTTACATATTGACTTTCGTTACTATGGAAAATTATTTTAAAAAAATATTTCTGAACGTATTAACTGCTTCGGCAAGGGAGTGGGCGCTGGAGCATCACGAGTTCCCCCTCCCACTCCGGTGGATACGCCACTGAAAAGAGCAAAGCAAAACGTTAGGAGCCACGCCGTAATCGAATTCATACGCTCCTTAGCATTTCCCCGTACCCACTGGGCCACATGTGGAAGTTCTGGGAAACTTATTTAGCGCGCGCACAAAAAGCCCGCCCCCTACCCCCACCCCCTCTCCCCGGGGGACAATGACGCAGAGCGCGCGCGCCGGGCACGCCCCCACCCAACCACCACCGGAGCCCCGGGGCGAAGGGGCGATCGCTCGAATGCTCCTTAATGACTCGATATTGTCACCGCACAATCGGCCTACTAGCGCGGGCCTTGTGCGTGCTATCGATTCGCAATACATTGCCACCTCTGAATCTACTCTGGGAATGTGCCGTTCCCGAATTCTTTGTTCCCGCATTTATCCCAAGAGTGCTTTCAGAATGAATCATGCGTTGCGATGTTCAATTGAATTATAAATAATTTATATCACTGTTTGGACAATGGTCATCGCTGCAAATGACTTCAAAAGATTTTAATACTGTAAAGTAGCATAATAATATTTCCTCTGCACTTCCAGTAAATCACTCAACTTCGCATACTGAATTTTGTTCAGATTATGCCTAAAATCATAGTGAAAATTAACCTTTATAATTTACACATGATTTAAGTAGTTTCATTGGTACACCGGCCTCCTTTTTTCTGAATGGGATTTCATTGGATTGCTTCACGTGTTCAAATACATGGTACATCAACGAAGTCGTATAAATTTAGAATATGTAATCAAAGAGAAGTAAAAGCTTTCATTTACGGACAAAAGAACCCAATGACATTTTCCGTAACTCGTCCCACCCAGATTTGTCACTTTCTAGACGTTGATTAGGAGATTTCAATGGAAACTAAAAAAACACGTGAACCGTATCCTGGGTTTCCAATAAGCTTTGAAGGGCTACTGAATAATGTTGATTGACATGGAGGGTGGAAGTCAGTCGACGTTTCGTCACTCTCATCGTCTGAATCCTGATTGAGCAGCGAAAAAATTGTGTGAGCATACAAAACGTAATGATTTATCTGCTAAAGATAATTGGATATTCACGAATTAATTGCGCAAGTTTTTACAAAAAAGTGAATTCTGACACAATGCGGTACATTTTTTACTAATAATAAGTCAAAAGAATACACTTTTTAATCATGAAAGGAACTCGGAATTAAAGATATTGCAAATATTTCATGTCAAAAATAATGGTCGTAAAAAAGGTCGTATTTTCTTTAAATGAAGAACAAATTACAGAAAAGTTACATATAGTGTCCACAAGAAAAAGAAGATACTATCCAAGCACTGAATAAAAAAAATGAAAAAACCCGATCGAGATTTGGAAACCCCCATCAATAGTAGCAGCAAAGTGAAAATCATACATCGAAATTAAATATACGAACAATATGGGGAAAATTATCTGATGAACGAGCGTGGTTTTAAAATTACCCCCATCATACAGCGAACTACATGAATTACAAAATACAAATTAGGAGCGAAAATTACAGGTTTCAAATTACATTCGAAACATTCAATGCGAACATTTTAATACTTCGTTATAGTTAATAATTCGTTATCCTCCCAGAAGTACTCCAATGAACCTATTATGCTCCTCTTCGCGGCCGCGGTCTCGCAGTAGTGCTCCTGATCTCTCATCCGCGTTGCGAACAGGCCGCCCCAGGGCGCGCCGCGAAGTGCGAGTCGAGCGATTAACGTGACTCAAGGCGTGCCGGGCCCCTTGATTAGCACTTCTTTCTGCGGAGCCAGGGCGCCGCCGCAGCACGAAGCGGGAAGGGGCAGGGCGGGGCGGGGAGGAGAGGAGGGGAGGGGAGGGGTGGGGCGAGTGGGATGAGATGGGGTCGGGAGAGTGTGGCGTGGTTCCCCGCGCGGATAATCAAATTCCTCGCATGAGCGACGCAGACCAGACAGCCCCCCTCGTCCCCCCACCCAGTGGTCGCCAGCAAGGCAAGCCGCTGGGAGAATGTGATATCGTCTTTCATTACTCGGTGCCGTGTCAACTATATATAAATAATAAAGTTACTAAGAGGGTTCGCTGCTTTGTGGCAAGAGTCATTTGAAAGCGTCAAGCTTTAACGGATTTGTAAAGAAATGAAGCACGCGAATGGCTTCAAATAGTAATAAAAATCGGATTATTCCACTAGATATACTACATAACCCTTTCACCCAAACACATATCGGTTCTTGGGATATTGTTCCTGTCCAGCAGTCCTTTGCATTTTTTGACTAGTAGTACACCATACAAAGAGCACATACCAAAAGTAACTGATCTCACTGATGATCTAAGGTCGGTTCGATGTACGAAACAAAGTGATTTCGATCTGGCGTGGCACATGTATTTGTACACATATTTAATGTAGTGAAATCATGAAATGTTTAGAAACTAATTTAAAAATGAAGTGTCAGTTGTGAAATGGATAGAAGCGAATACGATTAAGCTATATAAAGTTTTCAAATAGCTTTAATTACCTTTCAATTAGCTATTTTTAAATCCTCCAAATCGTAGCATTCCTGAAAAACATTCTAAATAAAACGAGTATACTGTCATTAGAAGAAAGTTAATTCGCATTCTAAAGAAGATTATTGAATATATTTCTGTAACTTGTAGAGTTCTCAACGACGAGTAAATTTGATGCAAAGCGACTGCCTAAAGAATGCGTTCATTCTAATCTTAAACTAACACTTCTAACAAAAACATTCATTTCACATTTCAATGAAAATCACATTCCGCGCTGATGATCTACAATAATTTAAAAATACCATTACCTGAATCAATGTAAACACAGAAATTATAAAATTCAAAGCAATTTCACGTGACTTTGAGGTTCACAATAAAATATAATCATATCAAAGATAATTCCACAAAGGGAGAAATACTTCATCTGCGGCAAAGGAAATTCCAAAAACACATTTCCTTTTGAAAACGAAAAGTTTCCCGCCGCCATCGCATTTGGCTAATTAACCGTCGAGTGTGGCGGCTAAACAATGACGAGGTGCGTTCATTAAATTTACGCGTCATCTCCGTTGCAGGCGCCGCACCACGCCTTCCCCATCCTTCCCGCCGCACCTGCCAATCCAACCACTTTGACCGTCCCCGCCGTCCCCATCTTTCTGGCCGTCCCCGCTTCCCCTGCCACACCTTCCGCCCCCCTCCGCCGTCCCTTCTTTGCCGTCCCTCCTCTCCTGACGATATATCCTTTACTGCAATCCCCTGCTTCCCTGCTTACCAGTCGTCCCTCCTCTCCTTCCGTCCCCTCCTCTCTTGCCGTCCCCTCCTCTCCTGCCGCCCCCTCCTCTCCTGCCGCCCGCTCCTCTCCCGCCGCCCCCTCCTCTCCCGCCGCCCCCTCCTCTCCCGCCGCCCCCCTCCTCTCCTGACGCCCCCTTCTCTCCTGACGCCCCCTCCTCTCCCGACGTCCCCTCCTCTCCCGACGTCCCCTCCTCTCCTGACATCCCCTCCTCTCTTGACGTCCCCTCCTCTCCTGACGTCCCATCCTCTCCTGCCGTTCCATCCTCTCCTGCCGTTCCCTCCTCTCTTGCCGTTCCCTCTTCTGCAGTCCTCTGTTTTCCTGCCATCCACTGATCTCTTGCCTTCCCTTCCTCTCCTGCCGTCTGCTGCTGTCCTACATTCCCCTCCTTTCCTGACGCCCCTCCTCTCCTATCATCCCCTTCTCTCCTTTCGTCCACATCGCCTTGCAGAACTATTCCCGTCAACCCTTTCTTCTTCATCATTCTCGCCGTCCCCTCCGCGCCTTCCTCACCCGCTCCCACTCCACCCCCCAAATCAACCACCCCCGCCTCCCTAGTCTTGCTCTCGCAGTGGCCACGCGTTTTTGCGCCCTGCATTCCGGGGCCCCGCGACGGCATCCGGGAGGGCGGTTGCCAGGGGGTGCGCTGCAGCAATGCAGAGCCGCACCCTCCCACGCTGCATGTACGGCGCCGCCCGCGCCGATCCCCGCGCGCCAGCTGGCAGCCAGTGGGCAACGCGCTCGCTTTTGCGCCTACGCCATGCGCGCAGCCCGCTCGGTCTACACAGGGAATGCTGTCAGGCGGACAATGGGGTGTCCCCGCCGCATGGTTTTTACTTTCCCGCATACTGCATACGTAGTACAGAGAACGTTATGTAATGCTGCAACTACACGCACCGTTTTTTTCGGCAGAACCTTTCGTAATATTGTAGCTTCCTTATACTGAAAAAGTGGCTTGTTCCTATAAGCAGTAAATTACTTCTTCTAACACAGTGTTGTCAAGGTCGATGCCACGAGCGGGAGTCCGCGGCCTGAGTGGGGTTATTACTACTCGTAATATAGTTCCCTTTCCCGACGCTAGTGGCGCAGAGAAGCTCGTGGCATGCTACGGTGCCACGACGCGTTCCACAGCCACCAGTAGAAGACCTTGACACCACTGCTCTAACACGTTGTGTAGTCATAATACATAAGTTTTGCGAGTCCTTGATACTGAACAATTGGTTTACTGCAAAACGTCTGCATGTCCGTCCCTCTGTCCGTCAGTTTGTCAGCAATGATAGCGGCTGAAGCGTAAGTAGAATTTCCACCAAAATTGATATACCCCGAACGATCTGGATGGTGTCTCGGTCTCTTGAATTGAAACGAATATTTTAATTTTTGGGAGTACTTTCCAAGAAGCCTCGAAGGTATTTTGAATGTTTTCTCAAAAATTCATCCAAAGTTTTAGATTTTTTATGGGTAGAAGAAAGGATGCTTGTAAAATGACGCAATTCTGATAACCTCTTATAATTTTCACAAAATATCTTAACACTAAAGGCTGTTCAATGAGTTAACTCTCTTAGTAGATCAAGTGGTTAGAGAAATTGGGCATAAGCCTGGAAGTGAGGAGTGGATTCCTGGCTGGGGAAGTAAATTATAAGAACAATCAAACATCATTTACAGCAATTAGTTCTGCTACGTTATTCTGCTATCGGGTTTTAACAGTAGTTGGCAATTGTGAAACACATTCCTTCGGAATTGTTAAATTAACAAATGTGAATGTTATCATGGTAATTATACTTCTCAGCTAACAAAGTAGAAAATCTTAATTGATCGCGGTTGGAACTGAATCCGGCGAGAGATTAGTATGGATTTTTCTTCTCTAATTTAAATCGAAATCCTTCAAAATTTTCCGGACAGTGTGGAAAGTATGCAATACGGCTGCTCTTTGGATATGACTTAAAAGTTCTTTAATATTGAGATGATCTAATTTAGTCAATCATTTTGCTACTAAACAGTTTGTCGAAAGTACCATTGGAACAATTTTGACTACTGTATGAAAGCTAGAATTCCTACGAATGTTCGTCAACACGCATTTTTCTTTATTTGCTGACCTCGATACTTCTCCTCGAACATTTCTCTAAACCAGTGGTGTCAAGGTCTTCTACTGGTGGCGGTGGCACGCCTCGCGGCAACCGTGCCATGCCACGAGCTTCTCTGCGCCACTAGCGTTTGGAGAGGGCACTATTAGTAACCCCGCCGTTTTGCAATAGTGATGACGTTGTCTTTTGCGGCGGGATTATGAACTGCATGGAGAGGCGATTTCGTCGTGGCACTCGTGCCATAGACTCACGCTCCTGGCATCGACCTTGACAACACTGCTCTAAACAGTAACCCGTACTATTCTAACTCGTTTTTATTCTTCGAGCCACGTCGAAAGCCGGTCCCAAGCTCCCACTTGGCCCCTCTACTTATCTTCTTTTCAACGGGGGTTCTCAGTGCCTGCATTTGACCCGCTCTCCGTCTCTTCGCAGACCCCTTGGCCACCGCCAATCTCCTGCGGTGACCTCGATTCAAAGGGCGGAGGCGGGGCGCGGGCGGGCGCGCTCTGCCGCACGTTTTGTTTTTCGCAGAACAGCGCAGCGCGGCGCGGCGCGCGACGCAATTATTCATGCTAATGCGAGGCACGGCCGCCGGGAGCGCTGTGCACATCGCCACTGCCGCTTCCGACTCCTAACTCTAACTCCCACCCCCTCCTCGTCATCCTCCCCCTGCCCTCCCCTCGCAGCTGCAGCATCCCACGACGTTGTAAAGCACTCACTGGTTCCCAAAACGCAACCCTATGGTTTCACCAACAAGAGGGTCCTTAAATTATTAATGATTCCTGCAAAATTTCATTTTTGATGGATGTTTGTAGGCACATCATTAATGTCTCCTTCCGAAAGGTGAACCTCAACAAATTTCACGAGGCTATATCAAATGCAACATTTGATTGTTTTATGTCATTTTAAATATTTATTTGAAGTGAAGTTAATTATTATAGTAATTTAATATTATTTAAAAATTTAAAATAAATATGACGCGAATGTTGTACTTGACTTTACCCTGCGGTTTGAACGATAGCTATGGGATGTACCTTGAGAATAAATGAACAATTTTCTCTTAAACTCACAATGTCCATTCCACGGTCAAAACCATAACCAGACTCGTTATTTGGGATAAAATTATCTTATTATATCGTATCGTATTTCGGGGTAGATTGTTAAAAGTTTATTTCATGTTTTACGGAATAATCACTGCACTACAGGTCACTATAGAATGATCAACTGAAGAAGAAGAACAAGAACTTATCATAGAAGAACTTATCAAGAACTTATCATAGCTGCATCAGCCCAATGTTCTCGCATTTTTACTTTTCCGCAGTATACTATAGTGTAGGGAGGAAAAGCATTGGAATCAGCTCATCAACAAGAACTAAAGATTTTGGTTCTAAAATCAATGTTTAAGTTTGTTTGGAGCTCTCATTATCTACACACGTCATTGCACTTTCTACAATGTAACAACTCTCGTTAACGTAACTCTACATAAATATGTGATATATTACGTTTTTAAATTAAAGCGAATTGCAACATTGCGAATAACAATCTATATTCTACTACAAACTACATGTACAAATCTTTGAAACCATAAAACATTTCAATTACTGTTATAGAAACATATTCAACTAGTGTTCATAGTAAGTATTCATCGTTCATTGTTCCAGAATTTGTAAACTCCCTTATTTCATTAACTTTTGACAGTAAGTACTGAATAACAAGAAACAATATTTCGAGGGTCTTCAATTTTCCGTACAATGCATATGTAGAACTTTTTGCAGCTCTTGCTTTAGTTTGATATGATGCAAGGGTTCAGCTAGTTTATATTTATTTCGGCATCTGCCCTATAGTTCCAACACTAAAGCCAGAAATGTCTTTCTTAATGCAATGTATCTCTCAATTAAACGGCGTTTGGCAGAACGCGACAAACGCACAAAAATTAAGCAACGGTACTCTTTAGACAAAAGAGGAGCATTTCTTTGATTTTCAAAATAACCAATCGTAGGTATTCTTCATTACATTATGAAAAATTAATGTAAACAGGGTGCAAATACACTCCCGCAGCTACTTTATTTTTGACGTGGATCTATGCTGTGGTTTTTAAGATGTGTTTGTTAAGATGTGTTCCAACCTTCCAAGCCATTTTTCAACCATATTAATTCTTAAGGTTTGGGTGATTTCTCCATAACTTCACCAATTGTAGATGTTTAAAATTGATGTCAAGCTCTTTTTTAAAAATATGAGTAATTGTTGAGTAAGAGTAAGAGTAAAAAAATTTGGATAAACCGCGCATCCCCACTAATTGTGTTATATCAGGCTGTTACACCATTAATCCAGTGAGTCTGAATGCACGAGGATAGAAAAGACTTTCAAAGGTAATTTAAGTTGTTTAAATAAAAAGTATATAAAGGATGTCCCATTATTTTAAGACTATAAGTGTCGAACTTCACTTCTATATCCGTTCTGACAGGAAAAAGTAAACGTTGATGACATCCAAATGTGAAATTTGATATTCTTTTATATTCGAAACGTGTCAGGACGCTGACATATTTGAAAAAGCTGCTGGTGGTGTCAAAGGTTTCGTAGGGTATGAAGAGAGAGACTAATGTCGAGTATTAAAATGTTGAGTTCACTGCTTTATCAATAATATTTCATTCCCTTCGCAAATGCCACGAAATTCACGTCTCACAATATCGGAGTGCAATAACATCGAACTGAGAAGTTCATTTAAGAAACACAATAAGTATTATATTTCCACTAGAAAGACATACACATGAGAAACGTTCATGAACAAAATACATTTCTCATACATACAACAGAAGATTAAAAGTTGTAAAATTGAACTTGTTTCGTTTTTACGTAATCTCACTCACAGACATATTGGAAATTTGAACTCATTGGTACTATTGTTTCGTTTCGCAAATACCCCCACGTTCCCGACCCACACTAGAACGTCAAAACTATCAAGACAATTTATAAAGAGAGTTACCCTCCCTCTCCCAAAACGATTCATATTCACAATTTCCAGCGAGTAAACAGCGCGGAAAAACAAAGCTGTGCCAACGCCAGAGCCGTCGATGTTTCCTCATTTGCGGGGGCGGGAAAACCTTTCCGGTTTAGTTTTGGCCGGAGACCGAAACAAAAATAGAACAAAGCGGAGACCGGCGGCGCGCTCCGGCGGCGAGACTGTGAAACAATAATACAATACGCAACTATTCCAATTAGAGGTCGAATAACACAGAACCGCGGGGATTTGCGGGCAAACAAACAAGCAGCCACGCAAACAGGGGAACTAGCGCACGCACACGCGAGGGAGAGATAGACTCCGCGGCGGAATGTACTTGCATTCGATTGGGGCGGAAAAGAACGTTTTCAATGAACAAATTCCGCACTTAAATTCGTTCATCGTAGTGCATAGAAACGAAAACCTTTTAACGGAGTTAGGAAACATTGGAAACACGCGGCGACAGACGTAAAGGCAACGCCTTAGGATTGTTTGATTGACTGATTTGTTTCTGGACACATTAACTGCTCTGGTCATTAGTATCGTTAGTGCAGTGAATGTTTTATCTTGGGAGGTGGCGGTTTCTCGCTCCCTCTCTGTTGGGCGAGTTCCATGTGTGGTTTGTCGCCGGCCTACACGTCGTGCGGAGGATTTCTTCTTCAGCTATCTCTCCCAGCGTCTCACCGCCCCAGCATGGACAAGATCTAAGCTCCCGACTGCCGATGTTTGAGAGTACAGTGCATATAAGTGTAAGGTGTGTATAAGAAGAGAGGATAGGGCAAGAAGGTGGAAGGAAAGATCGTGTACGGTCTATGGCTCGTTTATGAGGGTACTGTTGCGGCGTTCGCCTGGCAATGATCGGAGAAACCACGGAAAACTTCCGACCAGAGCAGACGGCTGCTAGGATTCTCCTTCAGACAACTGAATTGAAACCAGCTAGTTAGATAGTCTCGAAAATTCGCCAACGTCAGGACTCGAAAACTAAGACCATCGGGTCAGATTCCCTGCTGAGACAGCGGCTTCCAGCTTAACCGAGTACGAAGTCTCAGGCATACCGGTGATTAGGGTTCGAACATGGCCAGGTCCCATACATTTGTTTCATGTGTTTAGAATAGGTGAGTTTGTGACGCCTGTCGGATTCGAATTTGTAGACAGACTGCTCTGATGAGGTGGTCTGAGGTTTCTCTGGTAACTTCCAAGCGAATGTCAGACAGCACTTTACACATCTGGTCTCGGACTGCCTGCGATCTGCTCTGGCCCTTGCCTCATCTTCCAATCTCCAATCCGCACTACGTGCCAAGTGGGGAGTATATCCCGTCGTACCTCGCACATGCCAACGAGGAGGTTTTGAAGTTCCAGCAATTGCTCAGAATTAACGGTAGATAGAAAAGGGAAGATTAAAAAAATTGGATACACGATAATAGTCTGATAATCTGGTAACGTAAACACAAATGACCTTTTGCATCATTTTACCAAGATGCAGATTCAAAAACTTTGTGAAGTCAAATAATGTAAATGGTATAAGAAAGTCTTATAGTTTAGGTGAAAGAAGATGAGATTTTGTTTAATGAGTATATAATAAAAATTTGGCATTTAATGTTTCGTATCACAGTTTGCAGTAATGATAGCAATTTGAAGTAGAAATAAACTGGATAAACACAACCATTGGTGTGCGTACAGGAGGGGGAGAAACAGTGGCTCCTCTGAACTTTTTGAATATAGTCCGGTAGCTCCTTGCAATACAAAATATTTCCGTATTTATTATGAATTTTTAATTATTTCCCACTATTTAAGCTGACAATTTGGAGAATAGATACCCAACATTTGGTGAAGAACCCTATAACATAAAACATAATAATTAACATAAACATAATTGTACTTATTAATTGTACCACAAAAATTGTAATTTATTATCCATTTACTTCCTTGTACAACATGACATAAAACCTTTTTTTTAAGTTTAATAGAAAGCGGGTTCAGAGTGTCCCAGAAATGACGTTGGCCCTACTCCTTGTTTTAAATAGTGCACGCCTACATCTACAATAAAAGCCCATCTGATTATCAGTTAATACCTACACAACTATCCTATGGCGTAATTTCAATGAATTGAAAATGTATTACGTTTTAAACTAGATCTGATACTTTTCGTTTTCAAAATTTGCTAAGAATAGGGAGGCAAAGAATGTATCCGAAGAAAACAAATACAGTTCAGGAAATCATTCTTGGGAATAAGAACGTCTATAGAGAAAGTACATCGGACGAATTTACTCCAAATAAATTGCAAAACACTGATTTGTGACACAGAGTTTTCGACTGTAACCACCCCGTCAAGTGGGTGCAAACCAAGACACTCGAGTTGGATTCCCGGTCGGGGTGACGAATTTTCCAAATAATTTTATTTTAGCAAATAGGTTATAATTTAAGGGCTCTTTCGCCACTTCGATAAATCCTAGCAACGAATTTACCCATTAGGGAAGTTCACTGGGGTCCTCTCACATTTTCCCTGCAGTCCGTGCTTCTTTCTGTGTTCACTCACTCGCGCCGAACTGGCTGCCCGACTCTGCACTTCACAAATGAACGATTTCAGTGAGAGTGTTCCGCTACGTTGTCACAAACTTCAGCAACGGGCAAAGTTAATAACATTGGAATCGCTTTGGGGGTACTATTTTAAACTGATTTTTTTTCTTTTTGTTTGCAATTCGCTTACCACGACCCAGCATTACGTGAAGCCTCCAGCAACACAATTCATTTGCAGAGAAGAAGCAAACCTGCAGCACGATTTTTATCATAATAATGCCGATATAAAAGACACCGCTTTCTACACACACTTCCAGTAATGTGATGAAATATTGAGAAAACCAATATATTTATAAAGTTGTTAAATGTCTTCTTTAATTAGTTTTTCACTCAAAAGTTCTAGAAAAATAAGTTCAATGTTACGTCTTCGTCTAAGGTAATTTTTCTATCTTATAAAAGATAACCTATTTAGCCCTACAGGTGACACTAAAATTTACTACATAGTAATTAAATAATAATGTAATACGTTTAATGAACATTCTAGGCGTATTAAGGGACTATAGCTTCAACAACGAACTGTAACCGCAACCGAACCTTCCTTCCGTAATCTGTTCTGACTCCATTCCTTAGGGCCCTGTTGGGCTAATTCTTATTTCCCATATGGCCCATTCACCACGAAGTAACGACTACGGCAGTAGTTCGATATGCGGATAATGATTAAAGGCCATACTGACATGTAGCGCCATTGGAAATAATGTAAAGAATATTGTCAGTAGTGTTTTAATGCACCGCCCTATTCATAGGCAGCTTTTGTCATGCCACTGGACAAATGCAACTTTTTGATGATACGACTTCATTGCTATTCAATAAGTACACTACGTTAGAAGCATCCTACGGTTTTATTGTTATAAATATTAAATATAAAGTGATTTTTGGATTATTTTTTTCTCGATATCATAAAATTGAACTAATTCTACAGGCTAACTCATTTCAGGAGAAAAAGTAGCTGTCTTCTATTCAATTAGATGAATAAATGTTTTTATATAATTTTGCTGAGAAACGCTTCTTTTATTACAGTAATTTCTTGTCTATTTCCATTCATCTATAAGTTCAGAAAGCTGTGCTCAAAGTAAAATGAAGTGCTGAGAATATTTCTAAGAAATTGCCGAAGACAAAATCTACTTTTTGGAATGCACATTACAACAGCACTTTATTGTACGCCACTCTGAAAGCAAGTCCGATTTCGTCAGCCGGCCCTCAGAACTGTAGTGCACCCGCTGTTCATCAATGATACAAATGAAATTAGGAATATTGTAGAGTACTTCAAATGTTGGAAATACTTTGAAGATAGAAAGAAGAAGTATTGGAAGAGTTCAGATGTCATACAAACTGCGACAAAATTAGAAAATTACAGAAAAAAGAACAAAAAAGGAATTGAAATCCATGTTTGTAAGTTCAAAACAATAATAGAATTATTTATTACGAGTATTAATAAGATGAGGCTAGTCATTTTTTTACGTGAAATCACTCATTCCATTTTTTTAGTGCATTAATTATGTAATTTAAATGAAACCATTTTCCATTTTTTATTTCTATTTTCCCCTGCCTTTTGAGTTCGCCACCCTCGAGTGCCGCTTCCCTGGTATCACCTTCCGCGCAGTCCCGGTTCCGCGCGTGCTCTATCGGCAGCGGCGGGCGCCCCTCCCCCCCCCCGGGGCGGCGCTGCTCCCACGCACGCTCCCATTGCTCCGGGCGCCCGCCGCCCCCGCCGCCGCCGCCGCCGCCGCTTCGCCGGCGCGCCGCACGAAGAGGGTGCGATTTATTAGACAGGTTTATTACAAATTCTTGAGCGCGCATTTTGATGCTGTAATTAGAGGCGATACGGTGCGGAGCGGGGAAGCCGGAATGGAGGAATAGTAGGGGTGAGGTGGGGGGGGGAAGAAAAGTGCTGCGTCATCGATGCCTCTCCGTTGCACGCACATACACACACACACGCACATACATACACACACACACACACACACACCGTCAGCTCCACCATCACACTTATCTCCACCATCACCACAACCACCCCTGCACAATGTCACCCTCTCGCGTACTTTCGCTTTCGTCTCCAGCTGTCCTCACTACCCCACAAAAATTTGTGTGGTACTCGAGGCTGCCCACGTCACAGTTATTGTCTTAACCCACATTTTTAAGGGATTTTAAAGTAGGGGTTTAAGTTCGTTTTAACGTTTAACCGTCGCAGCCTCATTTTGAGAATAATTTGTTTTGACTACATTTTAAGATTACAGACCATTTGAACTTCGCAGACGGTCAGCAGGCAGGGTTTGTATGACAGTGGTACACTCTCAGAAGATCCCAGAGCTTGATATATTATTTCTTCAGAGAATCAGTGGGAAATGCCTGTCTTCACCTTTGTTACAAACGAAACATTGGAATTGAGTTAATAATGGAAATGCTTCAGACTAAAGAAATCCCAAGTATGCGTCATTGCATGCCCAAGTTTAGGTCTCAGAACGTCGTACTTAAGCTATCGCCAATCTTCTTCACCCTCCCTACCATCTAACTATCTCGCTACATTGTCGCTCTCTCACTAATGACTCATCTTATCGCACACCGCTTACTATTCACCACCATCATCCCCCTGAGTCGCCGCACGGGCACGCCGAGTCATCGATATCTCGCTTCATTCCCATCGTTTCTCCCTCCGTTCCATGCCTCACCCTTCCGCCCTCGCTCCACATTCACCCTCACCCCCTCCAGCTGGCAGTGCGTTATTTCTTTTATTATAAATTGAACATTCCGCGCGCGCTTACGACCCCCCAGGGAGCTGCGGGCGCCTGGCGGCGAAGGGAAGGGGAGGGAAAGGAAGGGGCGGACGGGTGACAGGGGAGTCAGAGGGAGGGGACACGTGCTCCATTCACACATACATACATACACACACAAGCACATGAACATGCACATGCAGACTCAAACACTCGAAAAGACGATAACAAAGGATCAAAGAAATAAAAAAGAAAAAAGAAAAAGGAAGAATTAAAGAAAAAGAAAATGGTAGAAAAGGAAGAAAAAGAAAGAAAGGAAGAAAAAGAAAATGGAAGAAAAGCAAGAAAAATAAAAATAAAAAGAAAGAAAACGAAAGGACGAAAAGAAAGGTAAAAAAATGAAAATGGAAAATGAATAAGTAGATCGCAACTAGACGAGTATCCTTTCCATTTCATTGGTCTTTGTTCAATTCGTTACCCATCTTTAATGGCTGATTTCTCACTGCACATGGATCAAAAGATACCTGTAGAGTCGGGTTTGTGGTTTGATGGACGTCGTATGTACGTAAGTTCCCTTTCACAAGTCGCTATCAAATGTTTCGACTGATGTAGGAATCTTGTAAATTTCTCCGCTTTCAGTAGGGGTCGTAATGTTTCTTAAAAATTAAAGGAAGTATTCATTATTCAAAAACGTTTTTAATTCTATAGAATAATACATGCATCTTTGACATCAAGCATTTATCACCTTATGTTTCCAGGACAGAAGTGTTTATTTTTCCTCGCTACCTTTTTGGTTGCCCCTTCTAAAATACCTCTTGTAAACACAGTATTACACTCACAACATCACATCCATTTATCTATAAGATTCTCACAGAGCAACATAATAATACAGAAAACTGATTACTTATTTTATAATCTAATGAATATTACAGCCATGTTTATTTTCATAAAACACAAAATACAAAATATAAAACTATAAAAATGCTAGGGGCAACGCGTAAAAGATAGCGTGAGAAAATTAATTTCTTGCAATAATAATAATAAAAACACAATATTTATATTTCTTAAACAAAACGCAATGCGATCTGTTTTTCTTTCATTTTTATATTTACATTATTATTGCTCTGAGAAAACCTCTAAAAAAACTTTTCTATTCAGGAGAGGGCGACGTAAAGTAGTACGTACGTACAAAGTCGAGTTATTATCAAAACACACCCACTTGTTGAAATATTGTCCCTCTGACTTCGAAGTGAAAACGAAGGCGTTTATTACACCTTTGAATGAATTTACGTTTCTTCCTGGAAACAATAGTACTGAAACGTTGTATAGGGACATTCTACATTCTCTAAATTCAAAGCATTTTCATTTCAACAATTCCTTCCCTAACCCTAAACTCACTCCAACTACCGAATTGCGAAAACTATCGAATTCTACCACAAGATAGACTAATGTTCCAACAGCACCAAATAAGAATGTGATTTCAAAGCAATATTGTTGACAATTAAGTATGATTTCGTAGCAATTCTGTCTTTATTTTTTATGACTTAAGGGGACGCCTTGTTCCAAAAATATTTTTCGCAGCGTATCCTTAATGCATAAGTAATAACACAAAATCCTGAAAAACCTATCTTTCTCCTTTTGCTCAATTTCATCGATAAAATCGTGGTGACGTAGGAAATTATGTAATAAATTATTTTGTAAATATTTCAATTGTTTTTTTTGAATTTTCCACCCGAAAGATTTTTTTATTGATTCTATGTGACTTCGTCGCATCTGGTAAGAAATTAAATCACACGTATCAAATAAATTGAAGGGTAAAGTGGATGAGAGAGATTTTTAAACCCATATTTTTACAATGGATGAATAGTATGTGTATCAGACTAACTTCCAGAACTTTCCTCCGCTCTCTAAAATGCTTAATGACAGATATTCTGAATGATGAGGATGTCTTATAAGAGAACTATGAAAATAGGGTAAACTTAAAGAGATAAAAATGTCTCAGAGCGTTGTTTTTGCTATACCGCGTTCATTCTCTTAACCCTTTATTTACATTTTCTCGCAGAGCATTCCATTGTGATTTTCGCTCATTTAAAATATGAAAGGAGTTATTAACCCAGGTAGCATGAAAGGGAGGGGGAAATTTTTTCTTTCATATCTCTGTGATTCAAACAACTTTAAAGATCAATGGTAGACTATTTGTAATACACGAAATTTACAGATTTCATACCATATACAAATTTGGTTCGTTTCTACTTTTCTCTTCTTGGGGGTAATTTTGTCAGTAACGATAGTCCATGATACATAAATTATAAAAAATTGATCTGAATTTTAACAGAAGAAAATGTTTCAAGGTCAGTGTTTAGCTAAAACACTGAAACAAGTGTTTTACGGTATATTATATTGTTCAATGTAAGTCTAATATAGAATTTCAAAAAATTGGTAAAAGTGCAAAGTTACCAAATTGTAATTTTGTTCTCACTGTACATATTTTTGAACTGTGTTGGAATTTGTATAAGAATGTCTCATAATTAGTATTTTTCTTGAATACGAGATACATCATATATATGATGTAGAATAAAATAATGACATTGTTAAAATATCCCTTGTGTAAGATTTGCTCCCTCTTAGCATGTCAATTAAAGGTTTGTGTTAATCGGGCCAAATCTTTACCAACAATTACTGTGAAAAAGTATTATTGTTTTTCTTCATTTCAATTCCTCAACCTGCAAGTCCATACTAGTTATCTTCTCTTGTCCTTCTCACCTTGCTGTTTACCATTTCCACAATCAACAATTTCCGGAACAAAACCGCTAGTGCTCAGTCACAAGAAACCCAACTCAGTGGATCGTTACTCGGAACGCACTGGCAGATACTGTAAACATACATCTCGGGGTGTAGCCTCGCTGCGCGCCGCGGAGCGAGGGTCCAAATCGAACAGCCATTAGAACCCGAAAGCCCCGAGCAAAAACTCGAGGGAGGTTTAGATGGCGGAGTAGGGAGTGACGGAGAACAGAGAATTCAGACCAGAGACGGTCAACTGTAAAATGTGGATGGAAAAGGCAGAAGAGAAGATTGGATGGAACAGAAGAAACACAGTTTAAAATTGTAGGAGAGAAAGTAGTGACGAAAAAGTTGTGAATTAGGGGTGACAACGGAAAAGTCGGTAATAGTGGAAATCAAAACGACGAGCAAATGAAGACGCTTTGAGAGTGTTGAGTCTGGTGAGATTGAGGCAAGGGAGAAATGGCAAATGGCGGGGAAAGGTCCTTCTATGGGGACTGCGATAGAGGCGACAAAGGGAAAGGACTCGAGCTACATCAACAAGAACATTACCTAAAATGAGGACGATGGCGTTGGGGCGGTAAAGCCGCCGGAATGGGAAGAGAGGTGAAGAGGGTGACTGTGACACAATCGTGGGAAAAGAGAAAGGAGCGTGTGACAAAAACAGGGCGGGGGCGGGAGGCGGAATAGCGGGAAAACTAACGCCGTCACTCTTTTTCACTTATCTATATTGTAGGGGTAAATTCATGATTTGTGCGATTGTTTACCAAAACAATAAGATCAGTAGAAGAAGAAAAGTTTATAGTAGCTGAAGAAAAGAAAGTATAGTATTAGATATTTATATAATTTGTATTTTATTTTTAATTTAGATAAAATTATTGTGAATTTCTATTTTAAATCAACATTTTCATTAAACATCAATACAATTTGGTACGCAAGTAAAAAATGGGATTTTCGAAGCTGCTGTTCAAGTTATTATGCAGAAAATCATATAATTATTGAAAATAGTATAACAGATCCGAAGATATTGAATGTGTTCGTCATTCGTATATTGACAATAGAAAATTAACAATTATTTAAGAAAATATATAAAATAAATATAATATAAATATAAAAAAGCAATTATTAAAGAGACGATATATCAGTGAATCCATTTAACTTATTTTAAATCTTTGGTCTTTTTTTAACGTCAGCTTGAAATACGAAAATTGACAAAATTAAAACTAGTTTTTGAATAATTGAGGGTAAACTTACTGATTGACCCTAGTTTGGTAATCATTGCTCCACATCCACTAGTGCCGAAGCGTGAACATTCCGCTCATCCAAATCCAGCACGACGGAAGGAGAGGGCAGAAGGAGGTCCGACGACAAGAAGAAGAGGGGGTGGAGTGGCGTGGCGGGGAGGACACGGGCGGCAGAGCAGCACGCGCCAACAAGCGCCGCGAACTTCCAAGGCGAAGTGCAGCACTTCCCGCGGCGGTAGCGGTCGCGGCGTAGCGTCGGGGCGCAGCAGCGCGCGGCCGCGTCGAATATTAATCTTGCTTAGGGCGCCAAATGGGGATTTATGGCGCGGGCGCGCGCGCGCCGGAAAGAGGCCACGTTGCGCGCCTTTCGTTTCCGCTGGGCGCCCGGTCCCGCCCGCCGCACGCCCCCGCCCGCCGGAAAGGGGCGGGGCGCACTAGCCGACACATCGACGCGGGGCGATCCGCTGGTGGGAGGGGTCGAGGAGGACTGCCCACCCCGGCGTCCGGTTTCCGAGTCAGGAAGCGGGGGTGGGTCGCCTGGTCAAAAATGTTATCGATAGTGCGAGAGCGGAGTGCGCAGGCAGTTAATTGTGTCGGTGTAAGTGAGAGCTGCGAGGATTTTTTTTTTGTAGATCAATTCAGTTCAATGGTGCGTTATTTTACGTGACGAGACTAAGGCGATCAGGTCGGCTCTTCTAACTACGCAAATTTCGCTATGATGTTTTCACCACCTAGCGGTGAAAGAAGATATCACTCGGGCGAATAAATGGGCTTAAAGCAGATTTAAAGTTTGCTCAGATGCTTCTTGGATTCATGATTTTTCACACACAGTAAATCTATAACATGGGACAGGTAGCTTTACTTCTTCGAAGGAAAGTGAAAGAAGGATTTTTATCCCTTAAAAATCCACGGCTTCGATCTAGTTTGCACCCATGAACTTGGGTATAGATTACCTTTCCTCGCGTGTGAACGAGTCTCAACTTTATCTCTCTTGACATGAATTTGAAGAATTTTCTGTCATTTTAGAGACTAATACATAAAATATTGACACATAATTAATTTCTTTTTCGTAAACACGTTTTTTATTTAGTATTTTAATACCGACATAATACCGCAGTTGGATAAAAAGTGAATAAATTTCTTCCAAATAATAATTTGTACCCAAAAATATTCGACAGAATATGAATATTCACTTCATAGCTGCTCAACGAACAATATTGATGAAGAAAATAAACACTTCAGGTTCTGGTGAAGGGATTGGAGTAGGGAAAAAGAAAAATACTAAAGTAAATTTACTAATGGAAGTAAACCAATCTTCTGAAAGTGCAACGTTGTTCAATTATTTCAGGTTAAAACCTAGACCCGAAAACAACACTACTTTTTACTGCGGGACAAGAATTTATTTCGATTATTTTACCACGGTAAATTACTGCTTTGATATCTAGAATTGGTTCCGGCTAGGATACAGTCTCGACATCTCAGGCGATTAATGGATGCTTATCGGATTAAACGTAATCTGTTCGTGCTGCTTATGCTGCATTGAAGTCTAGATCTAATCTCACGGTTCTATAGATCATCACAATTGGCGCATGCATTAGCTAACAATGTTACGTCCACAAAGGGCCAGCTGGTTCCCTTCATCAACGGTCGAAGATTTCGGGTTGCATTTGATGGGTGAGGATCATTGCAATCTATATTTCCACAATGAACAATTCAAATGCAAATGTATGCTTACTAAGTACATAGGAAAAATAAACACTTCACCACAAGTGCTGTAGAGCGACTTCTTTACAAATATTTGTTCACAACGTAAACAACACGGATGTAAGACACTTTGGTCAAGATGCATCCAATATGACAGAATGAAAGATGAAGTGTCGAATATAAGGTGGAATAAACATGGGAAGTCATACCACCTCTGAAAAACCTACATTGATACCACTTTGTTTCACCACGATCTGATGGAGCGAGAGACGTGGACTTGAAGAGCCAGAAGAAGAAGGCCCTGGCCAGTGTGCCACAAGTCGATGAGGTTTTCATGGATGTCAATACAAGGAAAAGAAACGGAGGAAGAAAGAAAGAAACAAAGTATGGAAGAAAGAAAAAAAATAAAATATAAAAACATTAAAAAGAAAAGAATGTAAGAGAAAAAATGAAAATAAATAAAAAAGGCTAATAATGAATAAAGGTAAAAGAACAAAAAAATAGAAGTGATAACTGACAGAATAAAAACGAAATTATAAAAAGAGCGATGAAATAAAAAATAAAAACGAAATGAAGAACATAAAAGTAAAATAGGAGAAAAGCAAAACAAACAAGGATTAATCAGAAAATCATGTACGAAAGTAAGAAAGAGTTCACAAAAACGGGGAAAAGAAAAAAAACAACAAGAAAATAGGAGGAATCAGCAGCGAGACCCACGCCCAGCCACCGTACCCACTGGGCAGGCCCGCGGCCATCCGCACAGCCGCCGATCGATCAATGGATGGGCCGCGCCGCGCCGGGCGCCCCCGGCCGCCAACACGTAGAATATTGATAACGCATTAACGGCGCCGCGCTCGCCCGCCCGGCGGCTGCGTGGGAATCGGAAGAAGAAATCGATAGCAGCGGGATCCCGCGGGCCGGACTCACCGCGCACCAGGGGCCACACCGCGCACCAGGGGCCACGCTCTCCGGCGCAGCGGTGGCACACTCACCTGAAACAGACGAGAGGGCAAAATCAAACTCGGCGACACGGAAAATTGCGTGACGTTAGGAGCATTCATTTCGCACGTTATTAGCTAAAGTAGTCTCGTACAAGAGGATTTGGCTTAGCCTGGATCAGCCAGTTCTCGTCGGAGTAATTAATTTAAAATTGTGAGAGCTTCTCTGTCGCGTTGAGTTAATAACGGTAAAGGCGAAGACTAGAGGTTCGTAAATTTGCTTTGAAACAAAATGCGAAAACACAAACCCAAATTTTCATCTAATAATTCAGAATTTCTGGCTTATTTTATTCATTTGTTAATATAACGTAATATTCTATCTCTTGAATGCGATACGATTCCAGCAATCAGCGCGTAAATACTCCTTTTTTTCTGCACGTAACCTTAAGGATTACAATAAATCCGGCATAAAATTAAATTTTAACGTGACATTAGGAGGATACAAAATATACGCTGAAAGATATAAAATAAATTACGGCGTGAAGCTCGTACATAAACTTAACATTACTAAGAAGCGCCAGTGATATACTCAGAAAGCCTTCCAAGTGTATTAAATGCAAACATATTTCAGACACAATTTATGTTATATCCCTCCGCACCGCAGAATAGTAGTTCCAGTAGCTCTGTGTTTTTTCACGGGGTGCGCTACGAAACCGTTACTTCTGTGCTCAGGCACATAAGCCATCAGGTAGCACAGATACCGAAACGGTAATACTTGTCACCACAACAGTGTCTACAGGTCGGCAAAGTAACCGACCCGGCACTCTGTCAACGGCTTTCTCCACCAATGGCCTACTCCAATTTTCTAGCCCAGCGTCCTGGGCAAAGAGGAATCTTCCGGCATTTGCAAGCACTCACAACAAATTCATACCTCAGAAGAAATGTCACGGATCCCACAACAGTCAGTGTACGAGTAGAAATAGTATACTACACCACCGCAATCGCCACTGCAGCCACAATCCTCCAAGATCTACAATCAATTGGCCAGGCGTTCGATTATAGTTATTGCTCACTCTATCAATTAGCCTAAATATCTCGCCTACGTCCCTGTACTCGTCCAGTGCCTTTGACCAGTGCAATCGCACTCGACCACAGCCGTTCACGCTCAAGGCCGAGCGCAACACAAAAGAGTATCGGAACGACGTATGTACAGAATGTCTCCCAATAAATGTTACAAACGTCTAGAGCATGTAGAGGGGTCGAAAATTATCTCTTTTTATCAGTGAACATGTAATGGCCAATTGTATGTAAAGAAGTCAAATGCATTTAGAAATGTGACATTTGCTCCGGACTGTTAGGCAATCCTGTATACACAAATGTCGCCAGGTCTTAAAGTCTCCTTGCCTGCATCACATGCGACCTGTCGAACATCTGTGCATAAGAAGTTGCCTAAAAGTCAGGGGAAACGCCACATAATATCTGAATGTAAAACTCCGTTTTGGAATCCTTTCTGGTGGCATACGAAGGACATGCTCCCTCCATTTTTCTTTATTGTGGATCGCCATTCCGGTTATTGATTGCATCCCTAGTTCGTTCCTCATTGCTTCATTTCGGATTTTGTCTTCTCTGGTGCAGCCTCTAACCGATCTAAAAAATTTCATTTCTAAGATTCATTTCATATGTGAAAAGAAATATGGAATTTCAGAGAGTACAAGTAATGAAAATCAAATAAAAACGGCAACCCTGTCCATCAAATCGCAGAGGAAAGGAGCCATGGCGGAGTGTTGGGGCCTGGATCTAAGCTCGGAGGCAGAGGGTCGGCGACGCACACCCAAGGCTGCTCGCCGACAGGTGACGGCACGACCTCGTAACTCCGCATTAGCGCGGGCAGATGCTGCTCGCGCGTCGGATCGGAACTGTCGCCGCCCCCGCGCCGCCCCCGCGCCGCCCCCGCGCCGCCCCCGCGCCGCCCCCGCGCCGCCCCCGCGCCGCCCCCGCGCCGCCCCCGGGCAGCCACCGCGCCGCCCCCGCGCCCCCATAGCCTTGCCGCACTTCGTGCGCGCTGAAATACGCTCCGCGATCGAAAGTCACCACAGGACGGGAAAAAGGAGAAGACAGGAGACAGAATAGAGAAAAAAGAGTTGTAAGAGATGAGAAAAAGGATGTCAATGCAAGGAATGACAAGAGAGAAAAGATGGTAAAAAAGTAATGCGGGATAGAATATCGGAAAATTTAATGCACTGAAGGTAAACAGGCATATTTTCGATTTAGCGGTGTTTTATTTCCTTTCGTTTTCACCAACAAACAGGTGCTTAGTGAAACTCAAATTCTAAAGAGCATAAAAATGTGTAGATATATCAAGGTTCAAAAATAGATTTCCTCTTATTTCTTGCGAAATCTGTTAGCAGTGTTTTTATTTCTTGAAACTGTAACTTAATTATTATTTTGTAACCACATATTCGTGATGGATAAATAATCTCTTCGTGTGTCAGATTCTTCGTTCCATGAAATGTTGCAAAATGACACAAATATGATAGGGCAATAAGTGACAGTTTAATAGACAGAAACGAGTCAAAATAATAAAACAAACAAAAAATGATCACTTCAACAATCTCAATCATTATTTCAGACTCTTCTCGTCTTCATCCGTCACAGCTTCTTACGAACAGCGAGAGAGAAGATCTTTCCCATGAGTTAGGAAAATTGGAACTAGAACATCGTGTGAAACGGAACAAATAAAATGTGTGAAACCCCAAATAAGTACACTTGCGTCGAAGAGAAGAGAAAGAGAGAGAGAGAAAGCAAATATAAGAAGAACGTTAAGGAGACATTAAGGAAGTGTCGAAAAGACGAGCTCAAACAAAAGAAAATGAACGCAAACATTTTAACAACAAATTGAAAAACGCCAAGTAAAAATACACGACGATGAGATCAAATCACAAAACGGAAAAGTTGAGACAGCAAGAAATGGGAAGAAGGGGCGCCAAACAACACAAGAAAAGCACGGACATTCACAAATGCAAGGAACACTCCTTGACAGCGATGTCATAAGCGAAACCCGTCACCAGACACGAAATTAGAGGCCCACGAAGGACGGTCGACCGCACCATCAGCCCTCACGAGCCCTGCGGAGCGGCGCGGTGCTTGTGGCAGGTAGGCGGGGCGGGGGGCAGGGGCCGAGGGCAGGTCGAGGGCAAAGGCCGCGCAAGAAAGGTCGTTGCTCGCACCAAGAGGACTCGAGCGCAGGAGAAAATTACATCCGCCCCCGCGCCGAGCGCCACAAAGACTGAACGCCGCCTCCGTCGCCCTCGTCGCCCCGCCCCCGCCCTCGCCCCGCGGCCGCCGCTTAGCGCCGCAAAAAAGGCCGCGCCTCGGAAGTGCGCGCGGTGGCGGGAAAGAAGGGGTGGTAGAGACTCAGGGTGAGGAAGGTGGGCGGAAGAGAGGAGTGAAGGAGAGAGTGGGGGAGCGACGGGAGGAGTAGGAGTGTGGACACGAATGGGAAATGGAAAGGAAGTTGAGGAGAGCGAGGGAGAGGTGGGTATTTGTAGGGAGCCGGTTGGCGGGTTACGGTGGGCGGCCTGTGATGGGCTGTGGGCTGTGGGGTGATCGGTGGACGAAGGGCGGGGAGGGTAAGTCAGTGGGGGAGGGAGGTGGGGGACGGTGGAAGGGGTAGCACAGACCCAGGGGGAGAAAGGTGGGCGGGAGCGCAGGGTGGAGGAGAGAGTGGGACGGCGATGGGAAGAGTAGGAGAATGGACACGAATGGAAATGGAGAGAATGTTGAGGAAAGTGAGGGAAATCGATCGGTATTTGGAGGGAGGCGGTTGGCGGGCTGTGCTGGGCGGTGAGCGGTGGGCTGTGGGGGAGGGCAGTGGGGGGAAGGCAATGGGGGAGGGAGGGGAGGGACAGCGGAAGGGGTGGCACAGACCGAGGGTAATGAAGGTTGGCTGGGGCGCAGGGTGGAGGAGAGAGTGGGAAGGCAGTGAGAGGAGTAGGAGAGTGGACGCGAATGCGAAATGGAGAGGAAGTTGAGGAGAGCGAGGGAGAGCGGTGAGTATTTGGAGGGAGGCGGTTGGCGGGTTGCGGTGGGCGGTGTGCGTTGGGCTGTGTGGGAAGTCGGTAGACGAAGAGCGGTGAGGGGAAGGCCGTGAGGAGGGAGGTAGGGGACAGAGGAAGGGGTGACACAGACCCAGGGTAATGAAGTTGGGCGGGGGCGCAGGGTGGAGGAGAGAGTGGGAGGGCGGTGGGAGGAGTCGGAGAGTGGACGTGAATAGGACATGAAGAGGAAGTTGAGGAGAGCGAAGGAGGGCTTTGGGTAGTGGGTGGAGGCGGTGGGAGGGTTAAAGTGGGTTTTGGAAGTGGACGGTGGACGAAGGGCGGTGGGGGGAGGCAGTGGGGGAGGGAGGTGTGGGACGGCGGAAGGGGAGAGCGGAAGGGAAGATCGGGAATGGGGATGGCTATAGGGCGGACGGTGGGGAGGCGTGGAACGCCGGGGGAAAGGCGATGGACGAAGAGCGGAGGAGTGGAAATGATGGAGAGCTGCTGGGAGGGCAGTGGGGGTGGGTGGAAGGCTATGGGCTGTGGGCGGTTGCCCTTGGGTGGTGGGAGGGCAGGTGTAAGCGGAGTGTGTGTGTTGGGGGGGGGGATTGAAAGACAGGGAAACTTTGAGAAAGACGAAGGAGAAGGATGAGAGGTCGGAAGACGTATGAGCTCCAAGGGCGGAAAAAGTCGAAAGAAGGGAAAGTAGGGTCAAAGGTAGACTAGGGCTTCAGGCGCACATCACACATGAGTGGAGCAGCGCCTATTCCCATAGCCCACTCTGAAACCACGCTCACACAGATGGAAACGCTGAGACGTGACATGCGTTGTCAGGATCAAATGAACGAAGGATTTTTGCTATTCCTACATTTTCTACTTTGAACTGTTTAGTGACATCAAAACAATTAACCTCGTACATCGCATCACAGAAACTGCTTTCAGTCTCCTCTATAATCCAGTATCAATGTATTTTCACTTTCAGCTCAACCTCTTGATTGATCATTACACCACTAGAAATCTCGAGTATATAATGCAGATGCTTTTTCAAACAATTTTGATTAATTTAGTGGTTTACACTTGCATTCTGAATTCACGCCAGAAGAGCCATACATTTACCAGAATATAAACCAACATCGCTTGATTTGCTTAGCGTGAGTACCGCTACAGACGGCAGCCCCAACCGGCTGGGCGGTTCCCGAAATACGACCATCGTTCATCGAACCCTCCTGAATATCCAACAGTGCATTTATACTGGATCGGATATTGACCTCTCGCTGCAACCGCTTGATAATGTAGCGAGAGCAGCCATCGACAGGGCGCCCTCGTGGGATACGGAGAGCGCGGCCGGCCCGAGGCCCGCCCACACTTCGCGAACGTCAATATTTTGAGAGTACCTTGTTCTGGCTGATTACATTCCGCTACAAATTACACGAATACAATGGACGTTGAAAAATCTGCAGAAATTACCGCAAGCGCCGTGTTAATGGACGCTTGCCGCCGGCTACTTCGGCCGCTGCCAGCAATTCGTTAACGCGCCTGTTGACGAGTGTTAAATAGAGCGCTCGAATCACAGTCGTCGGTGTCGATGAGGTCGACCGGGCGCCGAAAATATCGTTGAAATTTCCGGAAATTACCGTTTTAACTTAAGAG
Organism: Acheta domesticus; assembly: GCA_031308135.1. Classification (NCBI taxonomy): domain Eukaryota; kingdom Metazoa; phylum Arthropoda; class Insecta; order Orthoptera; family Gryllidae; genus Acheta; species Acheta domesticus. The sequence goes on from JAHLJT010009355.1 coordinate 136,265,228, forward strand.
GTTTTACTGAAAACTTACAATCTTTTATTTATATATTTCAAATGAGTGTCTCACCACATGACATGATGGTAATAATACAATGTTTTGTTTTATTCAAATACGATGAATCGAAATACGGAAATTCAAACTCATATAAATTGGGGAAAATAATACACAATATCAATTCTCAATAAAGAAAACTATACTAAATCAGACCTACAGAAAGAATAAATCTTAATCTATCTCTTGTAATTTATTTTCATTTCAATATGGAGACTTGAACCACACCTAATATCAATATCCCATGATCCTCACGGCAAATATGCGCTGGGAAAATCACATATTTAGTTGATTTCTGTAGCTTTTGAACCTCAAATCATGACATTATACTTTATGAGCAGGATATTAAGGAAACAAATAATAGCCTAGAGGTTCTAGATGAGCGATTAAAATAGCGTGATGGATTCAGATTAAGTTAATGCCTGCTGAACATGTAATTACGTACTATAGGAAATCCACTTTTTTCTAAATACATCAAAATAAAAAAATCAGGTAGTTTCGTACAGAAGATAAAGAAAAGTTACTATAAGATATAGGAAAAAGTAGGAAACTTGAAAATGTTACAATAATTTACAAGCTTCTGGCATAATATGATTAATTTTCTAACCAAAATTTAGCTTACCAGCCGTTCACACCTAGAATTTTTTCAATTACGTTTAACATAAATAGAGTTTAAAGAGTCTAAATAAATTATTCATCTACGTTCAAGAGCTCTGTCAAGAAGAGTTCAAGAACTCTCACTGCGAATGCTTAAAAAATATATACCACATGTATATGCCAAGTATTTTTAAACATTTTTCTCTTAGGATATACGAACCAAACGAGCATTCAGAAACTGACTCCTCCGGAAACATTGAAGTATCATGCATTTGACTTTTCTCGATTAGGAATGAAGATGCCATTTTGCTTTGCAAATACGAAAAAAATGTATCATTATATCATATTATCATATGATCATTATAGACACGCCAATGAGTTCCATTTATCTGAAAATTACCAAGCACGCGAATAGTTTTTAAATGCTCCTCGTTTACATTGGAATGAATATGATTAGCTGTTGAAAGTGGCGATGATTTGATCAATGTCATTAAGAAACAAATCCGTTGTGGAAAGAAAGAGAAAAAGAATAAGAAAGAGACATGAAATACAAAAAAATACGGAAGAGAGAAAGAGTAGAAGAAAATCAGGAAAGAAAAAGAGGGGCTGAGAGAGGGACAAATGGGTAAGGAGAGGGCGAGAGGAAATGAACGAGGCAGAAGACAAAAGAGAGAGGGAGGGAGAGAGAGAGGGAGAGAGGGAGAGAGAGGGAGAGAAAGAGGGAGAGAAAGGAAGGGAGAGAGAGAAAGGGAGAGAGAGAAAGAGAGGGAGAAAGGGAGAGAGAGAAAGGGAGAGAAAGGGAGAGAGAGAAAGGGAGAGAGAGAAAAGGAGAGAGAGAAAAGGAGAGAGAAAAGGAGAGAGAGAAAAGGAGAGAGAGAAAAGGAGAGAGAGAAAGGGAGAGAGAGAAAGGGAGAGAGAGTGAGAGAGACAGAAAGGGAGAGAGAGAAAGGGAGAGAGAAAGGGAGAGAGAAAGGGAGAGAGAAAGGGAGAGAGAAAGGAGAGAGAAGGGAGAGAGAAAGGGAGAGAGAAAGGGAGAGAGAAAGGGAGAGAGAAAGGGTGAGAGTGAAAGAGTGAGAGAGAAAGGGTGAGGGAGAAAGGGAGGGAGAGATAGGGAGAGAGACAAAGGGAGAGAGAGTGAGAGAGACAAAGGGAGAGAGAGTGAGAGAGACAAAGGGAGAGAGAGTGAGAGAGACAGAAAGGGAGAGAGAGTGGGGAGATAGATCGGTATGTCATATGGCGTATTGGCTCTGCTCGCTCCATATGTCGACCTCCGCGCGGGCGCCGCCGATCACGAGCGTGACGGTCGGCGCGCGTGGGCCCCGACGACTCTCGCGTGAGACCGGCGCACGCGTGACCTCCACTCCACGCCGCGCCCACTGCCCGCCGCCTGCAGCCCGTCGCCCGCCGCCCGCCACCTGCAGCCCGCCGTCAGCAGGCGCCGGCCGCCCAGCTGTGGGAACGCCGCAGATTCCGACAGCGCACTCCGCGATGCCGCAGCCATGATTATCAAATAGCTGCCATTAGCACTACGAGGCAGCATGCAAACGAAAGGGCATTCGGTCAATCCCATGAGGCTGCCACAAACACTTTCTGGCGAAATGGATGGCGAATCATCGTGGATAAGGCATGGCATTTTACCTGCAGGGAACAAGCGACGTTAGGCGGAAAGCTGAATAGACATCACTAGAAACCCAGATGAAACAAAGGAAATTAAAGTGAAAAATATCCTCTAGACAAAGATTATGTTTATGAGTTGGGGAGGAATTATGAAGAGGGCAGCAAATTGGAATGAGTGGATGAAGTTTGAGGATGCTTTATTAGGAGTGAAAGAATCTACATGTTATATGTAAGAAAAAAGTCAAGACTTTTCCGAAGTAAGGAAGATTAGAACGCTAAAGAATGCTCACTAATTTGCTAAGGAACCAGTAAACACGAAACGCCGGAAATCAGGGCAACCGGGCGGTAGATTTCAATTCCTCGCCATGACTTCCGTATGTGGGAGTAGAATACAAGGTCGCAGCCCTAGTGCCGCTCGCGGGTTTCCTGGCTCTTTTGTCAGGGAACTGTTGCGACATTCGCCCGCTATTGATCAAAGAAACAACGCGAAAACTACTGGTCAGCAATCGGCCACTAGAAATCTCCTCCAGACAGCGACTGAATACGACCTAGCTGTCTAGCTAGGGTCGAAAATCCAACATCGTCGATTCGAATCCTAGCAACTTCCGATTGTAAACGCTGCATCGACAGCAGTTGTCTTGAGACATCTTATCCGGAGTAAATAGAGATTATTGGTTGATTCATTGCTGTTTCCAGGCACATTCAACCGCAATGGCCATTAATCCACGGCTAATTGGCGAGATTCCACCTACACATCGGCTTCCGACGGATTCCCCCCAGAGGTACCTCCCCTCCCCCCAGTCGAGACAGCCACTGGTCTCCAGACATGAGTGGTAGAAGAGTGCTTGACAGTGTGAATGGATGGGGAGAGAATAGGATGAAGGAAGAAGAAGGAATGATCACGCGCGATCCATGGCCCATTTCTTAGGGTTACTGTTCCGCAATTACCGTGGCATTAATTGAAAAAAATGGGAAAACTCTCGATCAAAGCAGCCGGAAGCTAGTTAGTAGTGTCGAGAAACGCCACTATCGAGCAATCGGGAGGTGCTAGGATTCGAGTCGACGATGTTGGATTTTCGACCCTAGTTAGACAGCTTGGTCGTATTCAGTCGCTGTCTGGAGGAGATTTCCAGTGGCCGATTGCACTGACCAGTAGTTTTCTGTTGTTTCTTTGATCAATAGCGGGCGAATGTCGCAACAGTTCCCTGACAAAAGGGCCAGGAACCCCACGAGCGGCACTATGGCTGCGAACTTGTATTCTACTCCCACATACGGAAGTCATGGCGAGGAATTGAAATCTACCGCCCAGTTGCCCTGATTTACGGCGTTTCGTGTTAACATGTTCCTTAGCAACTTAGTGAGCATTCTTTAGCTTACTAATCTTCCTTACTTCGGAAAAGTCTCTTTAGTGGCGTTTCTCGACACTACCAGCATTGCAGCTGACTTTGCAGCGACTATGATCAGACGGTCGTAGGACCGTCTGGTTACAGTCGCTGCAAAGTCAGCTGCAATGCTGATTCCGAGCTAAACTCCTTCGGTAAAAAGCAGAGCGGAAGTAAGTTCAGTCGGAGAGAGACAGATATTCAAGGCCATACTACAACTAGTAGCGTATAAAGAAGTGAGGAGTGGGAGCGAGTCTCGGCGAAGGGAAGCGAGGCGGCGGCCGCGGAGCGAGAGCGGGCCGGCGGCGCCCGATCCCCTTACGGACAAGAGGATTTGCGGCGCGCGCGCGCACAAACAAGCCTTCGGAGCGGAGCGCGCGGCGGCGGCGGCTCTTGCGACAACAAAGGCGCCACTCCGCCGCCGGATTGGCTCCGGAGGCCGTCAGCGGCGCAGCCACCGCAGCCGCACCCGCTCTCCAAGCCACCTGGCGGCTAGGAACGAACCCAGGACTTCCACGAAACGATGTGCTTGTGGATTTATTGATTAAGCAACAAGAATCACAACAGCAGTCGAATTTATCTCTCCGGTCTTTTAAGCTAATAACAATATATTTCTTATTAGACATCCGGTTTATCTACCGAATTTCAAATTTAAGTTTTAACTCATCTTTTAAACTTTTCTGAATCTGTGGGATAAAAGGTAAACAAATGTAATTATTTCTTTCATCAGATATAAACTCACTAAACTTAGGGTTATTAGCGTGATCCTGAATTTTAATACTTCTTAATCTCTGTTTTATCAATTTATTAATAAATCTATCAGGGTAATTATTCAATCTCAGGATTTCAGAAATTTTGTATAGATTGTACAAATCTTTTATCTTTTTATGAGAATAATTATTTGTATGATTTGCTATCTTTCCTGCATTTTTGTTTGAGTAATGTTGTACTTTAAATATATGTAAATAAATTTCTTCCAATGTATTTTTAAACTCATGAATTATTTTGTCTATGTTTCTTCATGTAACAGTAGTTTTAAATCTCCCCTCACTTTTTTCAACTATCTCGCAACAGTCGCAGCCGGTTGTTATTTCAGTCAGTTCAAATTTCTATCATGATTGCAAAGCTGCACGTGCGTGCGCATGCTTATTGTAAATATTTGTACATATTTTGTATATTTTTCTGTATTCGTTTATAAAGGTGCGTCGCTATGTTCATTTTATCGAGTGCTATGTTTCGTTACAATAATTTTGTGTAATTTTTATTAATTCAGTAATGTTTGTAAGTCGTAGTTTATATCCCATTTAAATTAGAAAAAATTGCTTCTCTGTATTGTAGCTTGAAGATGGGGAAAACAATCCCCGAAAGGTCGGTAAAATGTAAAATGAAAAAAAATACAATAATAGCTATCATTGAATGGTGAAATAATAATCGGTATGGTAAACGGTCCAGATTGCATTTCATTATTCGTGGCACCAAGTCCATCAATACCGTGAACACACAATACAAGTGATTCAAAATAAAGAACGATGACAAAATTATGTAATAATGACGTCACCCAAACGAAGAAGGCAAAATCTTAACAATCAAATTGCTTTCAACACTGTACTTGACTCCTGAACATTCAAGGATTGCATTCAATCTACGCATCATTTATCAATCTATTCAATTCAGCCTTCACTTTCTTTGCCTTGAATCCAAGATGATTGGTAAAAAGGAATTTTGACACAATAAAAGCAAAGGATCGCCTCTTGATGACAGAATTCAGAATATAATTCACGACTTTTCTGTAGGACTTACAAATTTAAACAAAAACACTTACCAGTTTACTCGACTTCACCCAACTTTTACAAAAAAAAAAGGTGCTGTAAACAGCATTAACTGTGTATTGCCCACATGTTCGTTAATTGTTGAATTCCATTATTAGCAAGAAACTTCATCAGTTGTATTTAGATGTATCTCACTGTGAAGGCCACGACTACATAATCGATCCACTCTTCAGCCCCATGAACATTTCTTTCTCTGTTCTTTTCCGCAAGAGCGTCTACAGAATCCGTCTTCTCGCAGTGGATCTTTCTTCCTAAACCCACCGCCTACGCACGACGGTAGACTAAGCGTTCTGTCATGCACCTCCGCTGGGCCGTGGCACTGGGGCGGCAGCTCAAAAAGTCCGCGGCTTGATGGATGTGCCACGTCAGCTTGGAGGATCGCAACTCCGCAGCAGTTGGACAACGAAGGACGCATCCCCAATGAGACACACGCATTCGCTCAAGCGCTGCTATAACGTCCCCGCCCTCACCCAGCCATTGCCACCCTCTTGCTTCCACTTTTGCACCCCGTTGTCTTGATGTTGCCATCGCCTAGGGGACTATTGCCAACCCGTTACCACCCTCTCTCTTTCATGTTCTCTCTGGATTGTACGTTTCTTTAATTTCTTTCACACTCTTTCCGTTGCTGTCCCACTGGCGTTCTGGAGAACCGCAACGCTTCCCCCATTGCCCAGTGTCATCTCTCTCCATCGCAATCCCACCACTGTCCCCCAACGCATCCCCCAGTGCCAGCCTTCTTCTTCTGGACAATCCCACCGCCTCTTCATCGCCATCACCCCATCATCCCAGGGAACTCCATCACCTCCCCCATTGCCAACCCTCTTGTCTAGAGGATTCAATGCTTCTTCATCACCATATCACATCTTACTGGAGAAACCCGTCGCCTCCCCACGTCTATTCCTCTTTTTTGGAAGGGTACCTTCCCCTACCCATCTCCATCCCACCATCGTCCCAGGAACCCCAATGCCTTCCCCACTGCCAGTCATCTTGTTCTGGAAAATCCCATCACATCTCCATTACTATTCCATTGTTGTTTCAGAAAGTACACACACATCTGTTACTGTTCCACTGTGATAGAATGCATGCTTTTCCGTTTCTGTCACCCTCTCGTGCAGAGAATTCACCACCACCTCATCAGCCCGCTGTCACGGCGCCATCCTCTCCCGCTCCCCCACCGTCACTCCGCCATACCTCCCCCCTGCTATCTCCATGCCCGCATGCCCCGTCCGCCTCCCCGTGCCTGCTTCCGGGCATCCTCGGTGCCCGCCCGCCCGCCTGCCTGCCTCTCTTGACACTCCGGTCGGGCCGCTTGCCACGCCCCCTTCGGCGCCTCTTTCGCCTCGCTGAAACTCCGCGGCGCCGCGCCACGCTGCGGGTCGTTACGGCGACGCGGGGGCTGTCACGCGCAGCGCTGCGCGTCTGTTTCGAGCCGCGGGCACGCCCCCAAAGACTCGCCTACGACTACAGTGGGTCGTCGCGCGGATCTCACGAAAACAAGGCACGTGAGCTCAGCTACTTTCAATGAGTCTGCCAATTCCAAAACCTCTCTTGTCCACTTTGTAAATATTACGGCAAATCACATTTTTCTTGTTAAAATTTATTTCTCACCTCGAAGTAAGGTAAATACGTTACTAATTATGACATAATTAGTGTCATAATTAGTAGTATTGGTAAGCAGTATTAGTAATTAGTAATGTCAGAATTATTAGTAGCGTCATAATAATATAATTATGACATAATTAGTAACGTACGTATCTTAATTCGAGGTGAGAAATAAACTTCAACAAGAAAAATGTGATTTGCCGTAATGTTGGACGTGGACAAGAGACGTTTTGGAATTGGCAGACTCAAATGTCTGTACTTGGCCCTGACATTTCTTCACCTCGTAACCGCTTCCTTGGAGTTATAACTTGTGATACAGTGGCATACGTAAGGAAGAGGGTGGGCTCACTGGCGTTCAGACCGTCCCTCCTCAAAAGCCAAAGGTACAATTTTTTTTAAAATATAGCTTTTATTATCTTTATTTTCTATGCCAACGAGTCATTCAATACATTCCGTTAGAAATGTTAACTGTAAGTCAACAAATAAAAATACAATTTTGTCACATGCATTTTGGATAATGTACAGTTTATTTGTTATTAAATATTATATATTTTATACTGAATTATTGAAAAGCTTAATACAATTCATACCTGTGTATGCGACACCTTACCTGAAGGTAACATTGAATTCACATATTACAATTCCAGATGAACTGAAAGTGAACTGATTTCTTTGTAAATACCCTTCATACGCTGTTTATATGAAGGGAAAAAATAGTTTTTACTGATTTTCGGGATTACAGCATTTATTTCGTAGTTGGAGGACGAACATTTTAGAAACTCCAAGATGTAAATCCTCTATATTTCTTCTCAAATTCATCTCAAGAAATATCGACTGTTCTAAGAAATTCCATTAAGCAAAATCAATGTAGCCAGAGTTTCGGGGAAGTGAATGTCAATCTCAAGTCCTACGAGTAAAACGGAAGTTTTCCCACAACAAAAGGTGAATAATTCTAAGAAGTACAGAGTTGAACATTCTTATACATTTCTGGCGTAATCGTAAATTGAGATAAAACATTTTACCAAAATTCATGAAGTCAGGCAAAAATTTATATTTTGGGTATGAATTCCTTTTACGCACTGTCATATGGAAATAAAAGAAAGGAGGTAAAACATATCTTCGTACTGTTTTTGTTACTTTCCACAACATTTGAAATTACACTCTGAAAAACCTCAAGATATGATAAGGCAAACTTGATTTTAGCTAAAAAAAAGTGGGTATTGCAGCAGCTATTGATAGTCACTTCTTCACATCCTATTGAACATCTGCATGTTGGATCGCCGATATTTCTTTGGAATATTGTCTAGAAGATGCGTACGCTGATCGCAACGTTATGTATCAGAATGTGTAATAATCTAAGCAAATATATGAATTAGCAAATAAATGTTGTGAAATGAGTGACTCACAAACAACTAAATGAGTAGTGATACATTTTCATAATAACAAATTCACAAATCATGAAAGCAGAAACTTGACTTACAGTTCAACTCAGAATACTGAACTCAAGTTCTTCTAGTGATTCTCATTCTACGAGTGTTTCAGAATGTTATAAACTTCTAGGACATTTACGAAGGGTCAAATGTAACTTATTTTGCAATGCTTATTTGGTGAGACATTTCCTTTTACACATGTGATATTTGCCCCCGATGGGTAAGCAACTGGTATTAGGGGCAAATGTCACATACATAACTTCATTACATAAAATTTGCCACATGTTCATTCCCAAAACGTGATTGTCAATGATTCCTCCTGCAATCTCTATAAGTGTGTAGAATTTAGTCTCAGACACCTGAGCGTTGCAAAACATGTAATTAAAATGATCTGTCCTGAATAATAAAAAAAATAATTTAGACATAAATACTTATCTGGTGTATCAATTGTTTTTATAAATGTTCAACACTTTGGCACGCTACTCTGCGATAATTGTCAGAAACCGCCTCTCTGGGCTCATCTACAGTATTGTACCCTGCAATTTTGACGTCGAGATCATTGAGACCCTTTACCACAACCGAGCACCCAAACGCTTCAACCTCTGAACACACCGCACCACAAGCACTACCTTCGAAATACCGCGTATCAAGACTTCCCGTTAGTACAAACTGACTTCTGCCGCCCGCAACGCCCTGCCCACAGCGCGGGATTTTCCTACTATCCTGCGTCTCCAGCGTCAGCGGCGACGCACGTGAGGCATTGCGACACGCACGCCCCTCCCCTCTCTCCCCCTCCCCCTCCGTTTCCCCACCCACGCCGCAAGAAGCGCGGGCGCCGGGGCGGGCGCGCGGACGGACGCTGCAGGTGACAGCGGGGGTGGGCCACCCTGGCGATGATGGAGCGCCGACGCGCCGCGCCCCTCGCGGCTGACGGACGCACTAGGGACTTGCCCTCCCTCGCACTTTGCTTATGAGCGCGCGCCGAACAATGGCAATTACTCGCTCCGGAGTTGGAAATTGTTAGATCAAATTATAACAGTCATAATCATTCATCGTCAGTGTTATTGTTCCTTACATTCATGACAAAAATGTTTGGTTAAATGCAAAAACTGCACCCGGTTGCAACCAGCTTCATAACAAAACAGACTTAATGACTGTGGGCGAACCTACAATATTTTGCGTAAAATACTTTTATTTCAACAAACAATACTATTTCTATTACTACGGTATTCTTTATTATTATTATTACTACTACGCCGTCACGCTCACCTTCCACCGCACTTTGCTTATGAGCGTGCGCAGAACAATTGCAATTACTCGCTTCGGAGTTGGAGATTGTTATATCAAATTATAAAAGTCATAATCATTCATCGTCATTGTTATTGTTCCTTACATTCACGACAAAAATATTTGGTTAAATACAAAAACTGCAACCAGCTTCATAACAAAGCAGACATGACTGTGGGGGCATCTACAATGTTTTGCGCAACATACTTTCATTTTAACAATACTATTTCTATTACTATGGTATTCTTTATTATTGCTATTTCTACTTCGCCGTCACGCTTACCATCCCCCGCACTTTGCTTATGAGCGCGCGCCGAACAATGGCAATTACTCGCTTCGGAAATTGTTATACCAAATTATAACAGTCATAATCATTCATCGTCAGTGTTATTGTTCCTTACATTCACGACAAAAAATATTTGGTTACATACTAAAACTGCACCCGATTGCAACCAGCTTCATAACAAAGCAGACTTAGTGCCTGCGGGTGCACCTACAATATTTTGCTCAAAATACTTTTATTTTAACTAACAATACTATTTCTATAACTATGGTATTCTTTATTATTGTTATTACTACTACGCCGTCACGCTCACCTTCCCTCGCACTTTGCTTATGAGCGCGCGACGAACAATTGCAAATCCTCGCTTCGGAGTTGGAAATTGTTAGATCAAATTATAACAGTCATAATCATTCATCGTCAGTGTTATTGTTCCCTACATTTACGACAAAAAATATTTGGTTAAATGCGAAAACTGCACCCGGTTGCAACCAGCTTCATAACAAAGCAGACATAATGACTGTGGGGGCATCTACAATGTTTTGCGCAAAATACTTTCATTTTAACTAACAATACTATTTCTATTACTATCGTATTTTTTATTATTGTTATTACTACTACTATTATTATTGTTATAAGTAGTATAATATCAATTAATATTAGTTATATTATTTATTATGCTATTCTCTTTATTATTATTACTATTATTATTATTTATAATATACGTGACTATTCACGATATAGAACTGACATCTATCTAAGTTGCATCAATTTACTTCAGGCCACAAGAAGCTCCGCAAGGAGATTTTATGATTCTGGTTGACATTTTATTCCGAAAAATATACCACGTTATTATAAGTACTATAATTATTGTTTTTTTTTGTTTCTGAAGAATAATAGATCCCCATTGGAATGAGCTGAAAAATACATCGTGATTCTGAACGTTTAAGAAAGGTAATTTGAGCTTCTCGTGAAGTAAGAACGGGAAAGACCACGCTAGAAGGTCACGATCTGAAGATCATGATGTTTTCAGAAGTTCAAAGAACGTGAGAGCGTGTGAAAAGTAATGTTTGAAACAATATGGCATAGCCTTCATCATCAAAACCATTTACTAACGGCTTCTCTTTATTTTGAAAACTTGATTCAAAAATTGTTCTTTTGTTTCTTTTTTCTTATGATAGGAAGAGTTTGATGACCACAAAATTGTTTTAAAATTATCAAAAAATGTCCGTAGACGCCTTTTTACCTCTGTTTAAAAAGATGACTAGAAGTATACATTTCATTGGAAGATAAATATAATTAAATTTGTTCAAAGAATTGGTCGTCCAGACCGGGATTCGAACCCGGATACTCTGGTATACACCCAGCTGCTCTGACCACTAATTTACCGAGAAAACCTACCCTTTGAACAGTTTTCACGAGCGCAATTGTGGCTCCTTGTCAATATGTGACAATTATGATATATATCATCTGCTTTCTAACATCTGTTTTCTCTTCACGCCAGTTTTATTCGTGTTGTCATGTTTTATGCCGATAATCTCGTGAAAGATAACAAAACTGTGTGATCTGTCACGATACAACCGAATGTTTTTGATACCATCTTACGAAAATGAGAGACAGGAGTAGACTTTTAATATCTCCTTCAATTCTGTGGTGACATACATTGCGTAAGGTATGAATACAAAGGAGAATAAATACAGAGGTAAAAAACAGGACATATTTCAATAGTCGGAGACAGGGCATTCATTCTTGAAGGGTTCTGTATTTGTGCAACAAGCTACTAAATAAGTAATTAATTTTTAAATATTGCTGGTTAGAATACACAAAAATGTATTCACAATTTTGTATTTTCTTACAAAGAAATGTCAAGTAATGAAAAAATGTATTACAGAATCCACAAACTATAATTTGAATACAAAAGCAACTCTTCTCCTTGGATAATTTGACAATTAGACAACCTTCCACATTTTTGGACCCAGATGATGTATTCATCACAAAATTACTATCATCGCTTGCTCTTGTAACAAAACGATGGAATACAGAACAAATTCGTTGAAATATTAAGGAGAATTGCACTTTCTTATTAAATATTCAGAGACATGGCATTCTCCGGAAAGTTATATTCAAGAGAAACGACGCTCATTAAGGGGAGTTTTAATTAATGAGATGTAGCAGACTGAATTGCCTTCGCAAATCTGCATCTTCAACTGAGATATCCCCAGCTACGATCTCCTTTAAGAGGGTGGCAAAATTCTCGACACACTTTGAATTTAATTGCACAACATGGATAATGGTCGGAAAGAAATTCCGAAATTGACACCATCAATACACAAGCTAAATGTCATCAAATACACAAGCTGAATGTTGAAAAATATACGATGAAACAGAAAATTAAATTTGTCTCATGTGAATGCGCTCTAAATAAATTTCCAGTCAGTTCTGAAAATTGAGAACCTAGAATCAAACATAAAAAATAAATAGGGCCGATGTTGAAGGCATACACTAAAAAAAGTACGAAAGTAAATGTCAGTCATCATGAGATAATAATTTAAAAATTAATGATTAAAACAACATTTTTTGAAAACAATCTTGTCATCTTAAATACTTCCATCTTAAACAAATTTGTCATCTTAATACTTCAACCTCGTAATGAAATACATGAACAACAGTTTCCATGGATCGTCATTTTCCTTACTTCCTCTATCATCCAATTGCATTCCTAGCTCTACTCTGTTTCGATATACAACACAGGCTACAACTACATTTCCAGAGGAGTAAAGAAATCCAACTCAACTCCACCCAATCAATGCAAACAGGGCATCGAGCCCGGCCTTCGATCTCGCCCAGTCGGCCAACAACGACCAAACAAACCAACAACAACACAGGAGCCGGGCGGGGGCCTTCCCCGCGTCGAACAACAGGCGAGCGGCCGCGCCATTCGTATGCGGCGCGGGGCGGATTAGAGCCGCGGGCGAGGACGGCCGAGAGGTCGGCGGAGGACGGCGCGGGGGCGGCCGGAAGGGAGGAGGCGGAGGACGCCGCCGCCGCCGCCGGGAATTTTTGCCGCCGGAAGCGGCCTACCCTGCCGCGGGGCCGCCGCCGCCGCCGCCGCCATCGTCCATGAATAAAACATGCCCTCCCCCGCGCGGCCCCGCGGGCCGCCAGTTATCAATCAGAAGCGCCCGGGTCTCTCGCAACGACGCCATCGGCGTTTTTGCCCCGGGCGGGCGGGCGGGCGGGCGGGCGGGCGGGCGGGCGGGCGGGCGGGCGGGCGGGCGGGCGGGCGGGCGGGCGGGCGGGCGGGCGGGCGGGCGGGCGGGCGGCGCTGCCCGCGGCTGCGGGACGAGGGCGCGAGGCAGGAACGGGGACGGAGCGCGGGGTGGAGAGCGGGTGGAGTATGAGGCGAGGGGGGCAGATAGAGTGTGGGGGGCGGAGCGACGGGTGAGGAGGATCGAGGGGCGGGACGGAGAGAGGGGCGGGACGGAGCGAGGGGCGCGACGGAGCGAGAGGCGGGGAGGAGCGAGAGGCGGGGAGGAGCGAGAGGCAGGGCGGAGCGAGAGGCGGGGAGGAGCGTGTGAGGGGGCGGAGCGAGGGGTGGGACGGAGCGAGGAGCGAGACGGAGGGAGGAGCGGAGCGGAGCGAGAGACGAGACGGAGTGAGGGGGGGCGGGGGGAGCGATGGAATGGGGCGGAGCCTAAATCGGGGTCCGGGGATGGGCTCGAAGCGGGGTGGGACGTCCACGTGAGACGCAGGGCGGGGATGGGAGAGACGGGAGAAACGATTAGAAGGGGGAGAAACGGGTGGGTGACAGAAGAGCGATGGTGAACTGTGGGGTGGATTGGTAGGTGTGGGGAGAGGTGAGGTTGAAATACGATGGAAGCAGCGGGTAGGATAGGGATGGGTGGGAATAGAGACAGGTGATGAGGGTAGAAGGGAGGATAGAGGAAGGGAGTGGAAGGCACGGGGCGGAGTGGCGCGGGGAAGGGTATTGGAGAAGTGGAGAGGCGAGAGTCGGGGAGGAAAATGAAAAAATGAGAGGGGCCGCGTGGGACAACAAGGGCTTGGGAGAAGGACAGAAATGTACGAGAGAGTCTTCTGAGAAAGGATGGAATGGAGGAGGGAGGGAATGATGGCGAGGAGAGGGAAAGAAAAAGGGCGGGGCGGGAAGTGACACGTAGAAAGGAGGATATGGACGCGGGGTGTGGCACGGAGCGGTGAAAGGGGTGAGTGAAGCACTCGGCAGGATGGGGAGGAAGGCGGTGAACAGGACAAGGCGCGCCGGGAAATATTGGAACAAGCGTGGATCTTCACTCTTTCATGAACCACGCGGGCTGAAGCGGCGAAGCGCAGCACGCCACGGCAGATTGTCTCAACTCGCAAAGAAAGCGGCGTTTTATTACGTCAAAGAGGCCTGTGATTAGTGCGTTCCTGCTTTTTCAGACCAGTAAACAATGGAGTAAAAATGGATTCTAAGAAAATACTAGTGAATCATCGCTAGCAAGTGCTATTTTCAGAAGCAATCAAACATCTTTGTGAATGAAGCTCTTCCAGACGTTTTTCCAGGTATCTGAAAACAGTTAAGGAAGTTCATTCTTCCCTTTATAACACAAGTTCATGGGTGGGGAACGGAGTTGACGAAAGACATTAAAGTTCTAATTGAACCCTCTTACGCTTGTGGCATGTAAAGAAACTCTATGGTGAAATGCACAGCAATACTATTGTACTGTTCACATTTATCGGATTCCATCAAGAAACCAACTAAGTAATAGTTAATATTAATATTAATAATAATAATAATAATAATAATAATATATAGTACTTTCTGGAAGATTAATAGATTTGTTAATACTGGTAACTCGAAGAATGGTGCACTCACAGACGACTGGTCTATAGAAAGAACAACAACATTACAGGACGTGATTCAAACACATACGAACATATATATATATATATATATATATATATATATATATATATATATATATATATATTGTGACGTACCGACTGCTCGGGGTCAATCGTGACTTACCCGTGAAGTGGCACGGTACAATAAATTTGTTTGTTTCAGGCAGGGCTCGGGATCTTTTTCGCGAATGTGGACCCTGGGATGTTCGGGGTGCAATAAATACATACAGTTTATTATACAACGACAGTTTGATGTTTATTCATCTAATATCACTATTACACTTTCGAACACTGATCCCCTATGCAATGATTACTATGTTTTGGTACCAAAACTTAATACCTTCAATGCTAGCATCATACCTGTTACCACCTGGGTCACGTCGCTTCGTTGGGGCCCGGCGCCGATGGTGGCGGCGGCTTCGGCTCCCGTCGCGTGGTCCCGGAGCCGTTCGGCCCCCAGCCGGAGATGAGTAGGCAAGTGTTCGCCCCTCACGCTGCTCCACGTGTATATTCTACACTAGTGCATCTAATTAACTTATGCTTGTCCTGACAGTCTGAACTCCAGATTTGGGTTGTAACTGATTATGCTAAACACGTTACACTATATTACTCTCTGAATCACTGGTGAAATATCGGTAACCTATACCCACGTGTTCTTGTTCTCCTCACGCGTCATCATACAGTTTCATTATGGAAAGTTCCTATACACTGAAAACCCGTCAGACACTGCTTGATCGGTCTCACAAATGATCACTGGTTCAGTCACTGTCTTGTGCACTACACATTCTATCTTTCCCCAAAACCTACGTTCGCGATGCTTGTGCTCACGCTACAGGCGGGTTTCACACTCTTCGGTTTACCATACACTCTATCCGTTGACTTCCCAATGCTGTTCGGTCTGCATCACACTTCTTTAACGGTCCGAAATGTAATACTATGCAAGTCTATTAAGTTATTCAGCACTTAGGGGTACTTTTCCCCAAATAACTCGCACCGCTCGCGCACCACCTCCGTCCGCTAGCGTGGCTTCCGCTCGTCTCTCCTTCTCAACCGACTTCTCGCTGACCTCCCCTCGTGTCTCGAGCTCCACGTGACGCCCCCCTTCCCCTCCGTGTTGCCATGCTGCCTAGTTATGCTCGCGCCGTTTGTATGTTCTCTGGTTGTTTAAGTTGAAATGTATCGCGTTTCTATTTAGAGGCGCGGTGCGTTTCAATATATATAAAATTTTATCGTATGTACGGTATCCAATTCATTTAATTTAAAATGTAACTTTTTTACTAAGTTTTACAAGCACAAAAAACAATCTTTTAAGTGCTTTTAAAACGTGCCCTGTTCTTGCTACCGCTTTCCTGGAGCTGTGTGTGTACAAGTACTTTCATTTCGCCCATCTCGGTTAGCCTCGCCAGTACTACTTGGGGAAATATGTGGCTGTGTGGCAACCTTATTCCGTAATGCACGTTTTTAGCCCGTCCGCGTGCAAAAAGAAAGTCGTGCGGGTCGCCGCGTGGAAAGCAATGAGGGAGTGAGACGGTGCACGGGCAGGAAGCACAAAACAACGGAATGGAGGAGGTGGAAACGCAAGGGCAACATACCCTTGAGCAGCGCAGAGGGCGGAGCCAGCAAGGATAGTGAGCTATGAAGCTTTAAAGGGATTACTTCAATGAAAGAGACGGTGAAGCGTTACGAAAATTGTATAAAATCTATAAACTCCCTTCTGATAGTAGAAAAACTGTTTAGTTATGTTACTAAACAACTATTTATTTCTTGGTTTGACAAACAATATACAGAATTGATATGATATGGAGTATTGTTATGTTTAATTGGTAAGAAAAGAAACGACGAAAAATAACAAATTTTAATGTTGAGATAATTTATTAATACTGAGATACAGATATATAGATATTGAGATATGTAGATAAGTTATTAATACTGAGATAATTTCATAAAGGCTTTTTTGAAAGGGTACGTAATAATCAATGGTCAAAAAGGTGGTTTTGCAATAATGATGTAAATGTAAAATGGAAGATAAAATTGATATTAAAATTACTTTTGAGAAGCTTTGTAAATAAAATATTTATACGTCTTTCAGAGACTTGAGAGACTGAGAAATGATGAACGGAAAAGAAACCTAAGAAAACGAAAATTTCAATTAGTAAATGACAATTGACATTAATTTTGGAATCCAGTGAAACGTGATAAAGATTGTCAGGAATATCACAGATGGAACTTGCGGCTTCGACCTGTCAAAAATAGTGTGTCAGAATTATTATTTTAATACTAACTGGATGGTGACGAGTATTGACTAAATATAAAGGTGACGGTAAAATTATCTACTAATATTTGAAATTAATTAAAATTGAGTTTTCAACAAAGTGGTGAGAGTTAAGTTATCTAAGAGAGAGTAATCGGTTATCTTTGAAAACACCGGATATGTTATACATAATTGAATGTCCGCCTTTATGCCCGATATGAAAACGTAGTTGAATATTCGCAACTCAAGCTACGTAAGCCGAAATGTTCAAAGGTCAAATATCAATGATTTGACATTTTAGGCACCAGCTAAGTAGCTGAATATGACCAAAGATGAATATTCTATAAATACACTTTGCTATGTTGTTTCTTTGTGTTACTTTTATCAATTCCTTCCTTTTTTCATCAAATGCTTACTCCAATTCTATAGGTTGTGATACACTGTTTTCCCATTGTTCTTAAACATGATAAACTAGCTTTACTGAGAGTTTGTGTACTATGTCAATCATTTGGGCTGTAGTACTGTACGAAAAGGAAGGAGGATGAGAGCGAGAGAGAGAGAGAGAGAGAGAGAGAGAGAGAGGAGAGATAAGAGAAAAGGAGGAGGAAATGGAAGAGCGAATAGCAGCAGCAGAGGAAGATGATAATGGTGAAGAATAAGGATTTCACTCATTGCCTAGATAAATACACGTCCATACTTCACTACTGCCCTTTACTTCTGCTGTTCGTGTAATACTCTTATTTGCCAGTTTCTTAAAACCGATAATTTATTGGTTCTTCTTGAACATGATAATAATGATCACGACATTACGTCATTAAGACAAAAATCCCACAGAGATAGAGATACATGTAGATATCGATAGATGAAATAAATAAGTAAATCGCCATTTAATTCATGCTCACCGATTCTTGTTCTTGAATTGGCCCGCTTTCTGGCCTTCGGGCAGTGAACTCCGTTCACGACCATCGAAATGCGGCGTGAGTGCCCCAACATCAACCGCGCTGACCGTAACGCATAAACATACAAAAGAGCGAGATAGCCTTGCACGTGCGAGACAACATCTACGAAACACCTGGCATAATTATTATGGACAGCGGTTGTTTTCCGTCGTCACGTCTGTTTCTAGACAATGCCCGCCGCCGCCCATACGTCTGCTGCACCCTCCACCATTACGCCCGCTTCCTGACGTTTATGGTGGCAGGCGGCCCACATACCTGTCGCTAAGTGGCCCCGGTTTTCGCTTCCCGCCGCCCTCCGCGCGACCCCTGTGGGCGAGTTAGCGCACTATATACGTCACTTTCACGCGCACCGCATTTCGAGGCCCTCTCCGGCGAAAGAAGTATTGTTTCGCGTGTCTCGCTATGAATGCCCGAAAGACAAAGTGGCGAAACCCGCTGGCGGGCAGGCGCGCGTTCGCGGCCCGACGCTATCCGTTTCCCGGCAGCTCTTGCGGCGACGGCGCCCGCTCCGTGCTCGCCCGCCCGCTGTACAGACTGGCGCGAAGCCACGCCCCCTACTGGATCACACTAGCCCTCCCAGCCTCCGGTGTCTCTCCTTCACGTCTTCTCTCCTTAAGTCTCTCGTCTCCTTATCTCTCGCCCTCCCTCATAATCCTCTCCTCCGCAGCACAATTTAAGCCACAGACTCTCATTGGAATTAGAGTTCCTCTGAATCATGACGGTGAAATCAGTTTACCACCTGGCCTACAGAATATAAGTAGGACATTGATGAAGAAAGAAAGGAATTAATTGAAGAACCCTAAAAATCGTCTCAATACAGCAATGTGCCTCTAGAATACTCATACATCATCCGACCGAGCAATTTAGCCGGTGCCTCAAATCTGCAAGCGACAGTATTCGACCTTTCAACATCTAGGGCAACGCAGCTTGAGTTGCAAACATTCAACTACATATCATAACATATTCGGTGCTCTCAAAGCTACACGCAAAGTCATTATTGCCATTCCAATCCCCTTTCTCCACTCACTCATCAATCTCCTTCTTCATCGATCAACTTCCCAGTTCCAAGCTTCTCTACACACCTTCACATCTCCCCACATTTATTCATCGCTTTCGTAGATTGTTCTAAGTAGCATCGTTTTGGTCACTATTTTCAAGACTACCTTTCTGTCTACGTTTGTCATTTTACAGTTTTCACGAAACGCTAATCTCTCTCCCCCTCTCTCTGTCACTGTCTCTTCCTTCCACCACTTCATTCTTCCTGCAACTCTTCCTCCCTTCAACCCACACATCTCGTATTTTTCTCCTACTCATCCACATCTCTCTTTTCGCAACTCCAACTTCCACACATTCTAGTTCCCACTCTCTCATCATCTCTTTCCCCTCTTCTTATTTCTCCCTCTCTAATCCACTTCCACTCTCTCTACTTAACCATCTGCCACCCAATCATCTTTCTCCTTCCACACGCATTCCATTCCTTCTACACACTATCCTTCCACCCTAACTCCTTCACCCTCTCTCTCTTCCTCTCTCTCTCTCTCTCTCTCTTCCTCCTCTCTCTCTCTCGTAGGTCCACATCTTGGCCCCACCCTCCGAGGCGCCCCGCGCGCCGACATTCAGGTTTCTGGGCCGGACGCGCCCACCGCGGCCGCCTGCGGCTGCGGCGCGGCCGTATTTTTCGTGGAAATTGCGCGCTGCCTCCGCCGCCGCCGACGCGGGGATTTATGTGCGATTTGCATCCGCGCCAGCGCGTTCGGCCGCGCGCCCGTTGAGGGGCGGGCGCCGGGGGAGGCTGGGGAGGTGGGGGCGGGATGCTGGGAAAGCGGGGGGTGGCGGGGATAGTGGGGGTGGGGAGAGGTGGGGGAGGCGGGAACGAGATGATGGGAGATGCGGGGGTGGCGGGAGCGGTGAGGATGACGAGGGCGGCGGGGGCGGCGGGGGAGGAAGGGTGGTGGCGGCAAGGGCGGTGAGGATGGCGGTCGTCCTATTGATGACGATCAGTTCCGTGAAGGATTTCGCTGTGGTAGGTAATCGAGGAAACAGCATCCTTCTAAGATCTTATTTCACGTTTCATACTTTATTACTAAACCCTTCCTCAAGAGAGTTTCGAGAGCTTCTAAATTCTGCGAAAATGAAAATCACGATTTTAGACAGATTATGGAAATTACAATATCTGCAAAGAATGAAATTGATGAAAATACGGAATATTTTGGAAGTTTATCACAATAAAATGTGAGATTAAGTACGCTGCAGTTCCAAGTCGAATGCATTGTTTGAAGATACAAGAATTGAGGATTAAAAATTCTTTCTTGACAAACCTTTGCGGCCAACGGTAGTAAATACCAAAATTAAACGTACGCAAAGAAATACGAATATTTAGCAAACATTCGAATGAAAATTCAAAATTCTTGACAATATTCTCAACCATTATTACTCCAATCTCCTTATCAATTATTAATTTTATTGCAATTTCATACTGCTAAAATTACACGTTTGCCCCTGCAGTATTTCAGTTCGGTAAGCAAAACCTCCCCAAAAGTCCATGACTAGCATTAAATTATCGCTTGCAAAAGATAAATGCCAGAAAATAGTTTGTGGACAATTCTATGGAAAGTAAATAATTCTACAATGAACCGTATGACAGTAAGAAAATTAAATGACCAGGCTCAAAATGGCAATATATATGTATAAGAATTATGATATTTGAAATAATGTTTATTAGGCATTGGCATCGAAATACATGTTTGCAATGAACTTGAATTTCCAATAAACGTAAATGGTGGAAACCTCAACTTTATCTAAAGCAAATTTTAAATTTCTTGTGAACATTTAGAAGCCTGAACTCGAACCAAATGCCGGAAGATAACCGTCGTGTGAAATGATACTGACCATGTAAAAATCAAGAGAAGCCGTAACAGAGATGGGAGAATCTTTATTAAATTAATTTGAGTTTCTATGCTTTACGACCGTACCTAAATGGCTAAATGATTTATATGAAGTTTTGTAATGATTATTATGGTATAAATTATGGCGGTGGTATGAGAAACTGAGGAAACGAAACAACCTGAGAAATCACGACGGCCAACCCCTTCAGTATACACATTCCACAAGAGTCGACGAGGATGAGAAGCCCAGAGATCAAAATCAAGTGCTCTGCCGATTGGCTACGAGTCGCTACTATGATAGGCGATTACACGATTGGAGACAGCAGGAGAGACGCGGGGTGGAGACAATGGCGAGGACGTGGCATCAAAGTGGCAGGGTTGCAAGTTACGGCAGAAACGCAGGTGGGGAGGCGGACGGTGAGATGAGGGTGGGAACGGTGGCGGGAACAAATGAGAGTAGGAGAAAGGAGACGCAGACGGTGACGAGGGGACAGGGGGCCGAAAAGAGACGGGGTGCGGAGACGCGAAGGGAGAAGACGAGGGCAGGGACAGCAGAGGCAGAGGCCGAGAGGGAGACGGGTCAAAAAAGGGCGGGGAGATAGCTGCAGTGGCGGTTGATTGATTGATTCGTGTTTCCGGGCGCGTCAACTGCTCAGATCATTAGTCCCGTAAGCGTAGTGCGTGTTTTCCCCGGGAGGTGGCGATGATCTTTTCCCCGCTGGATGGCGAGATCTGGAGCCGACCTACCGTCGACTCGCGGGATTTTCCCCCCAACCAAGTATCTCCCACCAGCGGGGCACCGCCCCAGCCGGGACAAGTTGCAGAGGCTGTGACGGGTGCTGGGACGTCGAAGGAGGCAAGAGCGATGGAGGCAGAGACGACGGCGGAGGCACGGCCGGCTTCGGAGGCGGGAAAGCGGGACGAGCCAGCGGGGGTGGACAACCGCGAGGAGCGACGGCGGGGACGGCGGCGGCGGCGGCATGGCGACGCGTGAAAAAGCCAGCGGTCGCGCGCCCGTATCTCTCCCTAATGGGCCACCTGGCGAGGCCAGGGTCAAACCGCGGACCGCAGAACGCGCCTCCGGCGCCTCCCTCTCCCCGCGCGCCGCGCCCTCGAACGCCGCCGCGTTGCGTCGCGACGCGGAGAGAATGAAGCTATTTATTTTCATAAACCGCGCCGGCCGGACAATGGAGACCCGGCCCGCCCCCGCCGCGGGCGGCCGAGGGCCTCGTGAAGCAGGAGGCGCGGGAGGAATGCGGGGCTTCCAAGGGGAGAAAATGGCGGCGGTGGAAGAGGGTGGTGGAAGAAGAAAGACAGGATCGGCTACGTTGCTGGCACAAACCTCAAGATTGAGAGCGTAGTGTGATGTCGTGGGAATACGACTGTAATCACAGACCTGAGCTTTTGTTGTAGACAAGTTTACTGTACAGTTATTTACATATACATCGTTCACACTGCTCTGGAAGACCCCTGTTCTCCGGATCGCAGAAGTGAACCTTAACTGATTGAAGTTCGGTCTAAGTCGTGGCCGTCGCAGCTCCTCAACGAGTGCCCGCACACAGCGTAACACACCATGAACGCAGTCATACGTGGAATAACTCCTTCACGACACATGGATTGCCTTCTCGAGCTTCGCTCGTCTCAGCACCGCCCTGGGCGCAGCAGGTGTAGTGCACCCGCACCTCGATTCGGCTCAGACTCGAATGCTTGGCCGTTTCCTTCGCAGGCTTCTTTTGCGAAAGATCACGTGACCGACTTCCCACGCCGAAAGCGTCATCTCATTACTGAGATTATGGCCGGCGGCACATGGGGCTTGCCGCCATCTGCAGGCCGAGTTCTATCGCCACACATCATCCCTCGCGCGAACCGACAGCCGCCTTCCCAGACACGCCCCCGGCTCGCACCCTCCGAGAGATCCCCGGAGATCCGGCCGCCACCAGCCCGGCACCAGATGACCAACCCCTCCCCCCTGCACGACTTGTGCGGTCGGTCGAGACCAGTGCTATTACGTTACAGTAGGCTTCCGCGGCCCGAGTCAGTATGTACTTGGCTGACCGGGAGACATCGCGTCCAAGCCACAGGTGCCGACGTTTCGGCCGTCATTCTGCGAC
Organism: Acheta domesticus; assembly: GCA_031308135.1. NCBI lineage: Eukaryota > Metazoa > Arthropoda > Insecta > Orthoptera > Gryllidae > Acheta > Acheta domesticus. The sequence continues at coordinate 136,288,402 of JAHLJT010009355.1, forward strand.
CTTCCTCAGGGCTATTGCTCAGAGATGGACTGTGCACGTGTTAATATAGTTCCCCTCCACCTCTGCCCGTTGGCCGGGTGATCGGCCAACTGGGACTATATTAACCCGTTTTAAAGCAAATGTAATACAAAACAAACATTGCAAACGCAGAAGCAACCTTCATAAGTTACGAGATTTTTTTCAATGCAATGATTCTCACAAGCATAAACGAATGCCCCCACTGTGCTACGATTTTATACCTTTTCTTCATAGATTAAATAATAAGACTGATAAATACAAATAAGTCAGTTAATGGCTGAATACACATGAAAACTCCTCGAGAAGGAACCACTTCCACAAAATGGCGGGCGGTCCCCTCCGTCGGCTGCGGTCGCCTGGAGAGCGACGGGGCCTGTTTCGGGGAGTTACTCCGCGCACTGCCTCCGCCGCTGCCACCGTAAGCCGCTTAGGGCGCCGAGACCCCCGCGATAGGGCACGCGCGCGCCCTGCCACGCCCCTGGCGGCGAAGCGGCCAGGCGGAGGCGGAGGGCGAGGGCAGCCGTGCTCCGCGCAGGCCCATCTGATCGCCGCGCTCGCGTGTTCGAACTGTTCATCACACGAAAAGCCTCTTAACCCACAACGGCTGGGTCAGTCCTTAGTCAAATGGGCAACCTTTTACGTCTTACATACTTTTAACGCATAAACTTCTTCTAATTAGACACAATTACATGTTTCGTGTTTTCTGAAAATGAAACATTGAACTATGACCTCCCAACATACTTTTTTGTGTAAAATTTATTCTTTGGAAAGATTTTGACTTCACATTTTAATGACCACAATTTCGGCTTAATTGCTTCCCAAAATGCACAAGATTTGTCATAAATTTGACTACGTTGAGATTAATTTATGCTCGTTTCAAGTGGATCATTCTATTCGTAAAGTATACAGATTCACAAAAGTCACTCCTCTGATGCATGTGTTTACGTATGACTGTATGCAAAGGTGAATACTGCTATTTATAGGATGTACCTAATAACGATATATTGTTATTTTGTATTAAACTGGGGTCAAATCCCAACAGCGTTCATTTGATGGAATTATTTGGTTTTCAAAGGGGAACAAATCTGTTTACTAAGTACTGGTGTTACTGGCCTATTGCAACTGATCAGCGATCGTTTACGAGATGAAACGTGAATTTCACAATTCCATCTAATCTCTTGACAGGATGGGGGTCGGTCTGTTTGGTAAGCTTTGACAAGTGTAAGCATATAAGTGCAGTGTATCGATTGACATTCAAATACCGCCCAGCAGAAATTCGACAGGTTACAGACTGAAAAGTTGACATTTGATATCGACATATCACTCACCGAAGTGTTATTGCGGATGGAATCCGATTTGTTTCCAGGGAAAACAATTCATATGAGAAGGAATATGAAAGCACGGAAGAACAATGTTTGTACATCACAAAACTCTGTTCCTAAAACGTGAAAAACGTTTCATTACGACAAAGTAGGTATTTTATTATACTCATAGCTTGAATGAAATGTTTTAAACTCATAACAAGCCACATTGAGGCGCAATTACCGTACAAAAACCGTTCCGAATGGCGTTCACTGCGACTGCCGACAACAAGCTTCACTTTTGGTAGCAGCCTGCGGAAGTCCTCTAAACATGGATAAATGCGACACGAGTACATCCATTCAGCAGCAAAATTGCCGCCCCATACAATTTCCGCGGCGGAGACTCGTGTTCCCGCCGAAGGTGCCGCGCCCGTCGCCCGCGCATTAGCCCACATGTACGTGTCAGATGGTCGTAATTGGAGCTGACTGGCGACTAACGGATGGCGCCGGCCCGAGCGAGCACTCGCACCGCCCCGCGCTGTCCCGCGACGGCCCGCGTCCGCAAACTCCACTCCGCCCACTGGCCGTCCCCGCGTCCACATTTAGCCCCTGCCACCGCCCCCGCCTCCCCGCCCATCCCCGCGTCCTCCCCTCGCACCGCCCCTCGCCGTCCCGCGACGGCCCGCGTCCGCCCACTCCACTCCGCCCACTGGCCGTCCCCGCGTCCACATTTAGCCCCTGCCACCGCCCCCGCCTCCACGCCCATCCCCGCGTCCTCCCTGGGCTATCCCCGTGCAGGGGTGGATTAATATATATATGCACATTCAGCACGTGCTTAGCACGCTGGGTAGGGACCCCACTATTTTGCCAACAAAAATGTACATTCATTCAAAACCATGTCAAAAATAACTCTTATATTAACGATACAAAAATAAAGAATTAAATTCCGATTAAAAATATATTATGCTTTTTTGAAACAAAATGCCGTGCAAAAATGTTTTAAATACATAAACATGTGGATATTGTGTTTATTATTTGAATAATAAAGTTCTAAAATTTGCTGTAGTTTTGTTTTCATATCGATTTGAGTTAGTCATTTTGAATATTTCAATATTAACTGATGAAGTCCTTAGTTGGCTCAATGTTAGGGCCCCTGAAGATGTTAATTCGGTCTTGTCCCCGCACCCATCCCACCTACTCGTTCCATCGACGGCGCCAGCCTCGCCCCGCGTCGCCGGCCCGCCGCCTGACCCTTGCGGGACACCCGAAAGGTCAGCGGCGAGCCGCCACGCGCCTGTCAGCGCTGCGGCCCGATACGGCGACCGGTCTCCCGGCTGGACAGCGGCCGGGGATAAGGAACAGGTTCCGAACACACGCCGCGCGACCTCAACCCCGGAGGCCGCGGCCGTCCGACTCCTCCCCCCTTCCCCTTACCATCATGTAGAAGAGCCGATCGGAAAATGATCGGAGGTCCTTTACCTACAGTCACATAATAGGATATCCTATAATAGAAAATTATAAGAATTTCTGAAGCTGGTAAATACGTGCGAATGGCGAAGTAAGCTACTTACTGCGTTTTAAAATACATTTATTTTTATTTGTGTATGTATATTTATTTTTGTTTATATATATTTTTTAGTTTTTATATTCATTTTATAAGTTTAATATGAAATGGTTAGTGGTTATATTACGGTTTTGGAAATGGTTATTGGTTATATTACCAAATAGTTTACTATGTAATGGAACTCAAAAGAAAAATGAAATCTTTATTTTCGTTTTTTTTTAATAATAAAATTCTGGTCCTTAAGAAAATGTGCGCAGATAAATTTCTTTCCCCACACGTCATATTCAGTTTTTACTGTTTTTTTGACAAAATAAATAAATAAATAAATAAATGAAAAACGGTGGCAGTAAACAGCCTAAGCTGTAAACCCTGCGATAAAAGGACGATGGCAGACGGCTGATTGACACATAAAAGGGCTCATGGGCGAACGTGACACGCACCTACCTTCGAAAAGTGCCACAAGTTTTTTTCTAGTTATGACCCAAGATGGACCTGTCAACTGACTGGCAAAATATTGGAAAGGACAACATGAGGAGACAGGCCAAGAGGATAACAGAGGAAGAGGATGCATAGAGATGACAAGTAGTATACTGAGAATGTTGAAAAGAATGAAAGCTACGACAAAACAAGATGTATACGGACGTCACGTATGGGACTGACTGATGAGTTAGAAGATTGAGGGGAATGAAAACGAAAGTAAATATTGAGAACCCAAGGAAGATACGGGATGAGAACGTAAATGAAAGACAATCGAGAACAGCAAAAAGAATGAAAATGCAAAAGTGGAATAAAGGAAATAATTTTGATTAAAAAGACATCTAGAAAATAATGAGAAGCATAGCAGAAATGTGTAGAAGACGCCTGTAGATGAGTATGCATGGACTTTAGACGGATATCGTGCAGTGAGAATGGTGGCAAAAAATAACACGAAGTGGCCAAAGAACCTGAACAAACAATCTATAAAGACAAAAACAGCGAGGATGACTAGGTGAAATCAGCACCAGAGAAACGGAGAGAGATTTGAAATAAAAAATGAGCCACAAAATGAAGAAACACAAAGAAATGCACCGAGAAAACTAAGAAAATTAAGGCAAGAAAGCAAGAAGGGGACGACAAATGACTGCACTTATTGACCAGGCACCTGAGCAGACAAGTGTCGAATGAGGATGACAGAATTCGAAGAAGAAAATTGATGGGAAATTTGAATTAAGACTATAGTGTAGCGTCATAGACTTGATTTCCTGCTCAGAGAGACGGGCTTGCAAGGTATGGGCATGCGGGAGCCAAAAACGCTACATTCCAGAGGGAAGTCTAGGAGGGGAGGTGGCTGGCGAGGTGTCGTGCGCAAGAGACAGCATCGGCTAGGCATGTTTCAGAGCAGCGCATAGGGGGAGAGATAACGTAGGAAGTCATGGGACTCGACCCTATATAACGTCGCGTCGCATGGCCCCGCGTTAGGTAACGATTTTTGGGTTTCCTTGTGGCCAGTCCAAAAAAACTTTAGCCGCCGAGGCTGGCGCGGAGTGCTGTAGGCACGAGTAGGTGTTCGATGTGTTCGGACACGGTGAAGTGTTTCTCTAACACTTCAGGGCAGATTGAATATCTTGCCGAGGCACACCAGATATCGAGTTGTGAGTCGGCCTAGTTGGCTAGTCGTAGGCACAGCCGCAAGGCGCGTGTAAAGAGAGGAGACCTGCAATTGGTAGCTCTGACGAAACACCTTAAAGTGAGGTTCTGTAAATATGTAATTATTCATGTACATAAATTGTATATACCCACTCACGTCTTTTTCTGTGTGGCGTAGATCCCAACCCACGACGTTACAATGGCTGCAAAAAGGGAACGAAATGGAATAAACGAGAGCAGCGACAAAACGACCAGAAAATGAGCAACAGCGGTTGAGGAGGCGGGGAAATTGGAGGAGCGAGAAGAGCGTGCCGCATGATAAGAACGGGCCGAGGCGACCGGCGCGAGGGCGGGGGCCGGGGCGCGGGGGGCGGGGCGCCGGGGAGCGGGGGCCCGGGCCGGGGCGTGAGGGGCGGGGGCGGGGACGGGGACGGGGGCGGGGACGGGGGCGAGGGCGGGGGCGGGGGCGGGGACGGGGCGGGGACGGGGGCGGGGGCGGGGGCGGGGACGGGACGGGGCGGGAACGGGGGCGGGGGCGGGGGGGAGGGGCCGATTGAAATGCGGGGGCGTCGCGACGCGGAATGGGCGAGGCGGCGGCGCTCGTAAAGGCGTTGCCCCCTGGCGGCGCTGATGGGCAACGCGGGGGGGGTGGAGGGCGGGGGCTGTGAGGACGCGGACGGCCGCGGTGGGAGGGGAGGCGCAGTCAGGTGGGAGCCGTTCGGGAGATGTGGGGCGCCGGAAATGGGCCACGCGACGCGGTGATGTAATGCAACTAAAGCATCGGCCACTGTTTAGGCATGGGCCGCCGCGCCGTTGCTATCGAGGCTCTAGGGACTTCGGGAGACGTGCGAGGCTGCTGGAAAGCGGTCGCGTTAGGAAAGGAATGAGATGTGGTGGGATGAGTTTTGGGAATGCAGGCGTGTCGTGGTTTCATCAGAACACGCCAATCATTGGGCGTTCTTTGACCTTTTTTTTTGAGATCGCTGAATGTTACGATATCAAATTACAGCCATTGATTTCGAATTTTGTCATCTGACGATGAAAATTGAAATAAAAATACCGTATTACTATATTTTTATTTTGAAGCTAGGAACAGTTTAAATAATATAAATGAAATAGTTTTTTTTAAATTTTGGATACAAAAAGTGCTCTCGAAGGTCATAATAAAGATTTCCTTTTAATACGGGTTCGAATTTAATTTCAATAGATTCCGTTAATGATGTATTCAGAAATGGAATTCTCGCACATACATCTTTGCAGACAAATACAAATCTATAATTTCATTAATTGGCAAAAGATGATTCTAAAGAAATCTCTGAGAACTTAAAGCAATCCAAGTCAATGTTATGTACTGATCATCATCATACTTATTATTCTCATTATATATAGCAATAAAATGTATTATATATAATAATAAATGTTGTCGATCTGATGGTTTAGATCGCTAAAATAGTAGTACAGTAGCGGTCTCGGAACAAAGTATCGCGGATTCGAGTCCCGCCTCGGGCATGGTTGAGTTTCTGTGTGCCTCTGTATGTTTGTGTGTGTATATTTCGTCATTCATCATCATAATATCATCTCATCCACCAGGGCTAACAACCCTGGGATATAAAAATGGAATCAGCATGAAAATGCTGAATCCCTCTGTAGAAAATGAAACGTGCACCTACCCCGATAATGAAGTCTGAGCCCCGGTGGGATGCACGAATCGCATGGTCTCATAATGGCCGACTCGCGAAACAAAAAGTCTAGATATTATTATTATTATTATTATTATTATTATATGATTATTATGAAAACGTCTTCATTCTTCATTCGCCGTATTGTCATGATGGCCCCCAGAAACCTCGTTCCTGGGATGGCGGCGGGCGCTTGAAAGGCACGTATACCGTAAGGGCGCAGTGCGGAGCAGGAGCGGGGGCGGCGCAGGGCACTCTGGGAGTCCTGCGGGGGCATAATAGGGCGGAAGGGGGCGTGGCGGGGTCGAGTGGATCGAGCGGGGGCGAGGGAGGGGGCGGGGGCGTGCATGGACCGGAGCGGCTCCGATGCGCCCCGCGCGCACAAAAGGCTCCAGCAGCGGCGCCGTCGTCGTTCCCGCCGCCCCACGGCGGCGTCCACCCGGCCGGCCGACGCCGCCTCCGCGCCGTGAGGACGGACGACGACGGCTGCGAAAAGGAGCCCAGGGCGAGAGGACGGAAGGGCGAAAGGGCGGAACCTCCCGAATGCCTGTCACTCGAGGCGCGCTCTCCGGCACACAAGAGTCTGGGCCGCGGCCCAGACGCGGCCCTGTGTGCTGCTAAGTGGAGGGCTCACCTTCCCATGCTTTGCTTGGAGTTTCAGACCCCGACGTACAATCCGCTTATGGAAGATTGTTCGGTTGAATAGCACATAATGAAAATTTCATAAGTAGATACTAAAAATAGCAACGATCGATGAATAATCTTGCATTTGTAATCGTGCAAAAGTAAAACACTATACTTATAGGCAGATGCATAAAAGTGGTTTTTTTTGTGTTTTTTTTTTCAGAAATGACATTTTTGAAAACACAAAATTGCTGTGTATTATGATTCAGCTCTATAACCACACGGCACATGATAATTAAAAACGTTTATTCTACATAATCATAATGGGTCTTTCCTTCAAATTGTACTGTTTAACTATTGCTGAATTAAAAATTAATTTATAATAAGGACATTTACAGTCGCATAACAATGGAGATGAGCTGTCAACGACATACCCCAAGGTAGTGTTTTCCTGTATCTTTGTTTAAGTGAAGAGTTACTGTTTCCTCATTACGACTTTTAATATTGGAACCGTTTTGAACCCTTAGAAATAATTTCGTTTCTCGATGTTCTTTAGGTGTTTACAAAAAATTCAAAATCGTCGATATGCATTATTGCTTGCTCGCATTACGCTCGCAGAGACTCTGGGGTTCTATTAAAGAAAAGCCTGCCTATTAACACATTCCAATCTAATTTTAGTATCTCTCCACACATAAAACAGTTGTGAAATCAGAGGAACATATCGAATGTCGAACCAGTCGATCAAAACACGGCCATGACCATTTGTGTCCCCACAGATAGAAGCTCAAGCGCTGAATATGTTCAAATATATATATGTATATATGCTATGCCTAAAAATTGCAAGTATTTGAACACAAACTTGAGTAAAATGCAATATATTTCATAGGCTCTTAAGTACATAAAGGTTTAATTACATTGCAATGTATTCTGTGGACTCTCGTTGACCCCTTCCTCCTTTGGTGTTCTCCGCGGAAGGGCATTTGAGTGCGACTTAAATACCTTTAGTCAGATTATTTCGTCGTAATTGGAGAGAATTTCTCAAATATTCCTACCTCGGAACCTCTCGTAACTTAGATAAAATGTACAAACAGAAATTGGAAATAATTTGGCTTAGAGACGAAATTCAATTCATAAATTCTTGTATTTGCGACCTTTCGTAGTTCTCAATATTTTTTCTACGCAACAGTAGGAATGTTACAATAATTTTGAAGAATTTCTAAACACTGAATACATCTTCGCGCCTTCAGCGCGAAATAATTATTACAACGAAACAAACTCGTTTTTCAAGAGCACGGCCCTTTGTTGACGGGCGTTGTCAGCTCTCGGAATGTGGGCGAATGGGAAGCAATAACCCGCGCCCACCTACAAACAAACAGCGGCGCTCGGAGGCACCTGCCATTACGGCGGGCGCGAGCGCGCGCGCGGGCGGGCAAACACGGAAGCGCCTGCGCAAACACGCGGGGAATTGGGCGGATTCCTGCGCCTTAGCAAAATACACCTCCGCGACGGCCACCCGCCCTCGCGTGCGCCCCCGCGCCGCCTCCTCTGCGTTGGCTTCGGGCCGCATCTCCCCCGACCCACATGCGCCCGCTCCTCGGGAGCGCGTCCGACCCGCCGCCACCTTTTACCTGCTCCTCCGTCCCGCCTCCTTTTGCTCTGATTCCTCCTTCTGCGCTTCCTCCATCGTTCTCCACCTCCGTCCCGCATCCTTTTCCTCTGATTCATCCTTCTCTGCTTTGTCCATCGTTCTCCACCTCCGTCCCGCCTCCTTTTGCTCTGATTCCTCCTCCTCCGCTTCGTCCATCGTTCTCCAACTTCGTCCCGCCTCCTTTTGCTCTGATTCCTCTTTCTCTGCTTCGTCCATCGTTCTCCAACTTCGTCCCGCCTCCTTTTGCTCTGATTCCTCCTTCTCTGCTTTGCCCATCGTTCTCCACCTCCGTCCCGCCTCCTTTTTCTCTGATTTCTCCTTCTCCGCTTCGTCCATCGTTTTACACCTTCGTCCCACCTCCTTTTCTTCTGATTCCTCCTTCTCTGCTTTGCCCATCGTTCTCCACCGTCCCGCCTCCTTTTCCTTCTCGGTCTACGACCCGCCATCTCCGTTTCCTAGTCCTCCGGTCCGACTTCTTTTCGTCTTCCACGGACCCGCATCCTCGTTTTCCTCTTCCTTCGACCCGCATCCTCCTTTTTCTCTACCACCTCCTCCGATCCTATCCCTCCTTCTCCACTTCCGACCCGCCCTCCTCCTCGACGTACCACCGGTCCGCACCTACTCCACCCTGACCCGCCCCTTCTCCTCTACCTCCGACCAGCCTACTCCTTTTCCTCCTCTTCCGAACTGTCTCCTCCATTTCCTCTTCTTCTTCCTCTTCCTCCTGTTCGACCCTTCGTTCTCCACCTCCGACCCCGTCTTCCTTTTCCTCCTCCGATCCGACCCGCCTCTTCCTTTTACTCCTCCTCCAACTCGTCTTCTCCTCGATCTCTTCCTCCAATCCGCCGCCTACTTGTTCACCTCGGATCCGCCTTCTCCTTTTCCTCCATGTCCTCCGACTAGCCTCCTTCTCTCAGCCGTGCCACCATTGACTCGCGTCATTCCACCCTCATCCCCGATCCCAATCCGCTACTTCCACCTAAGCCTCTGTACACACACTGCCTTCAGTCTCCGTCGGATATCAGTCAGACATTCGCATGAGATCAATGCACATGTGCTAGTGGCTCCTATGTTGATGTGTTTCTAGTAGTGCAGGCAATGAAGAATTCAGATATACTTAACACATCACAATTTTGAGAAGAGGAGTGAGAAACGTAAATTGTGTCAAAAGCAGATATGGTAGAATTTTTTATAAGAGCTCGATTTAATGACGAGATTGTCCTTCCCATTCAGTCACTGAGTAACGTAAGCCCAGCTTCCCATGGAAGAATTCCTTTTCTCTACGACTGCTCCAGAATGTATACATTTCTGCACGTTATCGGATGCAGTAATGATGCCGATTCCACAAGCCGTGCGAGAATATTATTTCCACACGGCTGTCGACCAATCACATTCGTCTTAGTTCATTACACTACGACGGAGGGTTCTCGCAGTCGCCTACAGAGGCGCTGCGTGTTCTGCCGCGGCTGGTCGCAACTGTCGTTAGACAGGTGAGCCACGAAAAAGTATAAGAGATGATGTTGAGGTTAAGGCACCAATTGAATATTTTTAAAATATCAATTTCAAAGTCGTAGAGAAAGTATAGTCTTCTACTCGCGTAGAATGGCTATTATTCTACGCTCGTTGAAGAATATACTATTATTTCACCTCAGTGCTGATTCATTACTGGGGAAACAGTCTGATAACATAAACTTAGTTGAGGATGAGAATGGCATATTTGGCATGTTTGACAATGATGGCGTCGTATATAGTGACTAACCTACATTATAACTGATGAGAGAATATGGGTGAAAACATGGCGTGACAAATAATAATTTTGCTTGTAGTAATTTCGTAGGAGAACTTGTCATTGTGGGTGGTGATTTTGCGAACAATGGAGGTGCTGCAACGGCATTGAAAATGAGGCAATAGAGGTGGGAGGTGGGCTGAATGAGAGAAAAGTGGTCGACGAGTTCTACAACGGGGAATATAAGGGACGCAGGCTTGGCATGTGGAGGGGGGAGGACGAAAGGAATTGTGGGCGGGCACTGAGAGGACGTGACGAACGCGGCTGCAATGCAAAGAGAAAATAGATAATTACGCGGAGTACAAGCTGTGAACGTTGGTCGCTGAGCTCAAATGGAATGCGGTGCAAAATGAAGGACAAAACGCAAATAAATTTCCGTGACCTTGATTACACTCTATTTAAATGTAGTCACTTCATGGTCACGAGATGGAAAGAGAGCGGACAGGATCACCCAATCGGGAGCTTCGTTACAACTGATAGATTTGGTATTGAAACTACCGATTGGATATCAGTGTCACCCTCTCTTACCTCTTTCCAACCTTGAAAGGACACTACATTTAAATCGCAGTATACTGATTGATTATTTCGTTCTTTTGGGGCTTGTCAACTGCTAAGGTTATTACTCCCTAAGTGTAAGTGCATGTTTTTATCACGGGAGGTGATGGCGTTCTTCCCCCGCTGGATGATGCGATCCGGTGTTGACCTGCACATTGACTTACGGGTTTTCCCGATCCAGGTATTACCACGAACGAGCCACCGCCTCAGCTGGGATAAGCTCTACGCTCCCGACTGGTCTTTCGACATTGTAGGGTAGTTCACGAATTGCCTTGAGATGACCATTTCAAACCGTTCTTGTTTGAAACGAAACGACCTTTTGAATATTGATATAGATAACGCGAAGTTAACTTTCTTTTACGAAGGTGAAAACAATTTAATTTAATGAACGGTATCACATAAACACGATTCCATCTCCACCTGCGTCCAGATATATTCCTAAAACACACTTCGGAATGTCAGTGTATTTTAACTTCACTAGATAGTACAGTGTATCTATTTGTGAGATGTTTGAATTGTATACAAGCAAAACAATTTGGTTCTCATATTGTAAAGTTAATAACAAGAACAGAAATTTGACATCGAACAACTATCATCGCATTACATTGCACAACGTGTTGAGTAAAAGAAAACAAACTAGTTTAAACCGACCTGCTGTGTTGCAATGTTGCAAGTACTGTGTTGCTTTTACGAGACTAGATAAGCAACGAAAGGAGCGAGTTATTGCACTCCGGCAGCGAACTCGAACACAAGTTGGCAACTGTAGGAGAGCGATGCCCGTGTTACGTTAATTTCTCGATGGGGGTCTGCAGCAACAGCAGCAGCAGCACCGGCGCCGGCGGGGGCGGCGACTGCGAAGGAGAAAGGTTCCGGGGGAGAGGATGTTTGCGAAAGCAGGACTTGTCGAGGCTGCGAAGCGGCGCGAGGCGGTGGGCGTCGCGGGCGGCGCGAGTTGCGTCCCGCCCCGGGGAGACGCCACGCACCCGCCACGCCGCGCCGCCCCGCGCCGCGCTGCGCAGCGCAGTGCGAGGAACGAAGGAACTTTGCTACGAGCACTGGGTGCGGGCGCGAGAGGAAGGGTGAAGAGGACTGGGGAGGAGCGGAGCTATGCGGGGGAGGGAGTGAGGCATGGCGGGGAGGCGCTGAGAGTACTGGGGAGGGGTGGAGCTATGCGGGGGAGGGGGAGGCATGGCGGGGAGAGGTTGAGAGGACTGGGGAGGAGTGGTGCTATGCGGGGGAGGGGGAGGCATAGCGGGGAGGGACTGAGAGGACTGGGGAGGAGTGGAGTTATGCGGGGGAGGGGGCAGGTATGGCGCGGAGGGGCGGGATGGAATGGATAGTGTAGAGCGGGACGGAGAGAGGGCAAACACAATGGAGCGGGGAGGGAAGAGAAGGAGCGTTACAGTCCGAGCGGGGCGTGATGGCAAGGTGCTGGGGATGGAGGAGCATGACGAGGAGGTGCCTGTCGGGGAGGAGCGTGATGGGGAGGAGCGTGACGGGGAGGAGCGTGGTGGGAAGGAGCGCATTGAGGAGAAGCGTAGCGGGGAACAAGCGTGACGAGCATGAGCGAGATGAGGAGGGTGACGGATGGGAGGGTGGCAGGGAGGAGTGTGGCGGGGATCGGCGGGGCCGAGCGCGGCAAAACGTGTTGGGACGGGCTAGGGCGGGACGAAGCGGAGTGGGGGCGAAGGATGACAGAGGGGAGCCTAGCGGGGAGGAGCGTGGTTGAGGGGCGGGGCGGCGCACCGCAGCGACATGGCTCGCTTGCGGTCAGAGTCCGCCGCGTCGCGCCCTCGCTCTGCCGACGACTTTCGCAAACTCCTTCCCGTCTTTCTCCGCCCCGCGCGCGCGCTCTCGTTCCGTAGGGCGGGTGCGTGGGGCGGGCGGGGGGGGGTGAGGCCTTGCGTTGCGCTCTCGGGCGGGCCTTCGCACTGCAGTCGGCGAAGAGTCGCAAGTTGCTGTCTGTCGAGTTGGCGCTTCTAAACGCTCGTTAAACGCCCCTCGTTTACTTTAGTGAAGGAGTTATTCCAGCTTTCCATAAGTGCTTCCTCGCACATGCCTTACGTATTCATGGTGGGGTAGTGAAAATACTCGAGGGTCAGTGGATAAAATCAGTTAACATAATTTCCAAAGTTGTTAATGACTTCACAAAATCGAGGATTTTCACTCTTTGATACATGTATTCGACAAAGTAAATCCATAAAAATAATTTGTTTTATGAAGAAAGTAGTATTAAAATAAGAACGCAACCTAAAAGAATATTAAATACAAATGAATTAGTTTGTAATTCTGTTTTATTTGGGATATTTTACTGAGAAGTGTGTTTCCTAAGAAACTAAGAGTCGATAATTATCGAAGTTTAAAAGTGAGGAATATTATCATGAAATGCGCTAGCCCGAAAAGTCACCATCAATATCGTCTACACCATTGCCTTCACTCTCATTTACAAGTGCATCGTCATAAATGTTCTAGTCGCCAACATACCAATCCCCATCTCTATCTTTCGACACTAGTTAGATAGCTAGGTCAGTCCACTCGCTGTCTGGAGGGGAATTCTAGCTGCCAGCAATTCTGATAGGTAGTTTTCTGTGGTTTCTCCTGTCAAGAGTACGCGAATGCCAGAGCACTACTCCAACAAACCGGCCAAGGACCGCACACGATCTTTCCTTCCTCTTCCTTGTCCTATTATTAACCCCATACTTACACTTACACTAATATGTACTACAGCACCACAATGTGTCATATGTCAATATGTCATATGCCGGAGACCGGTCGGAACGTTAGAGTTTGTCCCGACTGCAGCAGTGCCCCGCTAATGGGAGATACCTTGTGGAGGGAAACCTCGCTAGCCTACGGTAAGTTGGCGCCGAATCTCTCCATCTAGCGGGGGAAGATCTCCCCACCTCCCAAAGAAAAATGCGCTACACTTACGGGGACTAATGACCTTACCAGTTGACGTGCCTGGAAAATCTAATCAATCAATTAGTAAATCAAAACGACTCTCTACCAACGCGATACCACGGACTCCTCACCTTAGGCACGCATACGCCTCGCTTCTCTTCCCTCCACGCGTCGCGTGAAGTCGTGCAACTCCGCTCGCCGCGCCGCATCTGCACCACGCGCCAGGCCGAGGGCGAAAGGCGAGAGAGAGCGCTCGCCTCGCACGGATTAGGGTCGGAAAGGGCGCGCGGAACGAGCCCGTAAAGTAGAACGCCCGCCAAAGTTTCTTTCCGTTTCCCTAGGACGGAATAACGTTCGGCGGAAGAAGCTTTTAGGCAGCCCGCATGACGGGGCGGGCAGCGGAGGCGGCGGCGGCGGCGCGCCGACATTCTTAAGCGTTCCGCGCACCCACACAAAGAGAGCGCCCTTTCTTTTGTGCGACGGGGTTTGTTAATAAAGTTCTCGGCGGGCGCAAACACGCCGCGTTACTCCCGACATGTAACAGCTCCGCGCGTGTCGGCGGAGAAAAAGAGAGAGAGAGAGAGAGAAGAGGCGGTTGGTTCGGACGGGGTGAGCGGGCGCGGCCCGCGGAGCCGCGCGCTCTAAAGGAAATATCCCCTTGCGGTGGCCGCGCCCCGCCACGCGCTCCGCGCCCCGCGCCGACCTCGAGCCCCCGCTGCGACAAACCGCGGCGCGCTGCGGGAGCCCCTCCACTCAGCGCGCCCCGCCACGCGCCGGGGCGCCCGCCGCATGTGGCCGCTCCGCCGGCCCCGCCCGCTCCGCGCCCCGCGCCATGCCGCGCCGCTGAGTCTCCGCCAGGGTCGGCGTGGGTCTGCCCGTGATATAGAAGAATTCACGTAAGAACAAGCAAAAGTGACAGTTCGCTAAACAAGTGAACATCACGTGTAATTCAGAGAAGTATCCCTCCGCCGCGGCTGCTGTTCAGAAACACGTGCACCAGTACGCACTTTACATTCAAAACTCGGTTTTAAAATAAACATAATACTTATCGCGCAAAAACTAAATTCCATATAATGTGTATAAAAATATTTTTTTACAGAAGAGCACATAGCACTGCACTTCCTAATTTCAATTATTTCTCGTGGCGCACTATATTTTCGTCGGACGAGGACATCACAAAAGGAAGCGTCGAAACCATTTACATGTTAGCCAACTGCAAACGAACGAATCGAGGAAGGAGAGTTCGATGGGATCAAGGACACAACGACCACAGAACCTTCGGTTATGTTGCCAGTACTAGCTGTCAAAATTGCTTGTTCTTACATGAATCTCTCTTTACTTACGGGAAGCTTCGTTGAGTACGGAAAGCTTTATGCAGGAGACAACGTTGGTGCAGGAGACAACGTTTTCTACTCAAATAATTTTGAGTTATTTTCTTCTGTATAATTACTTAAAATACTTAAAGCAGATTATTGCATTCCTGGTGTGAAACTAAGATACCGAAAAAGTCAAAATCGTAGTATATTATTTTAACTTCATAGTTTTAGCTTGCAAGTATATACCATTCCCTTTCTGTTTGCGAAATTTGTCTTTAAGGTTGGATAAGTGAGTGCAAATTTTTGTAACGTGATTACATCAAGCTGTGAATAACTCATAAGTCGAGTTACTATATTTTTACGACAGGTGATTAACAAGATCGAATGAAGGAACATCCAGAATGTCGACCACTCTAAAGGATCGATTACTTGGTTAACCGCAAATGTCCCTTGTATTCCGGAACAGAACTATAATGTATAACGGAGGCACGCAATCTTCCCATTATAATTCCGTATCCACATCGGACGGGCAATGACTAGAAGGCCCTTCTTTTTCGATGCAGCGTAGCTGCATCATCAACAGTACTGCGCGTGCGTGAAGATTCCTAAACTCTTGCTGTAGTTCAAACTAAATGGCGAGGTAAACGAACATATGTTTCGTGCTTTGTGTCTTTCATCATATTAATTTATTTACCCGTATTTTCTGTTTTCAGATCTATCAATGAAAGACAGTCGCACGTCCAATTCGTCAACAATGAAATAATGTCATACGCCCAATTTGGCAATATCAGACAATGTTATTTGTCACTGGAGATAAAAGAATTTATTCCTTACCATCGAAATAGTACATTTCTGAATATACGACATGGTTTATTACGTCTAATTATCTTCAAATTTGAAGTTCTGAGAACTTTTAAATCTTATAACTGTTGCTGCATTATCACGCCCCCTCATGCTGTAGTAGTTTCTTTCTTCTCGAAAGTTTTATATCTTTAATTAAAGTAAAACGAGATATTACTACATACACCAAATAAATATTTTTTAATATTAGAATTAATCTCATTGTATCATACTTCTTTATTTCCTATTGGGGCGACACGTCCATCCAAACCATCGACGGGATGTTGTGGAGACACGCCCACGACGACAAGTGCTATGACGACGTATTGCCGGGCAGAGTAATATCGAGAAGATAATAAGCCAGTTAGTGACAGATAGGGGAACTCCTCCTGATGTTTTTTGAATCAATCCTATGTATGTAATTCAAGAATTATAATATATTCGTTTACCGTTATATCTTGAATATTAATTTCTTCTCTGCAAGAAATAAACATTTTAATTACGAAGCGAACCAGATCCAACATATAGGTAACGCTCACCTCACCTATTATTACCAGTTTTCTATGTTTTATTTTCTGCTCTCACTCGTACATCCCAACCTTCGTTTATGTCACTGGCAGTATCATTTACGTAATTATTAGTTGGATGAAACACATATCATCGGTATCACCACACCCTTCAGACTGGACTTCAGTCACCGCAAGCGTTCCCCAGCTCTGCCACCGGTGTCACACTCAGCGCTGCTGCACCCTTCCCTGCCCTTCCTGCCACCCGCCGCGCTCATTCCCACCAACCTCCAGCCTCACCGACACAGCCACCCTCCGTCGCCTTCACTTCCCCCGCCGTCGCCCACCGCCGCACACCGCCGCCCACCGCCGCCCACCGCCGCCCTCGCCGCCCTCGCCGCCCTCCGACGCCGCCCTCCGCCGCCGCCCCCCGCCGCCGCCCCCCGCCGCCGCCCCCCGCCGCCACCCCCCGCCCCTGCCCCCCGCCGCCCCCCGCCCCGCCCCCGCCCCCGCCGCCCCCCGCCCCGCCCCCGCCCCCCGCCGCCGCCCCCCGCCGCCGCCCCCCGCCGCCGCCCCCCGCTGCCGTCGCGTCGCCATCGCCGGTGTCTCCCATGCCTCCACTATAGCTCCGTCTCCCCCCGTCCACCCGCCCTTGCAACCAACCTCACCTCCTGCCACCCTATCCGAGGCGCGTGTTTTTTGCTCCGCCCCAGCGTGGCGCGACCCGGTGTCAGTCGCCACCTCGTTGGGCGCACGGCGGGGAGCAGCACATGTGGGACGCCCCGCGCATGGCGCCCTCCTCAACCGCTGAGATGCCGTCACTTCGAACACGGTGCCTTTGGGGCAAATTTTCTGACGCCAGTTTGAGGCTAGTTCCTCGCTTGTCCGTACGGTGCGCACGATCGGTTTGTGTTACGGTGTAAGATATAGCTACATCTTAAGATGACATCTTAAACTGTGGCTATTACACAATTTTACAAAACATTTCCTACCCATTTCCGTAACTGTTTCGCTCTAGACTTCACCAATTCCAACGCGAAACGACAAATCACTGACTCGAAATTAGAAATCAGCTGGCCCCAGAGCTGTCGAATGGATCACGACCAATCACGATCTTGCAGAAATGAGACCCAAAGATCGCAGCGCTTATATGCGAGAACTGTGAGAACTAGCCTCACATAAGGTTCAGTTTTAGACTGGGAGAGGACACACTTCTATATCTTACACCGTCCTTCCGAACCTCGCGGATCGAGAAGGAGAACAGGCAGCAACGGGACCCCGAGAAGCAACTGCGAGATTTCCCGACACCTGTACAATTACTCATCTGGTTGCGAGAGCTCTGTTCTCGCCGGCACCGCCGCGCCCAGCGTGCATGCCGCTGTTTGCGATGTAAAATGTTGCTTGCGGTAGTGCGCTCGCAGCCATTCAGTTCAACGAAAGAAATTATGCAATTCGATTTAAGTGATTTCAGTATTGGCGTTTTTAAATGGAATCATCACACTTAATTTTTTTTAAAAAGCGCTGCAATATTTCCCTTTGTTAAACATTTTATTTTTACTTGATAATCAAAACATTTTTTCGGCCTCGCAATGACTGTAATATTAAAGACAAAATATCTCCGTTGAAAAATAAAAGGTATGAAAAATTTAGATATTTTAGCAGTGAGAAAATTCCCGAATGTATGGTGAAAAAAGGACATTAAATAAGACTAGATCTCCTACAATTTACAACTCTGATAAGTACGGAGCGGATCTTAATAAAATGTCGTTTTCTTTCTTTTCACTTTAGAACAATGTTGTTTAGTATAGAAATTCGTTTTATGTTATGACAAATGGAAATAACCCATTTTTATACTTTTTTGCATTTCTCGTCGACTTCGACTAATAAGTCATTTTTTTTTGCCTTTTCCCGTCATTTTTATTGTATTTTATCTGATTTAATTAATTTTAATATCATTTTAATGTTACTTGCTTCAAATAATATTTACGATATGCAACAAATGTTCTCCACAGAATTCCTAAGTACCTATACCTGGCTTGGATTTCGATTTCATCGCTCAGAAGTAATGTCAGCCATTATGAGTATGTAATCTATGTGACATCTGTTAGCGCCATAGCTGGTTCAGCCGATTTCGGAATAACTAAAGATAGATAGATTGATTGATTGATTGATTTATGCGGGCGCGTCAACTACTTAGGTCATTACTCCCGTATGTGTAGTGCGTGTTTTTCTCGAGAGATGGCTGTCATCTTTTCCCCGCTGGATGGCGAGATCTGGCGCCGACCTACCGTCGACTAGTGGGGTTTTCCCCTCAACCACGTATCTCCCACAGCGGGGCACCGCCAGCTGGGAGAAGCTCTAAGCTCCCGACTGGTCTCCCGGCATGTGTGGTAGTGTAGTGCATGTTAGTGTGTGTGTGTGTGTGTGTATAAGAGGAGGATAGGACAAGGAAGAGGAAGGAAAGATCGCGCGCGGTCCCTGGCCCGTTTGTTAGGGTACTGCCCCGGCATTCTCCTGGTGTTGGTCGGAGAAACCACAGAAAACTACCGGTCAGAGCAGCCGGCCGCTAGAATTGTCCTCCAGACAGCGACTGAATTCGACCTAGCTGACAAGCTAGTGTCAAAAATCCTGCAGCTGTCGGGACTCGAACCTAGGACCTCCCGGTCAGAGAGACTGCAGTGACATCAGGTTGATGCACTGAGCCATCTCTCCCGGTCTAAAGAGAGATTTTCTGGTAAATAACAGCCCAAACCAAACGTTTGAAAGCTGATTTTGCTTCTACGAATAGAAAAAAAACTCGATTACATCATAAACGTGTCCAAGAGCTTTAGTTGTTCATTCAAACGTGTTTTGATCACATTTTTATCGTCATTTTTTCTTTGGTTTTAGGGCATTTTAAAAAAATATTCTAAGAGCATTTTATTGATCATTATTGCCTATGATTTGGGTCATTAAAATCCTCTCCCTACTGGTAAGTCTTAATCTCATAGGTTCTATCACTGAGGAATCTGTTTCAAGAAATCTCTATATTTCCAGCACCTGGGGCGTCAGTCTCAGTGCATAATAAAATTCCACACCTTATCGAGCAGACAGCTTGAACATTGCAGGCTGAGAGCTAGTATCTCAGGCAGGAAATGAGAGAGTCGTACTCGCAAACTATCCAAATGGATTTCTTTTGCATTTTAGAATGTCCACCTAATGGCACTAATCACACTTACATATAACGCATTTTCAACCGGTCGTTTTTATTTATTTATATTGCATGTGAATTGAACATAATCATGTTTCTTTCGCCATCGTTAAGATATCAGAATTCATTAATAATTTTGTTGAAAGTGTTCTGACACCAAAGTCAAAGAAATGGAAAAACCACAAATTCAGTATGAATTAATGAAGGTTCAATCATTAAAATATTTGTATGTTTGTGAACTTGTTCATGTTACTATTTTCTTGCAGAAACTTAAGTTTAGAGGTATTTGTAGTCAAAACTACATTAGTTGCAAACAGTGGTAGCCAAAAATACCATTCCTTAAACTGTATTTCATGTAGAAAAGATTACGCTTACTGCATTCTCTCGTTAGCTCTGCAACGTAGTTCCAGGCTTTATGTTCTACAAGGTCTGACAATGAATTTAAAAGGTCACAGAAATGTTGATACCAGTATTACCATAACGCTCCCGAATAGTCGCGAACCTATCGATTCGTGCCCAGGAATTTCTAATTTACTGAAATTGCTGGAATGCAACGTACGAGTGTGTGATTAACACCCCTCCACAGTGTGCACTTATGAATATTGAAATGGATTCCTCAGTTCCCTCTCGCTAGTGTTCGCTTGTTTCCGCACGCATTCGATTAGCGGAGAGTGCTCTGGATTTTCAATATTGTCTCAGTTCCAAGCGAATATCTGATATTAATACTAGGGAATTTGTATATGGAAAGCCAGTGGCTGGGATTGAAATTGTTTTCCATATATCTCTCTAAAGCAATAATTGTAGAAATAAACACGTAGAATGGAAATTTAATTTGTGAATCTAACAAATATATTGTTTCAATCTTGTATACAGGTAATAAAGTTGAATTATTTTTTATTCTCAACGAATTCAATTTATAAGCTATTTTTTATAAAATAAAATGGATATATCAGTTTATTGAGTATGTGAATAGTTCCAATCATATTTGAAAGGCGAAGTCCTAAAAACTTATTGTGTTTACCATCACACTAATCTCGATGGAGAGAAATGTTGGAGACAAGTACTTGGTAACCCATATTTTGTAGAAAAATGAAATGTTTCCAACATTCAAGGATCCAAAAATTAAGAAATAATCTGATTACTAAATTTACAAAATGCCAACGTCTTAAACCACACGAAAGGATTTTGCTATGAAACAAATAAATCCAGAACAATGACGATAAGTGTAATCAGAACTAATTTTTTCTCAACCTAAAATAAAAATAATAATAATAATAATAATAATAATAATAATAATAATAATAATAATAATAATGAAAGTCGTAGTAGATAATCATTTTAGAGTCCGTAAAAGCGCGTTGAAACTATATCATATGAGAAATTCACAATGGGAATGACACAGCTCAATGTAAATGTCGTTGTGCAATGCGCACGCATTACAAAAACAACCGTATTTATTACAAAGAAGACCATCTACGCCTAAGTGCCATTCGCAGGGTCTCATTGGGCGAAGTAGTTGTGTTGACAGAATTGCACCCAGATATGGAACGCAGAAGGTCACTGTCACAGAGAATAATAATTTTACCATATTTAAAACACATACATCTCTCTTCCAATTGAGATCTCACAAATGCGCCCAAAATTTGAATGAAGGTACATGAATCATAATTTATTAATTAATATTAACCTAACTTAAATCGCTATTGATATTTGTTATCAAGTAATAATTTAATTGATCAATGACAGATTGTCATAAGCCTTAATTTTAAGATGGCCTTATTATGAATATCTCTGAGAAATTCTAATTCTCTTTTACAGGCTTAATTTTTCTAGATGTATGGTACGGTAACACCTGACTTCTTGAACCTCCATTTATTTGCATGTGTTCCTAACTAACCTCCATATGTTCGCCAAACAAACAATTAGTTTTATCTGAAAACTGTATGTGAATGGCTTATATCCATCTCTTACAGAACTTTTAAAAATAAACAAATAATGTAGAAATCCACGGCCTACAATGAATTTACTAGAAATCATTAAACGAAGTAACTAATATTCCAGCAAGGCGATGGGAAACTAACAGGAGGAACGACTGATACATAACACTGAGATAGAGTTTGCGTGAGATTATCTGTGCACCCAACAACCGCTGTAACGAGAACGAGACACAGTGCGCATGCGCAGTAGAGCCATCTACGCATACTACCGCTAATTAGAAAACATCGGCTAGCCTAACGCGAGTTAGGGATTGTAATTTCCCAGGAATTTGTTTTGGCCGCCTTAGTAATGTGTTACCTTGGTTTTCGTGTGTGCTTTCTTACACGAAATTAAATGTAATATTTTGTGTCGAGGTTGTCTATCGAAAAGTTAGGAACTCGATGTTTTTGAAACAGTATTCAATGTAGCCGCATTCAGGGGCGCCCAGAGAAAACAAGAGGCCTTGGGCAGTAGATTCATGGAGGCTCCTTATTTCAAACAAAATTCATCTTTATTAAATATTATTATTATTATTATTATTATTATTATTATTATTATTATTATATTTTAAAGTGAATCATATTTCAACTTCAGTTAAATATTTTACTTTCTCGCTTTACGAATACTTTTTTCAAAAAATGTATTGAAGGAAACACACTTTATATGCATTTTCGGGGCCCCACTTAAGTGGGGGCCTGGGGCAATTTGCTCAAGCTGCCCCACCTTCTGGACGCCTCTGGATGCATCCCTCTGTGAGGTCGGCCAAGAGCACAGATTCCTCGCGCGACTAGAGTGTAGGCGTCTCATCCGAGGGCAGCCACGCCGCGCCAGTGCTCTCCAAGCACGAATTGCAGGGAATAACGGATAAAATCTCTCCGCAATTCCATTACACCCTTCCCTTAATATAACGATCTCTCAGAGAATTTCCACAGGAGGCTCAACGCAAGCAAAACAATTTCATCTCGTACTATTCTCGTAATGAAATTTTGAGGTGAAAATACCGGTTACGATGTCGAAAGCAATAAAGAAAGGTATTGCTGTACTTCATTTCAACTGGTGAAAATTGAAAAACGAATTCTTGAATTACACCGTTTCGAATTTTCGCATTTCTTTCGTAATTGCGGTAGAACAAAATTGAAAAACTGCTATCTCAAATAGTCAACTCACGCCCAGTGTTCGACCCTGAGATAGTATGTATTTGCAGTGTCCACGGAGGGAGAGGCAACATGTGTGTGTAGCACTGCAGACGCTGAGAAAAGCATTCTGGTCATTAGTCATACACACACGTGAAGACCAGCGTCCGAGACGGAGGCACCTGTGGGGTGGAAATGAAGGCGAAGACGATGTAGCGAAGGCGGCGAGCGCGAGGTAAAAATGTTGTAGCATTTACGAGAAATTGCATTAATAAATAAATAAAAATTAAATGTATCCATTAGGAAGCACAGTATTTGCGCATTTGCTCGCGCTGAAATAATTTAAACATTTTCCGCTTCACCTACTTCAGGCTTGAACTATCGCCTGCTGTAAGTGATTCATTCGCTTCACATCCCCAATGCAATGATCTCATCGTAGCTCACCATCATCATCACCTACATCAATGCTGTCTGTCAGAAACACTAAGGAACTACTGTAAGTGTCCTCCTTCCGCATAGAATATACGAACAAGGAAAGCAGGTATATTAATATTAACACACAGAAAAAGCAAAAGGGCGAACCGGAAAGTGGCATGAGTTGGAGTTGAGTATGAATGAATCCGTGTAATGCAAATTTAAAGGACACTGAAAACAATTCGATTGTCATCCCGCTTTCCATTCATCAGGAACACTGTGCGATGGGATTGACAGGTATTGACGACGGGCCAAAGGAGACGGCTTGTGAGGCTACGGGAGAGGCGGTCGGCGAACAGTACTGCGGTGGATGCGGCAGCGGCGCGGCGACGCTGCAAGTCGCCACGTGGGCGGCGGTCGTGGGCAGGGGATGGCGCCACACAATGACGGATAATCCCGGCGAGACGGCGACCGCCGCCGCCGCCGCC
This sequence comes from Acheta domesticus, assembly GCA_031308135.1. Taxonomy (NCBI): domain Eukaryota; kingdom Metazoa; phylum Arthropoda; class Insecta; order Orthoptera; family Gryllidae; genus Acheta; species Acheta domesticus. The sequence goes on from JAHLJT010009355.1 coordinate 136,311,968, forward strand.
GCCGCCGCCGCCAACGCCGCGGGCGAGACAAGCGCAACTCAATGGTATCGGCGGGCGATCGCACTCGCCCCCGCACGCCCAGTCAAGGCCGCGTCGCCCCCGCCCCGCCCCGCCCCTTCGCGCCGCGCCACGCTCCCCGTAGCCCCCTTCTCTCTCCCCCCCCGCCGTTCGCGTCCACCTCACTACCCCGCCTCGCCCCGCCCTACCAACTCTGCCCCCGCCCTGCCGCCCTGCCCCGCCTCTTGTGGCAGCGCCTTGCCCCCGCCTCGCCCCTCCCCGGCCCACCCCGCCCCCTCGCGCCACGCCATGCTCCCCGTAGTCCCCTTCTCACTCCCCATTCGCGTCCACCTCACTACCCCGCCTCGCCCCACGCTACCAACCCTGCCCCGCCCTCCTCCCCGCCATCCTCCCGTCCCTGCCCCCGCCCTGTCTCCCTCCCTGCCCCGCCCCTTGCCCCCGCGCACCCTGCCCCACCCCTCCCCGCCTCGCCCCTCCCCGCCGCGCCACGCTCCCCGTAGCCCTCTTCTCTCTCCCCCCGCCATTCGCGTCCACATCACTCCCCCGCCTCGCCCCGCCCGACCAACCCTGCCCCGCCCTCCTTCCCGCCATCCTCCTCTCCCTGCCCCAGCCCTGTCTCCCTCCCTGCCCCGCCCCTTGCCTCCGCGCGCCCTGCCCCCTCCCCTCCCCGCCTCGCCCCTCCCCGCAGCGCCACGCTCCCCCCCGCCATTCGCGTCCACATCACTCCCGCGCCTCGCCCCACCCTACCAACCCTGCCCCGCTCTTTTCCCCTCCTGCCCCGCCCCGCCCCTTGTGGCAGTGCCTTGCCCCCTCGCGCGCGTGGATGTGAATGTATGTGTGGGCTTATGTGTGTGTGGTCGACAGGTTACGCAACCGCCCACACAGTCGCGTTGCGGTGTGCAGTCAACCGTCGCCGACGCTAGGCGGTGCACCTCCGATGCAGCCGATCCGCGTGTGTTTGACCGCACAGATAATGCACCGCGCGCCTCTTATGTAATGCACGTACGCTTCATTGACTAGCAGAAGGATATTGTGCGCACACACTACTACTTTTCGCAAATACTGTCGACGCTAATGTCGAAAGCTCATGGTTCCGTGTATGAGAACGAAGGTATAGCGTTGACAAATATATATTTTGGACCATGCGTAATGCTTTCATAGGCGCAATGACAATAAATTACATCCCTTCTTTTCATTTAACCTGAGTCTTTGAGATCCAGATGAATTGATCCATTGTTTCTTAGGTGGAAGGCTGCGTAATTGTGATCTGTTGTTCCACACATTCCTATATTATCTCTAGTTATGTTGTTGTGTTGTAAACGGTGACATTTTCCAAACAAGTTTTGAGGAACAAACGTTCGGGGACGTACTGAGCCCTGTAGACACACTGATATAAAAAGCGCCGGGCACAGTTCCAATTGAGAATTTTATTAACCTACGAAATCGAGATTTAGCCGTATCAATTGTTCTAATAGGTTTATCACATTCTTAGACATGTTTTTGTTAACTGAAAAATATATTTTACACACAATTTTATGTAATTAAATCTTTGTTACGTATTCAACTGAATTGTCAGCTTTTTTGGGAGATGGAATTTAGTACGTCGTGTAAGCTTTAATCAGGCGAAGAGCATAGTGAAGATAATCGATAGGAAAGAGGCGATGGCTCTAGTAATGAACACTAAAAATTCAGTAGTAAAGAGGAAAGAGTCGACATAGTTGAAAATGTGTGTATCGTTGTGCTAGATATTCGAGACGTAAACTACATTTTGACGAATGTCACAGATTTTTATCGTTTCTGATTTCGAATTGCATCAATAACTAGGAAGTTTATGTGTCACTACTATTCTCGAGTTCTCGTAGCTAATGAATGTGATATTTTAATTAACCATAAATGATATAAACTATCGCTTAAAGTCATTGCAAGGAAATGGCGCCAACCAAACACTTGGAATGTCTTCATCGAAAAGATATCTTCCCACCGCTAGGTGACTGCATTGTGGCTCCAACATTTATTGAATTATTATAGGGTACGGTGACAATGCAGCCGGACAACTGTAAGCGAAATGTCCGACGTGTTTCATCCGAAAAATCACCCAAGTGTTCCACACAAAATCGTCTGAATATTCCCATAATTTCACAATTCATTTTCTGAAACATTTGCGAGAAGCAAGCTCAAGACCATCTACATCTATTGCAGATGGCTTTGACTCTCCAAAAGATTTTGGGTGAGTGTAATCGTCAGAGCCCAACTGGGTTGCTCGTTGGTTGGCGTGCTCGCTTTCCACAGCGCATCGCCGGGTTCGATTCCCGGCCGGGTAAATAATAACTGTGCGCTTTCCTTACAAATCTATTGCTATGTGACGATGAGAAAGCCCACCCTAGCGTTATAAAGTCCGGTATATGCGGTGAAGGGAAGTCTTCGTGCTAACCCCACGAACTCCTTATCCCATGGTCGAGAGGCTGGGTCACCGCTGGTCCGTAGCGGGCTGTCGAGCCACAGGACAGTAATCGTCAGAACTATACTGCGATTTTCGTAACATTGTCCCTGACAGAAATCAGCTGTTCACGGTTTCATCCAATAGGGAGCTTGAACGTCACCATAGTGACGTCACTGTCCCGAAATATGAGCTCCTGATTGGAAGGCAGCGAAACAGCTGATTCCTGTCAAGGACAAAGTTACGAAAATTGCAGTATAAACGAAACAGATCCTCGTCTGACATCCGATGTTTTCGCAACCGTTACGATATTTATTACGTTTCATTAAAAATGATTACGTTTACTAGTCAGGTTTGAATTTGTACACATCCGACGCATTCATTAGACGCAAACGTCCGACGCCGGCTGACCGAAATCTCGGCCAAAATCGGCCCCATTTTTTAGGTCACTTTTCAACTTAGGTCTTCGTCATATAGCGTCCACTGTGCCTTTTAAACTGTAGGGGGGACACGTAAGTACAACACAAACACACCCATGTCCGAGGCGGGGCTCGAACCCGCGACCCTCCGATCCGAAATTACTACTGCACTGCTGGCTTATAATAAGATTTTCGTAACTTTCCCCTTGACAAGAATCAGCTGTTGACGGTTTCATCCAATCGGGAGCTTAAAAGTCACCATAGTGACCTCACTTTGGCGAAATATAAGCTCCCGATTGGATGGCAACGAAACAGCTGATTCCTGTCAGGGGCAAAGTTTAAAAAAATCGCAGTACAGCGATCTCGGCCATCGGGGCGACCGGCCCCATTTCGACCGCCGCCTTACGGATTACCAGCGCTGAGCGGCGACCGTACCACAATTGCAGTAGTAAGCGTAGCCACGCAGCGGTCGTGTCTGCAGCGGCGGCTGCAGCGGCGGCTGCAGCAGCTGCGAGATAACACTCCTGGCGCCAACGTCGCCGCCGTATCGCATAAAAAAAGACGTCGGCTGCTCCCCGTGCGTCCCGCTCAAGGCGTGCTCTTTATCGAGTGGCTAAGTGCCTCCGTGGGAATGCATGCGGCGTTTGTTGATCTGGTCCTGGAGAGGGTAGTACGAAGTACTTGAATTCAATCGGTTTCGTTAGAAAGAAAGGGTTCTAGTAGATCGTGGTTATAATGGTAGGGTTTGGTTAACTTCAGTGGAGAAGTTGATTTTAAAGGTGACAGCGGAAATTTTAAAAAAATGTATATTTTGGATGTATAAAAAAAGGCATTGATTGTTCAATTCTCCTTTTCACCATTCATCTTTCACCACGTATTTCCTCGCCTTCGTCATATTTTTGGGACCCTAGGTACCTACGAGATGTATACATGTTTGTTGACACGACCACTCCGTAATGAGAATGAGCACGACGCGGTTGAATCCAACATATTTCATCCGAAAGGAAACGTTTCTAGTCTTCACTTGTGGAAATGTTAGAATTTGCCAATTTCCGGAGAGGTTGATTTGAATGTGACATCCGACTGGAAAATGTAAATTTTTAATGTATCAATACATTGTTTCGCATTAATTTTTCAATTAACCCGTTTAACATCTTTCATGGATTCACGGCTTAATGGCTGTGCTTCAATCTATTTTTGTGGCCTTGGAGTACTTGCGCGGGGATGCATGGGATGTTTGTTCACCTGACTATGGAAAGGACATGCAGAAAGAGGGATTAAAGAGGTAAATAAGAAGTATAGATATTTGGATGATGTCTCCATCTGTTTCAGTAACAAACCCTTGAAACAATACGAATAAAATACAAAGCTGGTTGTAAAATAATGGTAAATTTGGGACAAAAGCAACTCAAGTTTTAAATAGTATTCGAAGTTAGCTTGTTTGTGTGTTTATTTAGCAGACGTTGTCACATAGTAAATCAATGTTGCTTTTCATTATACGACCAATTAGTGTTGATTAGAAATTCTCTGTCTCAATAATTTCAGCACTATTTCTTGGAACTTAATAAAAAATTGAACTAAAAACGGATTGCTATATTAAAATACTTCTTGGAAGCACGGATACCATTTTGCGGCTTTCAATAGAGAAAAAATGCAGAATTGAAGTAAACATTCATTTTCTTTCTCTGGTATTTTTATCTGCATGTATACTAGATATTTAGAATTCTTTTATGAATTCTCGGAAAGTCCATTCGTATAGAATGAGAGTAAATATTCATTTTCATTTTTTATTCATTTGGAAAATGAAAATGAGTATTTCAGAAATAATTTTATACATTTTTCAAAACATTGCGTGCAAACACGCTCTTGGGCGGCAATTGACGATTTTTTTGCGAGGCAGTTAAAAAAAACCTGCTTACGTACAGCGGTCTACTCCCCATCCATCAGCAACCTACGCGCAATGAGTCCACAAGGTGACATCACCTCCCCTGACTTTTGGCCTCGTCTGCGTCGGCACTAAAAGTCGCGCAGAAAAGAAACATCCTTCCAAACAAGCGTCATGCGCGCACAAAAGAAGTCTCTTGTGCGGTAGCTAGGGCGGGGGCAGAGAGAGTAACCGAATACGCGTGGGGTTGAGCCGGGTCACCAGCCACGCATAAGCAAAGTCCGAGGTGGTGGTTAGAGTAATGGCGGGGTGATGGTGATGCAGGTGGTGGCGGTGGTGGTGTGGGATTGACGGAGAGGGTAGAGGAGGCAATGACGGAGATGGGCTCACGCGGATACAAAGGCGAAGTCAGGTTGTGGCGGCAGCGGTGGCGAAGGCGGTAGCGGTGGTGGTAGCGGTGGAGGTGGCAGTGGCGGTGGTGGCAGCGTCGGCGGAGGCGGTGACGGAGGAGGCGGAGGCGGTGGCGGTGGCGGTGGTAGTGGCAGAGGCAGAGGCGGTGGCAGAGGCGGAGGTGTAGGCGGAGGCAGTAACGGAGGAGGGCAAGGCGGTGGTGGTGATGGTGGTGGTGGTGGAGGTGGCGATGGAGGTGGTGATGGCAAACGCGGAGGCGGAGGGCGATGGCGATGGCGACGGCGATGCTGGTGGCGGCGGCGGTGCCGAAGGCTGCGACCGTGGCCGTGACGGTGAAGATGCCAGAAACGGTGGTGGTGGCGTGTGAGGGGGCGTGGGCGGTTACGATGGCGGCGGAGATAGCAGGAGCAGAGGCGGGACGACGGAGTTTGCAGTGGTGCCGACGGCGACAGTAGCGACGGCGGTGGATGTGGCAGAGGTCGAGGCGGCAGCGCTGGCGGCGGAGGCGTTGGCGGCGGCGATGCAAAGCGCAGCCGGAGTAAGATCATCTAAATAGCGGTGGGCGGCGGGCGCGAAAAAGACATGTCGCGGCGCGCGCGTGCGCGTGAATGACGTCAGCGATCATGTTGCGCGGGGGCCGCCGTCGCCGCGCAAAAGGACACGTCGTGGGCGACGGTGTGGGCGCGTGCAACGCGGCGCAATAAAAGAGCTGCGAAATTGTGCCGAAATGCGCGAGCACAGATAAGAGAAAGTGCGGATGGAAAGGAATGAACAAATAGAAAGGTGAAAACTTTTGCAATTAAAAAAAAGAGAACGTTGACTTGGTATAAAAGTGGCAGACGAGTGTTTATAAAAATAGATATTTGTGTGTGCTCTTAATATTTTCCCCAGCAATGCTGGCATCTATGGAATATTGTTTGCAGAAAATAAAATGGATGCTCGAGGACAGGAGTGTGCATTTTAGGAAACTCTTATTGTTACAGAAAACTTGTCAATAAAATAAATGAGTTTTTTCTTAAACTACTACTAGATGAAAATATGGTAATTATTGAATGTATTGGTGTTTTTCCACGATTTAGCTATACAAACATTTCTCTCTTTTAACATTATTAATGACTGGAAACTCTCACCCAACAACCACAACAGGCTGGCTAGTAAACTTCAACATTGTGTGAAAATTCCTGACCAAAGTGATTACAATATCTAAAAAGAATAGTATAAATGAAAATCAAGTTGATTTTTTTTTTCATTGCATGTTCTTATTTAATCAACGTCAGATATTTTGGGATAAAAGTATACCTCCTCCCGAATGGTATAAAATGGTCGTTTTGGTTTAAAAGTAGCACCCGCCTAAATAAAACTGTATTAAAACATAATGTTAGTTTTTTGGTTCAGCTATTGACGATTTTTTTTCCCTTTGGAAATTCTACTGGGTGGGAGGTTCTCCCAAGATCTACTTTTATATCCGTTGATCTTTCTTAGCTGCTCCACCCTACCCAATTTAATACCCATCTGTTAGCTGCATTTAATTAACGACAAACTACATGTTAGTTCTCCTATACAGAAATATTTAGGTTCAAGTTCCAGAACCGTGGCAGTCACCGCTGCAGTGACATTTGAATACATGTGTGTGGGGGCGGGGAGGCAGAGGGGCCACGATGTTACGAGAAAACGGGGCTGCTGTGTCGGCGGCTCCAGTGGAGATCTAAGGGGTGTCTGCAGCAGCAGCAAAGCCATGGCAGGGGCAGGGGCAGGGATAGGGACAGGGACAGGGGCAAGGGCAGGGGCAGGGGTAGGGGCAGGGGCAGGGGCAGGGGCAGGGGCAGGGGCAGGGGCAGGGGCAGGGGCAGGGGCAGGGGCAGGAGCAGGGGCAGGGGCAGGGGTAGGGGCAGGGGCAGCGGCAGGGGCAGGGGCAGGGGCAGCGGCAGGGGCAGGGGCAGGGGTAGGGGCAAGGGTAGGGGCAGGGGCAAGGGTAGGGGCAGGGGCAGGGGCAGGGGCGGCGGCGATGGCGACGGCAAGGGCGGAGGCAGGGACAGCGGCAAGAGCGGCGGCAGAGGCGGCGGCAGGAGCGGGCGCGTGTGCGGCAGCGTGTGCGGCAGCGTGTGCGGCAGCGTGTGCGGCAAGCGTGTGCGGCAGCGTGTGCGGCAGCGTGTGCGGCAGCGTGTGCGGCAGCGGGGGCGGCAGCGGGGGGCGGCAGCGGGGGCGGCAGCGGGGGCGGCAGCGGGGGCGGCAGCGGGGGCGGCAGCGGGGGCGGCAGCGGGGCGGCAGCGGGGGCGGCAGCGGGGGCGGCAGCGGGGGCGGCAGCGGGGGTGGCAGCGGGGGCGGCAGCGGGGGGCGGCAGCGGGGGCGGCAGCGGGGGCGGCGGCAGGGGAAGCTGAAGCGCCACCGCTGTCGTGATGCGTGGAGCTCCCTGAGCGCCGGAGGCGGCCGCAGGGAAGGCGGCGGAGGTGGCTTCGGCGGCGGCGGAGAAGCAGCTGAGCCGGGGATGTTTATAAGGCGACGGCCGCCTCGCCACGGGCGAATAAACGCGTGGCGGATGCCGCTGCCTGCGTCGGGAGAAGGAACAGGGTGCCACGGAACGCCGCGCTTCCTGCCATCCACTCACGGAATGCAACATCGTCATGATGGCAGAGATGGAAAGAATAAGTAGAAAAGATAGATGACGGTGAAAATTATGACAATGATAATGATGACGATGATAGTGAGTAATTAGCAAAGTTATTTCTAGGTTGGTGTACAAGTCTGCGACTTTAAAAAAAAATCATTTTTCTGGGTTGCCATCGGACTTACTGTTGATCTTGAACTTCTCGATATTCTCCTTTTGGGTTGAGGCATACTTTCTCCTTCCCGTTTTCGGCACCAGTGCCTGTGTTTTTTCTTTTCTCCTTTTCCCCGTCTCCGTTGTCCCTCGCCCCTTCGGAAAGCGAGCCCTCCACGTGTAGGGCATCGCCCATGGTTCGATCCGGGGGCGGGGGCGGGGGCGGAGTACGTGAGTCGTAACTCGGCGACGGCACCGCCCCGGGGGCCGCCCGCCCGCCCGCGACAGCGCCCGCGGCCGTAAACCCTCAGGTGGGGGCGGGGGCGGGGGCGGGGGCGGGCGGCGACGGCTGCGGGAGGAACGTTCTGGAACAACGCGTCCGAACGGCCAGCGAACTGCCACCGCCGCCCCGCCCCGCCCCGATCGGGCAGCCGTCGGCCGCGATGCGGCAGCGACCTGCGGAGGCGGCGCTGGAAACGAAACAGAAGGCGACGCGAACAAGGCGAAGCGCGGCAGGCGAGATCGGCCGGCGAGATCACGTGGCGAAGGGGACGTCGTGGGGAAACACTCGTAGGACTGGAAGAGGGAAGGCGAATATTACCAGCAAGACGACATAGGCGAGGTGAGCGAGCAGGGTTCACGAGTCTTAAGCTCCCCCTCCCCCATGCCGATGACATGTACTATTTACAAACATAATTTTTACTAATTTTCTATAGTGACGAAAGTCATTCAGAAAGTGAATCGAATACATTATAAATAACCACAAACCAATTTAAAACAAAATTTAAATTCAGAATAATTAAAATTCTTTATAAGGAAAAATTAAGTCCGTTGCAGTTACACTACACCTCTATCCCCAGAAAAATTGTGGTTGTGACACTGAAAATGTCAAATGCACATGAATGTGTACGCGCAGTATCTGCTTGCATAAGAGACGATCCTTCACTATCCATCTAAGACTTCATTATTTTATTGTAGTGTTGTGTGAAGCAGCATTCGTACTTTTTAATAATGTAGATACCGTTTGCAGTTTTTGTGTTTACTTCGTGACAATATCGTACAGCAAAAGCGTTTGCGAGAAATACCCAACAACACCATGTTGCTTCAGCAGTTAAAAACCTCATATGTGTTCTCTAATTGACTTCGTTCCCTTTTTGCATTTCAGTGCAACGTAGCCTTATGTCCCCCAATCTTACGACATGATATTAAAAGAAGACAAATGAAAGCTGTAAAACAAGACGTAAACAATATTCGCGTAAATATTTATGGGAGCACAGAAAATATCTCTACATCACAATTGAGAGCACAGGAAGAGAAAAGTAAATTAATATAAATTAATAAGAAAATATGTGTTAAATCCTCTTAAATTAATGCGATGTGTTAACACTACACGTATTACCAAGACTCACTTATTATGCTTTGAAAATACAAAGTTATTGTAAGGCACAGAATTGCTGGTATTGGTGGAAGGCACAGAAGCGAAAATCCTTTTGTGATGGTTGGTCATTTCTAAAAAGGAACTGAGTGGTGTTCAATCGTCACGCGATCTATGAAAAGTGTTATGACAAATGTCATGCGAACCTCGGTTGCCTTTTACTAACTGCGAAAACAGTTATCTTTATACGTTTTCATTCATATATAAGCCAAAAACTTGCTAGAACATCTACGATTTATTCTTTGAAAATTCCGACATAAAAAAATCTTGAAATCTTTGAATTAATTAAGCGTTGATTACTTTGAAATTCCTAGAAGTATGGTATCGATAGTTTCTACTTTTATTAACCAATTCTGTTTTTGTTTTCAAACGTATTACAACCAACCCAGTTTCCCAGCAGAGACCCAACAATTACAACTTAAGCCATGAATATTTCGCAGTACGTGACGTATAATAGGATACAAACTTGTCGCCTTAATATCGGGCAGTAGGGCAATGAATATTAATTTTACCTATACACGCTAAGAAAGAAAGAAAGTGGGTTTTTCACAGAGGACATCTTAAATAGCCGTTCCTTAAAACGAATCAACAAATTTTGATAATTCAAGAACCACATGGTCTTCTTTTAGACTGGAAAATTACTTCAAAATCAATAATTCGGGCACTAACAAGGTAAAGTTTTCAAGGTCTATCGCCAATAATTGAATTGAAACTAACTTTGTATTTAGCCACTTTCATTCACAATAATTGGGTTCATTGTCGTCCAGCTGAATGCTAAAACTGCTAATTCGCTAATTTGCAACAAATTGAATGCATTCATCGACGACAAGCTGCGTTGAAAAAAAAAACCCGTCTGCTGTTGGGTGTCAAGAGGGACAAAACCCATTGTCGAAGGAACAGCCTTTGTCGGCGTCCGTCTCGAGTGCGCGAGCGCCTTCGGAGCGACCGTTTTATGCAGCGGGCCGCGGGACCCGAGGCGTCGCCGCGAGAACTACAATGTGCACCGTCCCCAGGCGCTTAACGACCGCGGGCGCTGCGCTCACAGACGCCCTTCAAGTGCCTCGCTCGCCCCACGCGCGGGCTGTTTCGTAGCGCCAGTCGCCCCAAGACAGAGGACCGCGACGGAAACAATAATGCTCGACCCCCGTTTGGCGCCGTTCATAGCCGCAAGTTGTCGAGGGGAAAGAACGGGAAAAATATGCTTGCTTCGAGATCGCTCAAGATACATTTGTTGTTCGTATAAATGCGCTGTTTGCGGACGCTGACTCGGGTATTGAGGTCGTTCCGGTGTTGAGAAAATAACACTGATTTCCTTTTTGGGGCCACGCAATAAAAGTCGCAACGATTCACATGGGATTGTAACATAAATGCGCTAGATGATAGACCCATTAAGATGAATATATTCTTTAACAAAAATCATTGAACATCGTTTGTTTTGTCGTAGTCGTTTGCAAAGAGTATTTTTGTTCGTATGGCATTACAGGACATACTAGTTAAATAACATTGATTATAGGATAATTACTTTATCAAATCAATCGTTACAAAATTCTAATGAAGAAATACTGTTGAGCTGAAGTGACAGTTAGGAACAAAAACCAAGTAAAGAAAACCTTATTCTGTGTGTAATAAGGATAAATGAATTTTTTATCTTGGAGTTTGCTAGCTTGAAATAATTTGGGGAAAATATAAGTTTTTCTACTAAAACAGCACTCAAAACAACTCAAAGCCAAAAATAAAGTATCATAACTAGGGGTATATCAAAATTATTGAGCAACGCTATTTACAAAAGGTCATCGTATTAGTTTGCGAACACAACACTACTAAATAAATTAGGTCTTCCGTGACACAAATTTTGAATAACACAATTATTCGGCCAACATTTTCATAAAAATAATAGCTTTGAATGCTTTCATCATACAAACTCGATCGAATGTGCAAGTACATTAACCTACTTATTTATATTCATTCATTTGACTAGTTCATATTCATTCATATGAATTCAAACGCAAATGGAAGGAAAGGCATTGAAATCCCCCCGGACCAACTCTTTCGAATACAACAAAAAACGCTACGAAATATAATCAGTGATGGAAAACACATTACGTAGCATTCTCAATCTAACACGACAGGTTCAAATTAAACCATCCACCAGATCGCCCGCGCAACCATCACTTCCACCTCGACCGTCCTCACCCCCCCCCCCCGGGGGCGGGTCCCATCACCCGTCCGCCGTCACTCCGTCCGGGGGCGGACGCAGCCGTCCCTGGTGGCGGCGCGGGGGCTCCTGCGGCTGTAATTACCATGTCAGCGACGTCCCAGCCCCCCCCCCGACATTGTACCCTGTCCCCCCTCCCCCCCGACACTTCCAACGTCGGCGCTCCCGCCATGCTGCCACCCGCCGCCGCCGGCCCAAACTCGCAGCTGCCCCGCGTGGCCTTCGCAATGAAATCCATACAACGGGAGCTGCCAACGCTCGCCCGCCCGCACAATACGCCACCGTCCGCCGGCGTCACCGCCGCCGTCGCCGCCGCGCCCTTTGTAGACACCGCCGCCAGCCCGCCCCGCCACTCGGCCCCGCGTATTGAACGCGTCGGATCGGCGGCAACAGCGCTAATTTTACGAATAACGCCGTAATTACCACGTCCGCCCCCACTGCCCCCGTGCAAATAGCTTACTTCCATTTGCTCGCTCACCGTACGCGTGCACGCGTGCGTAATAATTTACAAACTTTTAATGTAAACGGAGCTTTCCGTGGCTGGAGACTATTACCAGGGCTTCCGAGTGAAGCCCTGCCCCGTTCTCATAAATCCTGACATTTCTATCATGCTCCTCGAGCCTTTTAGGGCTGAGCGTAATAGCCACGTAGTGTAACAGTGTTTTTTACAATGCGCGGAGATATAAGTGGAAGTGGAGAAGCAGATTAGCCTATAAGAAGATCTGTGAATGTGTTCAAGTCGAGAGGACTTTTATGTCGTATTAGTCAACATATCGTTGAGTACCATTAGGCGGCTTTCAACAAATAGAACGAATGTAACTTCTCTTAGGTAATTTTAGTTATTACAATTTGATGTTTCATGTAGAATAGGAGAAGTGTGACGAGATAACAAAAAACTTTGTTGCAAAAGAGAATTTCCTATCGTTCGTTAATTTTCCTACGGATAAATGTATCACTCTTCATTCATAATGGCCTTCGCAAATACCCAGAACTCCGTATTTTCAGTAAGATGAAATAGCATTATTAAGAATAATACCAAGAAACTCACATCGAAACATGTTACTTCTGAAATATCTTACTTCAATTCGTTACTTTGCTTGCTTGAGAGTTTATGGACGAAACTGAATGCAAACACTGTAATTTTTACCAGACACTATCCTGCATTGTGTGCACATATGACGAACGATTCTTCTTCGTATGTTCCGACGTTTCAATCTGTGGCCTCCGTCAGACCTGAACATAGTGGCCACGTAATATAACCATTGTGTAGTGTTAACAAAGAACACTTCTCACGTGCCATTCACCTCCAGCACGATGAAAGGTCACCCCTGGGTGCGAGAAAAGAACCCAAGACAGATGAACCCACTTACTTTTTTTAAATTTCCCCTTTTTACATATTGTTCCAGCTATTCTGAAAAAGTTTTGTCTTCATGCATATTAAGTGGTATTTAAAGATCAGAATTACCCTCCAACTTCGGCCATCGCCTTGCACGAAACCTATGAGTACATGCGCACTCATTGTGATTAACACTTGAATAACTAATGACAATTTTCTTGGTTTGTTTCGTAGAGCATGCCTCGCTGGGTCAGAGTTTAAAGCGTTTTCAAATCTTCTATTTAAAAGAAAGGCACATCTAATATCGTACTCACACAATGTTCCATGATCTTGCCCACTCTTTATTTTTAATCGTCTTTTAAAAAATTTCCAATGATAGTGACTATTCAACAATCTGTATTATTTCAAATTGAAGAATATTAATTACCTTTGTTATCTATAAGAATAAAAACAAGCTCAATTTGCCTTCCGAATACACAATTAAAATTTAATGGTATTGGCAGTAATATTATTGTACTGAATAAATCTCTCTTGTACAATCAGATTTAGGTACTTCGGGCATTTTTCACCTATAAGATCCCATGTTTAACAAGAGATGTTAGTTAACTTTATTTATTTACTACCTAATCAATCATTCAGTATTTGCAGTTTTGTAACATAATACATAATTAACTGAGGTTTGGGCATAGGCAGGTGAGGAGTTCATTTCACCCAAAACGTCTTCTAATTCCTAGTGAGTTTGACTTCATTAATAATTTTTAAGTTGCGTTTTGAATTTGAAGGTTGTATTCTGTGGTTAGTTTACCAATGCAAACAATTTTCTATTACTCGAGAGTGATTTTCAAATGTTACTAATCTTGCTTTGTTGGTAATTTTATTCATCATTCAACTATTTAGAATTAAAAGGTGTGGAAGGTACTCCAGAGCACAAGAAAACATGCTTCTCCCACACGTCACATACAGTTTTTACTGTTCATTGGCAAAACAAATGAAATCAAAGCAAAGCAAAACAAATGTTTCGATATTTTTGCAAACATCCATAGGGCGAAGGAAAACGGAACTATTACTAAGAGTTCCGAAAGGTTCTAGTAATAAAAGGACCAAAAGATGAAAAGTTACTCGTAACCTAAACAAAAATATTGGGAAAAATCGACGTTAGTGTCCGTCGTTGACACTCCCAATTAGCAAGCGGCTGTTAATGAATTTTTCATAATAATCGGTTAGATACTGAGGAACTCAGGAAAAATCCAGAAACAATGAAACAGTTTCGATTTTGTCTGAAGAATGCATATGTTTAATTGTTGTTCTGCCTATTCTCTCACTGCGCGTACGGAATTCTCCAACTCAGCGTCACAACGCACGACTCAGTTGACATCAGGATACAGCAAAGCTCAAAGAAAAGGCCGGACGCTAATAAGCATGTTCTACTCACGAATTGGGTTATGGAACTCTTCTGTGATATTCATGGTATGTAAAGAAATATTACTACACTATGCTATTAGAATATTCGTGAAGAATGTTTTTAGCATATTTAATTTATTGCAGTGTTATATGAGAGCATTTTATTTCTTGTTCTTGAGCAGTGTACTTTTTGGAAATCCATTTCGTGTGACGTTGTTCAGTACTATTTTTGGTGCTGTGGGCCATTAGTTTGTACTATTAATGTATGTCATTGAGAATTAGGCTTATTCTTACCAATATTTTGTTTCACGGTACATCTAGCTACGTGTTCTTATGATTCCAGATGACTAAATATCAATCATTAAAACTGAATTTTAGTTTTAAGAACAGAATTGGAACAAAACAATATGGTTTAAAAGAAGGACACATCTAATATTTTTTTATCTAATTTTTCGATGCCATGGCCATCAATACGAGTTTTTCTGTCAAAATATCGCCGATTTTTGCCGCAGTATTACAATACGATACATTTACTACGCAATTACGTAGTATAGCGAGAATGTAAGAAGAATTACTCTCAAAATACATATAAACACAACTCGAAAGAAGCTGTGGGCATTACGTCTAATTACGATATAAGCTCTACTTACGCAACTATACACTCACTCACCACAAAGTGCTTCCCAAGCGTCAGTAACAACGTTTGACTGCACTTACCTGAAACAAAAGAAACACACATGAAAAAACGTTCCAACAACAATAAATTTTCAACACTCATTAGATCCCCATGCTTCGAGACGGCGCGACATGACAGCCCGAGGGAAGATGTGAGAAGCAAGTGACGCACAGGCGCCGGGGAGGACGCGGAAAAAACAAAAAGACTGGCAGAACAAAAGAGAGAGCGCGACGTAACAATAGAGGAGAAACATTCATCAATCGCAGCGCCAGACTCAATTAATCGTCTCTAATCACCCTAACGCGGCCGTAAAGGAGGCCCGCCGGGCTAATAGCCGCGGAGGAGGTGGGGAGGCGCGTGGGGGGGCCATTAGTGGCGTGTGAGTAGGGGGGGAGTAGGGGCAGAACTGGAGGCGGCCACGGATCCAGCACAAGGAAGGCGATGGGGTAGGGTGGGAGGAACGACGGGAGAGAAGAGACGATTATAGACAAAGGTTCAGGGATGGGGAAATTAAAGTGCAGAAAAAGGAAGGGCGAGGGGAGAGAAAACCGGGAAGTGGTATGGAAAGGGATAGAAGAAGTAAGGGAATGAAATAATCGGAGAAAGGGCAAGAGAAAGAACCGGGAAAGGTAAGAAAAAAGGAGTTGAGAGACGTTAAAATGGAGGCAAATAGAGACTGGACCTAGGTGTAGTGGGATTGGGGCTGCATGGCGGAACAAAATACGGGAGGAGGAGACGTGGCGGAAGTGGAATGGGGGAGAGAAAAGTGGTGGCGAGAGTGGAAAAATAAGATGAGGAAAGCGACGGGCAATGGAGGCGGGGTTGGAACTGTGGCCTAGTGAGCAAGCACAGCAGAACGCATTGGTGTTTAGGTGGCGGGTTCATTGATTGAATGATGTTTCCTAGGGTCATAAGTCCCGTTAGTTTTTTGAATTTTTATTCCGGGAGGTGGCAATATTTCTTCTCCGGTCGATGATGAGATATGGAGCGATCCTACACGTCGGCTTGCAGGGCATTTCCCCCTCTAGATATCTCCCAAGCAGGCTACCCCCCAGCCGAGACAATCTCTAAGCTCCTCAGTGGACTCCCGATATGTGTGGTAGAGTAATGCATGCAAGTGTGTGGTTTAAGGGAAGTGCGTAGGAAAAGAAAGAGGAACGATAGATCGGGCGCAGTCCATGGCCTGTTTCTTAGGGTACTGCTCCGGCATTCGCCTAGTATTGATACCACAGACAACTACCGATCAGAACAGCTGACCGCTGGAATTTTCCTCCTGGGTGGAGGGAAACAACAGTGTGCGACGGGGGTGGTAGGGTCAGTGTCCGGGGAAGAAAGTGGGGAAGAGTGGCGACGGGGGAGGGAGAGGAGTAAACGGAAGAGGTGCGGGGAGCGACCCCGAGGGATGTGTCAGGCCACGACAGAATGAGTAGGGACAGGCGCATGTGAGGGCGGTGTCGGGTCGGGGCAGAGCAGGGGCGCGAGATAGTGAGATACCACGCGGGGAGGGGCGAGAGGGCGTGGAGGGATGGGGACAGGCGGGGAAGGTATGGAGAGGAAGGGAAGGGGAGGATGAAGGCAGGGAGGGGTGTGGTGCGGAGCGGGGCCACGGGCGGGGTGGGAGAGGGGGCGGGGAGGGGGGCGGAGAGGAGACGGGAAGGGGAAAGAGGACGAGGGATGAGGGAGGACGGGGGGACGCGGAGGGGAGAGAGGACGAAGGATGAGGGAGGACGGGGCGATGGGGAGGGGAAAGAGGACGAGGGGCGGAGGACGGGAAAGAGGACGAGTGGTGATGGAGGAGGGGAGGGACCGGGGAGGGGACAGGGAGGGGACGGGGAGGGGCCGGGGAGAGGACGGGGAGGGGCAGGGAGGGGGCGTGAAGGGAACGGGGAGGGGTGGGGAGGGACGGGGAGGGGGGACGCGGAGGGGTCGGGGAGGGGAAGGAAGACGAGGGGTGACGGAGGAGGTGACGAGGAGGGGAAAGAGGATGAGGGGTGACGGAGGAGGCGAGGGGGCGGGGAGGGACGCGCGGCGTCGCGGCCGCGGGCGGAAGTGATTTGTTGCGGCGCGCAGTGCGGCTGGGCGGCGCGGGGCGCACGTGGCAGATCCGGCGCGCGTGCTGGCGGCGCGACGGCGGCGCCCCAGGCGCGGCTCATGCCGCGTTGGCGAGGGAGGGGAGACGCGGCGTAACAAATACGGCGAATTAGTCTCAGCTCCCGGCTCGGCTCACGTATTCTTCTAGACCTGCGTTTCAATATGGTGGAGTGGAGTGTACGAAATATAATGTAATAAAGTTACATTTGTATTATTAACTTTTTTATTTCTTTAATAAATAATTGGAATATTAGGTGTGCGTGTTTCTTTACAATTATTTATTACCACATGGAAATGTGATGTTTCGTCAGCCCAATTCCTGCTGCGATGTGTGACAGGTTGTGGATGACTGAAGACATCTCTTTCGACGGGGTAATGAAAAAGAAGGGGAAGAAGAAGAAGAAGAAGAAAGTGTCTCCGGATCTCCAGTTCTTACGAATAAGCTGTCAATCTAAAATCTGATATCAGGACATACTATATCAGGTTCTGAAATTTAATCGATTTCAACTCGGAAACAATTCAGACTCGCAAGTTTCAAAATACGTTTTAATACGTATGTTGTTTCGCTCATCTTCTCATGTTTCTTTTACCGCCATTCTTTCAATATTATAAAGTTATTATGTAGATATAGTCAGAAACAATATTATGTAATTGTTTTTTTTAAGGCATTAGGTATTACTTTTGTTTTGGGCTTGTAAATTTATCCCGGTGAAATTCCTCAATAATTGATTTTACGAGTTGCAACTTATTTATGTTTCTTAGGAGATCCAATCCGAAATCCAATAAATATATTTTATTTTTTTTAACTCTCCCCAAAGCATTATTACGTGGAGAAGAAAGTTGCATGGACTTAAACAGATCAAAGAGGTACGTTAAAGCTGGTAGCCTGACAGGAACTTTGCCTTGGGACAGTGTTCTATTACGGAGAGTCATAGCAAGTCAGAACAGTGAAGGGTGAAATGGTCGTAGAGTCTTCACTGTTACAGTAAAGAGGCAGAAAAATAGACCAAACGGAATGAGAAATGGGCGACAGTGTTGGCAGTGAAGGTGACAGTGTGCGTAGTAAAAATGACAGTAGTGCCGGTGGGTAGGGAAAGGGTGGAGATGTGGCAGAGGTGATGACAGCGCAGGCGACAAAGGCTTCGTGAAGTGAGAAAGAGCTTCGACCTCTGGAGTTTTCGCGACGAATGACCCGTCATTTTTCTCCCTCTGTTTAGCAAACTGACTCTCCTTTGCTCCCGAAGTAAAACTGTTCTTTTATATAATGGCAGTTTGAGGTTGCATTCTTTCTTTCCAAATTCCAAGAACACTATCCATTAATTCCATTTTAAAGGATTTTTCTCTGCTTTTACTTTATTTTCAAAAATAATTCTTATTTGTTGAACGAGCTATTAGTATGAATTACCATGATCATACATCAAATATTTCTGAAAGAATCTCATAAAGAGATTTTTTAGAAAATTACATTAATTTTTTTTCACGTATGTTCATAATTCGTGTTTTTATTCACAGTAATGAAGCAAAGCTATTCTTTGAGAGGTTTTTGTTTAGATTCGTGCCTCTGAATGAGATAATTAAAAAAATAGATAATTGGATTATTGATTTCTCAACCAACTTATTCATATCACAAATGTATCTCAAACAGAGGACATTGTTGTTTAAAGCCGCGACAAATTAGCAATCTTTAAAGTAGTCATTATGTAATTCAAGGAAACACATAATTAATATTTAAATAATATAATATTTTAATATGATAGGATCATCAACGAAACATTAGAACATTTTAATACTTTTAACTCTTTAAAATGAAAAGTACACAACTTTTTCCCGCAAGCTTCTTTTTTATCTGTTCTAAAATTATATCGAGTTCAACAGTTCTTCAGTGTCTCGTATGAGTCACACTGCAGTTCAACGCGTCGCTGAGGCGAAGAACATTTGCTTACTCCTGTCCCGTTGCTTGGCGGATGCGTTGGCAGGCAGTGGAGGCGAAAGCGTTGCAGTGCAGTAAAGATGGGCTCATGACTAAAACGGTGGACAAGAAGGCGCTGAACGGCTGCGTGAGGCAAGACGAAGTATCGAAAAAGGAGATGCGTTATAGGGCTGTAACATCGATATTTTCAAAACATTGATGTTTTTGTAGAAATTATGTATTAACACCGATGTTTATTTCACATCGACGTTTTTTTTCTTTTCCGATCTTTTGTTTCTGGATGAAAAATTCCCATGAACACGATACTGTAAAAGTTACAATATGAAATAATAACTGATGGTGGCATTGTTATTCATGTGCTGGAACCAAAGGAACGCTGTTTGTTCAACCTTCATCGATCAAACTCTCTCGCCTGAGATACCTCCATACCCTTGTATTTCCTCTTTCTTCATATTCATTTCGCACATTGAGATGTGGCCAACAAATATACAGTGAACGTAAGTTCTACACCTTTTCTCATACCCTTATTTGGCGAGTTGATAAACACGAGCACCCTCAAATTAAACTTTAATGCACACGAATTTAATGTAAAGGTTACTAATCCAGTCTAAAAACATCAATGTTGAAAAACGACGATGGTTTTTAGTTGATGTATTTTTAACATCGATGTTTGAATTTTTAATATCGATATTTGTTAATATCGATGTTTTGTTATCGATGTCACATCAGTACAGTGCGTAAGAGAGATAGAAAAGAGAGATGGTAGGGAAACATGAGCGAAGATAGCAGCTGCGGGAAATAGCAACTCAGATTGAAGGAAACACAAAAGACAAGGACGTGAGAAACGACGGAGTCATTCATTAGGAAATATGTATTGAATATCGGAGAAACGAAGAGGAAGATAAGAAAATGAAAAATGTATTCGGCGAGTTGGGATAGACTGCCGTCACAAATACAAAATGATACGAGAACCAAACTAGATGTGATGAAGCAGAAAACAGAAAGGAAATAAAGGATGCAAAGAAATGATAATCGAAGGGGTGTGAAGAAGTGAGACGTGAAACTGTGTAAGAGAAACAGTGAAGAAGACCAGTGCAGAGCAGGTAGAAACATGGTAGATCATGGAAAAACGTAGAGGAGCTTAGAGTGCGAAGCGAAGAGGAGAGAAAAGGAACGGAGAGGAGCGAAGCGGGGAGGAGTGTGGAGAGAAGAGGGGAAGAGAGGAGGGGAAGGAGAGGAGCGAAATGGAGTGGAGAGGAGGGGAGGGGAAAGGAGAGGAGCGGAATAGAGTGGAGAGGAGGGGAAAGGAGAGGAGTGGAATGGAGTGGAGACGAGAAGAGGGGAAAGGATAGGAGCAGAGCGGAGAGGAGCGGAGCGGAGAGGAGAGGAGCGGAGAAGCGAGGAGAGGAGCGGAGTGGAGAGGAGCGAAGTGGTGAGGAGCGAAGAGGACAGAAGAGGAGTGGAGCGGAGAGCGGAGCGAAAAGAATAGGAGCAGAGCGGAGAGGAGCCGAGCGAAGAGGAGCGGAGCGGAGTGAAGAGGAGTGGAGCGGAGTGGAGAAGAGCGGAGCGGAGCGGAGTGGAGCGGAGCGGAGTGGAGAGGCGTATGATCAAACCTAGAGGAGGTGAAGTAATGAATAGAGTGGATCAAGTGGGAAGGAACAAAACAGACGAGCTGAGCGTGGTGGGGCAGTGAGAGGAGAGCTCGGGGAGGAGAGACTCGGAGCGGCGTGGAGCAGCGAGACGCCCGGCGGGGCTGTGACAACCGGCGCAAGCGAACGGCGACGGCGGCGGGCGGCGCGCCAGCAGCCAAAGATAGAGGCGTCGCGACGCTACGTCGAGACGCCGAGCACCGCGACGCGACGCGCCGCCACGCAACGCGACGCCACGCAACGCGACGCCGCCCGACGCCGCGCCGCTACCATCACACGATGGAGACGCCACGTGGCCTCTCTTTATTTTGCCTCCCGCGTCTCTACCTTCACGCCGCTCCCATCTCACGGCGCACTCACACTTGTCGCCGGCTGCACTCAGCCCGAAAATGGAGCTCGTCATCTGCCCCCGACCCATCTGCGAGTTCAACAGCTCGTTCAGAAATGCTCCCTCGCTTAAGAATGGGAATTTCAAATTTATTGCCTAGCGATAACATCGTGTTCGTAAAGTTCTCCCGTTTCTACCCCTCCCCTCACTTCTCTTCCTCCTACCCCTCCAGAAAAGTCAGATATTTCCCACAAATGCAAGAAGAGTTACATATAAACATTGAATATTTTGGGGCGTTTTATCTTTATTTTTCTATGCAAAATACTCGTATATCTATAACGAATTAAAATTTAATATGAAAAAATCAAAGCTCATAACACTAATTTAAATACCAACAAGAGTTATCAATGAGACAGCTTTTTTTATCAGGAATAATGTGCACGTAATTGAAACTAGAAACTATTAAATTTCGTGACGTAAATTAATAACCTGATACTAACGTGATAATGCTATTCTCATTAACAGAAATGTTAGGTAGCACAGTGAAACTGACTTAAGCGGTCACCGATAGTTTCGGCATATAGAAGTGGCTATTTAATCAAGGTTATGAGGTTTGTGGAAGCGTAAATCAGATCTAATTGAGTTAATAGCTATGACACGATGTAAGATCTCTGTTATGCAAACTACTGAACCCAATGTTTCCGCAACAGCGTATGCACACATGAAGTGGGAGCGAACGTTTGAACCGCCAAACTTCCAATATCCTTAAGTCGCTACTAATTGCGTTTCATAAGAGAACCTTCATATTTTTAATATTTAACTGGCCTACATTACAGCGTCCATCCTTTCGCGAACTCAACCCATTTTCTCCGAACGTCTCGCTTCCATCTAACGCTCTATTCCTCAATTGTTCTTTACCACGAGTTCATACATCATACAAAATTTTTATTTTCTTATCGTAACAATCTCTTTAACATTTTTAATATGCTCTAATAGCAAAAATTCAACTAAAATAAGGTTTTAGGATAATTGTTCTCTTCTCGGTTAATCTCAAAAATACACCATTGACCTGCCACTCTCTTCGCAAAGCTGACTTTCCATCCTTGTCGAATCAAACTGAACATGAAATGCAATGCATAACCTGTTTACAGCGGGGCTACGTATGACGAAGGAGTTGGCGAATGTCTTGTAGATAGGATTCGCGCTCGCAGCGTGCTCTGTGAGTCCTTAACAGAGTCCCACAGAAGGGAAGTAGAGTTTTCAAACCATACGAATGCTGTAAAATGAAAGAAACGAAAGCGCTGTTGATCATTAAGCAATATTTATTAAAATCATGTGTTGTTATTTAAAACAGAAAGTAAGCCCCTTGTGAGAAGAGACTTTGGAGGACATGATTCGAAGTAATTTGACAATGCGTCCCGTCGTAGAAAGACATTAAATCAACCTAAATCTTCACATATTTTACGCTTCTTATTATAATGTAGATCAATATCGCTTTAGACGATCCCTTAATAAAGGTCAATTTTCGAAATGTGCTTGGACGCTTAGTCGGATAGCTGTTAAAGAGAGGGAGTATTTACACGTGTCTTATGGAAAAAATCAATCGGTTCCTCAACAAAATGGCCATTAGTTGAGGTAATCGTCATTTTGAGGCGGTCGTTTCAGCCAGTTTCATTACATTAGTTCATACCTACAATTAAAACCAGGATATTAGCTTCAACGAGAAGTGACGTTCGTTTACACGAGCATAGGCAACGTAGGCGTACATACGAAGCATAGGCAACATCTACAAACTGACATCCTGACGCCGCCATTATCATCTCTATCCCTTATTTTTTTCACTTCACCTTCTTCCTCTCCAACATTTCTCCCCACAAAAGCCTTCTCACGTGCTTGCGTCGAGCGAAGCAACGCCTGCACATCAACGCGTATTCGGATGCCGGGCCAGCGCAACGGGGTCAGGAGGAGCACGGCGAGGACGAGGGTGGGAGGGGCCAAGGGCTGCAAGTACGCAAGGCGCGCGCTCCTCCCTGCGACCGCGCGTGATTTGCACGCTCCGCCACCGCCGCCGCCCCCTTCACCGCCACCGCCTCTACTGCCGCCAACGCCTCCGTCGCCTCCACCGCCGCCAACGCCGTCACCGCTTCCACCGCCGCCACCGCCCCTTCACCGCAACTGCCTCCTTCACTGCCACCGGCCCCTTCACCGCCACCGCCTCTTCCGCCGCCAACGCCTACGTCGCCTCCACCGCCCCCCTTCACCGCCACCGCCGTCTTCACCGTCACCGCCCCCTACACCGTCACCGCCCCCTTTACCGTCACCGATCCCTCCACCGTCACCGCCCCCTTCACCGTCACCGCCCCTTCACCGTCACCGCCCCTTCACCGTTACCGCCCCCTTCGCCGTCACCGCCCCCTTCGCCGTCACCGCCCCCTTCGCCGTCACCGCCCCCTTCGCCGTCACCGCCCCCTTCGCCGTCACCGCCCCCTTCGCCGTCACCGCCCCCTTCGCCGTCACCGCCCCCTTCGCCGTCACCGCCCCCTTCGCCGTCACCGCCCCCTTCGCCGTCACCGCCCCCTTCGCCGTCACCGCCCCCTTCGCCGTCACAGCCCCCTTCGCCGTCACCGCCCCCTTCGCCGTCACCGCCCCCTTCGCCGTCACCGCCCCCTTCACCGTCACCGCCCCCTTCACCGTCACCGCCGCCTTCACCGTCACCGCCCCCTTCACCGTCACCGCCGCCTTCACCGTCACCGCCGCCTTCACCGTCACCGCCCCCTTCATCGTCACCGCCCTCTTCACCACCACCGCCGCCGCCTCGCCACGCAGCCGCGAATACAGAGCGCGCGAATTACGCGCCTCCCGCGGCGCCCATCCCTCCTGCGCACGTGCCTCAAATGCGACTTCCATGCGCCCAGCAGGGCACTGACTCTGCAGGCGACTGACTCCCGGGCGCCTCAAAAGCGACCGACTTGCGTGCGCCCCGCATGCTACTGACTCCCGGGCGCTTCCCGTGAGGCTGACTGCCGTGCGCCTTGAATGCGATTCCTGTGCGCACTCCATGCGACAGAATCCCATGCGCTCTGCATTCAACTGGCTCCCGTGTGCCTCGTTCGCGACTGACTCCTTTGCGCCTCACATGCGACTGACATCCGCGCACCTCCCATGCGACAGACTCCCGTGAGCCTCACAAGCGAATGACTCCTGTACGCCTCGCATGCGACTCTCGTGCGCGTCGCATGAGACTGACTCCCGTGCGCGTCTCATACGACTGATTCCCGTGTGTCCCCGAACTCCCGTGGTTTGATCGGGAATACGCTTTTCGTATGCCACTTCATATACACCATTATCCAATTGGTCACACACATTTCAAATATGTGAGTCATTGTACAATGTAGAAAAAAAGAAAGGCGATAAAAAGCAAGAAAATAGAAAAAGCTGATAAATAAAAACTCAAAGGACTCGAAAAGTTTCGAAAGTAATTAAACCAGTAAAATTAAAATGTGTTTATTGTTCAGAGATGTATCCGTATAATCGTGCTTATAAATGGAGAAATAGCCACTATCATTTATTGATAAACCCTACATAAATAAAATGTTTGAGCAGAAAGATTTGTCCCCAAATATCCATAACAAAGATAGTTGGAAACGGACCGTAACCTAAGAACTACTGAAATGTAAAACATTAAATTTATTAATTAATTTAATGTATATTTTAATTAAATTCTGGCAAATCATTTTCAATTAAAGCAACTCAACGCTGCCCCCAACATTTTTTTTCTAATCAAAATGGTCTTGCAAAGCTATTCGGTCTTTCTGCGATTAATGTCCAGCGTACGTGTCCGCAGAGATATTCCCTGCTCCACCTAGGCCACCCTCCCCCTCAGTCCTCCACTTGGGAGGCGCGCGGTGGCCTTGGGCGACTGCGCGGGAGGCTTCGCGCCGCCGCGTTCCACCCCCTCCCCTTCCCCTTCCTCCTCCTTCCTCCCTCCTCTCCCCCTCCCTCCCCCTCTCTTCTCGCAGGTCGCAAGAGGCCGACGCGACGGGAGGTGCCAGCAATTAATCGCCGGGGCGCACGCCAGGGCGGCGGCCGCGGGGGCGGAGGATGAGGTGGGGGTGGGGAGGGGGGGTCCTGCGGTCTGCGGCGCGAGCCCCGCCGTGAGATTAACGGCTCCGCGGGCGGCGCGGCGGTGGAGGTGAGGTGGACCTATCTCTTGGGCGCCAGGGCTGCCGGGGCAGGGTAAGGGGATGCTCGGGACCAGGCTTATTCTTGCTAGTTACATGCGTTTTGCATTACAGTTATGCCAAAATATACGCTATGCTCGGTATATGACCAATCTTCACGTGCATCGATGTGAGGCAAATGTTGACAGAAAATTCAATTAGCTTGTGTCATTTTGTTCTTTTAGAGCATTTGAGTTTTGTTCCACTTTTAGAGCACTTGCAATTAAAGAAAATTAATGTACTTTTAAAATTAATCAAATATTTCCGATTTTTAAATTAACTAATTAATTTTGACTATATATTAATTTCTGGATAAAAACGACTTTCTTTCCAAATCTGCTTGAGAGAAAATCAAAGCCAGTTACAGTAGTACATAAGTGAATGTGGCGGGTTGACCAAACTATTTGTTCTTTTGCAAACTGAATGGTGGTAGTAATTTTGTGATAGTTGAGTATTTTGTAACCAGGAATTAGCGGTATTTTTATGTTGCACAAACTGTCCAAATTCATTATTGTGAGCATATTTTTTAAGCAAAAATAATTATTACACTCAAGAGAAGTTAGTGGCTACCCGATCGACGAAGATTTGATGTTTCGTAGTTAGACATTTTAATAAATGAGAAAAGAGAGACAGACAGACTAAAGGAGAGAGAAAGAATGAGAGTAACAGGAGAGTGACAGAAGGAGAAAGAAGGCAAGGCGAGATAGAGACAAGGAGAGAGGAGAAAGGAAAGAAAGAGTAGAGAGAAAGTGTACCAGTAAAGGATAGTAATGCACATGCAAAAACTTCTTTCCCAAGGCCAGTCTTCACCTACTGTCCGTCATATTTTCCTTCGACAACCTGAGCTAAATATTCCTTCCAGGAAACCATGGTGACAATCTTTAACAACTCTGAAGCCATTCACCGTGTATTTTGGTTTCGTCCTTCTCTTCGACGCCCCCTCCCCACCTCATTGACCTCTAACAAATAAAATATGAAAGAAAATATTAAATCTAAGAAAATACTCTAACATATAAATCCGACGTAGAGTAATCGCTTAACCAGCGTTTACCCGTCCGTCTGTCTGCCACCAGTCACTCTCTAGACCTCTTGCGCTTCACCATTTGGGAACGCAAGCTGTCATACGACATGCCTCGGTCGGAAAATGGGGAACTGGCCAATGTTTGTACCCCCTCTAATCTAATTAAAACATTAAGCTAGAAAACAATAATCTACAAACCGCACTCAAGGTCCACTTTCGCCCGAAACCATTCCCCTGCAGCGGGGCGAAATGTTTCTGAGCGTCCCCCGAAACGAAGGGCGGCGAGGACGCGCTTCCGGGCTCGGAGCGGGGCAAGTGGCCGTACGTCGCTGTTAGCGCGGCGTAAAGCGGAGTGGTGTGTCCAGGCGGGGTGCCGGGCGCGCTCGCTCGTCGCCTCGATCGTAAAGTGCATCAGCGGCGCCTGCACGAAGTCGCGAACGCCGCCCCGCCCCGTCCCCACTCACCGGGGCGCTCGGCGTCTTCGGTGAAGCCAATGTTGCAGAGCTGTACGTCTTAATTCTCGCTTTTCAGGTGCCCTTGCCTTTGGGTTTTATATAACTTGCTCGTAAACTATCGCATTTTTACGAAATGGGAAATGTCCGGGTTCAGTAAATGAGCAAATGCCTACTTTAGCGTGAATGCATTTCCGCCTTCACTCATATGCCTATCAGCATCCGTTTTTCGCCCGTTCGTACCTTATACGCTCGTCTATCTGCATCTCTTCGGTGAAGCCAATGTTGCAGAGCTGTACGTCTTAATTCTCGCTATTCAGGTGCCTTTGCTTTAGGGTTTTATGGATTCCTGTGTGCACAACTTGCTCATAAACTATCGCATTTTTACTAAATGTAAAATGTCCGTGTTCCGTAAACACAAATGCTTGAGCGTGAATGCATTTCCGGCTTCACTCATATGTCTATGAGCTTCCGGTTTTCGCCCGTTTGTACCCTTATACGCTCGTCTATCCGTAGCATAGTGGTTAGATACACCTTCAGGCCATGTTTTACCTGTAGGTATTTATCAAAACTATTCATCTGTAGTAAGGCGGAAAGTACGGACCGAGCATTATAATATAGAGATTAATGTTACTAGGCCGTTATAGAACAAATAATAGTCGGGATTGAAATTTGTTGGCGTTGGAACCAAGTCGGCGGTGTGTCGTTCAATGCGCCTCCCACAACATGAAAGGAAAAATGCATAAACATGAGAAATATATTTTATTTCAATTGGAGGCTACTCCGCCATCTTTAGCTACAAATCGTTTGTTTCGAGTGTTCTTCAAGAACGACGATCTGTTAAATTTGTTAATGGTTGCAGGTCATGAAAAAGTAATTTTTCATTCCTCTGTTTGGTAGTATTATGCCGATATAACTGTTCAGAATATTCATCCCCATTCAGCTCTCGTTTACGCAGTCTGAGGCTTGCAACTTCCGCCTAGATACAACTCTACGCATATTTATCAGTATATGATAATGTTTTTGTTTATGTACGTCTGTGCCTCTCTCCCCTTGCAAATATATTGCTTAATATATTTGTAACTTTTTGTTTCTCGATTTTTTCTTTCTCTTTCCTTCCCTCGTGTCACTCACTTTTTTCTTATTTTCATCTCTCCCCTCTCTCTCACAAATTTTTACGTCTCTCATCCCATTTCCTGATATACGTACTCTTCACTCATTTTCATCATTTTCAAGCCTCCAATTCACATTTTTTCTCTCCAAATCCCATGCTATCTTTCTTTTCTCTATACATGCCGTAGATACTGAACTCTAAAAAAGACATTCTATTCTCCCTCCTTCTTCCGTTTTCTAAAAGCGGCATCTTACCTCACCGGCCTGCAATGACACCACATAGCCACCGCGTTCCTTGTTTTTCATCCTTTCCTCCGAGACACCGTCGTCGCGAGCGCTGAGTGGGCCATGGCTCTTGACATTTCCAGTCGCCATTTCTTCCCAAGAGCCGTTCCGGGCGCGCTCGTTTCCGACTCCTCACCCATCACACGGGCCCCGTCCCTCCCCTCCCGCCCTCCCCGCCTCTCCCCGCCCCTCCCCTCCCCGCCCCGCCCTCTCGCACTTTGTCCCGCACCGCACCGCACCGCACCGCACCGCTCCGCGCCGTTCCCGGAAAACAAAAGACGGGTGAGCGGCGTACGGCATCCCCCACCCCCACCCGCTCTCGAAGTGCCATCGCGACAAGTGGGGCAGATGCGTCGCGCGGCGATGTCCGCAGCGCTGGTGCACAACGCGCGACGTTAAATGAGATCTCTTTGACGGATTACGAGGCGGCTGAGTAGCGCTAGCTGTCAAACGCAGCGGCATTTCTGAGAACCGTTCGCAAGTTACAGAATCCCTAATACACACGGTAGGACTGAAATATTTCGAAAGGACCCTGGAATTAAATTCAGTTTGACAAGTAAGCCCAAAGTTTGCTTTTAGTACACTTTGAATTAGTTGGTTTCGCACTCTACTTGGTAATAATTTCCGGGACTCGATTATTCCGTGAAATGTGACACATCTCTAGCTTAGCGTGGCGTCACCGGCGGGTATTTTTACTACCCAAAGTTCAATATGTGCTTTGCATATTCGTAAGTAAAAGAAATTTTAAACATATTTCAGTTGTCCTCTCGTTTATTTTCGGCGGTAGAACGTTACATGAAAAAGTATCGAATAATTTTTTTTGACATTTGTGTTTCTTTACAAAACTAGCTTTGATTAATGTTAATGTGATGAATTCAGATGTAATAAATCATGTAAAAGCCGGAAAGATAGTATAGTAATTCACAAATTCAACGATTCCCATACCGGAACAAACTATGTATGTCAATGACGGAAAGGGAACACTGAAATTCACAACGTTTATGTACTCGTAGGTACTTTGATAAAATAAAAAAAACGCATATTTCTAGAATTCTTGAAGAATATTCTAGAAGGAATCACCTGAGAATTGAGCCAAACTTTTTGTCTTATTTCGAGAAATCTAATGAGCTATTGATCCCCTCTTTAGGTTAGGTTAGGCTGAGTGCAGTTGGTCTTATTTACCTAGTTTTCCAGGCGTTTTAGTTGCTTAACAAACAAACAATACGTTTCTTAGAGAAAATTCTTAGAGGTTTCTGGATGGATTTGCAAAAGGTTTATCAGTATCCCACCAGGAGACTAAAACGGGCCAAAAGACATCCCATTTTCCTCGATTGCTTGTTAGGAAGAGTTCTATTCGTGAGTAACTAACGGATGGTTACAATGTAACGATCACGAATGGTGAAAAAAAAGTACAAAGAAAGCATTTTCTAGTGTCGGGTGATCCTTTCACGGTTTCTCCGTCGTGTATTTTAGCGCCCGCTACCGCGTCGTTTTCCGCTGTCTCTTGTGCTGAAATAAACTCTGAAAAAGTAATGCTTGCGTTCTCAGAAACATCGGAGCTCTTTCGCTGAACTGGGTGGAAAAAACACCACCCGCAGGACAAAATGTTGAGGTAAAAATATTACGTTACTTATACAATGTCTAAACAAGGCTAACGCCGCGTTACTTCACAGAGCAATTTACGCGTAGAAGTGACTAGTAGGATAACATTTCTGGAAGAAATCACTACAATGCATGAATAAGAATTGCGATGGACGACACTGTCTCAAAGAGGAAATGATAAGTGTGGAGGTCATAGGTGTCAGAGAAGAGAGAAAGAGGGATGACTAAACAGATGGTAATAATTAATATCTGAACCTCAACGATTAAAAGCGCATAGAAGAAAGGGATGCAGAAAAGCTAAACAGAAAAGCATGACATACATCACATAAGTAAAATCGAAAACCTGAAAATATTGTTCCATGAAGTTTACAATTTATGGAACAATACAAATGAAGAGCAACTAATCAAAACGCTTATTGTCCACTGGAGGAAAAATGAGTTTTATATGAAATTGTGCAGTTTTACTACGCTCTTCACGCTTCTGCTTTCAGATTTCTTCAAAACGCATTTAATTTATTGTGTTAAAATGCATTTTGAGGAAAAAATATGAAAGCATGAACGTGGAGAACGTATTAAAAACTACACAATTTCATGTCAAACTCAACTTTACCCGCCAGTGAACAATATGCGTTTTAATTAGTTGTTCCTCGAATACTATTCACTGTAAACAAGGAATTAAACAAGTTTCTCATTTTTTCGCGAAAAGGAAAACGTGTCAAACGATTGCTAGACATTACGTTTATTACGTTACTCAGCAATCTTTTTATTTAAAAGCATTAAACCTTCGAACTCAATAAGCTAATCGCTTCGCTAACTCTAATCTCACAACATGTCGATTGATTTTGATAGATAAATTGCCTCATCCGCAACAAAATTACCAAGGTCAACTACGGTGTATAGTTGGAATATAATTAGTTTTTGAACTACTGAGTGCAGTTGGTCTTGGAAATGATGTAATGACAAATGACGGGAGATAAGCGCTCATTCTGTTAATTTTTCAAGTGTATTAAAATTTAATGTTTATACTCTTACGCGTAGGAATAATGCCAAACGATGACACATTTGCGGTCCCCTACTTTTCATTTAAAGCTAAAATCTTGAAATTTGGTTAAGAAGTTTTTTCTAAAAGACAAAGAAAGTAAGAAGTTTGAAGGAGAAAATATGGAGGGATGAAGAGGGATGAGCAAATAATAGGAATACGAAGAAAGGGACGGGGAAGGAGGAGATGACAGTGGAGTTGGCAGAAGGGAAGACAATGGAATGAGTGAGAGGGGTGTAAGGGAAGGAGAAGAGGACGGGTGTGAAACAGAAAGAGAGATAAAAAGAGTGGGCAGGGAGAAGGAGGGTGGTGAAAGAGGAAGGGAGGAGAAGATAGAGGGTAAGAATACTGGAGGGAATGAGAAAGGGAAAAGCTGAAGGGGGAGACGAAGTAGAAGAATTGTTAAGTTACGGGGATGTGGAGGGGAAGAAGGATTGGCAAGAGAAGATTGACTTGAATCTGAGAGGAATAGAAAGGTATGGAAATAGAACGGAAGGGTAGAAAGTAAAGAGCATTGAAGTGGAGCAAGTTGGTATGTGTAAAGGAGGGGATGTTAGAAGAGAGACTAGAGAAGGGCGACGGAGAAGCGCACGCGTGGTGAGAAGGGGGCCGCCCCCAGCCACCCGCCGCTAATTATGTGGCGCGTCGCAGTGGGAATCAGCGGCGCGCGAGGGAAGAGGCGGCGCCCACAATGCAGCACTCGCACGTCCGCGCCCCGCCCCCCGCCCACGCCCCCATTCCACTCCACGCACCGCCCCGACGCCGAGGACGCCACCGCAGGCGCCGCCCGCACGCGTATCGCGCCCTTTTGTCGCCTCCGCAGCGCTCGACGACGCCGACGCCGCCACCACCGCCGCCACCACCGCCACCGCCGCCACCGCCACCACCGCACCGTCACACGTTGTGACCAGATGGCAAAATCGTGGCAAAAATCTCAAAACTAAAAGTTAATTTTGGGAGACTACTGGTCATTCTACCCGAAAGAGAATGTTTCGTACGTCTGTCCCTGTCCCTGCTGGGCGCAGTGGATGTTTGAAGTTGGAATACCAGGTCATCGCTGTTGTGATATGTATTAGTTTTAGTATAATTGAAATTAGCGACCTCGAAAACCCCTAGGAAGAACTTGAGGATTGAATTCTATGCCATTTGAGGTTTTGGTCATCTGGTCACACCGTGCGTCGCCCGCACACAGCCACCTTCCCAACCACGCATCCCTCCTCCTACTGCCTGAGTTTAGCTCAGAATGTTGCTGCTAACTCAGCAGCGGCTCTGACCGCGACGTTGACATGGCGTGCAACAATTAATTCAACAATTAACTAAACAGTCTCTCAGGTTCAACATTTGACGGCCGCGAAAGGTACGACGTCCCAGGGTTCGAGTCGCGAAGGGACGACTTTTCTTGTCTAGCTTCATACTCTCTCAGTCTGAATCAGTGAAAAACTACTGATTGACAGTGACTATTCACTGATGGTGTCAGTTATAACCCTGCCGCTGACAAACAGTGAATTGAGCTGAACAAATCAGTGAAAATTGGATACACTTTTTGAATCAGTGAAACGTCACTGTTTGAATCAGTGAAATGTGTGACACTAATTGAACGTGACGATTGAACGATCAGTGAGCGATGGTGGCGCGGCACTTTTACCACTGACGATCAGTGAAATGCTGGCGGTCATTATGAAAAGGTTCGCATATTCGCTGACTGTCAGCGAAACTACCCATTTCGACTGAAGATATCAGTGACTTCGGCTCTCATTGATTGAATCAGTGACAATTTCACTGACTCAGATTCAGAGAGTAGTTAGGTCGAATTCAGCCGCTGTATGGACGAGGATTCTAGCGGCGGCTGCTTCGATCGTTAGTTTTTTGTGGTTTCTCTGAACACCAGGTACATGCTGGAGCATTACAAACAAACCATAGACTGCGGGCGATCTTTCCTTCTTCCTTGTCATATCTTTCACGATTTACTAACACGCATTTACACTTACATGCTCTACGCTGCCACAAATGTCGGGAAACCAGTCTACAGCTTAGAGTTTGCCCAAGCTGTGACCGTAATCCGCTGAGCGAGATACCGAGAGGGGGAAATCCACGCTACTCGTGTAGGTCGGTGCCGAATCTCACTATCCAAAGGAGGAGGAATACCGCCACCCGAAATTTAAAAAGTGTACCACACTAACGGGTCTAATGATCGTAGCGGATGAGCCGGAAACATCAATCAATGAATTAATCATTCCTCCCCGCCCCATCGTCTTCGCCAGGGCCGTCAGACGAACGAGCACGCGAATCTTGCGTTTCTCCATGACTGCCTTCTGTGCATCTCTGAGAAATCGGAGCGCGGACTTCCCTTGGCCGCGGGCACTGAGTGCCCTTGCAGAGCGCAAGCGTGCTCCGAGCCCGCACGTGCTCCGTACGACAGCCCTGGTCTACGACGTTCGGCTCTTTGCACCAGCTCTTGCGACTCGCAAGTGGGCTCCGAGACACACTCCCGTTGCATCCACTAGTTTCCTCATGGCCACTCCTAAAAGGACAGTATTCAATTAAACCTATGGAATCGGGGGAGAACTCCAGAGACCGACTGCTCTCATTAGCCGTGTTAATTGATTCATCCGACCCCTCCCCAACTCTGTGCAGGTGAATGCACATTCAGCACAAAACGCACTGTCGGGGAAGTAATGGGGGTGCAGACTGGATTGAACAGGACGGTATCTCGAGTATGGATGGACACATATGGGAACAAGCTAGAAGTCCCTCTAAAATTCCACCGTTCATAAACGGGAATTTCAAACAAGAATTCGGAAAAAAGTAGATTTCATCATCGGTACTTGAGTACACCAATTTACCAATATCACCGTTCTCACTAAAAGACTTCTTCTCAACTTAATTATATCTCTTCATACATTCCCGTCTGCTTTTTATCCTCCAAAATATTTAAACGATCAACGAGAGCCGTCCAAGCTTGCTGTGAATCTGCTGGTATTTAGTGTACCTTGGGCCTACGACTCACACAACTAACGCATTGGCGAGCCGCACCATTTTCTGAAGAATGGCATCCCCAGAATACAGACCGAAAGCCGCAGATAAGTAATATAATAAGCTCGTCATTCCTCATTTTTTACTTTTCCCCCGTCACTCCTTCTGTCTCCTTCTTCACCCTTCATATTCATAATGTAATGCAATGAATTACGAGTATTTACGCGAGTTCTTTCACTCACCATGCCTCTCCTAAAATAATTTCCTCAGCTTTCCAAAGTGGACTGTTTTCCTGGGAAAATGCTGAAATTTATCAGCTTCAGGGAGAAAGATACCATCCCACTCCACCTCCTCCCCGTTACTTGTTGCCTTTCCAAACTGTATATACCATTAGACTCAAAATAACTGCAATGTGTAATTCTATAAACCAGAGAACCAGCACTTCACAGTACAGCTCGCATAACCTCGACCTAATTACCATCGTTATTTGCCCCAAGCATCCACGTACGCATTGTACCCACACACGTCCTCACTCGCAATCCCGCTTCCACCCTACCGACCTTCTTCCCCGCCGTCACCCTAACCTCAGAGCTGCGCGTCGCGTAGCAGCAGCCACACTCGGATTAACGCCTCGCCTTCCTCTCTCCCGGCTGCTCTCGTTTCGCAGCGGCTGCCGCGACGCCGCTGTGACCTCACGCGTCCCCCCCCCACGCCCTCGGCGTCGCTCGTGCGCCAGGTCGCGCCGCCACAATTACAAAGCCGCCGCAGCCAGCGGCGCGGTGCGGCACAGGGGCGGTGGTGGCTGCGGTACGAGCAGCGGGGCCAGTGGAGGGGCTGCACGAACGACTGGTGCGATAGGGCCGACACGGCTGTGTGGGTGACAGAGGTAGATGGAGTGACTGACGCAACAAGAACGAATGGATGATAGAAGCGACTGGGGGAAGTTGGAAAATAATGAAAACGACCGGGGTAACAGGAGGAGGATGGATAGGGATTACAAGGCAGATAGAGAGGATTGAGTAGATAGAAGCGAAAATATAGGATTGGCGGGGTAGTTAGAAGCGAAAGGGAAGATAGGGGTGACAGGGCAGTTAGAAACAATGGAGCTGTTATGGACAACTGGGCAGGTAGGGGCGAGAGGGAATTTAGGGGCCACAGGGCAGATAGGGACAAAGGTCAGATAAGGGGTCATAGAGGGTCGTCACAGCCTTTGGGGGCATGAGGGCAGACAGGGGTGACAAAAAAGATTTTGGCGACAGGGAAAATATGCGACAAGCTAGTGGAAACAAGGTAGATGGGAGAGGCAGGTTAGATGGGGTGACAGGGGAGATAGGGGGCGACAGAAGAAATACGGCGACAGGAGAGGTATGGGCGACAGGAGATGTATGGGCGACAGGAGAGGTATGGGTGACAGGAGAGGTAGGGGCGATAGGATAGGTAGGGGCGACAGGATAGGTAGGGGCGACAGGACAGGTAGGGGCGACAAAGGCAGCGGGGTTGGCGGCGGCGTTAGTTGAGGCGAAGGCAACGTCAGAAGCGGCAGTATAAAGGGCGGGGTGTGCCCGTCGAGGACACAGAGGGGTGAAGGCGTTTAGCTTGTCGTCGAGGATGACGGAAGGATTAGCAACGGGGTTTCCTACAGAGTGGAGGGGGAAGAGGGGCATTGGACAGACGCTCCGTCTGACACGGCGGCGGTAACGGAGCCGTGACGCGTCCCTGAATGATGCAAGCATCTCCGTCCTTGCCCTCTGGCTGGCGTTTCGCTACACGACCCTACGTATAAAGATGGCAATGAGGATTGCCAAAAAGTATGAGTTTGTGGTAGATCGATGTTTGAGAACTTGCGTATTAGAATATGAAGTGACGTAAAGCAAACTGATTGGTGACAGGGGTGCTTGCTGGAGCTGGCAGCAGTGCTTCAGACTTGAACCCCTCAAACATTGGGCATCCTGAGTAATTCAAGTAATAATTAGAAACAGTGTAAAAATACATTTTCGCATTACGTTATCATGATACAAAAATAGTTCTCCAGAATGCGTACAAAATTAATGGATATATGTCTCATATTCACTAACAGAACTGAGATTTTCAGAATAATGGTAATTTCATCGTAATCAGTATTCTCGTAGCATGCGCCACTACAAATACCGTGAAATTGCATTACTTAAAAGCATTCTATAACAATTCAAGTTTTAATTGGATATATGATACCATTATCTGAATGTATTTATACAAAATATTTTTATACATAAAACACATAAAGAACACTGCATCATGACTTGCAAAAATAGTGATATGATTATCACTGCAAATTGCACGTACATCAATGTGAATTACAGGAAAGTATCTGATCATGACAAAGATAAGGTACAGACTAAAGCGTGGCCCATCCCAGTCCACGAAATGCCAATATTTCAACCGTGAACACAGCAAATTAACAAACACACGCGAGATAAAGCAACGTCTCGCAACGTTATATCAAATTCACTCCGTCTGAACGCATTATCACTAATTGCATCTTTTAGCGACACGAAAAAAAAAACAACAACAATAAAACACACGCATCAGCGTGGCGCGGGCACGGTGAGCATTCGCCCTCTCTCAGGGCACGGAATGTGGGCGCGGCCCAACCAATAATTCGCGAGCGGAGCGCACGCAAAATTCCGAGTGACGCGTGCGGCCGGCGCGGGAGTCGATTACGCCTCCGACGGGATGCGGCCCCCACCCCCTGCCACGTGACCGCCGCGCGTAAGCGCGTTAGTGTGAAAAACGGGAGCGCTGCGGCCAACCACGCGGCGGGTGGATGTCGGGGCCTGGAGGATGGGGTGGCGCAGTGAACAAGGAAAGAGTGCAAGGGACCGAAGACGAGAGATGTTTTTAGTGGGAAAATGGAAACAACGTAGGGGGAAATGAAGATAAATAAAATAAAATAATGATAATGTTAGGAGAATTTGAGTAGATGGACTATGTATTGGAAGAGTAGAAAGGAGCATAATAGAAAATGTGAACACAGAAAAAAATAGATGAGGGAAATGGATGTAATAGTGGGATATTTGTGAGTAAATGGAGGATGAAATGATGCAAGCAAGGAGAGAGTAAAGGGAAGAGAGGACATGGGACTGACCAAATGGGGAGGGGATGAGGGAAAATGAGGTAAACACTTAGAGTCAAATGAGGTAAATATAAACAATTAAAAGTGTATTGTGAGAATTTAAGTGGATGGATAGACGATGGATTGGAATGGAATATAAGTGGGAGAGACGAGGGAAGTCATTACGGAAATAACGAAAAAGTCGAGAACAGATGGAAGCGGGGTGGAGAGAATATTGGCGGTAGCAAGTGTGTGACTGGAAACCATATATCAGGAGAAACAAAACTGAATATTGGGTGTGAGGCCACAAAACGCGAATATAAAGGTAGAAGTTGAATTAAGGATAAGTGGAATAAAAGATGGGACAGTGGTCGTATCAGGCTCTAGAGTAATATGGAAGAAACGGCACGAATAATAAGAGATGATGGGTAGAGTAGTCAGAATTGCAAGAAACATGGTACGGAGAATCTAAATTAGAAAGGAAGAAACTGAGTGATGATTGACGCGGATCCAGTGAAGGTAGAAAAAATTATACAAAATAATAATAATACAAAAAAGGTGAGTAACAAGTTAAAAAGTTCAATTGGCAATGATATCCTAGAGAAATGAAAGAAGTGAATGAAGCATGAAGAAAAAAGTGAGAAGAGGATAAAACGCCAAATGAAACAGAGGATAGACCGGAAGAGCGAAAATGAGAAAAACAGAGAGTGAAAAACTTTGATGAGCAGGCGTGTTTGGGGGGGCGTGTCACTGCTCAGCCAGAATGCGCGGGGTGCGGCTGGGAAACAAAGTGGACGCATGGCAGAGGGCACATCGAAGCGAAGTGAGGGCCCGGGGAGGGGGGAGATAGTGGACGGAACCGAATTATTTACTCAGAGCGCTAATCAGGGAGCGCGACGAAGGGAGCGCGGGGGCCGTGGTGGGCCAGAGGGGAGGGCGGGGCGGCTGGAAATTGCGCGTTTGCGAAAATACGGTCGCGCGCAAATTGCGTAAAAATCCGTGTTTGCGCGCGGCCGGCGCCGCCCCCCTCCCTCCCGGTTCGCGCGACGCGTCACCCGGTCCGCGCGGCGCAGTGCTACTCAGCGCCAGGGCGCGGGCGACAGCGCCATGTTACGACGCGTCGTAATCGTCTCCTGTATTATTTCAGTTGGATACCTTCCCTTTGCGGCTATCACGCGCAAACAATCTTTATAAATGAGATCTCTAAAGAAAGAGAATTTCACGGAGACGTGAAGAATTGCACTTTTACATTAAAAGTATAAAGTATTTGTTTAAAAAACGCATATAAATATTTATGGAAAATGCAACCCTCAACGCACGTAAGCATTTTTTTTAAATATATCGTTACATAACTTCTAAACGAAATATTCTAGGTCCTTAAAAACAAAAATTTTGAGACCAAAAGGCAAATGCCCATGTTTCTTTGAGGCCTTTGGCCTCAAAGAAACATTTCTCACACCTGAATCTACAGGATGATATCTTCTTGACCATTCTATTACATTTTTGCTGAATCGACGCTTCTCGATTTTACCCCACCTGTTCAGAGCATGTAGAATCTGCAACAGTGTGTGAAATTACTAATTACTTGATATTCTATGGGATTGAATCACATGGGTGGTCACCTATTTGCCCGATAATAAAGTTAAATAAGAATAGTTTGTAATGACAAGGGTGTATTATATTGTTATCAATTACAAGGTGACATATAGAACAAGTGACGGAGGATAAGAGGGTCTAGAAGAATAATGTGTATTACAGACTTAATATGGAAAAGAAAAAATAAGAAAGATGGTGGGGTATAGCATGCGAGAGTTCTCGCACGGTTACGCTAGTTTTTCCTTTAATTATATGAGGGGTTCACCACCATTATACCCCAAGTTCACTTTTTAAGAAAATTGTAATAATGTGCTTATTGAAAAGAAAACTATGTCCTGTTCTCTACACTGGTGCAGAGCTTTTATTTTCAATTTATTACTTCACCAAAATTGAAATTCTGTTGACAGTGTTTCGACGCCTTGTCGTAGCGCATATGTGGGGTTCACAACCTAAGCAGACCAAGTCCATTTGGCATGACTTTGAGAAATTTAGCTTCAAAGTCAAGCTTCAAATTACCTTCAAATTTAGCTTCAAAGTCAAAATGGAGTTCTTTAATGAGGTTACTAATTTTAAAATTGGCATACACAATAAACATTTTTTTACATTTTATTCGTTTTTGAAACTTAGAAACGTTTCAATAAACTTAATCATTCCTGATTTCGTAATTCTGCACAGTTATGCATCTGAAAATACAAAATTTCCATTCTTCGGATTTTTTTCCTTCAAGCTTTTAGGATCATCAAATGTTATACTATATGATTATTGCACTATGAACATGCTTACGTACGACTAATGATTGAACGATTAACGACTTTATAGTGTGGTGATACTAGCTAAATGGCGTGAGAGGCTGATTTGCATTAAACTGTGCGCATACAAATGTAAACGATCAAACTACAGTCACGCTCGGTTATAGTTATATTAACATCATTTGGCCGATATAGAGCAAATGACGGACTCGGTTGAAGTTTGTAAACCGGTGGGATGAAAGAGATTTGTAATCATTCCAGTCTATTTTGTGTCTTCAACCAAGTGACATTTCATGCTTTTCGTAATTGCGTATTTGTACTAAAAACCATATAAATTAGAAACGTCTTTAATGAGTTTCGTAGAGTATTACTAAAAAACTCAAAATGTAAAATGGTTTTTAAATAAAAAAAACACTTGAAAATAAAAATTAATTAAATTAATTTAAAAATTAAAAATAATTTAAATAAATTAAAAAAATAAAAATTTCCCCCAAGCAGTTGTCACCCACTAGCGTGGCACCATCTCAGCCAGGTCAAGCTTTACCGACCGGTCTCCCAGCATGTGTAGTAGTGAAGTGCATGTAAGTGTGTGTGTAAGTAGCGGGTGAGGAAAGGACACAGAATAGGAAGGAAATATCGCGCACAGTTCGTGGACAGTTCGTTAGATCACTGCCCCGTCATTCGCCTGATGTTGATCGGAGCAATCCTGGAAAACCGTTGATCAGAACAGCCGGCCGCTAGAATTCTTTTTCAGACAGTTGACCCCGCGAGGAAATGGCGCTGCGACCCACTGTGCGTCGTGCCGCGTCGCGCCCGCTGCCCTTCGATTCGTGGCCGGAGGACGTCCCCGGGAGACGCGCGAATTAAGCAGGAGCCGAATGGCGGTGGCATCCGCGCGTGCCCCTGGCCGCCCCGGCCTAACCTCGTTCCCGCAAAACCGCGTTTCGCTGACCTCACCCGCCTCCCCCAAGTTGACAATTGAAAAATGTCGCTCCGGGCCGCAGGTAACGAAATCAAACTTTTTCCCTCGATTTGTGATTGCTTCGGTGCACCGTAAATATCATTGTTACGGGTCGCTGGTTCGGATTTCAATGCGAATATAAGCTCCGTGGTTTGTTAATTCATCACCAATAAGGGCAAAGATAAAGTTTGTTGAGTCGTAATTATGACTGTGGCTTCAATTTTTATGCTTCTGAATCTGTTTGGATGCGACATATTTCACAAGTACCATATGCATGAATTATCATTCTGTGAAAGTGTATACAGAATTATAGAACAGCCAATGTAACCTTCATGCACAAATTTGGTTGCTGAATTCATTGGTGGAATGTTTTCGATTCCAATATTCTGTATGCGAAACATGTTACGATAACTTATATTTTGTAGTTGGTACTTTAAAGTAATTTATACTTTTGTACTCACAGTATAACTAAATGTAAAAATCTAGGGCAAGGCACTTAACCTAACAGCATTCATTAAAACTAGAGCTATCTGCCAAGTCCATTAATCAACTGGGTACGTACGTAATAAAATAACGCATTAAATCAAGTAATCCTGTAATAGTTTTATTTTTATGGAACGACTGATATTGTAATGCTTAACGAATGATTCACATAAGTACGACCTCTTTTGCAAAATAAAGTTTATATGAAATTATTTGTATAGTGTTATATAACTCAAATATTTTTCTAAGTCATCAACTTTTCAATTCGTTATCGACTCGTATTCGATTTAGGTGAAACTGATTTTACAAGATATTCACAATTACTTAAAAAAGTCACTTTTACCACACCATCAACAGTTCCCACTTTTTCACCATATTTTAATGTAAAATACAATGTCATTTGATGCATTTGTTTTTTTACTTCTGTTCGCTCCACTGGAAATACTTTATTAATTTCGTAGAATCATATTTATTTATTTATTTGTCAAAAAACAGTAAAAACTGTATATGACGTGTGGGGAAAGAAATTTATCTCATTACCGCTCATGCAGATAATAATTCTAAAATAATATAAAGTTAAATTATTCTTCACAAACTGTTCATAACTACATAATTCCTTTATTTATTTTCAGCCATCACAGAAAACCGCAACGGAACTAGCAATGAATCGACCCTAAAAACAGGTCACCATCGACATGTCACCACAACAACTAACCTGGATTCACACTTCACCGAAAGCACACAAACCTCGAAATGTAGACACTTCCCTTCTGGGAGTCGACAATTCGCGCCATAACCAGTCATAACACGGAACTTCTGTATGTTAATTGTAAGTTTGAACATCGTGATGAACAGCTTGGAGAGTCCATTGCGTCGACGGCGGCCACTCCCGCCTCCGCCCCCGGGGGCGTCTGTTTGGCGCATCGATATCCTGCGCGGGGCCGCCGGCGCCGCCCGCGCCGCGGAAATTATGTTCTCCAAATCCCCGTCCGCTCGCCGCATCGCGTATTGACGTCCACGGCGCGTCTGCACTCGCCGCGTCGCGTCGCGTCGCGCGCCCCCGTCACCCACGCCGGCCCCTCCGCTTTGGCCGCCCCGCCGTCGCCGCCCCCACGTTGCCGCCCACCGCCCGGCCAGGGCGGGGGCGCTCTCCAGAAGAGCTCATTCGCCCTGCCTGGATCATTCTCCTCCACTTTACGCCATTCCGCCTACAGCATTCTCTCCGCCTACACCATTCTATTTGCCTAGACCATTCTATTTGCCTAGACCATTCTCTCCGCCTAGACCATTCTATTTGCCTACACCATTCTATTTGCCTACACCATTCTATTTGCCTACACCATTCTATTTGCCTACACCATTCTATTTGCCTACACCATTCTATTTGCCTACACCATTCTATTTGCCTACACCATTCTATTTGCCTACACCATTCTCTTTGCCTACACCATTCTCTTTGCCTACACCATTCTCTTTGCCTACACCATTCTATTTACTGTAATAATCGCCCACCCACGCATGGTAGGGAGGAAGATTATTTACTAATTTAGTCCTGTTCTTCTAACTTCGAGGGATGCGGGAAGGAGCAGGTCTTGCAATCATGGATTGCCAAGAAACACATTATTCATTCTGGTAACATTATAATGACAATTTACGTTACACGGCCAACGCGCGGCCCGCCTCGCAATAAAAAAACAAACAAACAACAATTACAAAAAGTGCGTGTTGCTAACGCAAGAGTTCATCACACCCTCTGTGAGCTCGTCCTCAGGTAAGCGGACGATCCTTGCCCTGGCTGCAAGGTTGGTGGCCGCACAAAGAGGGCGGCGCGGCGGCGGCGGCTGTGGCGGCGGCGGCGGCTACGGCAGCGCTACGGCAGTGATACCTCAGCCACGTTGACGCGGGCGGATTTGACCGCCGATAGTTTGTTTTGTGAATCTGCTAAGCTCGGGCACTGCTGGCGAGTGGCATCCACGCAACCATCCG
Source organism: Acheta domesticus (assembly GCA_031308135.1). Taxonomy (NCBI): domain Eukaryota; kingdom Metazoa; phylum Arthropoda; class Insecta; order Orthoptera; family Gryllidae; genus Acheta; species Acheta domesticus. The sequence continues at coordinate 136,354,528 of JAHLJT010009355.1, forward strand.
TTACCATATAACTCCGCCAGACTTGAAGTGTGGAGAGCGTAACATTATTGCTTGCTCCAATTCATAAGATGTTAATTCGAGCGCAAGTCTAGCACTTCGCGATATGCGGCAGATGCCGCGCTCTCCTTCAAGAGCCGGAGAGGCCGTTTTGAAGTTAACTCGTCAGTAAAATCTCGGAATCTGTCTTTTGCATACAGATACGCTCACCACCAAACTTCTGTCTCCCACCATCCCCCTGTGAGGTTATTCTACGATTCGTTGTTTCAAACGAAAGGTGTGGGAGTGAGGCCTTGCTTTGGCCAATAGAATTATCGGCGCAAGCCCTGTTGGAAATAATATTGGGGGTGTGATAATTCCAAGAATAAGTTTCCCTTGAAGTATTTCTGGGAAGCGCAAATCTGCTACGTCCGGCCCCGGCTACTCTAAGAGGCCTAATCCGTCGATGGGCGCTACCCTGTGGAACGTAGTGAAAGGTCTTAAGACGGTGACAAAGGAATCTCTAGTGGGCGCGGGCGCCGGGACGCGGGTGCGGGCGCGGGCACTGGTGGCGGTAGCGGCAAAGTGCGGTTCTTCCACGGGCTCAATCACGTATACCCGTTTTATATGATGGGAATCGATGTACTGTTACATTACCTAGAAGACCATTCTCTCCGCCTACACCATTCTCTCCGCCTAGACCATTCTATTTCCCTAGACCATTTTCTCCGCTTTGTTCAAGTTCCGCATAGACCATTCTTCCGCCCTCTCTCTCTAGCTCTCCAACCACTCAGCAGCCTCAGTGGACTGTCTATACGGCCACCAGGCCCCCTCTCCTACCTCTTTCTATACATCACAAATCAGCGGAGCCCACCCCCACTCCTGAACCTCGTGGTCTCCACCCACCCTATTATCCTTGCCTACTCCGTTTAACCAATCCTCCCCTTCCTCCCAGCTGTTTCTCCTGCTCTCATCTTTGCCCACGTCCATTCCAGCCGCTCACGTTCAGCCTCAGTCAACCTCGTCCGGCTGCATACTCTGCGCCCACGTCCCTCTCTTTCCTGCTACCGTCATCGCCCGCATCGAGGTCAACATTTGCTCACCTTCGTCATTTAGAGTGCTATCGGCGGTGACCCCGGCAGTGTCACGTCTGCAAGGTGTCATGACCTCCATCCTCAACGTCCTGTTCATATAGACCAGCGTGATACTCCAAATGCGATTTTCATGACAGTGTTTGTCGCAGTGGATGGTCGAGGAACGGAGTTGCCTTGCTTTCAAATCTCCTGCCTTTGGTTAAAAGAGCACGTGCGCTAGTTTATCCATAGGCAATGAACGTTTTCGAGGAAGATCACAGTATTACCAATAATTGGAAATTTTAAATGACATTTGTGAGTATTGCTGTCCGTGTCAAGGATTACATTCGTAAAATCTTTCCACAACAGTAAATGGGCTTCAAATTCAAATTCATTCCAACGAAATAGTGTATACCAATTACAATTCCCAATCATAAAAAAGTCGTAATTTCTTTCAAAGGTAAAGAACAATTTTCTTGTGGATCATAAATGTGTGATTCATCACTTACTATTTTAGAAATATAGAAACAAAAATGTCCAAAACAATGTATTTTTAAAAACAGCACTGAAAACTCAATTTCTCTGAAATATAATCTAATATACGAAAATATATCTAATCCACTGAATAATTTCTTAAAAAAATATTTCAAAAATAGATTTTCTCTAATTGTTTAACTTTCCATATACGAACGTATATAATAATAATAATAATAATAATAATAATAATAATAATGCCTTTATTGATATGGCGAGGCTCGGGCCATTACGTATATACGGAGTAATATACGTAATATAGGGAAAGTTACGTAATTCTGCGTGAAAAATGGCGGATTTTCGGCAGAAAAAATTCATTGACGGGCCCTGACAACAAAAAAGTGGATAAATCTAGTTGCTAAATTAAGAAAAAACTCCTCTAACACGTGATGACCCACAATGGTTATGAAACATCCACCACCGTGCACGTATCGAAGAGCCCGGATCGTATTACATTTGAAGCTACAGAAATTACCGGAAACGCTACACCGCATATCCGATTTCTCAGAATTCCACGGCGCCAGTCGTTCACAGCAAGTTTGTCTTCTACCAAACGCTTACGTCTCTCGCTCGCTGGGCTTCTGACACACCGTTAAGCGCGCGGCCGCCTTTTCAGCGGGTCATTACGTGCATCAAAAGAACGGCGCTGCCGCTCACGGGCGACGACCCACAAAGAAATTTCTCAACTAAAAATACTCCCTTTGCCAGGTATTTTAATTTATGAAGGAAACATCTTTTTAAAACGACACCAACATTCAGAACAATATTTTTCTCCCGGCGACCAAACATATCCACGAAATAAGAGTATAAATCAGTCTGTATAAACAAGAACAACTTAGTGCTACCCGTCCGTAACCAGAAAATATAATTTGTTTTCCCACTAAAAATAATTAATTAGAAAGTAGCGCTCGAAACATTAAGCAATCTGAATTTATAACATTTAAATTGGGATGAGGTCTAATAAAGTATTATTTTCAGTCAATGATATTCACGAGATATAAGAAATGAATACAATTTTTACGCAAAGAAAGTAAAAAAAACAGTAAACATTTTGTAAGTCAAAATCATCTCTCATCACGGATAATTCTTTTAAATGAGACGAAATACTTTATCTGCAAAAAGTGAGGTTTTCGGCACTTTCGGCTTTTGAAAATATGCCATAAGCATTTTACTTCAAAAACGAAGTTAAAATCAAAGCATTAATTTGAACATTAAACTAGATTGCTAACTTTTATTTTATTTCATGTTCAGTTATTTTACAATATCAACCGCCCTTTTTTAAGTTTATATTTTTTCCAGATTTAAAAGTCAAGTTACAGACTTCATTGTTCTCAACAAAGAGCTTTCTTTGTCTTGGTAACACGTAAGGGAAGTGTGAAAGGTGGCTATAAAAATTGAAGTTTGCTTTAAAACGACAGAGGGCGATTTCACAGTCAGGACAAATGATGCATTGCGCAGTTATAGATCCTTGCAGATGCAGTGAAGGGATCGGATCCCTTCACCCGGTTCATTCGCGGTCCCTCTACAGAACCTTCCTTGCCCTCTTCCCTCTTCACTTCTCACTATCACCTCTTCGTCCTACCCGCTCATACCGCACCCTCTTCACGTCCTCCCTGCCAATCCACGCGTCATCTCACCCCAACCATGCGTTTTCTCTTTTCAGCCACGCCTGCTCCAAGCCCATCCATGTGTACTCCTCACTCAAACGTCTCTCTCCCCACCCATCCACTTACCTTCCCTACCAACTCTCGCGTCATACTCGTCCCATCCCCGTCCCATCCCCATCCCATCCCATCCCCGTCCCATCCCCGTCCCATCCACGTCCCCGTCCCATCCATGTCCCCGTTTCATCCTCGTCCCATCCCCGTCCCATCCCCGTCCCATCCCCGTCCCATCCCCGTCCCATCCCCGTCCCATCCCCGTCCCATCCCCGTCCCATCCCCGTCCCATCCCCGTCCCCGTCCCATCCATGTCCCCGTCCCATCCTCGCCCCATCCCCGTCCCATCCCCGTCTCATCCCCGTCTCATCCCCGTCCCATCCCCATCCCCGTCCCATCCATGTCCCCGTTTCATCCTCGTCCCATGCCCGTCCCATTCATGTCCCCGTTTCATCCTCGCCCTTTCCCCGCCCCATCCCCGTCCCATCCCCGTCTCATCCCCGTCCCATCCCCATCCCCGTCCCATTCATGTCCCCGTTTCATCCTCGCCCTTTCCCCGCCCCATCCCCGTCCCATCCCCGTCTCATCCCCGTCCCATCCCCGGCCCATCCGCGTCCCATCCGCGTCCCATCCCCGTCCCATCCCCGTCCCATCCCCGTCCCATCCCCGTCCCATCCCCGTCCCATCCCTGTTTCACCCCGTCCCATCCCCACCCTAACCCTGCATCCTCCCCATTCCACCTCATGCCCACGTCCTCATCCCTCTTCCGTTCCCATCATGACGCCGCAACGAAACCCTCTATTTTCCCGCCTTTTCCTCCCCCTCATCCTTCGAAAAGTGTCCATCAACGAGATCTTCGGTCCTCCCCCCGTCGCTGGAAGAGAACCCTCCTCGCGGCACTTCGTTATCATTATGCTGTCTCCCCTTGCGACGCAATATTTCATCGCTATCTCTCGAACGCATCTCCTCGTCCTGGTGTGCAGTTGCCGGTTACCACGAGCGGTACTTCAAAGTTTACTCCTTGGAATTACGAGTTGGTTCCAAAAGACCTTCAGTGCTATCTCCGTTTGCAATGCACAACACGCCGTAATAAGTATAAATTCATGCATTACTCTCATAATGTGATGTTTATTTCTTTCTGTAAATGAAATTACGAGTATAATTCAGTATTTATTATTAAGTCAAATGAATGAGAAAGTCGAAAGTGTCCGCAGAATATACGAGGTATATTTTAAGATGTAGAAAGTTAGAGGTATTTCTGTACTAATAGCAACTTCCTCGGGAACATTTTTAGTTCTTTAACAAACAAAATCTAAAACTGAAAAAGTTAAAAATGCACCATTTTCATGTTGCACGCAAATACAATGGCCAATTTGGAGGCAGTCTTGAAAACGCAGCATTGCTACAACTCGCCAAATTGATACGGTTCAAAAAGATTCAAAGAGAACGGAACAGGCCAGAAAACTCGCAAAATGTCATAAATTATCACGGTGCTTTTTATTTTATCTTTAGCTCTAACGTACTAAATTTATTAGACAATGCACAAACAACATTATGGAAGCGCTCATTTTCATGATTTTTCAAAGAAATAAAATTTCACGCAAGGGCGAATGGTTCACCACAATCATTACATTATTAGTTTCGGGTACGTTATACTCAAACTGCTTTGCTTCATTTGGATAAATCATGACCCCCGAAACAAGCTACTACTGATACATCAGAAGAAAACAAGATAAGATTTACACCATTATTCGTGCGCATGCTTTAATATAAATTACTCAGAATGCATGGCATTCATCAACTAACAAGGTGCTTTTCTCTACGTACAGCCTCCAGCAGCGCGCCACGTGGATTTAGACGAGACGAAAACTTGCAGTGCCTTTCAAACGACGTCCTCTCAAGATCATCGAAGCGGCTGAGTGGGGTGGGGGGAGGGGATGGAAAGGGGGCAGAGGGCACTGGAGCGCGTCCCACAACAATCAAAGACAAACTTCGGCTGTTCCGGCGTTCCAGAGGAACTCCGCCGCTTCAGCCGCCGCCGCCGCCGCCGCCAGGGGGCGGTCGACTAATGAAGACAGCCGCGCGGAGACGGCGACGGCGGTGGCGGCACTCTGGCTATGCGGGTGGGGGTGGGGGTAGGGGCAGGAGGGAAGCTAGAGACAGGCACGCGGTAATCGCGTCAGGTGCTATTTGCTGCCCCGTGATTTGTGTTGGCCCGCCGGGCGAGTAAACTAGCACGTCATAAATACACACGTCGTGGACAGCGGCGGCGGCGGCGGGTCCGGGCGGAGCGGTTGGGCAACGCAAGTGGTCGGTGAGGGGTGGAGGAGATAGTGGGAACAGCGGGGGCGGCGGAGACGATAGGGACGGTGGGTGGTGGGAGCGGGAGTGCGGCGGGGGCAGTAGAGGGTTGCGGGGGTGGCGAGGGAAGCGGGGACTGGAGGACGGTGAAACCGGCGGGGAGCGGCGGGTGGGGGCGGGGGCGGGGGCGGGGGCGGGGGCGGGGGCGGCGGTGAGCGATGGGCCGGATGCATCCGTCCCGCCGACCGTAACGGCTCCTCTCCGTCAGTTACCGTCCCTCCCCCGCCCCCGCCCTCGCTTTCCAGCACCACGCGCTCCGCAGTTCCCAGGACACGCCCGACAGGAACGCCCCGGCCCGGCTCGCCGCCGCCGCCGCCGCAGTCGAATTATGTACTGCCCTGTGTGGTCCCCCGGTCACGATCCTCGGGAGGTGTAACGTAAGAGCATATGCTGCGTCAGGTGTTTTGATAAATGTCACATTATTGCTACACAGATATAATCAGTGATATCAGTCTCGATTTTAGGTATTTTGTAATCTATTTGTCATGAAATACGAGATGGAGTGTGGTTGCCGCTTTGAAAAAAATTAGTCCAGAATTTGGAACTACAAAGAATTACACGAATAACAGTTACATATAATTTACTATTTGAATAATGTATTTCTCTGTAAATCTAGTGCTGCTGATTAAATTCTAGTTTATAAATAACTTCCTATTATTACATTCGTGAGTTGAAACACGCGCAGGAATAATTTTACAACACCCAATATTCCTAAAGCAAGTGAGCTTGAAGTCTGCTGAGAAGTGGTGACATGTCATTACTAAATAGTTAGCAATTGAGTAATATAATAACGATAAATGTTGTTGTGCTGGGCAACATTTTATAACAGTAGAATACAATATTTCCTTTATTTCATTTATTACTTCTCGACTTCTTTTATTACTCTTTGAGCTACAATGTAAATATGAGTAATTCCATTACAATGAGCTCAAACACGGTGTATTTATGATCTGCATCTTCATTTAAGTTATACGTAGAACGACTTCAATGCACATCACGGAGCACTCATAAAGTACTATACGTCCGGAGATGCGAGCAACACGCAAAGCGAGCTACAAAAGACAGCGCGACAGATCCGAAGCGACAGATATGAATACCCTTACAAGCATAATCAAAACCGCCTTAATAACCGTCCACATTATCACCGTCCACCGCACTAAACGTGCCCTAACGAATGTTCTACACGGCGCAATAACCTCTTTATTTCTCATTTTCCAAGAATATCGCGCGCCAAATTTATTCCAGATCTGTGGATTTGCATAGAACAACTGCTAAACAAGCGGCCCGCGTTCCATTTTAATGAAGTCGTGGCCAGCGGCGCGGCTGCGCTGGCGGCGGCGAGGATGGCGGCAGTGGCGGCGGCGAGGGCGGCGGCGAGGGCGGCGGTGAGGGCGAGGGCGGTAGCGGGCGAGGGCGACCCAGCTGCGGTCGTCCAAAGGGCAGCCGGCAAAGGACGCCAGCGGCGCAAAAATTTCCGCGAGCGCCACGCGCCATTCATTTGTCATCTCTAGCTCGTCGCCGTCATTGCTGCCAACACCACCATCCAACATCATTAGTGGAGAACTTGGAATATTACGTAGGAGGCGGCGTTTTTACAAGAGTTCTTGGAGCTCGGTTATTTTTGCATTACCCAACTACGGTATGCAAATTGTTCACATGGATGTGAAATGCTTGTTCTGAGAAATCCGAAAACACGTTGCCTCTAATAGATTGGCATTCCACGCTTTTAATTATGTGTTATGAAACATTAATATCGGATGATTTATTCATAACCATTCCAATTGTCAATGAAAAGAGTAATGTCAGCGAAGAAAATAACGAGCATTTAATAATCGAGTATGAAATGTAGCTCATGTTCTTGTCAATGAGTGGTATTAACTAACAAATCATGAATATGTGTACATTTTAAACACACGAATAAAAATGCATAATAATTTCATTTTTTTTCATTCCGCCTTTCTCATTTTTGAGGTTGGTGTCTCTATTGGCAAAAGTCCAGCATGGTGCCAATATTTATCTCTTAAACTCTAGAGAATTATAAACAATAGTTGAACTCAGAAATAAAATAGATAATTCAAAAATACTTAAAAACTAATTTAATGAAATCAATTTTTATTAGGCAGATAATGGTGCTGGCTTTTGTAAAATTTTTTATATAAATTTGTGCTGTCTATACCACTCATTTTGAATGTTGGTAATTGAGAGTTGTTTAAAAATAATCCATCTGACAAGTATTACATTGCTAATACTCAATTCTCGCCGCTAATAACACTTAACGTATAACCCCTGTAGAACTAACAAAAGTTAACATTAATAAACCTCAATCCTTGCATAGGGGTTTACAGGTCATTAAATGCGCATTGCAATGCATGATCATGATCATTTTCTGCGAATTTAGGAAGTACACCAAATATAATGAGGTAAACAACAACTTGAGGGCATTTATTATTTCTGTCACACTATTAGCATCTAGAACATTTTTTAGAAATGTGCTCACTCTATCTAGTTTGTATTACAATAAAAAAATTCATACAAAAAATTGGGAAAGAGTTGGCGCAGAGAACAACTATCGTTATTATGAAACATGCTCAATGATAACTTCTCAACGCATCTACACATTCCATAAAACTTCTATATTCGAAAGTTTTCGAAAAATAATATCGAAGAAGCCTCAGGGTCCCATTGAACCGAAGGGTGGGGAAGGGCCTACAGAGAACCCAAGGGTGGGGAAGGGCCTAAGCCAGCCCCTACGACGAGGGCGAAGGGCGCCCAGTTAATCACCGCGCCACACGCGCCGCTTCCATATTCTTCTCATGCGGGGCGATTTACGGGCGATACCCTGATTGTGATTCATAGGAATTTCCAAATTACGGAATGAAAGGACGGGCCCTCGCGAGAACAGCGGCGGCGTGGGGCGGAGGTCGGGAGGGAGGGGAAGATAGTGCTGCGGGAGCCTGGGGGAGGAAAATGGCCGCCCCGCAGCGGAGAGCAGGGCAGAGCAGGGCAGGACAGAGAAAGGCAGGGGAGCGGACGAGACCGGGTCAACGAGCGGGCTCCAGAGTTACGATACGAGGCGGACGCTCGCAACGACGATGATGGCGGTGGCGGTGGCGGCGGCGGCGGCGGGGCTGGTAGTGGCGGCTGTGGTGATGGTAGCTGTGGTGGTGGTAGCGGCCGGTGTCGGTGGCGGTGTCGGTGGCGGTGGCGGCGGTGGAGGCGGCGGTGGAGGGGTGGCATCAATAGGGGTGGAGGTGGTGGTGGCGGTGGTGGCGGCGGCGGCGGTGAGAGTGGCGGTGGAGGCGGCGGGGGCGGCAGCAAGGGTGGCGGCGGCGGCGGTAGCGGTGGCGAGGGCGGCGGCGGCGCCGGTAGCGGTGGCGAGGGCGGCGGCGGTGGTAGCGGCGGCTGTTGTGGTAGTAGCGGTGATACGGCGGCGGTGGAATAGCTTGTAGCGCTGATGCGGTGGCTGAGGCGGCGGCGGTAGCGGCGGCGGCGGCGGCGGCGGGGGCGGCGGGGGAGGTGAGGGTGGTGGGGGGAGGCGGGGGAGTTGGGGGAGGTGGGGAAGGTGGGGGAGACGGCGGAGGCGGGGGAGGCGGGGGAGTTGGGGAAGGTGGGGGAGACGGCGGAGGTGGGGGAGGCGGGTGCGGTTGGGGCGGTAGTGGCGGCGGGAGCGGCGTTGGCGTTGGCGGCGGCGGCGGCGGTGGCGTTGGCGGCGGCGGTGGCGGCGGCGGTGGCGGCGGCGGCGGCGGCAGAGGACGGGCGGATCGGGAGCGCATGATGACGCTATTCAAGCTTGGAAGAGCAGGGATGACGAGTGGCTATGGGGCAGGAAGATAAGGGGGTACAGCGAGAAGGAGTGGTTTCAAATAACCGTTACCGAAGGAAGGAGAACAACGACTGAAGATGAAAAGACGATGAATGTGGCTCTAGGTGAAAACTGATAAGAAGAGGTGGATAAGCAATCTAACAAAAAATGTTTGAGGCAGAATCGCTTGAAGAGGAGAGATTAATAGAGAACAACACTCAGACCAACGAAATTGAAAAGCGTGTGGGTACGAACACAAATGAGAATAGCATTACATTAGTTATATGACCAAAACCTTGTTCAAGAAAACAATGAAAAAATAGTAAATACGAGGATTGTAATGTCCGAAAAATTATGGTGAAGCCTTTAACTGCCAGAAAATCAAAGCTAACCAAATCAAGAGCAGGAAAGAAGTGCATAAAATTGTTTAAAATATAATAGATAACGAGTGTGTTCAGATGTTGTTTAGGGGGAGGATTGAGGAGCTGTTTATTAGCAAGCCAAAGTCTTGAAGATGAGAAAAAAGAAGAAAAAGGGAGAAATGCTGGTTAAAGTCTGAAAATACACATGTGTTAAAAGTGGCATTAAAGCTAACTGATAAAATGACACAAAATAGCAACGATAACAAAAATAATTTAGTGAAGGAAACCAAATACTCAATTGTATCTCGACTACTCAGAATTATTAACAAATCTGTGGTGGACAGGACAAGAGAGGTAAGTCACGTCCCATCTACATAACAGGAGAAAGGCGTGAAATTCAATAATGTTGCAAGATAGAAAATAACTGAAAGATTTTTATATAAATTTTTAATATATAATTTTAAAAAAATAATAATTCTTTAAAAATATTTAATATATAATTTACAACTAATTCATTTTCTGAATCTCATATTGAACGCCTTTTTTCTCTCATTGTTCCCGCGAAATATATGGCTAATAACCAAAACACATCTATTGCTCACTCTATTACAAATATTTACAATATATACATATAAACTAAACCCGCTTTTCCTTTCCCAAAAATATAATGAGCTGAATGGGCATCCATCGGCAGGAAAAAAAAACAACCTTAACCATCACAGATGCAACGAAGGTCTAAAAGACAAAAGGGCTGCGGGCGGGAGGGCAGGGAGCGCCGAGGAGGAGGCGGTCCATGGAACGAGGCCAGTCTCCGCGCGGGCGGGACGAGGAGGACGCCGTTATGGCCCATGAATACATTAACTTATAGATATTTTATTGCACCGCCCTCGCTGATTTACGCGCGAGGGGCGGCACGCGCATAATGAAGCCGGGGCTCGAAGCCCGCCCGGTCTCTTCAGCCCCCTCCCCTCCCCCTCATCACCACTCCCTTCCACGCCAAGCCCAGTTTCGACCCATTCGACCCGTCTCGACACCCTTCACACCGTCCCAACCCGACCCGTCCCGAGCTGACTGGATGACAACCAATCCTGTCCCGTCATTCTGACCCGTTCCGTTCCGTTCCGTTCCGTTCCGTTCCGTTCCGTTCCGAGCATCGCTTCACCCCCTCCCGACCCACCCTCAACCGTCCTGTTCCGCGCACTGCCCGCAAAACACCGTCTAGATTCATTCCCACACGTCCAGAGTCGTCCCGTTTCGATCCGTCTAGTTCCGTCCCGACCCATCTCGTCCTGTCCCATCCTGTCCCATTCCGACTCCTCCCGTTCTGTTCCGTCCCGTCCTGCCCTGACCCGCCCCGACCCATCCCGTCCTGTCCCGTCCCGCCTCGACCCCTTCCGTACCGTCCCGTTCAGCGTTCCATCCGCCTCACCGTCACGAACAATCCCGAACAATCCCGATCCTTCCCGATCCGTCCTGATCCGTTCCGTTCCGTCCCATCCCGTCCCGTCCCGTCCCGCCCATTCCTGTACCGTCCCTTCCGGACCCGTCCCGTCCGGTCCGGTCCAGTCCGGTCCCGTCCCGTCCGGTCCCGTCCCTTTCAGTCCCGTCGTTTTCCGTCCCGTCGCTTTCCGTCCCGTCCCTTGCCGTCCCGTCCCTTGCCGTCCCGTCCCTTGCCGTCCCGTCCCTTGCCGTCCCGTCCCTTGCCGTCCCGTCCCTTGCCGTCCCGTCCCTTGCCGTCCCGTCCCTTGCCGTCCCGTCCCTTGCCGTCCCGTCCCTTGCCGTCCCGTCCCTTGCCGTCCCGTCCCTTGCCGTCCCGTCCCTTGCCGTCCCGTCCCTTGCCGTCCCGTCCCTTGCCGTCCCGTCCCTTGCCGTCCCGTCCCTTGCCGTCCCGTCCCTTGCCGTCCCGTCCCTTGCCGTCCCGTCCCTTGCCGTCCCGTCCCTTGCCGTCCCGTCCCTTGCCGTCCCGTCCCTTGCCGTCCCGTCCCTTGCCGTCCCGTCCCTTGCCGTCCCGTCCCTTGCCGTCCCGTCCCTTGCCGTCCCGCCCCGTCCTGTCCGGTCTCGTCCTGTCCGGTCTCGTCCCGTCCCGTTCCGCGTTCCATCCGCCTCTCACAGACTCTGACAATCCCGCCCCGCCCAGACCCTTTCAGAGCGTCCCGACCCGTCCCGCCCCGCCCCGTTCCGCGATCCGCCCGCCTCCCACCAACGCACCGCTCGTCCTCGCTCCTCTCCGCTCCTCCTGCCCGCCGCGCTTGTCATCGCGTCGCTTCCCCACGTGCCTCGTTAGCGCCGCCGGGAGATATATCGCTCTTGTGTTCGGAATGCTACCACGGCGCTGCTCGTCATGCTTTTCAGGAATGCTATTTCTGCTAGGAATGCGTTTTATAATGCCTTAATGATCACGGCACTTGTTTTTGCAAAAATAGCTGCTGAAACATTATAATATTTTCTGGGTTTTCACCGACTAATGATCCGACAGTAATTTACTATAATTACAGGATGGCACGAACCATGTAGTATACCTGGAGTTTTTTCAGTTTTCTGCAATAAATACCAGGTTTTCTGCAACAAATACCTTTAATCGTGTTAACAATAGTTGTCGTATCGTTTGTGATATATGACTGTGTTGTTTCAAATTTTGCCGCATTTTCTCCCCGCACTGAGCCGACTTCTATTAAAATCAGTGAAGGGGAAAGACCAACAGAATATGTAGAACTGTAAAGTGATTTGAAAAAGGAGAAAACGTAATTTTTGCCACTCTTCATCGAAGGCTTCCATTTCGGAAAAAAAATCCTATTTGAGATTATCACTTTCAATACGGTAAAGAAGTAAAATTGAAGAAGTATCTTTTACAATTCTCGAGAAACACGATCTGGGCATGTAGTAAAAATAGAAGGCTGTGGTTAATGATTTATAGTCAGGGCTTTGCATAAGATCTATTAATATTTCTCTGTAAACGTTTCTTCACGCGGACAAATATATTATTTTATCATAAGATACACCGAGTTTTGACCTGAACTCTTTCATTGGTTACCACTGACTTTACTCATTTATATTCTTCGGTTCTCGGAGTAGACGGTCTCAAAAGAGAATTTTGCAGTTACATAAATTTGACGAGATTAACACTTTCTTTCCGTAAGTAAAGCAGAGCACAGTATAACTGGTATGTTCAAGTAAAGTCATCATAAATGTAATTGATGGTAAGACAGTTGAACTGTATTCAATTTCGTAGGATTTTTTGTTTAATAAACTATTTTTTAGTGATATTAGAAGTTCAGATGCACCCAGTACAAAAGCACAGACTCACATATTAATTAATTTTGTTAGAAGAAATTAATTTTGTTGATAAAATATGGACAAAATACTATTATTTTTAGTGCAATTATTTGTTTAAAATATTATTTAAATTTCAGTAATATTACCTACGAAAAACGTTTGCCAAATAGTGTTCATATTTTTTTTTTACTTACTTCTCACAATTGTTGTGTGTGTCATCCATTTTATTAAAATTCTGCCACTCACTGAGAGTCCTAGAGTCTCAAGTGCTCATTATCCGACGCTTCATATACGAAATAAGGATGTTAAAAGCATGAGCCATATACTCGTGTCCTACATCGAATTCACAAATTCCGTATTTACACAAGACAAAACAACGTTGCTCTGACGTTCCGAATATTCGGCGGGGAGTGGAGGATGCATCTCTCTCTTGACTTTCTGGAGCGAAGCAACGCAAACATGTTTACGTTAGCAGCAGGAAATGAATTCGCAATAAAAACCGCCTCCGGGGATCAACAGGCAACCTCCCCGCCGCCGCGCCCCTCCCCTCTTCGCCCCGCCCCCCGCTCCCAGGGCCCATCGCACAGAGGATCGATCGCGGAGCGTGATATGGGGGCCCCGCTGCGCCTTTGTTAATAGGGCGGGCCATAACAGTTGCGCGACGAGTGAATAACAAGCAACTCGCCCGGAGGAGCAGAGGTGGAGCTGCTATGAACTGTACCAGGAAGGATGTGCAAGACGTATTTTGGGAGATGGGATATTTTCTCTTCTTCCATTGTTTCTCGAATCATTTTACCCTTGTAAGACCAATCATTAGAAGAGACTTTTGTTTTTACTTGCGTTTATAGTCATTGTGTGAAAGTTGTTTAAAGTACTGAATTTCGTAAAATGATAACGTAATATTAAATATTATTATTTATTTTAACAAATAAATACACAATCAAAATTTTTTATCGTTTATAAACAAGGTAAAACTCAAAAATACCAATTATTACAATAGGTTAGTTTTTTGTTGAGTTTATTTATTCTCAATGTATGAAAGTTGTTTAAAATAGGATGAAATTCATCCTATTATGATGAACTTATTAATATTAATAAGTTAAAGCTCTGACGTCGCGTGTACAGTTCAAACTGTAGAGAAGCAAATCAAATCTAAAGTCACGAAATAAATAGAATTTCTATTATACTGACTAGTATAATTATCAACATATTTAAAAAACCAGGCATTACAATATACATTCATTTCATTCTGTAGCGATGTACAAGACAAAGTAATCAACCAATCTGGTATCTCATTCTGATCTTTAACTCTTTCTAGACTTCATTAAAGTGATCCTCGCCTTCACTATTGTCCCCACATCTGTATCTCCTACTCACACAACAATCTGGCATAATTTTCATCACACATGCATCTCTCGGTAGCAATTAAAGTGCAATAAAGTATGTCCCTACTTCTGCCGTAGCAATAATATATAGTACGAACTATACTCATCTCTTCATTGCACCTCCCCTTTGCGAGCCCAATATCCTCTCTCATCCAATTCTCGATACTTGCAGGGCTTGGTATACAAGAGATGCCATCTCATACCCTGACACACCGCTGCTGTTCCCGTCAATTGCTTCCCCGACGTCACCACCGCCTCGACCCTCTCATAGCATCCTCGCTCTCCAAGCCCATTTCTCCGTCTTGTCTCTCTCGTCGTGCCTCATCTCTACAACCGCCCCGCCCCTGACCGTCTTCGCGGCGGCTGCGTGGCCCGCGGTTCTTGTCCCGCTGCGTCCATTTATCTTGGCGGCCCAACCACCCGCCCGCCTTGTTTCCGGGCGGACGGGGGCGGGGCGGGGCGGAGGGAGGGGAAGCACATAGGCGGCGGGGGTGGCAGCGCCGAGGCGCAGTTCCCTCTGAATAGCGTCTGCGGCCTCACACCCCCGCAGCCTCCAGACAAGCAAGAAGTACGCCTGCGACAAGCGAGAACTACTGTAGCGCTTCGCGAAAGCTCTATCGGCTTCCAAGGCCCCGCCCCCAATCCTCTGCGCCGCCTCCGCTTCAACCCTGCCACCACCCCTGCCTCCGGTCCCACTGGTCCTCGCCGCCCCCACTTCCTTCTCTCCTCTCGCCACGCTCATTCCCCTTTCTACTTCCCCCTCCGCAACCACCCTCCCCCGGTCCATCACCGTTCCCACAGCCGACCCCGCCATTGCTCTCACTCGCCATCCCCACTCCCCATCTACTCCCCTCCCTCCGAAACCACCCGCCCCTGTCCAACACCGTTCCCACAACCTCCACCGTCTCTGCCCTCTCTTGCACTCGCCACATCCACTCCCCCCCTCCGCAACCACCCTCCCTCTGTCCATCACCGTTCCCACAGCCACCCCCACCTCTGATCCTCCTCGCCCTCACCACCCCCCACTCCCCCTCTCACTCACCATCCCCACCCCCTCTCACATGCCATCTCCAAACCCTCCCCCCCGACTCCTCCGCTTCCACCCTCCTCCTGTCCCACTCCCATCTTCCATCCCCCTCCGCTCGCGCATCCGTCTCTGTCGCTCCCTCCACCATCACTTCTCCTTACGCTCCCGCCGCGGCCGGGATTCCGGAGACTCGAGCTCTGACGTCACGCGCCCCGAGAATCCCTGGGTGGCGACATCGGGACACGACGCCCGCGCCGCGCCGGCGGCGGAGCCACGTCCTTCAGGGCGGGACGCCCGGGCGCCTCTCACGTTGCGGCCTCCGGGGAACGACCGCATCCCACCCACACACGCCGTGCCTCGCTGCCAGGGCCGGTCATCTTGTATTAAAAACACCGCGCCTTTGACTTTTTTATTTAATTCAGTATTCATTCTTATTGAAAATGTGGAAACACAACAGATTTTCTTGCAGATTACTTTCTCGCCTACAAATTATAGTGCGATTTTTCTAACTCTGACCCTCAAGCCCCTATGGCCACCATGGAATATCACACGGCGTTTCGCGTCTTTCTCCCTCGTGCCGCTAGAAGTCACGACCGTATCAAGCAGTGCTTGTGATTATGCAATATATCTGGCGGCACAACTGAGAACGTCGCGAAATACCGTGACATATCCCACCGTGAAGACGGGCCTTAAGGGGCAAAGTTAGAAAAATCGTAGTATACTGAGGAAGAAATGAGTATTGAAATTTTGTAGCGGAAAGTGGCGATTTTTTCGTTAGGAAACCTCTTAATGTGAGGCCCTAATATCGAAGAAGCGTATAAATCTTGATACTATACGTAGTAAATCCACCTTTTGAGGACCATTAATAGCAAAAAATGGATTACGGAAAAACGCCCGTACACACGTCCATCCGTACGCTGGTTTGTTCGTTCCTTCACTGGTTTGTTCGTTGGATCGTTCGTTCATTCGTCTCTGCTCAACACAAGCTCCTAAACTGTTCATACGATTTTCTCAAAAATTGATATTCCCCAACAAATCTCTAATACCGAAATCTAGACACTGCGAATTTGAAATATGTATGTTGATTTTGGGGGCGTTTTTATGTAACACCTTAACATTTTCAAAAATATCTCAAGTTTTGGGATTCTTTATTTCCCGGATAAAGCCAAGTAGGTTTGAAAAAGGCGCAAGTCAAATTTTTGTTGGACTCTGAATGTTTGAAAATTGCAAATGGATTTTTTTGTGGTTTCCTACAACTACAAAATGAAAGATAGACATTTTTACTCAATAAAACCTGTTCTTCAAAGATAAATTTTTAAATAAGTTTCTGTAAAATTTTTCAAAAATATGTGGTTTTTGAGTAATTTTGCGTGAAGTATGATGTATTTAAAAATATAAATGTTTTTCAAAAACTGCTGCAAGCAGAACAAAGAGAAGGGATTTGACAGAAGTTAGAAATCAAAACATAACTACTACTATAGTAAAAAAAGACCAATCAGTTAAAGAAGGACCTCTGGTCCGAAGTAATTTTGTCAGATCCAACACCCTCCTACAAAACGACCTCCACTCATTATACCCGATGTCTATCATGGAACACATTTGTAGCCTTCTCGCGGGTTATCGAGTTCAGTTTTTTTCTGACCATATTTCCTCAAACTTCGTTTTTTTTGTAGGATACGCGGTCAATTTATGAGAAAAAAAGAGTTTACAATCGTTTGTTCCAGGCAATAAATGCCAGTAAATCACAATTGATGGTGTAAAATAAAAAGTATACAAGTGACTTTCAATACGTTATTACACAATAGCGAGTTTTCGATGAAAGAACAGGAAGGCAAATGCATCCATAACAGGAATTTTGACATTTTGTTCCATTCGTGAAACTGTTGAATAAGAGTCTGCAAGTTTGAAACAACATAATATGCATACATTGAACATTTTTAAAAACGTTTTTAAATTCCGCAAATATTTTTACTTCTGGAAGTGTTCATGAAAATTGATATTGTCGTTTGCTAGTCAAATACTGTGGAATATTTTTTATGATGTAAAAACTATGTAAAATTAATCATATATTTAGGCCAATAGCTTCTCTATCAAACCAGTTTCTTTCTCCACATTCACACTTACGTTTAAAGAAAAATCTACAAACATACTAATATTACTAAATTTAGTATTAATTTAGTATACATGAGTCATTTCAGGTAAAATCTAGGAGTACTAAAACAGCCGTACGTACTCGCCCGTATTTTTAAGCAAAATTACGTGAAAAATATTCAGATTTTCGAAAAAGTGTACATTACCTTATTACAAAATATATCTTTAAAGAACAGATTTCATTGAGGAAAAATTGTGTATCTTCATTATTGTAGTTATAGGAAGACGCCGAAATGATTTTGAACTTTTGCAACATTAAAAAAATCAGAGTTTTCAACAAAAATGAGACCTGCACCATTTTCTTAAACGTCTAATATCCAACAGCAAATTTTAATAAAAAACGATGGAGTCATTTTTTATTTTTTAATGTGTCAGGGGCTTTGAGTAAAGAACCCTCCAAAATTAAAATATCGGTTTCAAATTCAACGGACCACGTCCTCAGCCAAATCGATTGAGGAATATCGGTTTTGGAGAAAATTGACCGAACGGTTTAGCCGCTAAAGTTTTTTACAGACGGATGGACGGACGGACTGATGGACGGACGGACTGATGGACGGACGGACTGATGGACGGACGGACTGATGGACGGACGGACTGATGGACGGACGGACCGACTGACAGACCGACTGACAGACCGACTGACAGACCGACTGACAGACCGACTGACAGACCGACTGACAGACCGACTGACAGACCGACTGACAGACCGACTGACAGACCGACTGACAGACCGACTGACAGACCGACTGACAGACCGACTGACAGACCGACTGACAGACCGACTGACAGACCGACTGACAGACCGACTGACAGACCGACTGACAGACCGACAGACAGACCGACAGACAGACCGACAGACTGACTGACTGACTGACGGACGGACGGACGGACGGACACACAGAAGTTTTGCCCTCATTAGATATTTCAGTATAAAGGACCCACAAAACATGGATTCTGGCTACACAACGTGTTAGAGGATTTTTTCTATGTTTGTCACCTGGATTTACCCGATTTTGTATTACCAAGACCCTGTAATAAGAGTTCAGCGAAAAATTCGACGTTTTCTCGCGTAGCATTACTCCTGGTAAATTAAATTTAATATTATCAGAACAAATTACCACTTACTGAATAAAAGAAAAAGGTACTTTGACCACACAACATCTTCAATATCATAAAAAAATAAGCCTGCGAATGTTATTCCGTACGAGTCTGTACAAATTTAAACTTATTTTATTAAAAAGATAGAAAGGTACGGGCTAAACTGTTTCTTATCGTCATGAAGAACCGAAATTTTACATTCATTTAAAGTAATTTTTGAGGGAACTTCCCGAGGTTGATCGTACGACCATATTAGTATAATTCCCACACTTGGGGGGGGTAAGAGAGACATGTGGCGAACATTACGTATTTCCTTCATCGTAACTAGTACAAACTCAGCCTGCTTGATCTTTCTTCGTCACACAGCTACAGAAACTGAGACGATTTTAAAAGGAAGCTACAACACTATTTTTTTTTCTCCGACCAGGAACTGAACCCGGGATAGTACCACAGGAATGAAGTACGCTTCCCACGAATCATATTCGGGTCGCATTAACATGCTATCTTAACCCTTAGACTCTGGGTATTTTTTGACCCCAGGGGCAACCAATGTTTTGCAACACACTGAAAATTAATCCAATGAACTTCTACTTTTAGATATGCTATTTAAGTCCAATTTTACATGAATGGTAAACTTTTCATTTTTTAAAATGAAATGAGAAGTTTACCTCTCATGAAACATTTTCATTGTTACGTTTTTTGTCGGAAATAATTTGATTTTTATGCGGTTGGGGTCAGAAATGCCACATTTGACATCTAAATTACAAAAAGAACAATTCTTAAAACGTGTCTATTTCCGTTTTGTAGTATTATGTTGCGGTTTCTGATTGGTAATTCGATGTATTTGTCTATTACGACTTGGTAGCTCTGTTTTAAGCGTTCTCATGCTAGTAAGACGCCTATGTATAGTTATGAGGATATGCTAGATTGTTTTTCTGGAAACGTTATTCTTTATTTAGTGCGATGTAGGAAACAAAGCAAATAAATATCATCACTTTCTCAATTAACATTTCGAAATAAAATCCGTGCATCAAATGCTTGTAAACTACTGTGTAAAACTTATCAAAACTTTAGAATGTCTGTTAGAATACAATATTAATATTAAAATAAAAGTTCCAAGAAGTTTAAAGACAGTCAAAACAATACAATTAAATCATAAAATCACATAATTACACAGATGAATATTATACAGTTTTGGCAACGTTTCGGAAGACAGTTTTCCTCCATCATCAGGCCTTACAATGAATTACATAATAACCCATATGAATAAAGAACATAGGCCTTGGCTGAATAAAACTGATGTTGCTTGTTGACACGATGTATGGTTCTATGTGTGATATTTCGTATATTAGTAACAACCATACTGAGGTTAACTCTAAAAGAGAAGAATAAAAAGACTCAAAATTAAAATAAATATAAAAATATAGTTTTTGAAATAGAGTAATGCTAAAAGCTGAATTAAAATGTATTAAATCCTAAAACAAAGGGCACGTGCACAGCAAAGATCTATACTCACAATTGAGATATCACATATTACGACGAGCTGAATTTAACACCTTCTGGTAACGGGAGCTCTTATTCCGAAGAGCGTAGTGGCATGACTGTTGAGGTGAGTTGTGAGTGTTGGGAGTGTTGGAAGGAAGGGGGGGAGGATGACAGGGGAGTTATCAGAAGTGCCGAAGAACGACGACGTAAGAAATACTGACAAGGAGGGTTCTTTCGATCGATAGCGGGTAGGTTGGTAGTGACTCATCTGAGTTATTATGTAATTTTATGATTAAAATGTATTGTTTTGACTGTCTTTAAACTTCTTGGAACTTTTATTTTAATACTGTGTAAAACATCTGGGGTCAAAAAAGACGCCAAACAGAAACCACGTTAAGTACTGGGGAAACAGATTCGAAAGGTTAAACGCGTATTCTGCCACATTAGTTCCTCCAAGACGCAGCCTGTGCCTCCACCGGAGCCCGAAGAGCGATAGCTTTCACGCCTCGCACTCACTCGCGCGCCGGCGCCTTTCGGGCGTCCGGGGATGACAGGCAATTTCCTCGGCGCGCGCGGGCCGCGGGTCGTGCGCCGGGGCCACGCGGCCGCACGATGAAGACGCACCTCCAAATGAACGCTGCCCCGCGATTGGAGGGGGGATACCTGCCGACGCGCCTCCTCGCCACTTACGCTGCGATTATGGGGCCAAGGTGGTCGTTTGCGAGATTGGGCAGGGCTACATAATTGCTTCGGCGATGCAGAAGGGCCTTGGTGAAATGTCTCACTTGTGGAGTGATTTTACGTTTACTCAGATATACCTAACATAGTGGTGAAAGTAGATGGAAAATCTATTTTATTATTGAAATATTTATATTTTAAATCTGTTTCAAATGAACGTTGCCACCATGATTAGCCGGCGCGCCGTCACGTCAATTACGCCGCCATTGTGGGGGACTCAAGGGGGTCATTTGTGAGATGGGGGAGAGCAACATTTATGCTCGGACGAAGCACAAGGGATCTCGACGAGATGTCTCACTTGCAGTGTAATTTCAAATTTACTCAGACATTTTCGAGTGTGAACGAAGATGACACATGTATTTTTTCTTTTTTTTGAATATTTGTGTTTCAAATATTTTTCATTTATCGGGCACATGAAACTACATTTCTTTCATAATTGGCAGTGATCTATGTAGATCCACGTAATTGATATTAGTCAGTATAAGTATTCTTTTAGATGTTTCCGCCAGTACAAATCAGCAATATGGAATTAACTATTTCCAGATCGACTTCATGGTCATGTTCTCATAGCATATAATATACAAATAAGTTAATGATTTAGAAACGCCACAGATCAATTTTTTAAAAAGGAAATAAAACGATGGAAAAAGTCCATCAAAACAATTAAGAAATGAAAACAGGTAACTAGAAAAATAGCTGAAATAGAATTGTGATAAATGAAAGATCTACTGGCACTGTAGTGATACAAGACCAGCTTGCATTGTAATGACTAAAATACCTCCTCACCAGCCACTAGCCGTTAATCACCTCATTAAATAGACGGAATAAAGAGCGTACCAAAAAAATTTATTTCATCAAATATAGTGTTATAATTTCTTTCAATACCTACATAATTTTCTTCTTGCTTCCGGTAGCTGAGAGCAGATAACATCCACGGCAGATGGCTCGTACCACGGATTTCGGCCGTGGACCAACTGCTTGCCGGCCCCGCGGCGCCCTCGCCCATCGCCCGCGCTCACCGCCCGCGCCGCCCGCGCCGCCCGCGCCCACCGCCCGCTGCTAATGGGCTGCGTGACCCGGGCGTGGGAGCGCGGATCGGGGATCGATCCCTCGTTAAACTCGCCGAGGCCCCTCCGCCCCCGCCTGCATCCATCACCCGCCCAACCACCCGCCCCCCCCTCGCGCTAGATGACATTACAGGCATCACAGATATTGATATTCACAAGCCAACACTTTCGGCTCTATTTCTAGTTTTTATGCGTCAATAAACGCAAACTGTATGCGAGATTATATCCACAACGATTTGCAATTCATTTCTGTCAACATGTTTCATCATAGGAGATGCATCTTTCAAATATCCTTTCTGTGTAGGTCTTTTATCTCTGCACTGGTACTGCGAACGATAAAACAGAGAAGGCACAATATTTTACGTAATACGACTTGTTAGCACTAGAAATTCCACAGCTATCTACACAACATATTCTGTAATTTTGCCGATTCAATTATAAGGAATTGCGATGTGTTACTAGTGACAGTTCAAGATGAATGCATTGGAAGTAGTCCAATCAATTTTCTTCAAGAAACTTATGATTGTATTAAATAAAATAAATAAATGAGAAACAATGATATACTTATGCGCATATTAGTCACCATCAATATCTAATGCACTTCCGACAACCTTAGTAGCCGATAACTCAGTGGTTCCTTAATGTCCCCGTGAACCTCAGAGCACCGATGCACCTCTTTGCTAGTACCTTTCCTCTGCAGACCTCCTCGCAGCTTGGAGTTAATTCCAGCGGCTGCTCTACTGTGGCCGCCGCCGCTCCTCAGCCGCCGCAGAGGGCGCATCCCAGCTGATTAACCTCAAGAGGCACTACTCTCCCCCGCGCCCCGCCCGCCAGCCCACGCTCAGACACGGCCCGCCCCGGCCGTGCTCTCCTCTGCCTCCAACTGCTCCCCGCCCCGCCCCGCCCACGTCCCGTCCCACCACCCTCGCTCCGTTCCAACGGCCTCGCCTCTCCACACACCCTCGCCCCGCTCCAGCTCTGCCCCCGCCCCACCCTGCCCGGCCCCCGCCCCCTCTTCCCCCGACCTCGCCGCCCCAGATCCGCCCTCGCCTTTCCTCTCCCCGACCCACTCTGCTTCAGACCCGCCCTTTCTCTGCTCCTCCCCGCCCTGCCACCGCTCAGCTACAAGCAACAACATCAACCTCCTCCCCACATGCCCCAGCTCTTCCACCAGTCCGCTTCGACCTCACCCCGATCTCCTTACCAACCTCTCCTCCTCTTCCCTTCACCCTCACCTCACCTCCTCTCCACCGTTTCCCCCCATCCGCCGCCCCACCTCCATCCTTTACCCTCCCCATCCCGCCGAACAACCACTCCGCCATCTCCCTCCTCTGTCCCAGCTACGACCTCGTCCTACGTGCCCACCCCGACCTCATCGACTTCCTTTGCTCCGCCCTCCTACCAGACACCGACCCATCCACCGCCGATTCCACCCTCCCCCTCCCTTGCTTCTGACACCACCTCCACCCCCACCCGCTCCTGCCACCGAAGCCCAGGCGCCCGTCATGCGGTCAATTTACCGCGCCTGCGGCCGACGAGGCTCGGACGGGAGGCTGGAGCATTAGTGTCGCGGAGTTCGCCGTTAAGCGGCAGACTTCAACTCCTTGTTTTTCTTCCGCTTCTCGACTCTTCCTTCTGCAAACGACTGAGCGTCCTCTTATTTCCTTCCTCAATACTCGGGTAGTTACCCTGTTCTCTCATTAATTTGTTCTTAAACTAACTCAATATCTTGAAAGACTAAAGATGACACTAGAATTTAGCCTATGTTGCATGCGAATGCATTAGTATAAACTTACGTTTCATTTAATTGTATTTCTGTAGGAACAGGTTCAGAGGAATTTTCGGTTGTTGAAATTTCACATTTACCAAAGAAGTTAACTTTGAATACTTGAAAAGATCTGACACCGACCCTTGCCCTTAGCGAAGAAATAAAACTATTTTCTTCTATTGATCTTCATAGACATTCAAACCGCACACTAGGTTTCGCACATTTAATGCATACATTTGAATAATATAGATAGACGTGGATAGTATCGTACGCACATTGATCTCTTCTAACTTTCTATTGGTCAATTGATAACTTCTCATAGAGGAGAGTTCTTTTATCACCATTCTAAGCATGCTCGAATTTTCCATCATTTTCGAACGCCAGGTACGTGGTTTCTTACAATCATCTCCACAACCCCAAAAGAGTGTGTGGGTTATTAACGTTCTCGAAATGTTTACATTTTAATGACACACGACAAGGAAAATAATTTTCAACGCGTGATGTTGTACAAGTATATTAAAAATTTTAAAAAAATATACTCGTGTAGTAACAAAAAAGCGTTGTCTTTTCAACTTTTCTTCCGTAAACGTGTTTGAAAATAACTTTAGAAGTAAATAAACTTTTGTGAGTTAACTCAGCTGTTGAGTTTATCTCCGAGTTAAATATAGTCTCTTTTTCTCAAAATGCAGATTTAACCCCAAATGTGTTGTGTATTTCTATTTCAATATGGTTGTGTCATGTCAAAATTACTGTAACAAATTCCGTAACTTTCAAGTCACTGTAAAAACCAGCGTCATTTTTCATCAGAGTACTAATTTTCAGGAAAATTCTCGTCGACAATATTAAATAAAGAAGTAAATGTATGCTCATAAAATCAAATTTTCATATGAAAACTTCTACCATCTTACACAATTTTATCCTCTAACTATGAATAAAAACTCTTTCGCCAACCCACTGACCCTTTCTCCCTAACACTATCTCATTTCGTAAAAGGTACAGCCCGATAATAAATCGGGTAATAACTGTCGGACGAAGTTAAAATTTCATCTATTCCCGGGGTAGAAAATTGCCCTTCCCTTACAAAAGAGAGGGAGCAAGATGGGGGCGCTCTAAAAACGGAAACCGGGGGCTTCTCCGCACAAAGAAACTGAACCCCGACGCTCAGCAGACAAGTCGAAACTAAAAGAGAGATGGCTGCAAATGTCATCTTGCATATGCGTCATCACGAACACCCCTACGAATATATAATGGCTCTATGACTTCATCCCCTCCGTTTCTTAATTCACCCCCGGCGATAAAATGTGTACTCTTTAATACTAATACGTTAGTGGGGAAGAAAGACAAAAAGGGATAAAAGTACGTGTGAGTGAATGAAACCTAAGTATGTAACGAATATATAGCTTTTATTAGTCTTGAAAAACACAAAAATATACGTAGTGTTTCTTTTAGAAATGAAATTGTGAAACCGTTCCCGAAAATAGTTCCTCTAGGCGAAACTAAAGCTAAATGACGACTGTCATTTCACAGCAGTGATTCAGTAAACAGAAAACTGAAATCTCAATCCGTCTGTATGAAGCTCACACATCAAAGTGCCTTTTATTCTACGACGTTACACAAGGCATTTTAGATTTGACTTGTGTCACCAACCACCCGGGCATAGCAATCTCTACGGCTACCATGCGATCCAGTCGCAACTTTACCCGCATCTTCCTTCCCCTCACCCGCCCGCATGCAGCCTCGCCGGGAGGTGACGTGGCGCCGCTGACTCACCACCCCACCCACGGCTCCACGCAGTCTTCGGCCTCGCTTCCGCGGATAGCATCACCCTTCGGCATCACCCTTGAGGCGTGGGGGCAGCTGGAGAGGGCGCATTGGGCTGACTGATTCATTCATTCATGTGTCCGGGTATGCCAACTCCTTGTCCTTTTCCCGTAAGGGTAG
The DNA here is from genome assembly GCA_031308135.1 of Acheta domesticus. Taxonomy (NCBI): domain Eukaryota; kingdom Metazoa; phylum Arthropoda; class Insecta; order Orthoptera; family Gryllidae; genus Acheta; species Acheta domesticus. Next base: position 136,380,227 of record JAHLJT010009355.1, read on the forward strand.
TGAATGTTCTAATACCGGGAGGTTGCGGCGTTCCTCCCCGCTGGATGATGAGATCCAGCGCCGACCTATACGGTGGCTAGTGAAGAATTTCCCTCTCCAGGTATCTCCCACAGTAGGGCACCACCCAGGACAAGCTCGAAGCTCTCGGGTGATCTCCTAACATGTGTGGTAGTTTGGTGCTTTTACGTGTAAGTGTGTGTAAGTGGTGAGGATAGGACAAGATAGAGGAAAGATCGCGCGCGATCCGCAGCCCGTTCGTTAGAGTATGTATCCGACATTCGCCTGCTATTAATCAGAGAAATTACGGAAAACTACCGATTAGAGTAACTGGTCGCTAAATATTATTCTCTTGATAGTGAATTCGACCTAACTGTAGTGTCAGGAAAGTCTCTCCACACTGAGCCGTCAGTCCGGGCCTCTGTTACACAAACTACAAAAAATGAGTCAGGGTCTCGTTCTACAAATTATTGTTATGTTGGTAGTATCCACATTACTGGGAAACAAGTGAAGGAGACAACTCCTCCAGTATCTATTAAGATTGTTCATGAATACGCAAATTACTTTTTCTTTTGTTTCAATCTGCGGCTCATGCTACCAAAATACGAATTTCTGTTGCTAGCACTTTCACCAGCACAGTGGAACTGCAGAGAGACATTCTGTATCTAATTGGGTCTAAAATCTGAAATGGTCGAGACACGAACTCTAGATCCTCTCGCCCAGAGTCACTGCAGAGACATTACTTTGTCCTAAAGTCTACTGCTAGATACTCAAAAACATTATCACTTCTCTGAAAAAGCACCACAATTTAACCGGTTCTATTTTTTCTCACGTGCGGAAAATGGCATCGCAAAAGTATTTATGAGTTCCCATATTCCTAAGTAACTAAATAAGCCAAGTGAATCGTAAATCCGCAGACACTATAATATCTTTTGTGGCCATGAACATAAACATTGGAGAATTTCGTGATTTTCTAAAAAGTATATCAAAATATAAAGCCAATTTTTCTACGTACTTTTATCGCAGGCATGGTGGAGCAGGTAAAAGTGTCTCGAGTTTATCAGTAGACTTACCTGAAACAAAATACAGATAATGATAATATAGTTTTACTCTAACGGATATTAGGCTTAGTAGAGAATACAACTGAATAAAAATAATAAATTAATTCAAATAAATCAGAACATTCAGAACCGATATTTTTCAAAAAATATCAAAGCCTCATTCTTTGCAACATATGTATAATCGATACATTCAGCGTTTGAATCCTTTTATACTCCAGGATTGAAAATGTAAATTTATTTTTCACTAACATTCGTTATTAATTTTTACTCCATTAAACCATACACAGTCTCACACTTTATACATCACGCGCAAGCTATTGAAGTAAATTGAATATCTCATACCCGGAAACATAATTTTCTGCAAATTCCTGTTAAATTATATCATCAAAGTTAAAACTCGTTTCCACAAACGTTTAAATTATCTAATTTCATTTTACCAATACTCTATTTAATTTCAATCCTTCAAATTGATTTACGCTTTTAATGTCAATGCAACATATATGGCAGATGTTGAAGGAAAGAGACGCACATGTAAATACCTTAACTAATGAGTTTGATAAATTTCAAAATTCCAATTGTTCATCATTATAAATATTAATTTTCTATCTTTAAAAAAGATACTCACGTACACCACTAACGCAACTTAATGTAGGGAACTACCAAAGTAAAGGTTGAAGCAACAACAACTTTTAGAAGGGAGATGTTCATGTATGAAGTAGAAATAATATATCTACTGAACATAAACCATTTTAATATGCAATAATAAAATGCAAGGTTAAATAATTACCATAGTTATGTTTCGTCTCAACTTGGTATCTGGATAATTCCCGAAGAAGCCAGTCAACGTTCAACATTATCCAAAATGAGTGGAATGTCTGTAGTAGGAAGAGCTTCGAAATTTACTTCGGACTTCAGTCGGATGAAATTGATATTAGCCACCACAAAGTGGCTAGAGTATGAGAAATATATCATAGTGTTGGCAAACAGCAGACATGTGATAGTTGGTGGGACATTCCTACAGCTAGTGAACGTCAAGTTGTGTAAGGATGTTTGGATTTCTACTGTGTAAGTCGTAAATTTGTAGTAACACAATTCTACCTAACACCACTTTAGTATGTTCCTCGGCTGACGCACTGCTCCGCCCATACAAGTTAAGATGACAAGGCTAGTGCCTTCGGCCTATGCAAGTTATCACCCCAAGCATTTTTATGCCAAAATTCTTCTTGAAAACACACTACACAAGACAATAACCTTGCTTTACCCAGTGTCTTATAACATCAACCGCATAAGCTCTGGAGCTTTAACCAACACGAATTAAGCGGCCACACATAACTTTAGACATATTTCAAATTTTAGTTGTAACAAGTACACAAGATAAGTGTAGATATGTATAACTTCAGCTGACTAACCCTCTCGCAACGTAGGATAAAATTTGAAAGTGGTTTTCTCTGTGCAATATTAACATCACATCAGCCGCCAGTGTGAGAGGTTATCCGTATCTTGTAATGGTAAAAAGGTTCAATGGAGTGTGGTAACTTCAGTTTATTGACTCTACCTTGCTCTAACATTTTAAAGTTTTTTTTTGAACATTTACCTTGTAACTTGAAACACTGAGCAACAGAAACACCATGGCCCTGTCTCGATTTGCGCAGTAACACCAACATGAATTGAAACATTGATGAAATTATTGTTGTGGCCGTGGTCTGGCACCTGGCTCTTCTGCGGAGCGGAAACGGTAGTGAAGTGCTCCGGGGTCACGATCCGACTCTTGTGAGAGCGGGAACGAACCCCTACGACTCCGAATCATGAATGTGTAATGGTTGAATCGCTGGTTCAGCACTCTCCGACGCTATCGTATCCTTGCTGTGCTACTCTCTTAAACAAACCCCACTCCTCACTTGCTAAACTGCTAGGGGTCTGGGATGCAATGTTTGGGAGCCGCCCGCTGGTTCAGGTGGCAAGGTCCCTGATGCGGGAGACACTTTTTTAATTCAGCAAGCCAAAATCTAAATTCAACTCAAATCTCTCATAAATAAAACTTGTAAACTGTCATTAAACAATGCAATTATCTTATATAAGTCCATCATCATATCCCTCCTCCTTTGCATCTGCCCAATATGCACAAATGCTGCCAAATATAACATTCAAAACTTGCGAGTCGTCCAAAACAAATTCTTAAGATCCATCTCCCAAGCCTCAAGGTTCATCTCCAATAAGCAACTACACAGCGAATTAAACATCAAACCAATCACTCATCGTATTGCCTATCTCGCCAATACCATTTACTCGAATTTGCAGTTGATCAACCAAAGCAGAAATCTCAAACTGGGTAAATATACAGAACGTCAAATTCGAATTTAAAACAGATCTCCGCGACATGCAATTTTGGACTTATTTAGTAATACAGAATAAATCAATTGGTGTGCTGTGTGAGTCTCCTCGTCAGATGTAGTTTAGTATTAGTAGTAAGTTAGATTAAATTAGATTGTAAGCCAGCAAATGCAAACGCAATGTTAAACATCAACTGAACTTTGTAATTTCATACAGAATATGAATAGAAAAAAGGACACTTTTTAAACAATCCCACAGTTTAGTTAATGCCTTATTTTACGTGGCGAGACTCGAGCCATCAGGCCCGCTCTTCCGTCTGACCACGCAAATTTCTACTACGCTCCTTTCACCTAGCGGAGAAAGAAGGTATTATCTCGGGCGATGAAACAGGCGATTTGAATTTAGCTCAGAGGCGTCATTTAGGCTTGAGGATCTTTTACATGCAAGTAAATCTACTAACATGGGCCAGCCGGCTTTACTTCCCCTCCGCGGAAGGCGTACGAAGGATTTTTTCGCCCTTAAAAATCCACGGCTTCGATCGGGTTTGAACCCGCGATCTTGGGTATGACAGTCCGGCACGCTAACCGTCACACCATCGAACCCACAGTCTTCACGGGCTATCCCGCGCGGAGCCTGGGATGCGATTTGTGGTTCAGGTGGCAAAGCCCCTGATGCAGGTGGCGGAGGCGCTAGTCGCTGGCCATCAGTCTCCGCGCCGTGGCCCCGATTCCCTCTCCTCCACCTCACCCCACCCCACGCGCCTCGCAGCGACCCCGCCGTCCTCATGGGATTAACCCCCTTCGCACGAGGACTCCCATCGCCTCGCCTTATCCCCACCACCCCCGCGATTCCCTCGTCCCGCCCCCGTACCACCCCTCCTCCACCCTTGCGCCCACTCGCGCTAGTTTCATCGGGGTATCCCTGCCTCCTCTTGGCGACCGCGATAGCCCTTAGCTACTTCCAAGGCCTGCCCATGCTACTCCTGCATAGCCTTCGTGCTGTATTCGTATTCATTCCTCCTGGCGCCATAATGGTTTCGTGGTAAAAACCGGGTCTATGTTGGCCCCTCGTTGCCTCCTAAGCGTTTTCTATTAGCTCTCGTACTTTCTCTAGCAGCTGTCGCGCTGACCTTGAACTCTTCCCATAATGCTTCCGACTCCCCCGTGCTGCTCCTGTGCTATTACCTGGCACAATCTAACTGTCCTTACTTTGTAATTTTGTCGACATCACTTCGTCTCCACCAATTATACTCTCCCCTTTCATTTTATGGCCTCGTACGCTTTCTTGCTCCGCTCTACACCTACGCAAGATTAGATACTTACAACTTCAGTTGACTAACCCACTCGTAACTTGGCATAAGATTTGTAGATGTGAGTTTATGTGACACCTGCATACCCTTTCTTCACCACTTTCTTAAACAACTCTCAGTCCCACTCCTAGACTTTCATGGACTGATTCAGCGCAAGTCCAACAGCATTCCCACACAATGTTGGTAGATCCTATGATGCCAATACATTAGCCCCGATCTTGCGTCTTCATTTGCATTGTTCACATGTCTTTCGCTTCCATGGCATCAGGCTCACCCTTCTGCCTGGCCTCTGCGCGGTGGTCTAGTGCAGGGACGTCAGATTATGGAGCACACGAGTGACCTTCAGATCAGTTCAGCTCACTTGGGACTCTCCGCTAATCGACTGAAAGGTCACATACAGCAGACAGGGGATGCAGGTCGGAAAGCATCACGAGACAGGGGAAGCAGGTTGGCAAACTTTATGAGAAATATGAGAATTGAGCACAGAAAATGAATTCGTATTTCATTTTATGATTATAAAAAACTATTAATATCAATTAACACTTAATCCAAAATCATATAAATTTTATTAATTATTTAAGCTTTTCTGATCTTTCAATAAGAACCTAGCCAGTTAAGATTATGGAAGGCGAAATAAAAAAAATGTTTAAACAATGATTTCCATCGTCCCTACTTTCACAACACATCGAAAAATATGTTTTTAACATTTTATTAACGTCTTTATAATTTGAATTTTTAAAAATAAAATTGTTGACTTTTTTACACTAAATTTGTATTTTAAAGAAGTATTTTCAATTTTTTAAAAGATATTTTTAAGGGGCAGGAAAGAAACTTAGTTCACCTTTTCTTGAGTCGCGCCATATTTACCTGTTGCACAATCCTGTGAAATTGGAACATCTACTTCTCTTCTCCGCAAGCACGGTGTTCCCAGCGAAGCACAAGCATGCTCGAGTACGTAAGTGCTCGGTTTGACAGCCTTAGCTCTAGTGTAACCTTCCCACTGTTTCTGCGCAGGATCTCGCTCCGGTGGCGCTCTCGCGCTACTTGCCTATCCCCTAAAGCTCTGCGCGGTTTCTCAAGGCCCCACGCAACCCTCTTGCTGTTCTCACACTTCTACCCCTTCACACTGACCTTTCGTTCTCCTCGCGTCATGTTGCTGGATGCCCGCGTCTCCTACTCACATTCTCCTCTGTGACTGCTACACCCCGTGGGAGTCGTTGGCTTACAACTACAGCATTTCTACAGGAGAGTATACCCTGCTGACAAAATCTAAAAACTAATTGGACTGGAACCATACATTTGGCTATGTCAGCATTTCTTAATAAGAAAATTCACTTGCCAAACTTCACGAAAAGGAACAATGTCTAAAAGGCCAGATATTATTGTCAAATGAACACTTTTTAGTGTTAAAGATATGGCTTTTTAATTCCAACAACGTAGCTCGTCAGCCGATTAAAAGTTAATATTTGAAACCAAATATTTTGTAATTGTATTATCAGTTATTAACGAAATGACGGAAACATGAAATGCATTTTTGCTGAGTGGATACTTAAACTTTGTGGAAATGTAAAAATTGGATTATCAGTTAAAACCAATTCCCTCGATTAACGAAGTTTTAAAACATTTTTAACATTAATGATGAAAGTTAGTAACGGAAGATTTAAGGATACTCTAGCATACGGTAAAGTTAATAATAATAATAATAATAATAATAATAATAATAATAATAATAATAATAATAATAATAGTAATAAAGTCAACTAAAAGCAATTTATATTGCATCATGGCAGAAGGAGCGGAGTCTCACATCCCCAGATTCGTCCGTTTTAACGGTAATACCCAGTATCTCTCCATTAAAAGTTTCTGATGTTCACAATTCGAATTCCAAATTGAAAAAAATTAACACCAGAGGGACTAGCAAAATAAATTAACAGCGTCGAAACTAAAAAAAACGAATGCTGGTAATAGTACACGAATCTCGGTTTAGTTCAATACACTGTGCATTGTTCAGTACAACATTCCCTCGCCATGAAAACACGCACGCGTTACGTAAATAGCACTCCCGAACAAATTTACCCCTTCAGAGTTTACGCTCCCGACCCGTTTTGACGCAATAACGGTTGGTTAATCATTTGATTGTATGATCGTCCAGTTTTGGAGAAATGTTTGCAGTCCAACATAGTGTAAGTGTATAACAACTCCCACGCGTTCAAAAACAAATTCAGCAAAACATGCGTATGTAACACGCGTATATAAGGTTTTTATTTAAATTTGTCATGTATTTTTCCTTGAATAAATATTATGTTTGGCCAATAACTAAAGACAATACATCTTTAAGAAGAAAAGAGAAGAAAATTTATTGTGTTTAGTTATTCTTCGAACCTAGTTGTATTATGCATATATAAGGTTTGTCTTTTATAAAGAGTACAACGTCCTAACTTCAGTTGGAAACTTCATTGGAAAATTCATGTTTTTTTCTTAAAAATTTAAATTAAAATGACACGTATTTTTAACAATTGAACACAAATAATCTGTAGCATCGAACGAATTCCTGCAAAAAGAATAACTTCCGGAAGTCGAGTACGAAGCCTTCCTTATTTGAAGTCGACGTCAGCCGCCTTACCCGTCCCTACTCGCCCACTACAGAGCTCTCCTTCCCTCCCAGCGACAAACAAGCGCAGACAGGCACGCGTCGAAACTCGCTTGAAATTCGCAAAGCGCAACGTCGGCGCCTCTTTCCGCCCTCCCCGTCCTCACTTCCCCTTCCCTCCCTGCCGTCCTCCAGCCCTCCCAACCCCGCCCACCCGCCGTCGCGCCGCGCAGGTTCGCCACTCGTGCGTCCGAAACAAGACGCCGCGCTCGAAACAAAGTTGTTATTCGCGTGTTTGTCCTGGCGGACGCAGGAAATTTAATCAAGAATTTTTCTTATCCCCCCCTTCCCTTAGCCACCTCAAACCTCGGTTCCCGAAGCGCACATCGTTGGCTCGTCCATGCCCTTCGCGACGAGCGGCACTTCGAGCGCTCGTTCGCTGTCACATCTAACAGACGCCGACGCCCCGCAACTCGTGCGCAGTTCCAGCTTGCTGACTCACTGGTTCGAGAATTTCGCAAACTTTCCGTGTCTCACCTACTCTCTCGCTTATTGACTCACCTAACGCATTCCCTGACTCCTCTACTAACTTACTGACTCACCAATTGACTCACTGATTCAACAACTTACTCGATGACTCAGCAACTAAGTAACTGATTCACCTACTAACGGACTAATTTACAAACTAACTCAATAATTCGCCAATTAACTCAATAATTCGCCAATTAACTCAATAATTCGCCAATTAACTCAATAATTCGCCAATTAACTCAATAATTCGCCAATTAACTCAATAATTCGCCAATTAACTCAATAATTCGCCAATTAACTCAATAATTCGCCAATTAACTCAATAATTCGTCAATTAACTTACTCGCTCTCCCAACCTTACCATTTACACACGCTAACCCATTCCTCCACTTACCAACCTCATTCGTCAAACTACTCACCCTTTTACTTACTCGCCATTCCCACTCGCTAAATCACTCACCCACTTTGCTCATTCGCTCACAGACTCTCACAATAACTTCAGGAGGGCATTCATTCATTTAGTGCTCTCACACGGATTCTCTTTTCCCTCGCTTGCGTTTCACATATTCTCTTACCATTTTCTTCTTTCTCCTCTCATATTTTCAATTCCGTATCCAACTCCTTTTTCTTCTAGGCGTACAAGCCCTGTCACAAGGACTCTCAGATTCCCATCACTTCCAGTGTTTTGTTTTATACCGGTAGGCTCCTGTGGATATTCTTGCACACTTGTTGACTCTACGCTCTTGACATCATACCCTTTATCCTGCCTGTCGATCCACGTTTATTCTACGCGACCCTTGCCCATTTTGGTATTCGCACCTCGCACACCAGCGCGATCTGCTTACTTCTCGCCCCCTTATTGTGTGCACTCACTCGCTTCACACCCTCGGCGATTTCCCTCTTCTCGCTCTTCCTGCTGCCCGCCTCCAGGCAGCCCAACGGCACTTGCTCGTCCGCCGCCTCCGCCAGTTTTGGCGCGAGCGACCTCGGGGGAGCTACTTTGGCGACGTAACGAAGTTGGACGCAGAAATGCGAGTTTAGAGTTGATGAGGGTGATTATTTTTTTTTCTTCTCGTTCTTTCCCCTCCGCGAACGCGAGCGGCCCCGATGCGTCGGGTGTGTTCGCGGCTGCAGCAACGGAGGTAGGGGCGCTGTGGGAGGGTGGGTGGGATGAGGTGAGGACGGTGATGGTAGGAACGGCGACTGTGGTGGTGGCGGCGGGGATGGAAGAAGGGGCAATGTTAGGGATCGCAGAAAGGGCAGCGGAGTGATCGAAGAGAAGAGTGGCGAAGTATTTGGGGAGAGAATAGCGGAGACAAAGATGACAGGATGTAGTATCTATGAATCGTGGGATGGAGGGTTCGAGGAGTCGGTTGTGTGAAGGAGGTGGGGGATTAGTGATTTTAGGAATAGGAGTAGGGGCGTAGAGGATAGCGCAGAGGGTTGCGAGAGAATTACGGGGAGAGTAGCGAAGATGATAACGGAGAGATTAGCGGGTAGCTGAGAGGGTAGCGGATGGTATTGGAAGGGATAGCGGAGAGAGTAGCGGGGAGAGTGGCGAAGAGGGTAGTGGAGAGGATATCGGAGGGGGGAGCGGAGGGGATAGCGTAGAGAATAGCGGAAATGACGAAGAGGGTAGCATAAACGGCAGTGGAAAGTGTAGTGGAGAGGATAGCGGAGAGAATAGGGAGAGAATAGCGGAGAGAATAGCGGAGAGAATAGCGGAGAGAATAGGGAGAGAATAGCGGAGAGAATAGCGGAGAGAATAGGGAGAGAATAGCGGAGAGAATAGCGGAGAGAATAGGGAGAGAATAGCGGAGAGAATAGGGAGAGAATAGCGGAGAGAATAGCGGAGAGAATAGCGGAGAGAATAGCGGAGAGAATAGCGGAGAGAATAGCGGAGAGAATGGCGGAGAGAATAGCGGAGAGAATAGCGGAGAAGATAGCGGAAAGAATAGCGGAGAAGATAGCGGAGAGAATAGCGGAGAGAATAGGGAGAGAATAGCGGAGAGAATAGCGGAGAGAATAGCGGAGAGAATAGCGGAGAGAATAGCGGAGAGAATAGGGAGAGAATAGCGGAGAGAATAGCGGAGAGAATAGGGAGAGAATAGCGGAGAGAATAGGGAGAGAATAGCGGAGAAGATAGCGGAGAGAATAGCGGAGAGAATAGGGAGAGGATAGCGGAGAGAATAGGGAGAGAATAGCGGAGAGAATAGCGGAGAGAATAGGGAGAGAATAGCGGAGAGAATAGCGGAGAGAATAGGGAGAGAATAGCGGAGAGAATAGCGGAGAGAATAGGGAGAGAATAGGGAGAGAATAGCGGAGAGAATAGCGGAGAGAATAGCGGAGAGAATAGCGGAGAGAATAGGGAGAGAATAGCGGAGAGAATAGCGGAGAGAATAGCGGAGAGAATAGCGGAGAGAATAGGGAGAGAATAGCGGAGAGAATAGCGGAGAGAATAGCGGAGAGAATAGGGAGAGAATAGCGGAGAGAATAGCGGAGAGAATAGCGGAGAGAATAGCGGAGAGAATAGCGGAGAAGATAGCGGAAAGGGAATCGGAGAGGTTATCGGAGGGGATAGCGTAGAGAATAGCGGAGAGGATAGCGAAGAGGATAGCGGAGAGAAAAGCGGAGAAGATAGCGGAGAAGATAGTGGAGAAGATAGCGGACAGGGAACCGGAGAGGTTGTCGGAGGGGATAGCGTTGAGAATAGCGGAGAGGATGGCGGAAAGGGTAGCGGAGAGAGTGGCGAAGAGGATACCGAGGCGGAAGCAAGGGTGGTGTAGGAGAGTGTGAGCGAGGTGCGACGATGAAGGCTTAGGAAATGCGGCTCTATGAAGGGGTGGGGATTCGCGGTTGCAGGGATGGGAACGTAGGAGGAGTGGCGGCTGCGGGAGGCGGAGGCGGGGGCGGCGCGTGCTCTGAGGTCACGAAGCGTCGTTTGTTTGCGAGGCGGAGGAGGACAATGGAGAACCAAGTGCCTTGGCGCGGAAGTTGCCTGATTTAGCGACGAGTGACATCGACGCGACACAGACAAAAGGCGCGGCCGGCGCGCAGAAAATGACGAGAGTCGCCAAGGAAAGAGTGTGAAGAAACACTTGCAGATAAAGAAGCTGGAGAAATAAAAGGGAAGAGAAAGTAAAAGAAGAAAATACAAACAAAACTCTGATGCTAATAAAAACAGACAATGAAACATCTCAAAGTGGAGTTAAGGCCACTTCATATTTAAATAAGAGCGCTAAGAAAGCAGCTTTCTTGTATTTCTTTGTGTCTGTAAAAATTAGACTTTCACTGCGACCTCTATAATTCTGTGACCATGCACTCTCAGAATATTTAATGAGCACTTTTTAAGTCTCTCGCTGAATGGTTTACTGGTAATAAGAGTTTACTTAAAATATAAATAGTACATACGACCGCTTATTGTACAATGTCCCATTTCCAAGTCTCTTGATAGTACAGATAGAGAATTTAAATTACCGTGAACAGACATAAACAATACCGAAGGCAATTTTGGACATGTAAGTGTTAAACATGTTCATCCTGTAGAATTGAAGCATGTGAACTTCAATGAAAACTACTTCAAATAGTTTTCTTTGTAACATTAGTGTCATTAGAAATATGGTGTGAAACGGTTGTAGGCCCGTTTTTCCATACTATCAGGCGATTTGTTCACGCAAAGAAAACAAAATTGTGCAAAGGACTTATCCTCATATTCACCAACAATCTTGATTTTGGAAACATTTGAGATGAGTCTCAACAAATGGTACTGAGGGGAGTGTCACCTGCCAATGACGTCGCAAACCAATTGTGTGGACGATACGTTTGATGAAAGGAACAACCAGACAGTGCGTTTAGTAGAGAACGTGCGGTAGCGGAGTGTGGTACAGAAAGAAGTTTCGTTAAAAAAAAAAAGATCCTTAAGCACACAGCATAGCGCCTGGCATCTGAGCCGGTAGCAAGGCCGTAACAGCCGAGGAGGGACAGCGATGAGAGAGTCCCTGGACGCAGTCTCAGGGGGAGATTCCGGGGAGAATTGTTTCTTACTTATTTGCGAGGGTTGCGGCGGAAGACATGGCAACTATTTTTTAACAAGTTTATTGGCCGTGTGAAAGAAATGCTATACTAATGTGTGTTCGTAACAGTTGGTTCTGTGACTTTATTACCACAGAGGGCAATGTGGAATCAGTTGTCTGACTGCCGCCGTACGAGATGAATGTAATATTTGTCTTTTCGTGTAGATATTTCACATTTTCCATCCATGGTCGTATTCTCACAACAACAACAACAACAAAAATAGTTGCCATGACTTACGCCCCAATCACCGTATTTACATTAGAAAGTTTACTTTTAGGGTTTACGGGCACATGAAACTAGTTAAGTCATTGAGGCTAATGAGTGATGGTTTAGTTAATAGATGATTGCAATAGTGATAATGAGGTGATAATGAGGTGAATGATAGAGAACTGACGTACTAAGAATTATGCTCACAAGAGAATTGAACGCCTCCTCCTGATAAATTATTGATTTATTTGTCCCTGGCAGGGACAAAGTTACTGGAATACATTGGTAGATTTATATGAGATAATGTAATTAAATGATAAGTATGCGGAATGGTCACCCTTAGAACTGTTCAAATGAAGGACGTTGGAAGATAAAACTTGGGATCGTAACAATGAGAATGTTTATTGTACAGTTGCAACGAACATCAGATCCATATTCAAGATAATAGAGACCACTACGAGGAACAGTCTCATGCCAAATGTGTGGATATTTATCATCACAACTTCTGATAGTAAAAAAATGAAAACACTGGTTTCATAAAATTTCTGATTGTTTATCCTCTTTCACTTCTAAACTTTTTCCAGGAGAACGAAAGGCCTTGATGACGTTGAAAGTACTCAAACGATAGCAGGGGACACAACAGTGTTGGTAATGAGGTATGAACTAGCAACGATGGAAACAAAATTTACGTGGAGGTTGCGACCGAGGCAAACTCGGTTTGTGTAAATGTCCACTACAAGGGTGAGGAGATTATAACTAAATCGATAGTTATACAGTAGAGACGATGAAGAAGGCGATGATTATGGCAGCATTCACGGTCACGACCGTACAAAGGTAATAAATTGGAGGAATATTTGGTGGTAATTGCATCCTAGTTAGAACTGCGTCGAAGTGTGGCACCGGAGTCGACGGTGGCAACAACTCAACGACAACCGTAGACGTACACCATTGCAGGGAGCGGATCTAAAATTTGCTCCAGGGGAACGTTCAGTTCCAGGTGATGAGGATGAATCAAAGAGCTGATGAGTGAAACGAAGATCATATTCGCTTACGGAACACAATCTCTATGAACATTTAGAGAATTTTACAACTAATGGTTAGAGCAAACAAATTTAATGATTTTACTTGTTTTATCTCACTACGAAAATTATCAACTTTGTACATTCTCATGTCTTGCCACGAGATCCTTTAAGAAAGCTATAAGAATGAGCCAAAACGTTGGGGAATTCGGAAGGATCATGAGTGGGCTTCCATCATTGTGTAAATAATTATACAAATGACTTTAATATTTTAATAAGACCTCAGTTTGTCTGACATAACCAATTGTCGTAAATATCTATAAACATTTATCATGAAGTGCAGAAGTGAACAAGGATAGAATCTTAATGAATCCCAAGAATAATCTCAGGAATGTTTTTTGCCCAATTACCGTCATTTGGTTCGAACATTTCGGGATGAACACCAAAAATAGGGCACCTACGAAGTATTGCACACCTCAATGCAGAAATGAATGCTTTTGCAGATGGGGCACGAAAATCTCTAAGTGGGACGATGCCCAGCACTCCCTTCCCCTTCAAATTCACTCCTTGCAGTGGCGTAGCTTCAGTTGGTGTCACCCGGGGCAAAACTAATGGCATCACCTCCCCTCATAAATTAAATATATCTTACAGAATAGTTTACACATTATTTAATAAAAATATATTTGCACACGACATTTATTTATAATATATGAAAAACTGCATTTAATTCAGAATAATTGAAATTTAATTTTTAAGTAAATAATCTAAAACGAATTATAACTAATTAACAAGTGCATGTTTTTATAAAAATATAATTTTTAAATAAATCATTAAAATTATATAATTCCAATTATAAAATTTTCTAATCGGTGTCACTCCTAAAATGGTGTCAACCGGGGCGGACAGCCCCCACCCAGCTACGCCACTGACCCCCTGTAAAGCGACGACGAGTGGCACGAAACGTCCAGTGGAGTGGCACTAAGCTCGACGTTTTCAGCACAGCGTCGACGAAGCGTCAGCGGCGGCGGCGACGGTAGCAGCATCTCGTCGGCGACGGCGGCAGCGCCGCTAGGAGGGCCGCGCCATAAATGATGCAGTTTAGCGTTTTCCGTTGGCGGCGCCCGCCGCAGCCACTCGCTCCGCGCGCCGCCTTTCGCCGCCGCTTTCTTTATCGACCGCCGCCTTTATCTTATCGCCGTCGGCGGCCGTGCGTCGGGGCGGCCGCCTCTCGGCTTAACGACGCCTTTTTTAACTCGGACGAACGAGGCCTCGGCGGCGATGTCGGCGGGGGTGGGAATGCCGGTGGCGGTGGCGGAGGTGGTGGAGATGGTGGAGGCGGAGGCGCTGGCGGTAGCGCAGGTGGAGTCGGGGATGGAGTCGAAGGTGGGAGAGGGAGCGATGACGGGGCGGGGGGCGGGGCAGGGGCGGCGGCCGCGGTGGCGGTAATGGTGATAGCAGTGGCAGTAGCAGTGGCAGTGGCGGTGGTAGAGGCGGTGGCAGTAGCAGTGGCGGTGGCAGTGGCGGTGGCAGTGGCGGTGACAGTGGCGGTGGCAGTGGCGGTGGCAGTGGCGGTGGCAGTGGCAGTGGCGGTGGCGGTGGAGGTGGCAGTGGAAGGGGGCGGTGGCAGTGGCGGTGGCAGTGGCGGTGGCAGTGGTGGTAGCAGTGGCAGTGGTGGTGAAGGAGGAGAGCCGTTGACGGTAGCCTGGTCGGTGAGGGTGGGGGGTGGGGGTGAGGGCGGGGACAGGGGCAGAGGTGGGGGGGCCGTTGCGGAGCCGGTTGCGATGGTGGCCGAGGAGGTGGCGGGGGTGGGGGCACAGGCGGACGCGGTGGCAGGGCGGGGGCAGAAGCGGAGACGATGGCGGGGGCGCAGTCGCAGGTGAAGGCGGAAGTCGGCGGAGGTAGAGATGTGGGCGATGGTGAAGTAGGAGGCGGGAGCGGAGGCGAGGCGGGAATGGTGGTAGGGATGGTAGCCGGGGCTGGGGCACGGCAGTGGTGGAGGCGTGGGTGGAGGCGGAGTCGCAGTCCCGGCGCTCTCGCACCAGCACGCACACGCCACCGAGCACGCAGCGGCCGCCTCCGCAACGCGGCTCTCGCCCGACGCACCCGGAATGCCAGGGCCCGTGTTGCCTCCTTGAGGAGCCCCTCATCCTGCGCGCCCTTAAACTCACTTTACCGCTCTTCGGCGCCCTCCGGCGTGCTTCCTCGAGTCGCTAGGGCGTCGTTGCTGCCTTCGAGTGCTACGTCCTGTACACGAACGTCCAATTTCACCGTTTCTTCGCACGTATTCGATCGTTTGTGCAAGGGTCGTCCAAAAGAGAGGCTTCTTTGCGCCAGCATTTAAAGGTTGGAATATTACTGAAAAAAATTGTATCTTTCAACATCAGTTTATCTTTTTTACATAGTACATGGTTAGTAGTTTCTCCAGACTCATCTGAAGACATCACACTTGTTTTTGTGCGCCTTGTAAATACTGTGCTGACACCCTACTTCATATCCAAGTTCCCTCCGCTGCTGTTTCCTAGATCTAGTCATCAGGGCTGAAATTGAGGAATTCTAGGTGAGATTTTGGATAGGGCAGAAAAGGAAATCACTAGGAGCCCCAGGTCGGGAAAATAAGGAAGGTTGGTAAAGATTTGCATTTTGAAATTTTGCAGTTTTCTGTACTTCTGTCATGCTGAGTGGATCTCACCTTGATGTAATAAGAAAACCTTTGTAATGAACATTCCCTTCCTTTTGTTCGATTTGTTGCATCTCCCATCTGGTACCATTAACAGTGTTTCCATATTTGAGGTATCACTATAGTATGACGGAAATATTCGGTCATTTGCTAACTGCAAGGAAGGGGCATACAACTAACAAGCCGATCTAGTAGAGTAAAAATTCCGGATATTCATTACATTCATACGAAAGGTGCAATACTGCCACTTGCTCTTATTCGGTAACAGGAGAGAAAAGATAGACCCTTTTAGGACAACCGCCGTACATCTCACACAGTTTTCATGAACGGAATAGTGCGTTATAGACTTGAGACGTTTTCTTTTACTCTGCAAACTGCCTTTTCAGTTGATTATGTTTCTTAGAATTTCATAAAATTACATCAATTCTAAGAATTTTAAAAGGTAAATATCATTACTGCGGTGCAATTTTCATCCACCACTTCAAAAGTAGACTTATTTTGTTTGGAAATTTATAACTATATGTGAATACGCTCCTTCTCCACCCAGAAAATTCAGTTTCAATGATGATAGAACACATTTAAGTTATCACTAGAAACCGGAAAAATATGTAGTATTAAACGTCGAAATATGTACATAAATATGTAATGAAAACAGTAAGAATTTGTAATAAATATGTAAAATCCGATAAATGTAATATTAAAATTTTCCATTCTCCAAAAAAACCATTTACTTAGCAAGACATTATATTTTAAAAACTGCTCACTTTACATCATACAACATTCTCGTCAGTAGTAAAAGATTCATCTATTGTAATGCAGGACCGTAGTTTAGTAGCCGGACCAATCGCAATAGAAGCCATCTCACAAACTGGTGAGATCTACAACGAGCAAACCTACACTGTAGCATCTTTATCGAAATGTTACACGTGGGCGATCGCAAATTTTTCTCGGCAATTAAGGTTGCAGATCGCCAAACGCGGTGTCAACGATATTTTGGACACATAGATTTCCCCAATAATGTACGAAAAATGCTGATTAAAAAAATACATCTTTTCACAAAAAAATATGGAATTTATTTGAAGAAAATTGATAAAATAAGAAAATATATTGTGAAAACAGCAAAATATGTACAATATGTAATATAGTACTAAATATGTAAAAATATGTAACAAAAAATTCGATATTCTGTTAGGAGGGCTATGATTCGCCAAGATTACAATTTTGAGAACGGTAAGTAGAACGACAAAAAATATGTAATTACATAAAAATACGATCTCTAGTTATCACAAACACCATGTTCGTAAGTAGAGAGTTCAGAAGAAAGAGAGTGTTAGAAAAAGCTATTATAGTTTGGCCAACAATGTCATCCGGGACACAAAGGCATTTTTCATTTCACAAATAAATCCAGTCGGCAACGCCTCATCTACATTTTCACTATGAAACCGATAATATTATTCGGAAAACAAAACATAAAAAAGGCTAGAGAGCACAAATAAAAAACGAAATGAGAAAATGGGACGTAGCTAAAGAAGACATTATACAAAAAATACGAGGGAAAAATATGAGAGTTTAGATACAATACGGAGAAAACGAGGACAAAAAATGATTCGGAAAACATTAATGACGGAGTTTTGAGGCCGCTAAGGCACAACAGCCGGAGAAAATATTACAACGCCGAGGAAGAAGGTACGCGACCGAAAAAACGGTCCGGGATAAAAAAAAAAAAAGAGAGAGAGAGTGGAGCAAGAAAGCGGGAGCCCGCCAGAGGGTGGTCTGAAGGGGGCTCCGGTGAGAGGGCAGCCGCGCGGGGTCCGCGGGCGGGGGAAAGGGAGGGGAAGGGCGGCTGCTTGGAGCAGGATTTGCGAGCGGGAATTTCCTCGGGCGAAAAGGCCGCATCGTAAATCGATTACGGGGCGCGCGCGTGTATAAACGGAAACACAACGAGCGCCGCATAAAACCATCCGGGCGGGTTGGCCGACGGCAAGCCGGAGCCAGCCGGAGCCCAGCCGGCGCCCAGCCGGGCTTCCCGGAGTCCATGCATATTGTTTGTCGAGCGAGCAAAGGGCCGTCGCGGAGCGTATCTCACGGCGGCGCCGGGCATCTACCTCCATTCTCCTGGTTGCTCATCCCATTCTTCTAACTCTTCTTCTTCTTCTTCTCACGCTATTCCTTTCACAGTTTTCTCTCCGCTTTTCCGCGCCCTTTCTCTTCCTCACTCGACACGCGCCTTCTGTCTCGTATTTACTGAAACATTTCCCCTTCCTTCTCTTCCTTTCCTATTCATTTTCCCTTTCGATCCCGTGTCTTTCTTCTCCTCTTCCTACACACTCTCTTCCTCTCTGTTTTAAAATATTTTATTCCCCAATTGTTTTCCGTAATATCTCTATCCCTGATATATTTTCTTTTTTTCTACACCTTTTGGAACTTTAATTTCTCTACTTCTCATTTCCATTCCTTCTTCCCGCCCTCTTCCCTCTTTTTCCTATTCTTCGTCCCTTACCTCCCATACAAAACTCTTCCTTGGGTTGACATTTTGGAGGAATATTTCGAGGTCGGAAGGGGTGGAGTATACCTACAAGCCTCTTCGCCATGTATCCTTTGAGGAAGAAAACCTGCGCGGCCGAGCCCCCAGGTAACCACAGGCAACGCAAAAGAATGATGCGAGAAAGGAAATATGAATGTCTGCTTTTCGGATTTTAAATTCGTACGGTGATGTCCGCTTAGGATTTGTACCTCTGACAAACCTCATCAATATTTCAATGAGAATATTAAAATTTAATTTCGTCAATTTCAGATTACCAGCTTATAAAAATTAGGAATGGGGAATTTGAAGCAAAATAAAACACTTCAGTGAAAACCTAACATTCAAATTATCAGAACTGATTAATGTGCAATGCATACAAAATTGAAATCCTCAGGTAAAGTCCGAGCTTCTGCGAATATTATTAATATAATTCGGAATGTGAATTTTTGAAGATTCAACATGTGATTTAATGTATATTGAATTTCGAAGTATAATTTGAACAAAATTAGATATATCATATAAAAAGTGGCCTGTTAATTAGTAAGAGTATATACATGTAAATTCGTTATTAGGAGCAAAGCCTCGTTGTACTTGAAATTAAAAATCATTTCAATAAAACAAGAAATCCACAAACTTTCCCCAAATGTTACTTCATTGTGTAAAACTTTTGTTTCGGTTTCGAAGTTGCGTGCTTTGCTTCTTTTGTTTCTATTGTCAAACAACAAAAACTACTCATTTCCAAACGTATCAATTCCTCCCAACACGCAAACACAAAACGAACCATCCGAAATAACGATCTTCCCACTGAACCAACCTTCGAAGCGGTCACATCTTCATAAATAATAGTCGGAGCACCCACCCTTTAAATCTCCAATTACTGCCCCAGAGGCGTCTCAATCTGCTCCCACCATGAATATGTATGTATCTAATTATTGAAAAGAATGTTTGGCGTCTGCCCACTTGGACGGGTGAAGAACGCCAGGGGCAGGGCGGGGCGGGGCGGGGCGGGGCGGGGCAGGCTTGTCTCAAAGTTTAAATTGAAAAGTCAGCGCCGCGTCGTCGGCGTCACTGGAGGGCGGCGATTGGCAGAGGGCAGGTCACGTGACGCCCCCGCCGTCTCCTGTTTTAATTAGAGGCGCGCGCGGGCGTCGAATGGGGGCGTCGCGATGCCTCCAGCGGCGCGAGGATTGATGGGCCGTAGGGGGGGAGGGGTGAGGACAACACGGAAGAGATACTGGTGACAGGCCTGGAATTGGAGACGCGCACAACGAAGGCAATCGGAAGTGGAGAGAATGAAAAAGAAATTAATCCGGCGTGGGGTATGGCGTTGTCCCCTCTTAAAACAGTACACTATGTTTCATTGGGATAAGATTACAATAATAGATGCTGTTAATAACTGTCATTATTTCCTACATTAGCCCTATCTCACTGATGTGGAAAAAATATTTACTATTTTCATTTTGGCTTAAAATATATTCCTATTATTCCCGGTTCCTATTATTATTGCTGTTCTTGCCGACGCTGAATTTCTGATGTAAAGTGAAAACCGTATCATTCAGTATTAAATAACTAATATTATATTGGACTTGTGTACTAGCACGTGGCCAGGAATATATGTGTGTAAATCAATGTATTTATTGCAATAAATATTTCGCTTTAAAGAATCTGCATCATTCTACACAACCAAGAGTTGAAAGCATCAAAAACCTCCACTAGTCACCTAAGGGATAAAGACAACTGCAAAAGAAAATCTATAAGATTTAGGCATCGGGTCGCGTCAGTGAGTGGGAGAATGAAGCGACTGATGATTCTGTATGATAAGCACAGTGGCAGCCAAGTGCGAGAAATGCAGAGCAGTAGCAGAGGAGCGGAGAGGGGGTATCGCAGCGAGACGTCTGGGAAGTTGGAAGGCGGTCCACCGGAGTCAGTGGTTTTCCACGGGGCGCGGCGGCCTGCGGGGGGGGGCGAGTGGCGGGGGGCGTCGGAGGGAGGGGAGGATGCCAGCGCTAATTACCTGTCACCGGGCGGCGGGCGCCGGCCGGCCGGCCCGCCGCCAGCCAGCCGCCTGGTCCGCCAGGCGACGCGACGCCTCGCGCCGACGCCTCGCGCGCATGCGACGACGCGCCCACGCCATCCCCGCACCCACCCGCCCACACCAACAGGGGGAGATTCAAAGAACGTACATAAACCCGAGCGTCCACAATCCCGGTGCACTTCAGCCCTGAGGAAGGTCTTTATTTATTTATTTAATTTATTCATCTATTTATTTACATAAAAACAGTGAAAAACTGTGTGTGACGAGCTATGGGGAGAAGTGAACTCTATGCACGTTTTCATAATTCTGTGATCTCTATCTATGCCATATTTTAGTCAAATTTTGAATACAGAAAAAAGGGCGTTTTGTTGACAAAATATTCGCCCTTATATAATGAAACATATTTTCAAAGGTAAATTAGCTATAAATTTGTGCCCTTAACTCTCATCATGTTCTTTATGAAAGAATAATACTTTCTGCTGCGACAATGTGGAGAACGACAATTTAAATAACTATATTTCCTGCAGAAATTTAGAAGGCGTGCACAAAAAAAGAAGAATACTAGAAGATGGTCGTAACGTCGATATCACAGCATTCAACGCGGAGTCACCCGACAGCCGAAAGTATTTACTGAGACTTTTTTGTCATCACATCAGGGAAATACAAACTTATTATCCATTCCTACAATCATTGTCAATTCTAAACGTTTCATTGCACGTCTTTAAATTGTGCGTTTTATATTTTCTTGCCAACTTGTACGTAAGCAAATGTAGGCATGACGCTCAGGTTTGGAAGACAGTACCAAAATGTGTTAGGTAATTGTTATTTATTCCTTGCATTTTTGGTATAGAATATTTATTTTTAACATGGAATCTTTTGTGTTATTATTTCATCATGTCAATTGAAGCATATTTTACCTTTTCTGTTGTATTTCCTTTGCAGGAAGAAGATTCATCTTGCGTTTTAAAGGGACGAAATAGCATAACTATTATCACTTAAATATATTGGGAATGTTACCGCATAACATCATAATAATAACTGCAATAGTTCTTTGAGGCTACCAAATGCAGGTGATAGATGGTGATACTTATTTTATGGTATACATGGTCACGGGGCATCGTGGTATAAAACCGCTTGCTTTTGAGTCAAAATCCTATTCGAGCATCTCGGTATCAGGTTCCCTCTGCATCAGACGACAGAAATGTACGAGAAACAACTCTGTCCGTGTGCTTTCCTACCGCACAAGAAATGATTTGCGGTCGTATCAGTATACTCGCATCGTAATTTGAATAGCAATAATTCGTTCTTTTTGTTCCCCGTATTTGTTGAATGTTTTTCTCAACCATCCAGATTGTGCGAGCCGTGGGTGATGGTCAATTCGTGAATTTGTAGTAAACAAGCCGGGTTCGCGGCAAGATTTTTAGAGGTTCTTCCAATCCACCTCTCTCTCTCATATCACCTTACCCCTTTTATCATTAAAATGATTTCATCACCTATCAATCAAAACATTCATCTTTGGTGTAGTAAATACACTTAGGAACTGAGGGACGTAATGAAGTGATAATCTAACACGTACGATAATGCAACGTCATTTATCACTGCGTTTGAAACAACTGCCAGCAAATTAAAGTCTGAAATATCTCGGAATAATAATTAAACTTCTGCACCAATTACGGCGATTATAAATGGCATTCAAAATTACCGAAACGATTAATCTGTAACAAGTTCTTTAAAGTGCAAACGACCCAACTTCATAAAACCGATTGGATTAATGAGCTTAACACACCAAGTTTTGAAAGCCAACGTCATTACACATGCAATGCGCAGCACACACAAGCGCGAGTTATTTTTCTGGGTATAAATTGCTTCGAATTTCTAAAATGGACCGAAGAAATGGCTCAGGGCATCAACTGATGCCACTGCAGTACCTCTGAGCGGAAAGTCTTAGGTTACAGTTCCGACGATGGCAGGATTTACGATTTTTACGATTTTAGGTATGTCGAATTCATTCACTGTCTGGAGGAGTATTCTAGCAGCCGGTTGCACAGATCGGTAGTTTTCAGTGGTTTCTCTCGATTTAACTCCAGACGAATGCCGGAGTTAACCTTAACAAACGGGCCACGGACCACGCGCGTTCCTTCCTTCTCCTTCCTTGTCCTGCACTACACTATCACACATGCATGGGGACAGGTCGGGAGCTTAGAGCTGAGGCGGTGCCCTGCTGGTGGGAGATACCTGATTGGGAAAACCCCGCAAGCCGACATAGGTCGGCGCACCATCCAATAGGGGAAGATCAACTCCACCTCCCGAGGAAAACAAACATGCACTACATTTACAGACCTGAGCAGTTGTCACGCCCGGAATCACCAATCAATCAACCAAACCGAAAATGGAAACTTGGCTCTCCGGCCGAGGGCAAGGCTGTTTCCGTCTCCACCCACAGGCGCATCCTGCGTTGCCCGCGCGGTTTTTGCCGCATCGCCTGTCCCGCCCCGCCTCGCCCTGCGCCGCGCCGCGCCGCGCCGCGCCGGCGGAGGCGCAAAGTTGTGTTTACGGCGCCGCAGGCTGAGCCCCGTCACTCACCGCCGCAGAGCGCCCCCGCGCCCCCTCGCTCCCTCCCGCGCCTCTCACCCACACGCGCTTCCCGCTCACACGCGTTGCGTGCCGGTGGCGATGGCTCGGCAGCACAGTTGCCTCTGCAGCTCCGTTGACCGGGAGGTTCTAGATTTGGAGTCGCGACGATGGCGGATTTTCAACGTAGCTGGGTAGAAATCACTGTCTCGGGAAGGAATTCAATCGGACGGCTGCTCTGATTGCTGGTTTTCCTTAGTTTCTCCGAACAATATCACGCAAGTGCCAGATTGATTAATTGATTCATTAATTTATTATTTCGTATTCACGAGATGTGGTCACTAGTCCCGTACATGTAGTAGATGTTATCACGGGAGATAGCTGCGTTTTTGAACTTCTGGATGGCGAGATCTTGAAGATACACGGTGGCTTGCGGGATTTTTCCCGAACAGGTCTCCAACAAGTCGGGCACCGCCCCAGCTGGCACAAGTTCTATACTCCAGACTGGTCTCCCGACATATCGCGACATCGGAACTCAAATCCGCACTTCATCGCACCCCCGGACAGAGGCACTGCAGTGGCATCAACCGATCCCCTAGTCACCTCAGCCGGAACACCAAACAGGCCGTGCGCAACATTTAATTGCTCATTCTTGTCGTTTTCTCTCCCCTCCCCTTACACACACACACACACACACACATACACACATACATTTACGTTTTTAAGCACTACGCTATCGCACTTGTCGGGAGAATGCTGTCTCTAGAAGGGAGAGATTGCCTTCAAGATTGCCTTCATCCATTTTCGGAATATTGTACACTATAGAAATAGAAATTTCCAGTTTTCTTGTACATTGCATTTTCACCGTTCTATAATGTACTTATCTATAAATACTGGGAGGTGCAAGAATGTGGGAGGATAGATACTTAGCAATGCGGGCTGATTCTTCAGAATCAGTCGGCTGCCGATCTGTCGGTCTCTCGTACCCTGACCGACCTCATTCAATGGTCGCCGATTATTTTCTACTTGAGAAGCAGTACTAGGCCGCGCTACTGAAGCTTCTACGTGGCTCGTTATCGGTGAGATTTTTAGCTAAAGTGTCACATTTCGGCAAAGAACTCGTAAGTATTCTCCCAGTGCATTGGTGAATGGCCTTGCTTCCATCCAAAAGTTATTTCCAACATAACCACCATGCTTAGCATTAGCACACACGTATCTCCAATAACGTGAAAATAGTCAATTTTTTACAAATAGAATTTTAACGGCTTTTACAATAACGACATTATCCATGTAAGAATGAGAATATTACTTGTAAAATATTCATAATACAATGCAATAGGGCGTAGATTGAAAGACACTTCTCATTAGAAATCACCCCCTATCATATACGTTTCGGTTTCACGTACATAAAAACCACGAACGTAAGCCCTTCTAAGATCATATCAGTAGAATCTCATCCACCCCATCTTCTTCCTCAACAGAATTCCCCTCTTCCTGCACCACTTTTTCTCCAAACCCCTCCACGCTTCTAACCCACCAACGTCACGCGCACGCAAAGTGCCGACAGATATCAGACGTCGCCAGCGAGGGGAGAAAAAAAAGGGCGGGAGAAAAAGACACGAAAAGAAAGGAAATTTAAAAACCCGAAATCCCCGAGGACGCTACGCGCAATCCCGAAAAGCGGTCGCGACAAAGAGCGAGAGCGCGAAAATACCCGAAGGAACACGAGCGAACACGAATATTCACTCTCCGACCGCATGCAGAGCAGCTCGGTCGCGCCGCGGGGGGCGGGGTGGGGCGGGGAGAGGAGAGGAGAGGAGAGAGGCGGGGCGGGCGGCACGCGGAGGAGTATACTTTGATAAAGGCCTCCCTCGGGACTTAAACCTTGATAAATATGCTAACACGCCGAGTTTTATTCCACGCGTTATCACCATATTTCGCCGTCGCGCGCTTGGCGAGCGCGCAGCCGACGCTTCGCCTTGACGCGCAATTCCCCTCCGCCGCCGCCGCCTCGTCCCCGCCGCCCGCTCTCCGCCCTGCCCCGCCCCCTTCGCTCCTTATTGGGGCGACGTCGGTGCGCGAGAAAAATGGCGCGGAGAAAATTTTCAGCACTCGGGCACGCGGGCGGGAGGGCGGGCGCGCGTGCGTGCGGGAGCGAAACAAGCCGCGGTCACAGCGGGACCGATTTATGGCGCCTCTTGTGTTTCTTTCGGCGGTGGCGGGTGGCGGTTACGGGCGGTGGTGGCGGGTGGCGGACATGGGTGATGGTGGCGGTGGCTGGTGGCGGATATGGGTTTGGTGGCGGGTGGCGGATATGGGTGTTAGTGGCGGTGGCTGGTGGCGGATATGGGTTTGGTGGCAGGTGGCGGTTACGAGTGTTGGTGTCGGTGGCTGGTGGCTGATATGGGTTTGGTTACGCGTGGTGGTGGCGAGTGGCGGATATGGGTATTAGTGGCGGTGGCTGGTGGCGGATATGGGTTTGGTGGCGGGTCGCGGTTACGGGTGGTGGTTACGAGTAGTGGTGGCGGTTATGGTTGGTGGTGGCGGGTGGCGGTTACAGGTGTAGAGTGGCGGGTATGGGAGGTAGTAGCGAAGTTGGTGGTGGTGGCGGGTGTCGGTTACGGCTGGCGGGTGATGGCGGTTAGGATTTGCTGTTAAGAGTGGTGGATATGGATGGTGGTAGTTGTGGTGATGTCGGTGATGGGAGAGGTGGAAAAAGACGGAAGTGGAACCGGTGGCGGAAAAGACCTCCGTGGAAGAAAATGAGCGAGGATGATCATTGAAGAAGAGGCTTGTGTGCGAGTCCAACAGAAAGTAAAGGGATGGAAAAATGGGATGTTCCTTTAGAAATGTGAACGAAATATGTTGAATGCCTACTGAATGCTTTGGAACATTCTAAAGTAGCTGTGCATCTTCAAAAACCGCAATAATTTTTTCGAGGTGGGTCGATTTCTTCAAGGCTTCAAACACGTCTAATGTGACCATCCAAAACCAGCAGAACACATGATCGGCTGCAAAGCGCTTATTCTACAAAAGTCTCGTGTATGTTGCAAATCCATCCTGATGGACTCATCGAAAATTATATGCCCCTCCAAAGAAATCCAGAAACTTAAATCCCATACTAAGACCGCCCAAAGTAACCCGTATTACTCACATTGTGCCATTGCCGAAACTGAGCTTGTAATTCTCTTGAGCTTGTAGAATGATACAGTATGATATATATTATATATATACTTTCAAAACTTTTGAAAAAATTTGATACAAAAGTTTAGGATATTCATTTATCCAAAGTGCTGTGACTATTAATATGGGTATTCTCTTGAACATTTCTTGATTATTGTTTTAGCCAATGGCCGGAGAATGCATCTGACACGGACTGTACAGCGATTGCCCATATTTGGATGCTAAACCATATTTGCACAAGTTTCTCTACTAAAAGAAGTTTAGAAGTGCACTGTTTTGAATTCCTACAAAAAAATGAATTATTTTCATTAAAACATTTTCCAATTAACAGAATGAGAAAATAATACGACAGTTACGGTAACGGAGTTCTAACGCTTTCGAAGTAAATGCGCGTTCCCCACGAACTCTGAATTTGAGTTGGTAGGAATAAGATTTTAAAAAATTGGTCACATGGTGCTCTGAACTACAGTCGTTTGTTTGCACTGCCACTTGAGAGGGAAAAGGTTGCGTAATCCGAAGGAGTCGTAGAAGGCAATGTCTCAACAAACTACCACAACTACATTGCTGTGAAATTTATATCAGTTCGCTTCGTCATTGAAATTAATGTGATTAGATTAACTATTCAACACTTTGCAGAATAGTCAGAATAGAAACGAAATTACATACAATCAGTACTTAGAATACGCGTCTCTCGTTTAAATGTAGTAGAAGTCTATACATATTTCCAACGCAATTTTCAATCCAATTAGGTGACGCTATGTGGACAATTTTGTATTAAAAACGGGTAACAGAGCAGTTCTAAAAATACTTATCAGTAGCTTAATGGTCAGAACATCTGAACACAAACCAAGGGACCCGGTTCGATTACTACTCTGGGTTGTTCAATGCTTTGGACAATTTGAATGATTAAATACGAGTACATCTCTTGGACAATAGCAAGATCACATCGTGAATATATTTCATGTGTGGAACATATTCCGATAAAACTGCCTCACCAAGTAACGCGTTATGATAACTGAATATTAAAATATAGTTGTTAGAAACCCGATACGCTTGTTAATCTCTCTGCGAAGTTATGTTTATGAATAAAAATACTCTCAAGAAAGCTATGTTACTTCTTTGAAATTCGAATTTCCAATTTCATTAAAGAAGTGGGTTGCATTTCAGGAATATAAAAAAATACATTGCGATGGAAAGAATTATTGAATACTTTCATACTGACATGATATCCATTGAAAACTGAATTCCGAACGGAATGAGAAATGTTTTACTTCGGCGGCAAACTAACAACATTCCCAGAAGAGGCCCAGTGCACTGATAGGTTCATCCATCTCAATAGAACAAAGCTACCTCCAATTACGTGAGCGGCCAAATCGAAATTGTCACGTCCCAAAACGAGAGCCGCGACGGCCTGCTAAACACTCATTTTTAGGGCACGGACAAGCTCCCGAGTGGCAATCACTCCGAAGTCAGCCCCGTCCATTAGGGGCGGCGCGTTATGCGTTTCGGAGAGCGAACACGCAATTGTTTACAGTTAATGATTCAAGTGGCACCTCGCCATTAGCGCAGCGCGCGCCGAGCGCCCGTGCGCGGAGGCGTGAGTGCGCGTGGGGTGGGGCGCGGTGGGGCGCGGTGGGAAGGGGCGGGGCGGGGCGGGGCGGGGTGGAGAGGAACGTGGATTCGGTGGCATTTGCGGGAAAGCACATCAGAAGCGAGAGGAGGGGATTACTCGGGTGAATGTGAGTACGAGGACTAGGATGGGGATGGGAGAAAACTGAGAGGGAGAACGGAGGGAGAAAGAGCAGACGGGACGAAGAGTACTGAGGCGGGAGAGAGAACGGAAAAACACAGAACGGAGAGAGGTGGAAAGGAGAGAAAGAAGGTATGAGAAGAGAGAACGGATGGGGATAGAGAGAGAATGGAGGGGGAGACGGAACGGAGGAGAGAGAAAACGAAAAGACGGAACGGAGAGAGATAAACAGAAAAAGAGAGATAAAATGGCGAGAGATATGTAGAACGGAGACTGAGATATAAAACGGAGAGAGAGAGAGAACGGAGAGATATATCGGGGAGAGAAAGAATGGAGAGAGATAGAACAGATATATATATATATATGGAACGGAGAGCGATATATAGAACGGAGAGAGAAAGAATGGAGAGAGAACAGAGACAGAACGGAGAGAGATAGATTAAAGATAGAACGAAGAGAGAACCACGAGAAAACAGAGAGTACGAAGAGAGACAGAACAAAGATGAACAAAGAGAGGGAACGGGAGCAGAACATATGAACAAAAGGAAAGAAGAGAGAAAACGGAGAAAGAAAAGGAAAGAAAGGAGAAAGAGAACGGAGGGAAGAACAGAGCAAGAAGAAAACCGCGGAAGTGAAAGGAGAAGAATGGAGATGGAAGTAGCGATGGTGGAGTTGATGATTCAGAAGGGCGTAGTGCAGAAGCGGAAGGAAGAACATGAAAGCAGGCAGAAGCGAGCATGAGAATGAAGGAAAGAGGTGGGGGGAGATGTTTGCGGTAAAGCTGGAACAAATGTACAGAGGAAGACGACGGAGGAAGTACTAGGCATGTGTGGGGATGGGGGAGCAGATAAGGACGCACGAGTGAAGGTAGAAAAACATATAGGTGGTGACAGAAGCGGAAGACGAGGAGATTCGTGGCCCGGGTACGTATTCGTGGGGAGACGTAAGTATGACAGGGTGAGTGGGACGGGAGGGAAGGCGCGATGGGATGGAAGCATAAGGACATGAAAGTGGAGAGGAAAGCGGAGTGGGAATTTCCATACTGGTGATGGTGGAGGGGAACAAGGTGCAGGCGGGGGGAAGGGAGCACTGAATGGAGCACTGTATGAAGTGCAAATGCGCTGAGATGAAGATGAAAGGAGAAGTGACTGTAGAGTTCGACAGGAATCAAAGCGGAATAGAGTAGGCAGTGGAAGGCCGGAGGCGAGAGCGACATGTGGACGCGGCGGCGAGGTGCGACGGGGTGGGGAGGAGACAAGAAACGAGAATCAGGATTTGGTTGATAGAGACATCAATGTGGAAACAGGGACTATGTTGGACTCTCGATGAGCGTGGGCCGTTAAGTGTCCTGAAGCTTGCGGAGTATAAAGGGTTACGTTTGGATGCGTTTGGATGGGATGAGTGAGTGTAGCACAACGAGGCGGGGTGTGGCGTGACGAAGTGGGGCGTAGCGACGTTGGGCAGGGTGGGGAGTCTCAAGTTACGTCGCGGAGTTGAATGTCGTGGGATAGAATGCCATGAAGCGGAATGTTGAGATAAAATGTCAGGTGAAATGTCGTGGAATGGAATGGTGTGGTGTATAATGACGTGGAGTAGAATAGTGTGTGTGGTGGAATGGGATGGCAGTATAAGAGTAGATGATGGAATGGGACGGCATTTGGAGGGTAGATGGAGGGGAGTCAGAAACTTGTAAGAACGAATATCGTGAAGTGGGGTGACGTGGGAAGGGTTGTCGTGGGGAGGATATCGCGAGTTGGGATGCAGTGGTGTGGGATGTCGTAGAGAGGGGCGTTGTGGTGTGGAACGTACTGAGGCTTTGTTAGTGGAGGATTGGTGAAGTGAGGATCGGCAAAATGAGGCGTGGTGAAGCGATTCGCTGCCGGGTGGAAGTGACGATGTTGGGTGTGACGTGCTTTAGGCTAGAGAGACGTGGCGGGGGTAGGGCGCGGAGGGGCGAGGCGAGACATATGAGGCGAGGCGTGGCGGGGCGGGACGGGGCGTGGAGAGGCGGGGCGGGGCGGAGTTGGGCGGGATGGGGCGTGGCGTGGCGTGGTTTGACGGGGTGTGGCGGGGGGTGACGTGGCGGGGCGGGGTTGGCCTGGCGGGGCGTGGCGGAGCGTGGCGGGGCGGGGGCGTGGCTTGGCATGGCTTAGCTTGGCGTGGCGTGGCGGGACGGGAAGGGGGGGGTGGAGCGGGGCGGGGCGGGGCGGTGCGTGGAGGGGCACGTTCCGCAGCACGCGCCGACCAATCGGCCGCGGCGTGCAATCGCTCACCGGCCGCACCGCCTGCCGCCGCTAAATGAGACGGACGGCGCAGAGCCGTGGCGGGTGGGAGGGGGGTCGAGGCGAGGGGGCGCGGCGGACGCTGTGCTGCGTTATTGAGAGCGGCTAGTGAAGTGGCGCCGCGCGCCGGACGGGGCATTCGCAAACGCGCGCATTTATTTGAGAGCTGTTTTAACGAGAGCAATTTGCAGGCTGGACATTCCGTTCGCCCAGCGCCCTAGCCTCCGGGGGCGAGCCGGTGCAGAAGAGGACGCGGCGGCGGGGAACGAAATGGGATGAACAAGAGGGGAGAAAGGTCGAGGAGACTAGGAGAGAAGATTAGAGGCACGAGAAGGCACCACTAGTAAGAAAATCGGAGCTGCGGAGTAGCAAGACGGTTAACTGTTATCTTGACCTTCAATAAACTTGCTGATAGCTATTTCTTCCAATGATACAAAAGACAATAAAAAATATCTGAATTTCTTTTCATATGTTATAAACATGCAAAAATACGTGAAATCTGATATACTGAGTCCCAGAAATTTATTGACACGACTTTTCTTTTAACCGTTATTCGATAATAGGTGTATGTTAATGCGGAACGTTCCAAGACATAATACATAAGAGGACGGTCTAAGAAGAAGAGTGATCACAAATGGAGAAGATGTAGGGAAAAAGCTGAGAGAGAGGGCAAAGGAGTTTAGACAGAAAGAATAATAACGAAATTATTACTGAGCGAGAAAAAATATGAAAATGCAATGAAATAATGTAGCCCAATAAGAGAAGTTGAAACTCGCAAAACCTTACTGCTACGTATTTTTAAGGGACGAGAGAAGATTCATTTCAAGCGAAGTTCAAGAATAAAAGTTCAAAAGACGTCGACCTGAGAAAACCGGCATGTAGAATGGGAGATGTGTAAGAATCGACAGGACTTGGAAAAGGCTGGACAAACTCGGACAGATAAAAAGAGCTTCAGAAGAG
Source organism: Acheta domesticus (assembly GCA_031308135.1). NCBI lineage: Eukaryota > Metazoa > Arthropoda > Insecta > Orthoptera > Gryllidae > Acheta > Acheta domesticus. The sequence continues at coordinate 136,411,328 of JAHLJT010009355.1, forward strand.
AGGAACACAGAAAATGGCGTGGGCTGTTGGAAGCGGGCAGCGTATGTTGGAAGTGGAAATAAATGATGTTAACAGGTGGGAAATTAGCGGAAACGAGAATGATGGTGCCAAAGGAGCCTACTGATAGAGACAGGTGATGTGGGATCAGTCGTTTCAGGATAAGTGACAAGGTGCGAGGACCACACGCTCGTTCGGAAAACGCAAAAGGGCAGGGCGACATAGAAAACCATTGCTGAAGTAAAAGAGCTATGCCACCGTCCATTCCATTCCATGACTTACAATCATGTCTTCACCCTGGCCGTGAACCACCCTCTCTTAGCAGTTACATTCCGTCCTGCCCTCCAAGCCGCTCAATCCCATCCCGCCGTCCCAGCCGGCCTGTTCCGTCCTCCACTCCCAGCTCTTCCTTCCTGTCCTCCCCGTTACGCTCTCCACGCCGTCCCTCCCTGCCCCGCCCTCCTAACCGTTCTCTTCCATCCCGACCCACAGCCACCACTGTCAGTCCCACCTTCCCCGCCCTACCTTCCCGTCCCCCTTACCAAGACATCCCTTTACGAGCATCCAACCTGACCGTTCCTTCGCGTCTCTCCTCGTTCCTCCCTCCCAGTGGTCACTTTCCGACCTTCCGTGTTTTCCCATCTCGCTTTTCCAATTGTCCCTTGCCAGGATAGCTAGTAGCTCTGAGCTGGCAGGTCGGCCTTAAGACCCACGCATTGAATGGGGAGGTTGCCGAGACGGGAACTGCGTTCCGGCGGGATCTGGATATTGGTCCAAGAGGGTACTTGTACTCCTGCGGAGGGTTCAGGTAAAGGCCACCGCCTAGGTACTCACCTGGGGGCTTGCCCCTCAATAAAGTACAAGTGCGAGGGATGCCTAATACTGCAAGCACGTATATATAAAGTATATATACGTATATACACTGTCCCTTACCGTCCCGACCTCCCAGTCGCCCCGCCCCGCCCCGCCTTCTATCCCTCCACGCCGCTCCGTCCATCCAGCCACCGCGCCCTCACCGCACCCGCTTTCCACCACCCTGCCTTTTCCCGGCTCCCAGTCGCCCCGCCCCCGCCTTCTATCCCTCCACGCCGCTCCGCCCATCCCGCCACCTCGCCCTCACCGCACCCGGGTTGCTCCCCCCCCTCTTTCTCTTCCGCCACGCCCTCGACGCGCAGGTCGCTTCCGCCGCGGGCCCGCGCGCCGGACACCCGCACGTCATTAATTGCCGCGTGCCACTGCGCCCCACGCCGGCCGCCGCGCCGCGCCTCGCCTCGCCCTGATATATTATTGGCTGCCGAACGCGGTGCGCAAACGAGCATTGGCGCATTTGTTACTATTTGTCGCATAGCTTTCAGTCGTAATATAGATGGCTTTGCGCTGACGTTTTAGCGAATTGGCGCAACTTTAGATCAACAGAGCTTCGCTGTCATAACGAAAGGACAACTAGTTAAACGGAAATGTTAAAAAAACATACGAGTCGCCGGGCACAAAACTGCTGGTTTTTCATTAATTCGGTAATTAGTTTAGTACAAAAAAAGGTTAATAGTTTTCTTTAAAATCTGATATTAGTTTTTAGAACAAATTAACTTTTAATGCGTTTTATGAAAAAGTTATTACACGTTCACAAATATATTTGGTCCGTAAATAGCGGTTTGCGTTTCCATAACCATGTAATATACACATTACTACGAAATTGACACGCGGTTTTATAAAGTCCATTAATAAATTCCACCAAAGGTTCATCACGGATGGAGTAAAGGCTTCGTCCTTTTTAAACCACAGCCATACAAATTTTGCCAGTTCATTCCAAACACCCCATCCCAGTGAAATTTACTATTTTGACACATTCGCTTGTCAGGCAAGGCGTTCCGCAAGGACATTTTTTCGGCTACCAAAATATGTCAGACTTTTACGAGAAAATGCTTTCCTTCTGCATCTGTCGCACGTACAATATTGTCATTTTCGTCCGACTTCAACATACACACGCAGCTGTCAAGGCGGTGCATCCGCGAGAAAACATGAATTGTCACTTCCTGCAGGAATTTTTACTTAACTGTCTCTCGGAATATCTCACGTTTCTTTGGCGCGTCCAGAAACGTCACCGTCGAAGTCAAGTCTCTCTCGCTCTCCGCGTCGCCGGAAAAGGCGCAGGCGCCTTTGAAATGCCTCCCCAGACGTCGCACGCACCTTCACAAAGCGGAGAGACGGGGCGGTGCCGCGGGGCGGGAAAGGGAAGGAAAAACGCTCTGTGCAGGTCGGCGGGGAGCGGGGACACGTGAAGAAGACGGAAAGGCGGTGACGGAGGTGACGGAGGAGGCGCAAGGGTTAGGGACTTCATTGGGGATGGGGTGAGGCGGGGAAGAAGGGGGCGCCGTTGAGGGGCTGTAAACGGGGTAGGGAAGGGGGGTCGGAGACGGGAGCGGTCAGGTGAAGGCAGGTTGGTGTAAGGGATTTTTTAGGGGATGAGGGGGCGAGCGTTGGAGTTAGTGGAGGAGAATGTGACGTTGGTAGTTGGGAGATGGGGGCGGTGATGGGTGTGACGGGCGCCTTGCTCTGAATCAGGTTGCGCGTGATATGAAGACAGGGAGCGACAGCGTGGAAACGAAAACGCTATAAGAGAAAAAGGAAAAAAATAGAAAAGGAAGATAAAATTATGCCATAACGAAGAAGGGGCAGGTTTCATAGAACGAGGAAAGTGCAGTAACAAACTATGACAGGGAATTCTTAACCAGAACAAATGTTTGTAAAAAGTAAGCGTAAAATACATAACAGTCTGATTTAGACACACGTTTTGTTGCCTAAAATTATAAAAATTACCTAGATCCTACAGCAATTTATTGCTAGAGCATCTGTGTATTAGCGTGACTACGACTCATCGACTGCTGACCTACTCACGACGTACTTGATTACATATCAATATTTATCGCTTCATTTCAAAATCGTTGCTGACAACCTCTATTTCCACGGCTACATTATACGCGCGTAATAAGAAGTTACATAATTAACTAGTTAATTAAATTATTAAGGGTAAACGATAGGAAATGGAAGTATCTGACCGTAATGAAAGAATAGTTAACAAGAAAATCGCCTGTAATTTGAACTCGTTTCTTTCCTCCTTCTCACTCCAATGTTAAACATCTAAATAAAGAAAATCTTTGTTGAAATATATTCTAGCAATTCTTCAAATGTAATGTTAACCACCACTTTTTTTAGAAATACAAACAATACAAAATACTGAAGAATATTGAATGATATTGTATCATATTATAAGATACAGCCATGAATGTTGATTGTGACTGCGGTGCCAAATGTGGAGTGGCGCGTCTCGATCTGGCGTGTCGACTAGTACACCAGCACTCTCAGGCACAGCCTCCAGCCGCCCGCTGCTTGGTATGCAGCGCTGTATCGAACCCCGGCCCAATTCCGCGCAGATTGGGCGGCGCCCGCCGCAGCGCACCACGCGATGCGATGCAGTTCCCGGAATGACGATCGCTGAGCTCAATCTGCTGTCCCAGCCCCGCCCCACACCACCCCTCCGCTGCCAAGAACACCCTCCACCTTTTCCCCCACCTCTCTCTTCCACCCCCTACCCTATCCTCCGTCGCCTCTATCCTCCCTCACCGCTCACACTCCGCCGCCACTCCCTCTGTCGGCATCCTCCTCGGCCACACCGCCCCACACCACCTGCCTCCGCTGCCAACAACACCCTCCACCATTGCCACCACCTCTCTCTTCCACCCCCTACCCTATCCTCCGTCGCCTCTATCCTCCCTCTCCGCTCACACTCCGCCGCCACTCCCTCTGTCGGCATCCTCCTCAGCCACACCGCCCCACACCGCCTCCCTCCGCTGCCAACAACACCCTCCACCATTTCCCCCACCTCTCTCTTCCACCCCCTACCCTATCCTCCGTCGCCTCTATCCTCCCTCTCCGCTCACACTCCGCCGCCACTCCCTCTGTCGGCATCCTCCTCAGCCACACCGCCCCACACCGCCTCCCTCCGCTGCCAACAACACCCTCCACCATTGCCACCACCTCTCTCTTCCACCCCCTAACCTATCCTCCGTCGCCTCTATCCTCCCTCTCCGCTCACACTCCGCCGCCACTCCCTCTGTCGGCATCCTTCTCAGCCACACCGCCCCACACCGCCCCACACCGCCTCCCTCCGCTGCCAACAACACCCTCCACCATTGCCACCACCTCTCTCTTCCACCCCTACCCTATCCTCCGTCGCCTCTATCCTCCCTCTCCGCTCACACTCCGCCGCCACTCCCTCTGTCGACATCCTCCTCAGCCACACCGCCCCACACCGCCTCCCTCCGCTGCCAACAACACCCTCCACCATTTCCCTCACCTCTCTCTTCCACCCCCTACCCTATCCTCCGTCGCCTCTATCCTCCCTCTCCGCTCACACTCCGCCGCCACTCCCTCTGTCGACATCCTTCTCAGCCACACCGCCCCACACCACCTGCCTCCGCTGCCAACAACTCCCTCCACCATTGCCACCACCTCTCTCTTCCACCCCTACCCTATCCTCCGTCGCCTCTATCCTCCCTCTCCGCTCACACTCCGCCGCCACTCCCTCTGTCGGCATCCTCCTCAGCCACACCGCCCCACACCGCCTCCCTCCGCTGCCAACAACACCCTCCACCATTGCCACCACCTCTCTCTTCCACCCCCTACCCTATCCTCCGTCGCCTCTATCCTCCCTCTCCGCTCACACTCCGCCGCCACTCCCTCTGTCGACATCCTTCTCAGCCACACCGCCCCACACCACCTGCCGCCGCTGCCAACAACTCCCTCCACCATTGCCACCACCTCTCTCTTCCACCCCCTACCCTATCCTCCGTCGCCTCTATCCTCCCTCTCCGCTCACACTCCGCCGCCACTCCCTCTGTCGACATCCTCCTCAGCCACACCACCCCACACCGCCTCCCTCCGCTGCCAACAACACCCTCCACCATTGCCACCACCTCTCTCTTCCACCCCCTACCCTATCCTCCGTCGCCTCTATCCTCCCTCTCCGCTCACACTCCGCCGCCACTCCCTCTGTCGGCATCCTCCTCAGCCACACCGCCCCACACCGCCTCCCTCCGCTGCCAACAACACCCTCCACCATTTCCCCCACCTCTCTCTTCCACCCCCTACCCTATCCTCCGTCGCCTCTATCCTCCCTCTCCGCTCACACTCCGCCGCCACTCCCTCTGTCGGCATCCTCCTCAGCCACACCGCCCCACACCGCCTCCCTCCGCTGCCAACAACACCCTCCACCATTGCCACCACCTCTCTCTTCCACCCCCTAACCTATCCTCCGTCGCCTCTATCCTCCCTCTCCGCTCACACTCCGCCGCCACTCCCTCTGTCGGCATCCTCCTCAGCCACACCGCCCCACACCGCCTCCCTCCGCTGCCAACAACACCCTCCACCATTGCCACCACCTCTCTCTTCCACCCCCTAACCTATCCTCCGTCGCCTCTATCCTCCCTCTCCGCTCACACTCCGCCGCCACTCCCTCTGTCGGCATCCTTCTCAGCCACACCGCCCCACACCGCCTCCCTCCGCTGCCAACAACACCCTCCACCATTGCCACCACCTCTCTCTTCCACCCCCTACCCTATCCTCCGTCGCCTCTATCCTCCCTCTCCGCTCACACTCCGCCGCCACTCCCTCTGTCGACATCCTCCTCAGCCACACCGCCCCACACCGCCTCCCTCCGCTGCCAACAACACCCTCCACCATTTCCCTCACCTCTCTCTTCCACCCCCTACCCTATCCTCCGTCGCCTCTATCCTCCCTCTCCGCTCACACTCCGCCGCCACTCCCTCTGTCGACATCCTTCTCAGCCACACCGCCCCACACCACCTGCCTCCGCTGCCAACAACTCCCTCCACCATTGCCACCACCTCTCTCTTCCACCCCCTACCCTATCCTCCGTCGCCTCTATCCTCCCTCTCCGCTCACACTCCGCCGCCACTCCCTCTGTCGGCATCCTCCTCAGCCACACCGCCCCACACCGCCTCCCTCCGCTGCCAACAACACCCTCCACCATTGCCACCACCTCTCTCTTCCACCCCCTACCCTATCCTCCGTCGCCTCTATCCTCCCTCTCCGCTCACACTCCGCCGCCACTCCCTCTGTCGACATCCTTCTCAGCCACACCGCCCCACACCACCTGCCTCCGCTGCCAACAACTCCCTCCACCATTGCCACCACCTCTCTCTTCCACCCCCTACCCTATCCTCCGTCGCCTCTATCCTCCCTCTCCGCTCACACTCCGCCGCCACTCCCTCTGTCGACATCCTCCTCAGCCACACCGCCCCACACCGCCTCCCTCCGCTGCCAACAACACCCTCCACCATTGCCACCACCTCTCTCTTCCACCCCCTACCCTATCCTCCGTCGCCTCTATCCTCCCTCTCCGCTCACACTCCGCCGCCACTCCCTCTGTCGACATCCTTCTCAGCCACACCGCCCCACACCGCCTCCCTCCGCTGCCAACAACACCCTCCACCATTGCCACCACCTCTCTCTTCCACCCCCTACCCTATCCTCCGTCGCCTCTATCCTCCCTCTCCGCTCACACTCCGCCGCCACTCCCTCTGTCGGCATCCTCCTCAGCCACACCGCCCCACACCGCCTCCCTCCGCTGCCAACAACACCCTCCACCACTTCCCCCACCTCTCTCTTCCACCCCCTACCCTATCCTCCGTCGCCTCTATCCTCCCTCTCCGCTCACACTCCGCCGCCACTCCCTCTGTCGGCATCCTTCTCAGCCACACCGCCCCACACCGCCTCCCTCCGCTGCCAACAACACCCTCCACCATTGCCACCACCTCTCTCTTCCACCCCCTACCCTATCCTCCGTCGCCTCTATCCTCCCTCTCCGCTCACACTCCGCCGCCACTCCCTCTGTCGGCATCCTCCTCGGCCACACCGCCCCTCACCACCTGCCTCCGCTGCCAACAACACCCTCCACCATTGCCACCACCTCTCTCTTCCACCCCCTACCCTATCCTCCGTCGCCTCTATCCTCCCTCTCCGCTCACACTCCGCCGCCACTCCCTCTGTCGGCATCCTCCTCGGCCACACCGCCCCACACCACCTGCCTCCGCTGCCAACAACACCCTCCACCATTGCCACCACCTCTCTCTTCCACCCCCTACCCTATCCTCCGTCGCCTCTATCCTCCCTCTCCGCTCACACTCCGCCGCCACTCCCTCTGTCGGCATCCTTCTCAGCCACACCGCCCCACACCGCCTCCCTCCGCTGCCAACAACACCCTCCACCATTGCCACCACCTCTCTCTTCCACCCCCTACCCTATCCTCCGTCGCCTCTATCCTCCCTCTCCGCTCACACTCCGCCGCCACTCCCTCTGTCGGCATCCTCCTCAGCCACACCGCCCCACACCGCCTGCCCTCCGCTGCCAACAACACCCTCCACCATTGCCACCACCTCTCTCTTCCACCCCCTACCCTATCCTCCGTCGCCTCTATCCTCCCTCTCCGCTCACACTCCGCCGCCACTCCCTCTGTCGGCATCCTTCCTCAGCCACACCGCCCCACACCGCCTCCCTCCGCTGCCAACAACACCCTCCACCATTGCCACCACCTCTCTCTTCACCCCCTACCCTATCCTCCGTCGCCTCTATCCTCCCTCTCCGCTCACAACTCCGCCGCCACTCCCTCTGTCGACATCCTCCTCAGCCACACCGCCCCACACCGCCTCCCTCCGCTGCCAACAACACCCTCCACCATTGCCACCACCTCTCTCTTCCACCCCCTACCCTATCCTCCGTCGCCTCTATCCTCCCTCATCCGCTCACACTCCGCCGCCACTCCCTCTGTCGGCATCCTCCTCAGGCCACACCGCCCCACACCGCCTGCCCTCCGCTGCCAACAAACACCCTCCACCATTGCCACCACCTCTCTCTTCCACCCCCTACCCTATCCTCCGTCGCCTCTATCCTCCCTCTCCGCTCACACTCCGCCGCCACTCCCTCTGTCGGCATCCTCCTCGGCCACACCGCCCCACACCACCTGCCTCCGCTGCCAACAACACCCTCCACCATTGCCACCACCTCTCTCTTCCACCCCCTACCCTATCCTCCGTCGCCTCTATCCTCCCTCTCCGCTCACACTCCGCCGCCACTCCCTCTGTCGACATCCTTCTCAGCCACACCGCCCCACACCGCCTCCCTCCGCTGCCAACAACACCCTCCACCATTGCCACCACCTCTCTCTTCCACCCCCTACCCTATCCTCCGTCGCCTCTATCCTCCCTCTCCGCTCACACTCCGCCGCCACTCCCTCTGTCGGCATCCTCCTCAGCCACACCGCCCCACACCACCTGCCCTCCGCTGCCAACAACACCCTCCACCATTGCCACCACCTCTCTCTTCCACCCCCTACCCTATCCTCCGTCGCCTCTATCCTCCCTCTCCGCTCACACTCCGCCGCCACTCCCTCTGTCGACATCCTTCTCAGCCACACCGCCCCACAACCGCCTCCCTCCGCTGCCAACAACTCCCTCCACCATTGCCACCACCTCTCTCTTCCACCCCCTACCCTATCCTCCGTCGCCTCTATCCTCCCTCTCCGCTCACACTCCGCCGCCACTCCCTCTGTCGACATCCTCCTCAGCCACACCGCCCCACACCGCCTCCCTCCGCTGCCAACAACACCCTCCACCATTGCCACCACCTCTCTCTTCCACCCCCTACCCTATCCTCCGTCGCATCTATCCTCCCTCTCCGCTCACACTCCGCCGCCACTCCCTCTGTCGGCATCCTTCTCAGCCACACCGCCCCACACCGCCTCCCATCCGCTGCCAACAACTCCCTCCACCATTGCCACCACCTCTCTCTTCCACCCCCTACCCTATCCTCCGTCGCCTCTATCCTCCCTCTCCGCTCACACTCCGCCGCCACTCCCTCTGTCGACATCCTCCTCAGCCACACCGCCCCACACCGCCTCCCTCCGCTGCCAACAACACCCTCCACCATTGCCACCACCTCTCTCTTCCACCCCCTACCCTATCCTCCGTCGCCTCTATCCTCCCTCTCCGCTCACACTCCGCCGCCACTCCCTCTGTCGACATCCTTCTCAGCCACACCGCCCCACACCGCCTCCCTCCGCTGCCAACAACTCCCTCCACCATTGCCACCACCTCTCTCTTCCACCCCCTACCCTATCCTCCGTCGCCTCTATCCTCCCTCTCCGCTCACACTCCGCCGCCACTCCCTCTGTCGACATCCTCCTCAGCCACACCGCCCCACACCGCCTCCCTCCGCTGCCAACAACACCCTCCACCATTGCCACCACCTCTCTCTTCCACCCCCTACCCTATCCTCCGTCGCCTCTATCCTCCCTCTCCGCTCACACTCCGCCGCCACTCCCTCTGTCGGCATCCTCCTCAGCCACACCGCCCCACACCGCCTCCCTCCGCTGCCAACAACACCCTCCACCATTGCCACCACCTCTCTCTTCCACCCCCTACCCTATCCTCCGTCGCCTCTATCCTCCCTCTCCGCTCACACTCCGCCGCCACTCCCTCTGTCGACATCCTCCTCAGCCACACCGCCCCACACCGCCTCCCTCCGCTGCAACAACACCCTCCACCATTGCCACCACCTCTCTCTTCCACCCCCTACCCTATCCTCCGTCGCCTCTATCCTCCCTCTCCGCTCACACTCCGCCGCCACTCCCTCTGTCGGCATCCTCCTCAGCCACACCGCCCCACACCACCTGCCTCCGCTGCCAACAACACCCTCCACCATTGCCACCACCTCTCTCTTCCACCCCCTACCCTATCCTCCGTCGCCTCTATCCTCCCTCTCCGCTCACACTCCGCCGCCACTCCCTCTGTCGGCATCCTCCTCAGCCACACCGCCCCACACCACCTGCCTCCGCTGCCAACAACACCCTCCACCATTGCCTCCACCTCTCTCTTCCACCCCCTACCCTATCCTCCGTCGCCTCTATCCTCCCTCTCCGCTCACACTCCGCCGCCACTCCCTCTGTCGACATCCTCCTCAGCCACACCGCCCCACACCGCCTCCCTCCGCTGCCAACAACACCCTCCACCATTGCCACCACCTCTCTCTTCCACCCCCTACCCTATCCTCCGTCGCCTCTATCCTCCCTCTCCGCTCACACTCCGCCGCCACTCCCTCTGTCGACATCCTCCTCAGCCACACCGCCCCACACCACCTGCCTCCGCTGCCAACAACACCCTCCACCATTGCCACCACCTCTCTCTTCCACCCCCTACCCTATCCTCCGTCGCCTCTATCCTCCCTCTCCGCTCACACTCCGCCGCCACTCCCTCTGTCGGCATCCTTCTCAGCCACACCGCCCCACACCGCCTCCCTCCGCTGCCAACAACACCCTCCACCATTGCCACCACCTCTCTCTTCCACCCCCTACCCTATCCTCCGTCGCCTCTATCCTCCCTCTCCGCTCACACTCCGCCGCCACTCCCTCTGTCGGCATCCTCCTCAGCCACACCGCCCCACACCACCTGCCTCCGCTGCCAACAACACCCTCCACCATTGCCACCACCTCTCTCTTCCACCCCCTACCCTATCCTCCGTCGCCTCTATCCTCCCTCTCCGCTCACACTCCGCCGCCACTCCCTCTGTCGGCATCCTCCTCGGCCACACCGCCCCACACCGCCTGCCTCCGCTGCCAACAACACCCTCCACCATTTCCCCCACCTCTCTCTTCCACCCCCAACCCTATCCTCCACCACCTCTATCCTCCCTCTCTACTCACACTCCGCCGTCACTCCCTCTGTCGACATCCTTCCCAGCCACCACTCCACACCGCCACCCCACTCTCTTCCACCCCCTACCCTATCCTCCGTCACCTCTATCCTCCCTCACCGCTAGCATTACGCCGCCACTCCCTCTGTGGACATCGTCCTCCGCCATCACTCTACACTGCCACCATCCATGCTCCGCCACCTAACATCCTCTGCCACCACTATCGACCCCCACCACTCTGCTCCTCTACCTCCTCCACTCCGCCGCTTGCCGCTGAAGTCTGCCTCCTCGTCCTCAGAGAGTAGGAACCCCCTTCGCATCATTCCTACTTTCTTCTACGCTCATCTCATTCCTACTTTTTTCTCAGTCCATCTTTTCTACCTCCTTATTTTCCTACCTACTCTCTCGCACCGAGCGTTCCTACTGCTTGCCCACCCACTGGTCACACGACCCTTCCCTCTTATGATACTCTGAAGCTTATGACTGTGATTTATATCTAATAAAACAGAGAAATATGCGCATATATATTTAAACATCTTAGGGAAAGTCTTGGAAACTGGAGGGTCACTAGATAAAATTCATTAAGAGGCCCTAAAGAAAAAAAATTACAAATATTTCTGTATATCCCTTATAAACAAGAAATTAGTACTACGCAAAGAATCGAACATCAAATGTGGACACTGTAAGTAATTTACGTGTAAGAGAACAAAATTTCTACATGTGTGTTAGAAAAATAAACTTCAGTGCAGTATTTTTTCCTGTAAAGAAATGCTTATTTAGGACTATTTTAAATTCCTAGCGTATAATCTAGTTATTCCATCGATACCAGGTACTATTAGTGAACGGTAGCTTTACTCTCATAAATTGATGAATATTTCATGTAACTAGATTACACAACTGGGAATACATTTTCAAGTAATACAGTTCATAAATTTATTTAATCATCGATCATAAATCGTGTATACATCGTATTCGTTAAACAATGCTCAGCAAGAAAGATGTCATAAATCGTTTCTAATTCAAATTGGGAAAGTAACTGAGTTGTAACACAGGACCATACCTCATGGAAAATGAGGTCTGGAATATACTGTCACCGAAGAGAGCAATGTATCACCTCTTCTTACAAACCTTTTCAGTAACTTTTAACGACACCTGTAGGAGATCAACGTTTACTCAAAGAAATATGAACGGGAACGTCCAGAAGTCAGGGTTTCCTAACAGAGGAATAACATACTGTTTGAAAAGTAGGTGTGAATCCTCATGAAGAACGATGCATGAGTACTGAAGATCGTAAATCATTTGATTATTACATTGTTACATACTTGCAACAATAATTAGGCCAGGCAAAGTGGTTCTGCAATGATTCAACCTTCTGGAAAACAACTGAGAAAAACCTGTTTTTGGTTTTACAAGACCCTGCTGCGCAATGAAATAAAAGGTTATTTTGAGTAGCTAATAATTTGCATTAACAGTGCAATGCACTTCTCAGTTACACAAAAATAGACTAGTTAAATATTTACTGAAATTCGTTACCTAAATTACAGTTCTTTTCCCTAAGTTTCTAAATAACGCTCTTTTGTAGTCGCACCTAATTTTATACGTTGAGGGGCCACGCGCTGTTTTGTGTACACAGAATGGTACAGTTGGAAAAATACACAGTACACAGTTGGAAAAATATTTTCGAAATATATTAGGTAAAGACAACATATTGATATTTACGCAATCGTAGACTATCAATGTAGCAATATGAGCGATAAAATATTTTCACATTTTAAAACAATAATGTGTTGTTTTTTCGTGACGTTCGCAGAAGAAATCAGGTAGCTAAACGCAACGTTTAATATTTCCTGTGGATTTTCCACACAACATATCTGAAATAAACATTAAACTGTGTAGAGATACTGTACAGAAAACATACAAAATATGATAAGAGGAAGATATAGACCAGAATGTAAATTTAACAAGTGATCAGTGGTGAAGATCTAATAATAACGTACACAGTACACCAGCTGAATAAATTATTGAATAAGAACTCCAACAACCCTGAACCACATCATCACAACAGTCAATCCACTTGTCTACCCAGTAGCTCCATCTGCTTATGCAAAGAGCAACAACGCTGCTGGGAGCGGCAATAGGACTAGCAACTAGCAGCCTCTCGCGATGTCTCGGCGCTTCGTGATCGGAGAACAGCGTGGGCGCGGCATTAAGCAGCCATAAGAATACTATGAATTATTAACCAGCAAACGGCATCGTGTTTCTCGCTCTGAGTTATGCTCTTCTCGGGCGCCGCCATTCATCAGAGGGGCAGAGCATGGGGGTGGGGGTGGGGGGTGGAGGGTGGGGGGTAGGGGAAGGCGCGGGGTCGCAGCTCTCCGCCCGCGGCGTCTCTTTTTCAGAGGGTCACGACATTAATGTCCTCTCGAATAAATCACCCGGCGCCGAGGAGGCGGATAATAAAGCTATAGGCAGTTAACGAACAACAAACAAGAACGACAGGCGCAACGCGTGGGCGAAGGCGCGGGCGTGAAGGCGACTGAGGTGGTCGGAGTTGAGGGAGAAGAAAGTGGGAAGGTCGGAGTAATGGAAAGGCACAACAGTGGTACGATTGTCGGCGCCGTGGCCGAGATCGCTGAAGCAGTAGTGCTGTAGTGATCTTGGACCGTGGGGTTGCGGGTTCGAATCCCGCCTCGGGCGTGGTCGTATGTGTTCGTCCTTTCACCCCCTATCATCACCATATCGTTTCATCTTCGTACCATAACGTTACATCCAATAGTGGTCGCTAATGACCAAGTAGTTGATGAGACCTTAAAAAAAAAGTGGTACGATGACCTACCTACCCAACGGAAGTTTTTCATTCCGTGAAGAAGAGCAAATCGAGCTCTACCACTGCATCTCTTTGCTTGCAAAATCTTCACTTTCTTACTGTTTAGATAGCTCGCAAGCTCTGATTTATCAGATAATTGTCGCCATTACTTCGACATTATGTATTCATAAAATCATTCACTGAACTCTCGTATCGGCTTAAGGACTCTAATACAAAAACCTATCAAATACCGACACAATATATTGTTGTTATAATTAGGCAATGTGAGCTGAATAACGACTTATATTTTTTCCGGTTTCCCTTGGGAGACTGAGCAAAATGGAAAATATGCTCAATAATTAAATAAAAAGTATCCTTTGCTTCTGGAAAATAATGTAATATTTTCCTTCTCAAAAGCCATCTACATGTTTTGCTGTTCAGGTTTAATTAAATAGCAAATAATAAAAAGTAATATTATAAATATCATTATATTTCTTTCGTGCCTATGAATAGAATATTTCAGTGATTTTCAAGTGAGGTCAAAGAAGCTGTTGCAGTTCCCCGTATCATCCCACGCTTCTACGTAGGGAAAGACCTTAGAAAGGCACACCTGAAGGTTAATGGTTTACGGAAAAGATAAAATATGGTTTCAAATTATGGCCCGTACCAATTTGAAGAAAAGCCTGCGAGTAACCCAAGATGTGTTTTCTGGTGTGTGACCACGGCAATGAGCGCTCTGCTCATGAATTGAACACTTCGATAATGAAACACAGGTGATTAAGCGGCAGGAAACAAAGCCCTAGCCTTCTTCCAAAAAGGGTATTGACGACGCAATGGGAACTCAGCGGAAGAAGGGACTAACGCGGAGGGGTGAGAGACGACGGCAATGAAAGGGAAAGATGTTCAGAGAGGAGAGGTGGGAGGAGTGGGAGGAGGGGAGGAGTGAGGGGAGGGGAGGGGTGAGAGGAGAGGAGGAGTGGAAGGAGGGGAGGAGTGGGGGAGGGAGAGGGAGGAGTGGGAGGAGTGGGGGAGGGAGAGGGAGGAGGGAAGGAGTGGGGGTGGGCGAGGGAGGAGGGGAGAAGTGCAAAGAGTGGAGGAGGGGAGGAGCGAGGAGGAGGAGCTGAGTGGGAGGAGAGGAGGAGTGTGAGGAGTGGAGGGGAGGAGAGGGAGAAGAGGACAAATGGAAGAAGGGGTGGAAGCAGAGGTGGGATGGGGTCATCTGTCGAGGCGGCAGCGTCGAGGAAGCAACCCCGAGCCTCGGGACACGCCCAGGCCAGGGGTCGACGTGAGGTCAAGCGCTGACCTCGCCCACACGACGGGGCGAGCGGTGTATCGTTGGACAGGGCGTTGGGTCGCTGGACGCACGCTCGCTATTAACGGGATTCGACAGCCACGCCCCAGTGGTTGAGAGAAATGATTAAACAGACACGGCCAGAGCTCAAGTGAATAGGGATTCCGAATCGAACTTTTTCCATCAGTAATTCCCAGTGTGCCGCATGAATTGCGTTTATACCAGCAAAGACCCGTGATTTGACTCGTTGCAATACTCTTGTAATAGAGAGCAACGTTTGACAATTGTACACAGAATGTTCAGAAAACTAAAATTGTGCATATTTGTTGACAACCCTCGTATTTTTAAGATTAGTATACGGGTACAGCTCTGAGAAATGATTCAAGAGGAGACAGATGATTCTGTGTAGATGATTCCTCTGTCGCCTTCCTGTAATAAAAAGACGATGTGTTTCCCAGGTAGATGAAGATAAATATATGAGAATAGGTTGTTGCCTTTTAAACAAGAGAATGTTTAGGGATTGATATTTTACGTTTGTAGTTTTGCGTTGTCGATAATTACAAAAGTGTTAAATGCACCTAGAAACTGAAATTGTATACTGCGGGTTCACTAGTGTCAAATCACACAATTTTATTTATTAGTTTATGAAGCTTATTGCCATTTAAATGACACAAATAAATACTATATTTCAGGCTCTCGAAAGTTCAAATTTCTTTTGAATTCCCATCAGACGGCTACTCGAAGATAAGTCGACAATGAGATTTCTTCTCCGTTTGAATCACACCGACAGCGCTGGTTACTAATTACTAAATCAGTTAACAATTAATTATTCACGACATTTAAATTTTGTGAGAACAAAACTAAATTTTTTTCACAGATTTCTTCCTTATTCTTCTCTCACTGTTCCAGCCATCTGCGATCTTTACATACATCGTTATCAGCCAATACTTACAACTCAGTCTTCCCCAACAGCGGCAACGTCTGAAGACGCGTCGAATTGCGGGAGGATCCCTCTCCAGGTATCTCTCCCAGTGAAGTACCGCTCCGGCTGGGTAAGCTCTAAGATCCCGAACTGGTCTCCCGATATGTGTGTTAGTGTAGTGCATGTCAGTGTGTTTAAGGGAGTAGAATAGGATTAGGAAGAGGAAGTAAAGATTGTGTGTATACCGTGGCCTGTTTGTTAGTGTACTGCACCGGCATTCGCTTGGTATTGATCGCAGAAACATGGAAAACTACCGATCATAGCTTACGAATGGAGGTAGAATTTTCCTTCAGACAGCGTCTGAATTCGACCTATCTATCTAGCTACTGTCGAAAACCCTGTCACCTTCGGAATACAAACCCTAGGAGTCCTCGAACAGGATCGCTGCATTCAGCGGCAATGTTGAGTTCTGACATAAACTCAGCCCGTCTGTCTCGGGGTTCGATCCTCGAGCGGTACCTATGTCTCTGGAGACGTCCATCACCGTTAGCCCTAACTGCGGCAATCCCGCTCTTAACGCCCCTGGTTGCGGCGGCGTTTGAGGGCGAGTAACGATGGCACGTCGTGAATCTGCCGCGCCGAGGCTCGGCGGCGCCCGAGCGGTCGCTTGCACGAGCGCGCTTCATGGCGAGATGGGGCAACGGCCAGAGGCAACGAGGATCGAGTGGCGGCAGCGGACCAACATGGGTTGCTTATTGTGGACGAGCGCAAGGAGCGCGGTTCGAGACGGGTGGAGCCGCTGTAAAGACCTCGGTTTCCCGAATTAGTGAATGAATAATAACTCAGTTTCAATTTCGTTCATAAAAACATTCTTCAGCCATGGTCGTCTCAAGCTCTCTTTTTACATCACCTTGCCTTCGATCAGAAGTTGCAAGTGATATTATTAGTAGTTTAAGAAAATGGATCCAAAATACGAAAATGTTTTTCGCGCAAGTGTGTATCTGATGGGGAGAAAAAGACGAATTATCGTCGTCTGGTATTTTATGTCTACTGCATGATATGTCACCAAAGAATTCTCCAAATTGTACACGACTTATGTTCAAAAGAACAACCGCAATTCCAGAGTTCAAAAAATAGACAATAAAAATTAGATTCACTTGAAACTGCTTTAAAATAAACTTAATAAAAAAACTTAAAATTTAATAAAAATTACACTAAAACGCCATACAGTATTAAATAAAAATAGTATACATTGTATTTGAGGCAAGCACAATTATTACGTTTTGCAATAAAGTTTGTTATCAATAATCGCAATTTAACTTTGGTTTGTAGGCATCATTTAATATTGTTGCCTCTAATAGTAAATATGAAAAATGCAAGAAATAAAATTTCTAAATAAAACAAAGATGTTTATTTTTGTTTACACGCGTATTATATTTTTCCTGTAACCTAAGGGCCTTGAAAGTCGCAAAATATTGTGTAATCCCAAGTGATGAATCGGTTAGCCGTCATCGCAAGTGTTTCAGAAGAAGCTTTGAAAGGGAAATGTGATGTCGGCAGTAGAACTTCATAATTTTAACTTTAAAGCAAAATTCAAATAAAGTAGATCGTGTTTAAGTGGAGTATAAAAATGATTGAGAAATATCTCTTTTAATGTGTCAATAAATATAATTTAAGATGCCCCCTGTATTTATCAGATTCCAACAAAAGTTACTCTACGCAGTCGTTCCTCACCGTATATGTAAATGATCCAGATTTCACAATAAACAAAACTCTTGACATAATGCGTCATTTTCGTGAAGCTTCCTGGTTTCTACACTATACAACCTTCATTGTGAGTCGCCAGGTGAAGCCCATTTCTTGGGCCGCGGACAGGCGGAGCATAATGCGAGGTCGCCACGTCAACGCCACGGGCCGTCAGCGGGACGATGCATGGGAGCAGCTGCCGCGCAGACAGCGGCGCGCAGGGCCCCCGCGGCGCGCGCGGCGGCAGCGAGGAAGAATGATGGGGGCGGAGCGCGTGGGACGGGGGAAGCGTGTGGACATGGAGATTCGAAGGATTCACCGGAGCAGGGGGAGGCCCGAAGCGGTGCGATGTGAGAGTGGGCTGGCCAGGGCGAATGAGGGTGGAGGAAGGGTCGGGCACGGCTGGCATGGCGGGCCAGGCACGATGGGACTGGGTGGGGCAATGATAGGTAGGGTGAAGCAGTGAGGGGCAGTGTCAGGAGTTTGGGGCAGGGGGGCAGTGTGGGGCAATGCGGGAATTGTGGGGCAGGGTGAGGCAGTACGTGGCAGTGTGGAGCAGGTTAGGCAGTGTAGGGCAGTGTGGAATAAGGTGGGGTAGAGTAGGGCAGGGTTGGGCAGGGAGGGGCCGGGAGGGGAGGGTGGGGCAGAGCGAGAAGGGCGGGGAAGGGTGGAGAAGGGTGGGGCAGAGCGGGGAATAGTGGGGCAGAGCAATTCGGGACAGGAAGGCCATTGCAGGATTGAGGGAGACTGAACGCGGTCGGTGGGGATGCATGGGAATGGGCGGGCAAGGAAAGACAATGGAAGGCAACGCAGGACAGGGCCAAAGAGGGCACAGGAGGCAAGGATGTACCACATCAGGCAAGGGTGGGCAAAGGACGACAGGTCGGACAATGGCGGGTAAGGATGGGCACCACTATTGGTGGAGGGTGGGCAAGGAAGGGCAATGGGGCAAAGGCAGGCAAAAGCAGGCAAAGGTGGGCAAGGGTGGACAAGGGCGGACAACGGCGGGCAAGGATGAGCACCGCTATTGGAGGAGGGTGGGCAAGGGAGGGCAAAGGGGCAAAGGCAGGCCAGAGCGGGGAAGGAGGGCGAGTGGGCAGCGGCGCGGCGCGTGGTGTCGGTGGGGCCCCTGGCTCAGCGCTGACAGCGCCACAAGGGAAGGGGCGGGCAGCGGGCGCTATCAGCGCGAGCGAGGGGCCGTGCGTCTCTGTCCGCTGACGCCGCACGCGGCCCACCGCTCAGCGCACGACCGACGCTCGCTCTCGCACGGCACGCGCACGCCGCGCTCCCGCCCGAGAAACGCGAATTATCTCTTCGGGTAACTACCACACGCGCGCCGAACGGCTCTAAGCCAATTAAAGTCTAGTGAGACAAATGCCATTTACGCTTTACATAAAGATAGAGGAGGTAATCTCACTGGCTACTGGAAGCACGTTCAGAAGCCATTGTTATATGCTTACGAACTTCATTTCCTCACCAGTTTATGCTTCCATCTTCAAATACGGAAGGATTCAGGATTGGAATAGAACGACGGCTCCTACAGAACTGAAAGTCCTTATTGGAGAAAAAAAAAACTCATCTGAATCCTATCTGATCCAACTCCAATAAAATAATTGTGATTTTTCTTTTGAGTTTCGACACTTGTGTAATAAACATTCTGAAGGAAATAAGTCCTACTGAAGTATAGATTAGGAAATGCCCATTATTGGCACTACACATAATACTGTCTTTGAATTTCAATGACAATTCTTCAAATTCTCCGCACATAAGCAAGTGGTGCTGTATCAATATAATGGTAATAGGATACTATGATATTCGTTTGTGTGCTGTGGATATCGTGAAGCAGTGTGCAGGGCATTTAGTCTGAAATGTTAATGTACTATCTGCAATATTAGGACACAATTAATTACTATTAATTGACTACAATTAATTACTAAAATATCTTGCTTATATCATCTTACACTTTACTGTGGGAACGTGAATAGCTCAGAAAGTTCCTGCCGAATCCGGGCCTAGGGAGCCCAAAAGCCAGATTGCAAGTTGGATATGGTCTACAGTTCAACATTGGGGATCGTAGTCAAGAATACACAAAAACATTTTGTAATCATATTTTTACTTTGTATAAATTTTGAAACAGTTTTTAGTATGGTGTATATCAGATCGTGTAACACAGAGCCACTTTCCGTGATACCAATGTTTTCCGTTTCCACTCATAAGCTTTTTTGGAATTAATAAAAACAAAAGAACGAAATGTACACACACGTAAATACGTGAAATAACGCATGGATTGGATAGGAATAAAAATGTTTCGGTGTTTGCTCCAAGTCAACAGTATTGTGCTTTTATCTTCGTATAAATTACCATTCATTGTTTTCAAATTAATCTCAAAATAAAATGTTCATTTTTAAAATAAACAATAACGTTTTAGTAATATTGTTTCGCATTCACTCTAATTAGGTCAAAAAGGTATAACTGCATTTCCAACTAAATAAGTTGTTTGAATAAATAATTTCGATGAGTTTAATTGAACTGTTGTGAGGACTTGCCCGTACTGTATTATGATAGATTTTGAAATAGAATAATCGTTTTACAATATTCTTTACAAAAATAATTAACATTGCTTTTGCAAAGTAGAGATAAATTTCCCCATTATTGCTCCTGTTTCCAACCAGTCTGTAATCTCTAGTTGTGTTTCATTTATCAAAGCTTCGCCAATTTCTCCTTCAGCTAAATACATCGGGCTGTCGTTCAGTAAATGGTTTATTCAATACCTTACTAAAAAATCAAGCACGCCAACGAGCAAGTTCTTTTTTTATTTATGGTCTTTGTTTTCAAACGATAAATAGTTACATACGATCTTACAATTGACTGCAATAATAATGTTTCTGCGTTTATAAAAATTCTTATTTGCAATTAACTTCCTTTTCACATATTTTCCATTGAATGAAACGAAGGGAAATATACTGAATTACCATTTAAATATGTTCTTATTATAGATTATAGCTTGATTTTGCACATAACGTACTAAAATCCGTCTTGAGGTAAAATCCGTCTTTTTTTATTTAAACTTGCTTTCATTGTCTCTTCAGCCCTTTTCCCAACTCTGTTCCAAGAAGTCTGAAAACGACACAATCATAAAACATCTGCAGTCCTGTGCAGACTGCTGAGTGGCCAGGAGCAGACGAGCTTCTAAGCAAACACAGCTTTGCTGCCTATTCCCGTCCGCGGCAGTCCCGCCTCGCCCGACCCCTGTCCGATCCTTGGCCACCCTGGGCCACTTCATATTTCCTCGTGATTCCAGGCCCCAACCTCCCCGCTCTGTACCCCGCGCTCGTACAGCGCCAACCCTGTCTTCCCCGTGACTCGCAAGTTTCGCCACACACCCCCTCCGAGAGGCCAGACCTCACCACAAACCACCTCGCCATTCAATTCTCCGTCACACAATGGCGCTCCATTTTCTGTCTCAACCCGGAGCTCCACTCCCTGCCACACTAATACACTCTCCTCTATGGTTCACCACTGTCCGTCACTCCCCTCCACAGATTGCCACTCTCCGCCGCGCCATACCACTCCTCTCCCCGCAATTCCGCGCTATTCCACTCCTCGCCACGCAGCGCCACTCCACCCTACACCACGTCACTCCACTCGTTACACTACACCACGACGCGCCACTCTCCCCTACGTCGCGCCACTCTCCCTTACGTCGCGCCACTTTTCATCCCGCCACACAATTCTCCGTCATTTCACATCCCTCCACGGCATTCAAAGGCACGACATGGTTAGCATCCCGCAAAACTTTCCACCGCCCATTTCTGCACCCGCCCAGTATCGTCCCGCCATCGGCAGAAATCACCGGGTCCCCGTGCGTGAACGGCAGCGCAGGAAATTGCCCGGCAGCTGTTTCCCCTCCCGCCCTATTAGCGGCGGCGACGGCCACCGCAACCCGATACTCGAGATCACACGCCGCTCGTCAAAATTACTACCCGCGTCCCGTTCCGTCCCGTCCCGACCCGTCACTTCGGCTTCTTTTTTCGTTGGGGGAGGGGGGCAGCACCGCTCCTCGGGCCCGCCTCCGCTTTGTGGTCTTCCTGAAACTAGCCACGGACACCTCTTAATTATCCAAACACGGCCCGGGCCCCGGAGGCGCTGGAGGGGCGGCCGGCGGCGCGGACCACCCACGACGGACTCCGGCCCCCGAGTGCCGAGTCACCGGCCTGGCTGGGGGCGGGGGCGGGGGCGGGGGCGGTGGCAGGGGCGAAGGTAAAGGTGGGGGACTGGGCAGAAGCGGGGGCGGAGGTGGGGGCGGGGTTGGGGGCGGTGGCAGGGGCGAAGGCGGGAGGGGGGCGGAGGCGGGGGCGGGAGCGGAGGCGGGGGCGGGGGCGGGAGCGGAGGCGGGGCGGAGGCGGGGGCGGAGGCGGGGGGCGAAGGCAAGCGGAGGCGATGGGCGGGGGCGGAGGCGGAAGCGGAGGCGGGGGCGAAGGCGGGGATGGGGCGGAGGCGGGAGCGTGGCGGGGGCGGTGGCGGGTGCGGGGGAAGAGGCGGGGGCAGTGGCGGGGGCGGGGGCGGGGGCGGGGGCGTGGCCCGGTGGCGCGGTGTGGGAACGCCGCGCTCACCGGAGACACGACGACACAATGCGACGGAATACGAGCCGTGTCACAAAAGGCGCAACGGCACCTAGAAGTACCGAGGAGTAAACTTTCGAGTCTCAATTGGAATACAAATGAAGTTTTTTTTTTTTTTTTAAATTTATTTATTTATAAAGGTCGCATCAACCTAAGTGGTTATTAGCGACCACGTTTACAAAGTAGTAATACAGTATTTCAGTTTACAATAACTAGTATACAAAGTTAAATCATTTTATATACATTGGTTTCTTTTAATAATAATATTATATTTTTAATAGTTTCGGTTGAATTTAGATTATATTTAAAATCATAGGTCAGTTTTAAAACTTTTCTTCTGTCGTTAGTGTTTGTACATTCCATGATTAGGTGACGTATACTGTATGGAGAATTGCAGAAGTTGCAGGTGCTTGGTTGTGTTTTCGTTATTAGGTGACTGTGAGTGAGTCTGCTATGTCCAATTCTCAATCTTGTGATAACAGTTTCTTGTCTTCTATCAGTACCACAGGTAGGTTGTAATTCGAAGATTGAGTCTCTGATCTGGTGGAGTTGGGTTGGTTTGGATTTCAACCATTGGTTATTCCAGTTTTCCTTTATATTGCGTTTTATAATTTTGATGATGTCATTGTGGGATGCTGGGTGAGTTGATGCATCAGGGAGAGAAGAAGCTGTTTTAGCAGCAGTGTCCGCAAGTTTCATTACCAGAAATGTTGACATGGGAGGGAATCCACACGTATGTTAACGTTTTGCCTGAGGAAATAATTTGTGAGTTCATTGATATTATATCTAAACATATTGGTTCCTTGGTATGTTTGTTCTGGATGGATTCAATGGCGCTTCTTGAGTCAGTAAATATAGTAAAGTGAGAGTTATTTGATTTTAGGATATCTGCCAGGGCAGATCTGATTGCGTAGACTTCACTGTAGAAAACTGAACTCATGTCTGGTAGTTTGATTAGTTTTGTTTCATCTGGATATATGATGGCACATCCGGTTCCAGTTGCACTTTTTGATCCATCTGTGTATATATGGATGCTATTTTCATATCTATTAAGTGTTTCGTAGAATAAAGATCGATATATTATAGGATTTGTTGTTTGCTTGAGGAATTTTGTCAAAGTTGTATCTATTGAGGGTACATGGAGAAGTTCTAGGGTTCAGGTAAAGATTTATATTGATATATTGGTGGAAGATTAGGGATAGTTCTGGATAATATATTATGGATTTGAAGAGATATGGGTTTAGGGTACGATGGTTGTTTATGGAATTTGGTAAAGTATTTATGGTCAAAATAATTTTATTTATTGGGTTTTTAGGATTTGAGGTTACTTTGAGAGCATAGGAAATACTCAATTTTTCTCTTCTGAAGGATAATGGTTCTTCGTTTGATTCAGCCAGAATGCTACTAATAGGGCTAGTACGAAAAGCTCCAATAGCCATTCTAAGGCAGGAGTTATGAATTGGACTTAAGCTATCCAGTACTTTGTCTTTTGCAGAGGAATAGATGACTGATCCATAATCTATTTTAGATCGTATTAATGAACGGTAAGTATTTATTACTATTTTCTTGTTGGCGCCCCAGTTTAGGGAAGAAATCATCTTTATTATATTTACTCGTTTGAGACATTCAGCTTTAAGTAATTTAATATGGGTTTTCCAGGTGAGTTTTTCATCAAAGTAACACCCCAAGATTTTCAGTGTGTGAGCTCTTCTGAGTGGCGTGTTTTCAAGAGTGATTTTGAAATTTTTGGTGGGTTTACGGAGTTTATTAAAAATTGTATACTGGGATTTGCTTTTTGATAGTTTAAACCCAGATCTATTGGCCCAATTATTTATCTTCTTCAGAGTTTCTTGTATCATTTCTTGAGTTGTATTTAGGTTCTTTCCACTGCAGGTAATGGTGATATCATCTGCATAAAGTAATATTTTAATGGGGGAAGGTATAAGTTGAGTAACTTCGTTAATTGCAATCAGGAAAAGGGTGGTGCTCAATACAGCTCCTTGTGGTATACCGTTTTGGATTGATGTTTCATCTGATAGGCAGCCATTCATTCGAACTCTGATTCGACGGTTGGTCATAAAGTTGGAGATGAAATTGAGAAGTTTTCCATTAATACCAATATTTTTTAGTATTGTAAGTATTCGTTCTTTCCATGTCATATCGTATGCTTTTTCTATGTCGAGGCAAACTGCTACAAGGTGTTGTTTAGTAATAAAAGCATTACAGATTTCATTATGAATATTACACAGGTGGTCTGTTGTAGATCGGTGTTTTAAGAATGCACTTTGATGGGGAGAGATAAAGTTAATTTTTTCCAGATGCCACACCAATCTTTTGTTTATGAGTTTTTCCATTATTTTGCACATAGTAGAAGTAAGCGCAATTGGACGATAGTTTTCTGATTTTCTATTGTCCTTACCTGGCTTTGGGATTGGTATAACAATGGCTGTTTGCCATATTTTTGGAAAAGAACTATACTTCCATATTTCATTGATAAGTGATGTTAGGTACTTTATTCCGTTGTCAGGGAGTTGTTTCAAAATATATTAAAGATGTTGTCAGGTCCAGCTGCAGAATTTTTTGATGACATAAGTACTCTTTTTATTTCTTGGTGTTTAAAAGGGTTATCCAATGAAGTATTTATATTGCTACTGGGTTCATTTGATTCGACTTTAGTTGGTGTAGTATGAGATTTAATATCAAGGAAATCATTGCTATAATTGTTATCTGAAGAGTTTTTTGAGAAGACTGAGGCCAGTTCATTAGCGATTTCAGTTGGATCAGTTATGATTTTATCCTCTTTCGTAATTATGGATTTAGGGTAGGGAGGTTTATAAATACCTCTCATTCTTCTTATTTTATCCCATACTTCTTTTGAGGAAGTGTGTTGAGACATACTAGAAATGTAATTAATCCAGGACGATCTTCTTTGCTCTTTGAGAGTTTTACGTGTGATGGCTCTTAATCTTTTGAATTCAAGTTCATTGGTAGTATTTGGATGACGTTTGTATCTATTGAAAGCATTTTTGGATGCATTGAGTGCATTTTGACATTGTTCATTCCACCATGGTGTATGTCTTTTGGGTTGGTTACCAGATGATTTGGGTATTGAAAGGTTTGCAGCGTTGATAATAATATTTACAAAATTAGACACTTTTTTGTCAATGGTGGTATTCACTTGCTCTAATGTCCATGAATTTTCATTTAAAGTATTATAAATTATCTTACGGTACTTATCCCAGTCTGCTTGGTAGAATTTCCATTTTGGCTCAACATGAATTTGCTGAGAGATAGCTTCGGGAAATGTTATATTGATTGGGATATGGTCACTGCCATATGAGTCATTAAGGGTTGTCCAAATGAAGTTTTGAAATGTGTGAAGCAGAGTGCTTTCTATTATTCTGAGAGCTTTCCTTATAAATAAACGTCGAATACGATTTGTCGGAGAAATAAGTATTTTAAGAGTTGCTTAAACTATTGTAAGTGAAACGAGCAAATACTTAAAATAATCGAACATAAAAATGTTTCGTAGTTTTTATTTCGAATTTATAGTTTATTGTTCATTCATTATTATTTTTTAAACAAATATAATTGAAACGCTTCGAAACTACAATGAAGGGTACATCGTGTAAAGATGTTTACTTGTAAATGGGATTAAAGTGAGACTTAACTTTTTCATTTGTTAAATTGTATCTTCATTGACAGAATTAGTGTCTTATGAATCCCAAGTGGATTAATTAAAGTAGCAGCGTAGAGAAAGCAGAGTGTACCTCATTTCTTGCATTAAACTCGCTCAATGAAACGAAAACATTATCCGTACAACTATCTCTTCCTTCTAAATGTAGAAGGTAGTGCAACTATGATACTCATAGCCCACTTTGGCATACGAGTTTTTGAAACTAATTAAAAAATTAAAAAGAAAATGGTTTGAAAAAAATGAGATGGGGTTTTACTGACTTTTATTCTCTCAGGAGAATTACATACACCTCGCGCAATCCTATTACCTAACTTTTCTTTCTCTCTCCTTAAAGAAGCTATATTTAAATCCCTTCCTATATATGTTACTATTATTTAATTATCATATTCGTGATTAATTTTATACATTGCCGGACTATCAAAAAATTTTCAAAATAATCTTACTCACCGTGTGGTTGACTCAAAAACTTGTTTTAGTTTCAGGGGATGAGAAGCAGGAAAGGAACTTACCTGTAAGAAAAGAGAATAATTTTATCATCATAATTATCATGCTTTCATGATTCGTTGATGAACGAAAAGAAATTCTTTAAAAATTAATACAAACTACATGTCAAAGGCCAACTCCATGCACGAAAGTCTTGCTTATTTCATTTTCCGACACATATGAACTTTCTGTGCGTTTGATTGAATTAAATTGGGAAAAGCTAGTCTAACTTACTTAAGAGCTCCGGTAAAAGCTCAAATTTTAATTAGCGAGGCAGAAAATTCAACGAAGTTGTACAAGAGCATTACCTTTGTCTGTAAGAAAAGAGCAGAAAGGAAGGCTAATTTACGAAGAGAACACATCTGCGAATTAGTAAACAAAGTAGAGTTGCACTGAAAACAGAATTCAAAGACGGTCAAATAAAACTAGTGCGAGGATGAGAACTAAGAGAAGTTACAATAATTATCATCACCATCGGTGCTCCTCCTACTAAAACTTCCACCATATCAGAATTAAATACTATTTTTTATGTAAATGGACTTTCCAAGGCATTCACTGTCGGGTTTCTTTTCTCCTTGATCATACTAATTTTTACCATCATATTTTAGTTGTCTTGTGTTTGTATAATAGATTTGCATACGTAAAAGTAAAATACAATCTTCAATTTTTATCATGATCACTTTATCACTACATCCACTACAATTTCCTCTTTTTAAGAAACGACTTCTTTGTCACCATCAGTTTTTCGCAACATCATCGTAATTTTCGTCGTAAATCTCCTTCACTTAGAGCTCCGCCATTTCACGATTTTAAACATTATCCATTTCACATAATTATCACCACTGCATTATCGCCGATCCGTCCACATATTTCGACTCCATTTGCAGCACCTGTATCATTACCATATTATTCCTCACCACCTTATTCTCAAAAGCCCATCATATCTCAGTCCTTCCACTTCTGGTCACAATACTTCAACTCACCCTCTTCATTCCACTTCACACCCCTCCACTCCCACTTCTTTAGTTCAACTATTCCATTCCCACACACTAAAATTGAACCTTTTCATCGCGTTTCACTATATTCCAACCACTTCGCTCCCACCTAGTATATTTCAAACATTCCACTGTCACTTACTACAATCCAACCATTCCTACTAAATTCCGACCATTCCTACTAAATTCCAACTATTCCCCACTAAATTAAAACGATATCAGTTTGACACACTACACTTCAACAATTTTATTCCCCTCACAAGAAGGTGTATCAGAATAAACGTTACAAACTTTTCGGACATGTAGAAGAGTAAAAATTGACCACTTTTATGTAATGAACGTACTCTGGTAAAATGCAAATAATGAAGTTATATTCATTTATAGTGTGCCAATTGCCCCTGACTTTTAGACAACTTCGTAAGCAAAGATGTTCGGTAAATCACGTTCTCAGTCAAGGAGTTTTCATGTACCCGCCAACTCTTTGTATACGGTGTTGCGTGAAAACCGTAATCAAATGCCACATATAAATGAATGTATCTCCATTACATGCAATTTTTTTCGGAGTATGTTTATTGGCAAAGCGTTTTCATTTTTCTATCCCATTAAATGCCCTAGAAGTTTGTAACATTTATTCTGAGACGTGTTTAGTTCAACCACAGAACTATTTTCCAACTACTGCGCTCGAAGCCGCTACAGCGAATGCAACACAACCCAGTTATTCCATTCCTCGCCAATATTGTCTCTTCGTTCCTCATTCCGACGCTCCTCCCCCGACGCCTTGCATCCCCCCCCCTCCACGCGCCGCTCAAGCACCGAGAGCGACGCGACGCGTGTCTTTTACCAATTACGCCCCAAGCGGCGCCTCGCACAGCCCCCCTCCTTGTAGAGCGCGCGCTCACTTCTCCACTTCCTTTCTTTTTTTTCCGCCTCCATTTTTTCCAGAAATTTCATTCGTCTCCCTCACTCCTTTGTGACAGAGGAGAACTTAATTTCTGGCCCGGTGAGCCGGCACAGAACGGGCTGGGCGGAAAAAAATTAAGAAAATCAAGAACGAAATTCCTGTGAGAGGCCGCCGGAGCTCCGGGACCTGCGTACCGCACCAAGCGGTAGGGACGGGGGGGGGGGATTGGGGAGGTTGGGGATGTGATGGGCTTGGAATGGAGCTCGAATCTGGTGGAGAGGATAGGGTGTGGGCTGAAACGTAGCGGCTTCAAGGTGCGCGCTCACGGGGTGAAAAGCTCTGGAGAAGAGAGCAGAGAAAGACAGAATTGGTGGGAGTTGGCGGTATGAAGATGAGATGCGAGAGCTCGAATCTAGAAAAGCAAGAAATCAAGAGAGTTGACGAGAAAGCTGCTAGAAAGGGGAAAGCTGCGGGAGGCATACTAATAAGACAATGAAAACGATTGAAAGGGTTTTAACGACGAAGATTCTGGAAGATGAAATTAAAAGACAATTGAGAACATGAGAACTGAAGTTGAAAAACTGAAGGGGTCGAGAATTTGACCGGCTTAACGGATAAAGGATGTAAGGAAATGGCAGTAAATATTAAATAAAGGAAAATAAAGTGTTAAATAATTGCAGGTTTTGAGAGGGAGTGAGAGACGTTGGTGGAGGATGAAGATGAGATAGATCGACCAAGCGTGCAATCCTGGTGAATTGGGGAGTGAAAATACCTTAGATTTTGAAGTTCAGGATCTCAAGAGGAGCATGAAAAAAAAGAGCGTTAGTTCACGTATGCAACTTAGTAGAACAACGTGTTTGAATCCTGTGAGGAGCGAGTCAGGTGGCGAGTGGCGAGAGAAACCAGAACAAATGAACTAATGTCGGCGCGCGGCATAGACGCGGCCGCGGGTGGGAGGGGCAGGCAACGCGAAGGCGCGGCGTCTGGCGCTGCCGAGAGCCGTCACGGAGCCGAGGTGCGATGCAATTCCGGCGGCGCGGCGTCGGCACCGGCGCCGGCGCGGAGAAAAAGGGGGGCGGGGGCGGAAATCGGCGCGAAGCAGGCCCAGCGAGCGAGCGAGCGAGGGACAGGAAGGAAGGATGTAACGAGGTCGGCTGAGCAGCGGAGAAATGAAGCGGCGGTAGTAGCGGTGGAGGCGGTGGTGGAGAGGTGGAGTTGGAGACGGGGGTGGAGGTGGGGGCGCTGGCAAAGGCAGAGGCGGCGAGGTCAGAGGCGGGAGCCGCGGTGAGCGGGGGAGAGGGGGAGCGGGGCGGGAGCGGGGGAGCGGGAGCGGGGGGAGCGGGGGCGGCGTGGGGGAGGGGCGGATGTGACGGCGGTGGTGGAGGCAGGGGCGGAGGCGGGGGCGGAGGCGGGGGAGGAGGCAGGGGCGGAGGCAGGGGCGGAGGCAGGGGACAAAGACGGAGTCGGGGGCGAGACGGCGGCGGGGGCGGGAGCGGAGACGGAGGTGGAGGCGGAGGCGGAGGCAGTGGCGGGGGCGGGAGCGGGGTCTGTGGCAGGGGCGGTGGTGCAGACGAGGGCGGTGGCGGTGGCGGTGGCGGAGGCGGCGGCGGAGGCGGCGGCGGCGGCGGAGGAGGCGGTGGCGGTGGCGGTGGCGGTGGCGGAGGCGGTGGCGGAGGCGGAGGCGGTGGTGGAGGCGGTGGCGGAGGCGATGGCAGTGGCGGAGGCGGTGGAGGAGGTGGCGTGGGCGGGAGTCATGGCGAGGAGGCGGCAAAGCCGGTGAGGAGGCGCATTCAGCTTGTGCAACGGAGCGCACGGCCGCGAGGATGCCGTCGAGCGGTAGCAAGGGCCTATCCGAGCTGCGAATAGAACAAGCACTGCGACAGCAATAACGGACGTTTCCAGAATTGGATTTTGGAAGGCCACGAACTGGTTAAATGCTTAGCGCTGTCTGGGGGGCGATACTCAAACTCAAATCTAATTCGAGCAGTACCTAGCTTCCAGAGGATAATAATGTTGAAATGATGAACTCACAGACAAAATGGTGAATTAGGACCATGTTTTTGGATTTTGTGTGTGAATATGTATATGTATTTATTCGAGGATTTTGCTTTTTTGTTAATTCTTCTCCTTCCTGGTATTTTCCTTTATATATTTATTTTACTTTTTGGTATTTATATTTCTTCAGCATATACTTCTTAATTTCTGACATATCTTTCCTCCACCTACCTCAACAAATCTTATGACAACGACCCAATAGTTCGACAAAATTTCAGAGAATGTTGAGAAGTTGAGGATTGAAATTCAAATGCGAAGACTCGGCGTTTATTACCAGATGCCAGGGAAAAAATACAGTTAGATGAGTATTACCACATGAAAAATTATTTTGTGTCAGTTAACATTATTTTCTCAACCCGAACTTTCGAAGAATATGGAATGGCACAGTTCTAAAACCTAATTTTCTTTTTCATACATCGTTTTGTGAATCAATAAACTACCAAAAATCATCTTCAAAACATAAAATATTGCAAGATTTCTGTATCCTTAGAACTAGTCGAGAAAAGGCATTTTAAGATCGAACATCATTTATTCGTGTAACTTGACATGCTCCTGTAATGTCCTCTAATAATGCACATCAATTTTTCTAATGAAGGGTCTATCAATTTTAAAATAATAGAATTCTTTAAAAAATTATTCAGTTTTGTCGCAAAAAAGTTTCTATTTAGCAAATAGTGAATATTTAAAAAACACATCCAGGAAACAAACGACAAACTTTAGACGAGTGACAGTCGTATATACTAGTGTCAGGGAGATTATTGATAGAATCTCTCTCCTAGCAGTTTGACAGGACATTCCAAACACAGGCTTGACAGGTCACAACCTTTATGTTGCGACTGACGTAAGTAAATATGCGAAGTTACAATTGTCTGCTGATCACATTCTAAAAGGAACTCTAAACATTCAAAGCCAACTCCAGTGCAGCTGATCGTTGGTTTAGTATTATATACTTGTGAAATATCACGAGACATCTTACGTATTTATGTCGAACCCAATTTGTACTAAAAGTTTCTGGTGAAAGAAATACCATCAGGCGGCTGTTAGAAAATCTAGTGTTGGATGTGTTATGCGAATAAATATGTTCTTCAAACAAAGTGTGTGAGTGTATTTTCAAGTCATATTTCAACTGTGATGGCTCAGAGAAAATGGTCTCAGCAGCGTCGTTGACTTAGAGGTCCTAGGGTTGGGTCCCGACGGTGGCGGAATTTCGACTCTTCATGGCTAGATAAAATTCATCAGCTGACGAAGTATAATTTCATCAGCTGACTGGAGGTAAATTTTAGCGGTCGGTTGTTCTTGTGGATAGATTTCCGGAGTCTCCTCCCGTGTAGAGTATACCAGGCGCATGCCAGGCACACACCAGACTCATACTAGTCCAGTCAAACGGGGCTCAAAAATGGCAAATAGCGGAACGTTTTGGTGTAGTTATGATTTTTGGGTCCTATATGTTTTTGGGGTCGCTGAACACGAATATCATGTTTGTTAACAAACATTTTTGCCCGGAAACACGTTTGTTTCGCAAAAAAATGTTAACATCCGACATTTTTCAGTTTTTTCAACATAACTCGAAAACCATTCACTTTTCGTAAATAAAGATTATATAAAAAATTAAAGAAGATAAAATTGCCTACATTGTATCTCTTAAGGATTTTTTCTCCAACGTACCATTTAGCCACTAGAGCAACGTGAATTGTGGTGTTTTTATGAAGAAAATTGTGAAAATGGGATTCATCCCATTTTATCACAATGTAGCTCAGAAACTACCCATTTTTCGTAATTATTGAACTTAAATGAAATGAAAGATTATACAATTGTCTATACTTTAGGACTTAGAGGTTCTTTATCTGATGCACAGTTGCGCCGCTACCGCGCGTCGAACCCAGAGGCAAAAAATGCTTGGATGTTACTGTGAGAATGGCCCCTCACCTACCCTTGCAAGCAATATAGTTGCCTGTTACTAAATATGACGGCTGTTAAATCACTCCAACATTTTGCAAAATTTTTGTTAACAAACATGATATTCGTGTTCAGCGACCCCAAAAACATATAGGACCTAAAAATCAAAACTACACCAAAACTTTCCCCTATTTTCTAGACTAGACATTTGTTATATACCAGGCGCATGCTGAAGCAGTAACCTGACAAAAAGGCTACGGATACCTTGTGATCTTTCCCTCCACTACCGTGTCCTCTCATCTTCCCTTAGTAAACACACACACACAAGTACACATAAGCATACAAAAATACACTCACACACACTTGCTTACACTACATTAGCACAAAAATCGAGAGACCCGCCGGGACCTTTGAGCTTTTTCTTGGTCTATGTGCATTACGTGTAGATCGATGCCGTATCTCACGTTCCAGTGGAGAAAGAACAGCATCTCCCGGGATACCACGAATTACACTTACGAAACAAGTGATCTAATTAGTTAATGCATCCACGAACAGTAATGAGTTATTTAAATGACAGTTTGACTCACTTTTATTACTATAAATAGAGTTCTTGGTGTGCTAGAATAGGAGGCATTGTTCTATTGCCTTCTTATCTGCCGTTGCGAGTGAAGGAAAGCTGGTACAATGCAGGTCTCACGCGTACCAAAGCTGCCGAACCTACATTCCTAACATACAGTCTCATTCTCACGAGTCGTGAGAAAACATGGGCAGAGAGATAGAGATACTTCACTCGAGTAATTTCTAAAGAAACAAACGTTAAATCGCTGATGCGCGATCCGATTGTTGTCCAGCTTGCATTTGCCATTCTCGTTACAATTCCCACTGTCCCGAGACTTTGCTGCCTGTCACTAGAAACAATTCTGCCTTCTCCAAAGATCTAGATAATTTCAACGTTGGTAAGAATTAGTAAGATCGGAAGAAATTGAAAACTTCACAAATAAAAAATTAATATTACGCAGAGATATCTTAGTCTTCATGTGCAAGCTTCAGATTACCGAAAATCCATCTAATTCTTCTGCAAAATACCGAAAATCCATCTCCGATGCATTGACGCACAAACTGACGACCCGTGTCGCCGGGAGTGCTAAACCTCAGGCCCTGTTTTATAGGACCATTCCGAAACAGGCGGAAACATCGACCGAGAGCTCTGAACACCTCTGAATGCAGCATCCTTCCTCACAACCCAAGTCAATCACTCTCAACAGCGCCATCCGAACGCTGAACAGGCCACATTTCCCATTCTCGACCTCGATTCACTCCACCAATACATCGTGCCGCACGCGTCGCTGCCTCCTCCAAGATGCACACGTCCGCTTTCGAAGACGCGATCCGCCGCAAGGCTAATAATTTCAAAGCTGACAATTGCGAGGTGGCGGCGGCTGGAACAAACGCCGGCGACGCGGCCTCCTTGAATTATTAAAATTTCATTTCAGGCGGCTGCGAACGGCGCGTGCCCGCCAGCTCGCCCGCCGCGTGCGCGAGACAGCGCGTGTGCGTGCATGCGTGCGCAACAAATATCGGGTTTAAAGTTGCATCCGCGGCAGCATGCGCGTGCATTTTTTAAGGGCGGCGGTCCCGTCTGCGTCTGAGCGGTTGGGTAGGTGAGCCCAGGCCAACGGGTTTTACAGATGACGCCAAAGTCTGAGGATGCAGGGAAGCGATGGATGAAGATCAAGAAAGAAGAAGACTGCCCAGTTTAATGTGTGTAAGAAGATACAATCAGGAAGAGAATTAATAAATTGCTTCAATAGAAATGCAAGTGTTCGAATAATTAACTTCAGCAGTACTTCGTATTAAAAATACAACAAAAAATGGGTAGATGCAACGTTATACCTATTGAATGGAAAAACATAAAATTGAAGAACCTGGTGCAGTAAAATGCTATGCCACATTTCAGATAACAATGAAATATTTGTGTATTTCGACGCCCCACAGATGCAACTAGATGTTGAGTTTTTATTTTAAAGATTCGCTTGTAGGTGGCAGTGATATTCGTAAATTAATGTTCTTTATCCCTGTGTGTAAAATGCAATATCTAAACCTTTACTCACCGTTTTCTCAAAATTTAAGTATTAAGTCATAGCATGTTATTGCCCCGAGGTGTTCAATTGTTTAATTGATTTGCGAACAACAATGGAAACAACTAATTTTTCATAAAAAAATATAATAGGAAACGATTAGAAAGAACTTTGTGTTGGCAGATTAAAGGCTATTATAACTTTTGCGGATGCCAGAAGAGCGGGGACGTGAAAAAAACGCTTCAAATTATTTATAAGACGCATACAAATTGAACACAAGACGGAAAGAAGGATCGCAATCGAAGGAAAAGTAGGGCAACGCCAGACGAGAAGTTGGGAGATGAGAGAAGTTAGGCGCGCGGCGCGAGTTGGTTAAGTGGAGGGAGCGGAGCCGCTCCTAGGAACGAGGGCGCGGAAGCGTCTAGGAGCGCGGGAGCCCACAATATCCGCGCTACATATTTAACGCCCTCGTTACCCGCGCGGACGTGCGCCGGGCGCCGATGCGTCTCCCGGAGGGTGGGGGCGGGGCGAAGGGGGAGGGGGAGGGGAGGTAGAAGACGGGAGGGGCAGTGGGTGGAGTTGCATTGGGATGCGCGGCGGGGCTCGAAGCGCGCGCCTGCGGCCTGGGGTTGCGAATTCGATGTCGATGTTTTGAAAACATCAATGCTTTTCTAGAAACATCGATGGTTGATATATCTACGATGTTCTGCAGATGATGTTTCTAACATGAATGTTTAGTACATGATGTTTTTATCTTTCCGATGTTTTGTTTGGGAATGAAAACAAATTACATTTTGTAGAAGTTAAAATATGAAATAACTGAAGATACTTTGTCTCAAAGGCTTCTTTTACGTGTGAGGATCTTTTTCATGAAGTAAATCAACAACACGGGAACAGCCAGCTTTATTTATCTTTCGAAGGAAGTAGGAAGCAATTTTTTTACCCTTAAAATCCCACAGTTCGACCGTGTTTGAACGAAAGTCCGATATAAAAGCCGTTACATCACTGCAGCCACTCGCTGAAAATAAAATAAAACACTACACAACATCGAAGGAACTACGGCAGCCACGATGGGAAGAACGTGGAACACTCGCTTCCATCGGCACGTGAAGGATTTTTCCCCCTTAAAATTCTACGGCTTCGATCGGATTTGAACCCAAGACCTTGGGTGTTCGATACACTAACCGTTACATCACCGAATCCTCTCGTTTAGCTGCCCATCGGAGGAACCAAGGCAGCCACGATGAACGAAGATAAGGGAAGCGAAGGCGCCCTGGAGTGTGGGAGGGGAAGGGCGAAACCAAAGGGAGGGGCGGCGCATGAGCCTTCGCAAGTTGGGCGGAGGTGCTGCTGGGTGGTAACGTCTCGGGAGACTCGGAAAGGAAGACTGTGCGCGCGGGACGTGGAGGTTACAGGATCCTGAGTTTAAGGAAGCCGGCAGACTCCGAGGACCGAGGGAGATTTCTGGAACAAAAGGGAACATGAGAGAGGCCCGGCGTACTCGCGTGTAAACTACTGGGAAGCAAAGGAAGTCTTCGTACCACACAAACTTTGTTTTTCATTTAAATTCTCGGACCCCTTTTCATTTTCATTGTACTGGATCAATGTACATTTTTATTTAAATGGTTTCGAACATAAACTTACAAACTTCTCAATGTACTATATTACATTTATTATTCTTTTTAGCAAGCAAGAAGAAAGACTAAAATGATAAAACAATATTTCCAATATGGGTACGAATTTTATTTTTAAACCTGAATGAAATGTCCAATCGATATGTAAACGCAAGAGATTTAGATACAGATATTTACACATATCTCGCAGATCAATATTTTTTAGGATATTGAAAAAGTAATCTTGGGGTTATCAAATCATATATATGAATATTCACTAAAATTGCTTCATTACAATGACATAAAACACTAAAATACAACTACAAAAAATAGTTTCAGAATATCGAAAACCAAAGTCCATTAGGGATGTCGTTAGACCGTTACACTGGAATGTCTCCGGTATTGTCTTTTTTATTTCGAAAATACATGTTTACATTTTCCCCAAACTTTACAATTAGAAATAAAAAATTGCTAACAAGAATCAGAAATAGTTAAACATCAATCACAACATCTATAATTAATATATAAAAATCTTAATTGATACATTTAATAAAAGAACTTCACTCTAATTCGATAACAATACAATCAAGTGTAATGTTACATATTTAACGCGTAAACTCAGAATAACGTTCTTAACAATGTTTCTGATTGTAATCTTTCTGTGTCCAAAATATCCAAAACGAAAATTTTCAAATACAAAAACCTTTATTGTGTTTAGATTGATAATCCAGAACACGACCAATAGTAGTGAGAGATAAAGTGAATGTGAAATTTCTTTCTGTTCTAGAAGCATCTGCAAAAACATTTTTGCAGACTTTGCAAACTTTCGGATCTTTGCTAAGCATTGTGAAAACCGGGAATCCGAAGGAGGAAAACAAAGAAGCTCTGAGAATCAAGAGCAGCAGCAGGATTTTCGTAACGGCCAGCGTGTGTGAATACGCCAGCGGCACACGTTGCAGCAGTGTGGATGAAGTCTCCGCCTCAAAGAGAGTAAACTCTTCCAGACGCTACGGGAGCAGACGAGGACAAATGTCCAGGATGAAGAGAAAGGAGGACACGTCAGGAGAGGGGTAAAAATGACGCAATGGGAGGGGAGACGAAAGAGGTGGCAGTGAAGGAAATGGGAGGACATGGGGTATGAGGCGGGGAGAAGGGTGAGGAAGTAGGAAATTGGAGGGGCGAAAAAGTTGAGTAGGAAATGGTAGCACCGAGAAAGTTGGGAAGATTGATGGGTAGAAAGAAGGAAATGGTGAAGGCATAAAGGGGGAGGGGGAGGGGGATGATATGAACGGGCATATAGGGAAGAAGGAGAAGGGCAGAAGAGAAGTAATGGAGAGGGGGAAAATGGTAGAAGGTAATAAGAAAAGGGAGAGGGAACGAGGAATGGGGAGAAAGATGGAGAAGGGGTAAGGGTAAGAGGAAGGAGGAAGGGGTAAAGGGATTGGAGTGATGGGGGAAGAAGGAGTTGGGAGAAAAGCATCCCCACGTCTTGCGCCCACTTATATTCCTCGCGAAGCAACCCACTTCCCTCCCGCTCGCCTGGCGTCGGACGTGCAGTGGTCGGAGCTGAGGATCAAGAGTGGCATGACGAACTGGGCCGTCCTCATTCACTGGACGCTGGCTCCTCCGAGGCACAAAGAAATATCTCTCGGGCAAGGCAACTCCGCCCTTCTTGGAACTCTTCCAGACGCCAGAGGTTATATTACGACGGTAGCACGATTTTACTTCTGCACAGCGCGTCGTCCACAATTGATGCAGATCTTCCTTATCACACAACATACCATCAATGGCGAAATAGGCATTTATTAAAGTAAACTATTACAGGTCTGTAATAAAAACATTGCATCTCTTTTTAAAATAACTGAAAGAATGGTTTTATCTTTTCAAAAAACTTTTCTAAGATTTTTGTTTTTAGATTTTTATTCTATATTTATTTTAGACAGACATTTTTATTTAAACATATTGAAACCGAAACACACAATCAGAATACCATAATTTAGAATGGAGAATTCTATTATAATTTGAAGTTTTTACATCTCAACGTTTCATCTTTTCTTTTCTCGGTAGCACTATAAATAAAGGTCTTATTTATCATCCGATTATTTGAAACGCAAATTCGGTTAATGAGAGGTCAAGTATAATAAAAGTATTTCGGGGACGTGTAATTAAAATGTCAAAACGTAGAAGTTAATCGAAACTGCCAAAGGTAAAGTATTCCAAGAAAATAGCCATTTGAGAAATGAGACCAAAATAACCTAACAAAACATGAAAACCTAGTTCTCTGTAAAGATGTTGATCAGAACTTTCAAGATTTCAGGTTTTTCGAATTAATTGTTATTCGCTTGTTAAAGACTTTTATTCAACTTAAAACAATCATTGGGAAAAATTAAAATAGTTAATTCATAAATAAAATATTTTTTTTAAGTTCGTTAACTATTTTCTTCGTAATCTTTCATTAATATTGTTTTATTCATTGATATTTGTCACACATTGCATACGAGTTCCATGTTTATATGTCACATCCATGAAACTCGTATTTTACTTCCTTTCCTTTATCAAGTAGGCTACATCAACTTTAAATAATCCACATTTCTTTTCGTAATGAGTTCGTGATAGTATTGTTATTTAGCAAAGTAAGTCCGTTTCACGCGATATTTTAATTTCCCATGTTTCCTAATAACTTTCTTTCATTATCAATCCATTTTAGGACACCCTAATTAGTTGTCATTGTTGACACTAGTATTTTAATCAGCTTTTTAATATATCCACATATAAAAGGGCTCTATTTTCTTTATTGATGCCATATTTAGCTACCATCATTCAAACGCATATAGGAGAATACACCATTTACAAGACGAATTCTAAAGTTTTGATCCAGTACCCTTTAATATCTATTCTACAGAGGCATGTTTAGGGGAAGAAGTGAACGTCGAAAGTTCTGCAAATGTAACTTGCAAGTTCAACCATCCTGCCTTCCACAATAGCACTCTTTTCATTGCGAGCATTGAGCGGTATATACACTAGAGAGCACGGCTTGTGGCAGATTTACAACATGATAATGATCTGCGCTTACTTGTGTAATGCCACCTTTACGCCCTCAACTGTCGCAGCGTTCTGAAACCCTTTTTGCTGGACCATTATCGACCCTCCAACGGACGAAGAACCGGCCGACGCTGTAGTAGAACGGGAGGGGGAACTGCGGAAAATACAAGAAAATTCCAGCAGCAATGGAAACACAGAAATATTTCAGAAACAGAAGTCACGTGGAGGCCAGATGTTACACTGCAGGATCTCTAAGGGTAGTGAGGAAACGTTATGTAGGAGACTAAGGAAAAAACAGGAGTAAAAAGAAACAAGAAAATAAAGTACAAACATTTCAAAGGGAAAGTATCAGAAAGTGGAGAAAGAAGAGGTAGGCAGAATATCATGAACAAAAGAATATAAAAATTAAATTATTTTGTTTTTTTACATATATTGTAATATTATATATTGAAAGAAATATAACCTCGACTCTTTGTAAAAAAAATAGCATTACTGTAGTAAATCTATAATTCCTTATTTCATTCATTTCATCTAGTTCGATACTGCATGATATTTTATTGAATGCCATGCGAATAATTTTCATTCTACAATATGCAAATATTTCATTGCCATTCTTTCAAACTCTGGCGCATTCCAGCATACCCAGTTTTTTTTTTAAATTAGAGTTAAACAAACTAACAATGAACCCGA
Organism: Acheta domesticus; assembly: GCA_031308135.1. Taxonomy (NCBI): domain Eukaryota; kingdom Metazoa; phylum Arthropoda; class Insecta; order Orthoptera; family Gryllidae; genus Acheta; species Acheta domesticus. Next base: position 136,450,926 of record JAHLJT010009355.1, read on the forward strand.
CTTTGTCGCTACCTGAAATTGAATGAAACAATATCGCGAGTTCTCAAGGTAAATGTGTTTTTGCGCATATCATCGCTTATATCAGTAATATCATATTAATTTCATGGTGGTGATCTTACATTGAACATAGTTCTGTGATAAAGAGGGATCGTTTTGGCATCTCACCCTTTTCCAAAGAACTCTTTGAAAGCAAGATTTGTAATTAAAAGATATAAACTGCAAACCTTGATAGGCAACAATGCGAGAGAGACTTTTCCAGGAAATCAAGACTAAGGAATGGTGAAGACGACGAATGTGAACAAAATTTCTGCCCAAACAAGACGAAAACGCACAACATGTATTTTCAATTCTACGCGAAGAATTCAATGGTCAAAAGCAAACTGCAGAAATGGAGAAATTCGAGAAAATTCGCCTAATCTATATAAATAAGAGCAAAACCTCGACACCATTCGACCGATCTCCATGAAAGTTGGCACTTTTACGAGTTCTTTTCACCCAGAATGTTTATGTGCTATTAATTCTGTTGTAACTCCACTACATGGCGTTGTAGAACAAAACTAAATATTCACGTCAAATGCAACCCGCAACACACTGGGTAGGATTTTGAATCTATATCGTTAAATAACTCCTAAACGAGACGTTCTAGGGCCTTAAAAACCAAAAGTTTGAGGCCGAAGGCCCCAAAGCAACGTTCTTCACACCGTAATCTACAGAACGAGCTCTTCTCAAACATTCTATTACATTTGTGCTGGTCCGGTGCTTCCCAATACAACCTCACCTGCTCAGAGAAATGCAGAATGTAAATGTAAATGAGAGGGACAGAGAGCGGCAGAGACACACACACAGAGGCAGACGGACAGGTACAGGGTGAGAGCAGGAGGGAGAGACAGTGAGAGATGGGAGGGGAAAGAGGGAAATGAAGGGCAGAACAACGTCTGCCGGGTTTTCCTAGTAAAGACTGAAGTGTCCCATCAGCCCCAGAAAACTCCGTGCGCCCGGCGCCAAACAAAGCAGGCGCAAAGGGCGGCGTTTAGGCGCGCGCCTCCCGTGTGGAAAAGGCGCGGACGAGCTTCACCTGCGCCCCAACACAGCGGCGCCTCCGAATTCCCCCGAATCATGAAAACCCCGCGCAAAAGGATTCCCTCTAAATACCTGAGGCGCGGCTTCTCTTCCCTTCTTTTTTTTCGAAAAAGGCCTTCGCGGAAACAGCAATTCCGCGCCTTCGCCGCCAGCGCCGCCGACATTGGCAAAGCTTGGGCGGCGGAGACGAGAGGAACAAGCAGGGCGGCGGGTGTGGTGGTAGAGTCGGCGGTGTTGGCGACGGAGGCGGCAGTGAGGGCACAGGGAGCGGCGAGGGCGGTACGGGAGGGGGGGACGGCGCACACGGCGGGGGTAGCGAGGACGGAGAGGGCGGTAGGAGTGGCGAGGCAGCGAGGACGGTATGGCAGAGGGGTGGCGGGAGCGATGTGGATGGCGGGGCTGACAGGGCGGCGGGGACGTTGGGGGTGGCCGCCCCCATCGCCGCTGCCACTCCCGCCGCCCCCATCATCCCCGACTCTCCTTCTCCCCCGCCGTTATCACCACCCCGTGGCGGTTATCACCCGCCCCCGCAGTGCGGTCGTTGGGGGTTGCGCAGGCAACAGGAACGGTGTGGTGGGCGACGGCGCCATGGACGACAAGATGGTAAGGAAATGAGTTCGGCGTGGGCGGCAGGAGCGGATAAGGCGGAGGTCGGGTTGGTGGAGGTAGCGGGGGTTGCGGGGACGGTGAGAACGGAGGGGCAGACGGTGCAGCGGGGACGATCGAGGTGGCTGCGGTGATGGGATGGCGGGGACGGCGCGGGTAGTGGGAGCGCCGGGGGCGCTCGGGGTGCCAGGGGACTGCAGGGGTGGAGGGCGCGACGATAAGGATGCCGAAAGGGGGGTGGCGAGGACGATGGGGGAAGCGGGGACGGCGAGGACGGAGGGGCTGGTGGGGGCGCCGTGAGCGACGGGGACCGGAGGCCGGCGAAGGCGCTTCGGGTGACGAGGCGGCGAGGAGACGAGATCAGTGGGGGTGGCGGGAGTGGTGGGTGCGCAGGAGAGACGGGGAAGGCGGGGACGGAGGTCGCTGATCGGGCGCCGGATCAAACGCGTAGGAGGACGCGGCATTGACAGAGGCCGGGGTGGGGGGAGCGGGCTGGCGGAGGAGCCGACGTGGCGGAGGGCGCGCCCCGGGGAAGAGGCCTCGAGGGACTCGTCGCAGATCAAAGGCTCCTGGATGGCCCTGGACGCAGACGCGGGATCGAGCCCTGACCGCTTTCCCCAAAGACAGGAGAGCCTGCAGAAATGTGTAAATTCCGAGAAGAGTCAGACAGCCAATTTTATGGAGCGCTTAATGCGAAAGGAAAAAGGGAAAGTAAGGCCAATCCGAAAAAGGGAAATGGCTTTAAGAAGACTGAGATATTCTAACAGTCACTGGAGTCGCTGAGGAGAAGTTAAACTTACAACACATTAGTTCCGAACTATTCTGTGGTACCTGGGTTTCCGCAGAATAACAGAATCAGTGAAAACCTCCAAGTAGCAAGTTGATATTAACCCTTGAATGCATGACTATTTTTACGTTCATGAATGCATGACATGGGTCAATTTGACCCGGTCCGTAATACCTTGTATATTTTTAATTGAAATCATTATGAAATGAAATAGGAATAATAAATACACTATAGTGTTATTCAATTAGAAACAATATTTGTTGATTGAGTTTAGAATTCACATATATTATTCCTATGATATCAAATTTTACTTTCATGAAAGTGGACATAAGTGAGTATTGAATGATCTGAACGTACATAACTTTTACATTCAAAACAAACAGTTGAATACTTTCTGCCTTTCTTTGTGGGACATTTACTGCATCTTTTTCTCTTATTGTTGGCCAATGTACTAGGTTAACTATTGTTTTTTTCTATTACACATAGTGCTATGGAACTTCGTATGTTCTTCTGAAGAGTTTTGATTGTGCTGCTTTGCAGAATAATGGAAGGATATGATGTGAGGTTCACGAGTTTGGGTCAATTTGGTAATAAAACGACTACATTGCCGACGTTTCGGTCATATATTCGACCTTCATCAGGGCTACATAAAATACATACATAAAATACATACATAAAATACAATACATACATATAATTACAAAATACATATCGTGCTCATATACAAAACAAACTAAACATTGGTCCATTGTCCTTCTTGTCCCATGCTACAGGTATGAAATATAAACTATGTTTCTTGTATATATAAAAAAAGTGTCAGGTAATTTGTAAAACCAATGTTTAGTTTGTTTTTTATATGAGCACGATATGTATTTTGTACTTATATGTATTGTATTTTATGTAGCCCTGATGAAGGTCGAATATATGACCGAAACGTCGGCAATGTAGTCGTTTTATTACCAAATTGACCCAAACTCGTGAACCTCACATCATTATTACTACGGGTCAAGAATCATCTAACATGGAAGGATATATTCTTTTGCCAAATCCAATAGAAATAAAAGTATTTGTGCTTTACTGATTGTTGAAAAGTGGGATTCTTTTGAATGAAAATTACGTATTCATTTACAGCAGCGACATCAAGCATATTCATAAAGGAGGCAAAAATTCCACATCCTTGTTTGGTGCTTGGCTGTGCAAGTGCGCACTAATTTGTCAAGTGTATCGACGCCACTTTTGGTAGGATTGTAGAAATTATCAATTTCAGTATTTTTCTTTCGACTTTAATTATAATATATTATATATAATTATAATAATTATAAATAACGAAATACGATGTAATCGTATATGGGTCATACAGACCCATCTCCTGCATTCTTAGGAGAGCAAAATAAAACAACTTATGGACACCGATCAAATAAGTAGAACATCGTAAAAGGACCTTCTATGGATTTTGGATGACGAAATAAAAGATGTCTTAAACGGACACGGCCGTTGGAAAAACCATTCCATCCAAAATGTCAGTGTAAAATCTGATTTGGGTCAGATTGACCCATGTCATGTATTCGAGGGTTAAATAATAAAACAATAGACTAACGTTCAAGCTATCAATTGCTCAAACATCGAAGATATAAATGCTACTTGTAATAGATTTCATTGAGAAAATAAAAGGAAAATGGCGTACCTTGAACTATCCATTTCCTTTTAAGCGGAAAGGCTCTTGTCCAATTGGACAATTTCCAGGGAAATAATTTTTGTTTATTTTCAGGAAATTCATTTTTGATGAAAGTGAATGCATCAATTTGGTGAAAGCTTGGGGAAGCTTTGGGGAAATGTGTTTTTAACATTTAATATTTTCATAACCATAAAAGTTGAATTAAAATTAACTGGAATCCTCTTATTGCAAAATCACAGCGAATGCCGTAGCAGTACCCTAACAAACGGACCACGGACGATTACTACGAGTATAGTGGTTTCGAGATAGTTGAATTTCACTGAGCAGCCGTGTACTTCACAGATAACCCGCAAAGGAGTGAAATTATATATCATGAGTGAAAGTACGTGATAAAATAACCCAAAGCAAAACAAAATTACGTGCCAAACAGAATACATCCAATTTGACATGGAATTTACACGTGTATTGAATGTCATGAATAAATTCGAGTGAATCGATTTTTAATTAATGTATACCTATTAGTAATAAAGGTTATATTGAATTTTATAATGTGATTTGTAATGTATATCACCTGGTTTTTACAAGACAAATTCTGAAATATGTTGGTGATATACAAAGTCATTTTGAAAAAATGTTACGCGTGAGATAGTTGCTAATTTATCCAATGGCAAAATACGTTAAACTAGACAATTTATATTTATGATTTTGAATATTAATTTTTACAAAAAATTAGGGTGCAATGGAGGTAGACAAAAACGTGTGTTACACAAATGAAAAGTACACTGTTAAAAAATCTCTTCACTGTATTAAGAGCTCCATGGATCAACATCCATGTATAACGCACCATCATCTTGACGTCCGTCAGAACCCGTGTTTTTCCTCTGCGACCAAGTCATAACATGGTTGATCATGAAATAGTTTATATTAATTATGTTTATGTGTGCATTTTAATGGCTTCCTCTCTCTGTTGTCACGCCTGCTCGTCTTTCCCAACGTAGTATTACCTTATTTTACCTACGTGGGTATGAACAGGCTATTGGCAAAACGCTACATCGCCATGTCGCTAGAAAATGCCCCTGACAAGCAACCCGCCGTACAATACGCCCTCATCTTGACGGCCGTCAACCCGCGACTCTCTGGATTGACACAAGACTGATGACGAAACCAACAATGAAGCCACGATAATTATATCAAGGATTATGTTTACATGTTTGTCTTTTTCTTTTCTCTGCGTCCTCTTCTGTTCGTCCTCCTCAACGTTCCTAGTTTACTAACAAGGAAAATAAGCATCGACGTGTACAGCCTAAAACGATAGGAGAGGCCAACTTTTCTGTACTCCTTTATCCAAAAAATTGTTTTTATTTACATACGCCGTTTACTTATACAACAATGTTTTACTATTTTTGAAAAGTATTTTTGTGTGATGGTAGTATATAGTTGTAAGAGTATTTTTGTGTGATTTTGTGTGATCAATTCCAACTTGGTTGCATTTTCATGGAGTAGCTTCGTACATATTTCAAAGTTTTTAGCTCTATTCGTCCGAATTTGGATTTTTAGGAGTTTTTATATGGGTGTCGAGTCTATGTTGGCCACCTTTCAAGTTGGTTTTAAAAGTCTCGCCAAGCGTTTGCACTGAATTCGTTCGTTACACTGTATGTACAGTACACAATGTACACTTTCTAATCTTCCATAGTTTTTGGAAAATGCAAGAATATTTCAAGTACTTCATTCCACATTTTTATTTAACACAATTAATATGCTTCCATAATGATAATAATTTAAAAAATATAATAATTTTAAATAAATTTAAAAATTAATTTTCATTACTTATAAACAGTAATACACAAGTACGGGTGTGGACTATTACAATTAAGTAAAATGCCTACTTTTTTAAATTTTTATTTCTAAACAAAAAGGCAATAATGCACAAACATGTAGGTACGGTAACAGTTTAGGGATATACTAATGTGACGAAACGCTTGACACAATTACTGTTAATTTCAAATTTTATCTACAGGCTATTATAGTCAAATTTCTCAGGAGTTTCAAACATTTACGGAAATAAAAATATTTTATTACGTAAGGTTACGAGCTCATTTCTAATATTTTCAGAGATGCCACGAACCCCTAGACTTTCCTGAGCACGCCTATGAAATTAACACGCATTTAGTACCCAGGGCAAGAACACGTAGTGCCAAGCGGGGTAGTTTGTGCCACTGAACAGGCTGCTGGCAAAAAGCCTCATCACCGTGTCGCTAGTAATCGCCCATGACAAGCATCCCGCACCGTACGACGCCCTAGCCTGCTCATCTGCCTGACGGCGGCCGTCAGCCTCCACCCCCCTCCCGTCCCCAGCCTCCGCGCAGGCGCAGTCGCCGCCCTGCTAATTGCGCTCCATCGGAGCGGACAGCCGTCGCGCGCGCTGGCGGCGCGGCAAAGAATTTAACAACACAAAGAAACGGCGGCGGCGGCGGACGCGAGAGTCCTTTTCGCCGCCACCGCCTACGACGAACAGGAAACAAAGTTACCCCCAAACAGGGGCGCTTCCATAATTAACCAACCCCGCACCACACCCGCCCCTTCCGCCCCTGCGCCGACCCGCCCGCGCAAAAAGTCGCGGATGCGGCAGAAGGCTGTGGGTGAAATTGTGCGCTTAAATGGACAAACACGCCTTTGTCAAGTTTATTTGGACAATCAAATTGAAATACATTACCTAAAAAACATTACCTAAAAATTAAAGGATATTAATAAACTGTAAGGTATTTTCATTTGTGTATTTTTGTTCATAAATATGTTATGAAAAAGTAAAAACTGACTATAAGTAACAATTGTTTTTAAAGATGTTCCAAAATTAAGTAATGAAAAATACAGAATTCAATAACTACATTTGGGATAATTAAAGGACACAAATATGGTATTTCACATTTATCTAAATCACTTTTTAATATATGTTAATAGACCAACAAATTAAACACTATAAATAATTTTATTCAAATAAATTCAATAATATAAATCTTCATGAATTCAAAATTCACAGCAAATTATTGTTATAAGCAATAAACTCCTATTTTCATTCATGTCATTTACTTTTTATAATAGTTTACAATAAAAATTGTCATCAAATAATTCATTAAAGTTTTTTGTTATAATATTAGTATTATATCTGTACCATCACAATTTTGTTGTCAATGAACCAAATTCCGATCGAGGTTTTCTTTCCAATTTCTCAGCGATTCATAAAGCTAATGTTGAGATCATTTGTTTTGCTTCCGGGAAGTAAGTATAAATTGTTTCCATTCAAACGTAATTTCATAACTTCTCAAATAAACTTTAGGCTAGTTTTACTTCTTTTATACGAATGTAGAAACAATGAACTCAAAGTGAAAAAAATTCATACTGTAAAAATAATCTGAAGCCCGACAACGAGGAAATGCACTACGTTTGCGCTAGCAATTCATTGTAAGAACATTTTATAATGCCAGAAGAAATATACTTAAAATAGTTTCTCCTAATTTCGTAAGAATGTAAGTTGTAATTTTGCCTGCAGTTTTGGATTCAAACTACACAATTCAGTTTTGCGAATTCCGGCCGTAATACGTGGATGTTTAAAATTTATCAGCGAAATTAACTCTTCACTAATAAATCCATGATATCTCCGTAGATTTTCCTATTTCAGCAGCTTTAAAACAAAAAATATAAATAAATAGAGGAATATAAAATTACACAAAACGTACAATATTCAAAATGAAGTTCTGCTCGTGGAATATCTCTTTAAAAGAAACTACAACTACATTTTTTAAAGCTAAAAATAGATCTTCAAGAATATATTTTTTGCATAAAACAACACATTTCACGATTTAATGTTTCAATGTAATTTCTCTTTCCAAAAAGTATTGCTTAAGAGGGTTAATGGCTTGTACACGCCACCAAAAAAGCACATTTGTCCACTGCACCACGGCAGCGCCGACGACAAAAGCAGAAAAGACTGCAAACACTTGTTTGTAAAACTCGTAACGGGAACAGAAGCAGGACGCTCTGAGAAGACGGCGCGGGCGGGCGACGGTTGACAAAAGAACAGCTGCCTCTGCCGTGGGCGCCTAAGGAGCGAGACTCAAATTGGGGGGTGGTCACCTTAGGAGGGAGCTCACCCCCGCCGCCGAGAGATACGGGCGCCGCTATCGTAAAATTATGCGCAGGTCCCCTTTCTTTTGTTGTGTTCGGGAAATGAGCTATTTTGTACAGTAAACTGAGAGAGTTTAATTCACGACAAGGGAAGTCCTAAAATAAAATGTTGAAGAGCTTTTTAGCAATCTTCTTGCAGTTAAAATTTTGTTTTTTATCTTCAGGGTGGGAAAGGAAAATTCCTTGAATTTTTGCCAACAACTTTACACGACATACTATAAAGGTACTCATCTTTAACAGCGATCATATATATCAGGTTTTTCATCCAATTTCCCTTGATCCATTGAAAAAATGCGTAGATAATCCCTTATTTTAAAATTTCAAAGAGTTACAAAACCATTTTGTTTTTTTATTGGGACGTTTCTTTGAAGTTCAAAATGTTCCTCCATCGATACAACTTAATTTAACATATTTCCAGAATTATTCGATTTTAAAAAGCAAATATCGTGAAGTATGAATTCTCAATATATATTCTTATTTGGGTAGAAAGATACTTGGAAATTAAAAGTTAGCTGCACAAATTTGAAGCTATTTTGGAAGTACTTTTAGCGTGTTTGTGAGAGCAACTATTTTCGCCTTTGAAATTAAAAAATGGCCTTCAGGTCAAGATTATCTAATAAATATTCATCTGTCATAATGAAGATTGCTGGCAGTCTTTAAAATCAGGTATCAATAAACTAGTAAGAGATTGCTGGCAAATTTCTAGTAAAATAAAATATTTTTATAAGTATATTAAATAAAATATTTTTAAATAAAATCTATTACTAAGCAATATTATAAAGTATTATTTTAAACATAATTATAAAATGCATTTTATTTAACCTATCCATGTTCCGGATACCTCACAAATACAATGTTAAGGATAATTGTAAATGTGATATGACCCACGTTAATCTTACCAGTTGCATTATGTGATCCATATTTTAACTGGATTTGACACACCTTATGTACAGAAAGAAAAAAAGGAATCACCCAAGTTAACGTGGTTTCCAGACGATAAATCAGATTGATTTATTGATAGTTTAGTGTTTCCGGGCGCCACAAATATTACGATCATTAGTTCCATAAATGTTATGTCCCAGAAGGTGGCGGTGTACCTTCCCCGTTGGAACAAGAGAATCTGTGCGGATCTACACGTTGGTCAGCGTAGCTTTCCTCTCAGGGTCGCAACTGACACTGCCTCGGCCGGGACAAGCCGTAAGTTTCCGAGTGGTCTTCTATCGTGCGTAGTATTGTAGTGCATGTAAGGGTAAGTATTCCGGGAGATAGTGGTGTACCTTCCCGCTGAATGGCGAGATCCGGCGCCGGACCTACACGTCAAATTACGATATTTTCCCATCCAGGAATCTCCCACCAGGGGTAAGACCCTACCGCGACAAGCGGTATGCTTCCAACTGATCTCCGTCACGTGTAGTAGTACAGTGTCTGTAAGGGAAAGTGAATTTGTAAGAGGCGGGAGCAAGAATGATGAACAAAAAGTAACCAGTCCCTGGTCAAGTTTTAAACGTCAAAACATAAAATCTGTAAATTGTCATATAGTATCAACTCTAGTCTCGTCCTTTACGACGCATTTAGTCCACGCGACATCACTACACCACCTCAGGAACGTGGGTTTAAACGGGGGCTCAGCGTAACAAGACCTGCGGCCTCCGGAACACGCAACGTTGTTGCCACCTCGCCTAACTTCAGCTTCGCGGCTCAGCGCTTCAATCAGGGACCACCATTTCAACCGGGACAAACGCCAAGCTTATGGGACATGTTTGGACAGAGCCTCTTGGACATGGGTGGTAGAGCAGTGCATGTAAAGATGTGTTTCTCATCATCAAATCAAGAATGTAAATTATCATTAGAATCAACTCTATTCTCGTCCTTTACAACGCATTTAGCCTGCGCGACATCTCAGCAACGTGCGTTTAAACGGGGGCTCAGCGTAACAAGACCTGCGTCCTCCGGAACACGCAACGTTGTTGCCACCTCGCCTATCCTCAGCTACGCGGCTCTGCGCTTTACTGCGCCACAAACTCGGGGCGCGCGCCCCTGGTTTGCGTCACTGCAAAGAACGTCCTTGCATTTCCCCGCTCGTCGGTGCAGCGCGAGGTTAGAGCGACGTTATTCGCCCCACACGAACACACGCCGCGTCCCGCTGTCAGCACCAATTTCCCTGAAAAGTGTGAATTACCTTTGTGGTTGCCGCGCGGCCTTCCCTGTCGGCGACTGGGGGAGATTTTTGAAGCCTGAACCTTGTTGTGTTTTACTGCTGTTCTTCGCTCTAACTGCCTTTTTGTCATGTATCACAGCTCTCCTCAAAGGTGAAGTCAGTATGTTGCTGCGAATAAGGTGTAGTCAATGTGTTGTTGGTATTTGTCGTGGTCATCTGACTAAGCCAATTATGGTGCAAGAAAAATATTTTCAGCATCAAACGTTTCTCTTTGTGTACAATGAGAGTATAAAATAGATTGGTATTCTGAGCGGTTCTGTATTCGAATATTTATATTCAGGGATTTAATACTTCGTTTTCGGTTTGGGATACTTCGTTCGTTGGAATTGATGTTCTTCAATACGGTTTTTATTACAGAGAGAGCATACCGTGTAAAACGGTTGAACCAGCTCAAGCTCTTTTTTATTACTGTAAATATGTACTTTTTTACACTTTGACGAAAGAAACGCTAACACCAGAATCAAACGTGTAATCTAGGCGACATTCATGTAAATCTCTTGCCGCAAAACACAATGCTTTCTAGGTCAAACATGTAGGCATTGCCTCGTGAAATAAAACAGGAACGATACCGACAGAAATTTTTCATTTATGCCCATTAGGCAAGAATTAATTTAGATATAAATTCAAGTATCATCTATTTATACGACCTTTGTACTCCAAGTATTATGCATTCCCTACTACAATAGAGCCTTGGCATCTCTTCGAACCTCAATATCGAGATAACGAGCTTAAATTTTATAAATTCCAAAGGTAAAAGGAAGATGAAAGGAGAACGAAGAAAATCCATTATATCCAAGAACGGAAGTTATCGATGTTTAAGTTAACGAAACCCTTCCGTTCTCGCTATTAAATCAGAAGTTGCACCCGCAAATTCACATTGCAACGACCAAGCGCGTTCTCACTAAGAGAACGCCCAACAGAACGTACTCCTAGACACACAGGAACAGTTGAAAAGAGGCAACCCGATTAGTCCCTATTTCCCCTTTCCCCAGTCGAGCGAACTTCTGCAAAGGAAGGAAGCAGCATCCGACAGACCTCGTCTTCTCTTACGAAGCCCCCCCCCCTGGCAACGGTGCTTGACGGTCGCTTGACGTCTCCGCTGTTCCCGGCCTCAAGCACGAAAGTTGTGCTCGGGGCGGAAGAGGAAACCGGAAGTCCCGCGTGCGCCATCTTGGTAGGGCTCGCCCTTTGTGCTGTGGCGACGGGTGGATGGTGCTTAGTACGACGCGCAACTTCTGGCGCAGGCACTGCAAGCTCAGGGAATGTATCAAGGACGTAATGGTTGGGAGAGTAACCGGCATTTTATGCAAAACGCTAATTAGGCGTTACGATATTTATTTAGCATATAGATGTGATGCGTGGGTAAACGATCCATCATACGTGTGTATTTACATCTGTATGAGCTGTGACCTCGAAAGAAAATTAATGAGTAATTGGAAGTGTTGAATTATTAATGTTTAAGAAAACAGAAATAGAGGAATTAACGTGGTGAACGTCTTATGGCATTTTATTCGATGTTGGTAGAAATTTGGATTCCTTTGAGACGCAGAAGGGAATCTCCATTACACGGTTATCATTTGGCCGATCAGCACGGGAATGGCTGAAGATTTTGTTTTGTGAATCACAATCTAATCATTCACCGCAGGTAAGATAGTCAGTGACAGCAGTGAACGACGCAGAAATATATCGAAAACAGGGAGAAGGAGAGGAATGGAGGAGATGGGAGAGGAGGGGCAGGCTCGAGCCGGTCAGAACAAGGAAGGGCAAGGGAAAGAACAAGGAAGGACAGACAAGGGCAGATGAAGACAACTGATAATATGTGAGAGCAGATGAAAACAGGTGAGGTCAGATCAGAATAGATAATGGAGAGGGCGGGTAATAGCAAATGAGTACAGGCAAGAAAAAGGTGAGCAGGAGAGGGTCAATGCAGACCAGAGGTCAAAAGGCAGGGCATGAGGACCCAGCAGAGTAATACGTGAGTATGGTCGGGTAGGGCCAGGCAGGGATGGAGAAACTGTGGTGGGAATGAGAGCTCGTCTGCAGGGGGGCGAGACACGGAAGGCGGGACAGGGAAGAGCAGAGCGAGGAAGGACAAGGCATGTGCGACAAGAAACAGGAAGGAGAGAGGCAGAGGGAGAGTGTGTTGAGTGGGGGGGGGCGGCGCACAGTGGCGCTGGCGCCGTGACCCGCTGCGCGGCCGTAAGTCCTGGCGAGCGCAGGCGTGCGCCCTGCATTAAACATGAAGCGGCGCCGGCCGTCGCTGCATGATTGTCGCTGCGGCGCCAGGGCGGGGCTGGGCCGGGCCGGGGGACGGAGGCTGCAGGTGCGACTGCGGTGGTGAGCTCGCGCCGCCACTTCCCCCGCCACCGCCACTGCTGCTACCGCTATCGTCGCCTCCACCCCCGCCGCCACCGCCATAGGTCGCCGCCGCCACCTATACTATACCACCACCTCTCCCGTCGCCACCCACGCCGTCACCGCTACCACCGCCGTCAGCGCTACCACCGCCGTCAGCGCTACCACCGCCGTCAGCGCTACCACCGCCGTCAGCGCTACCACCGCCGTCAGCGCTACCACCGCCGTCAGCGCTACCACCGCCGTCAGCGCTACCACCGCCGTCAGCGCTACCACCGCCGTCAGCGCTACCACCGCCGTCAGCGCTACCACCGCCGTCAGCGCTACCACCGCCGTCAGCGCTACCACCGCCGTCAGCGCTACCACCGCCGTCAGCGCTACCACCGCCGTCAGCGCTACCACCGCCGTCAGCGCTACCACCGCCGTCAGCGCTACCACCGCCGTCAGCGCTACCACCGCCGTCAGCGCTACCACCGCCGTCACCGCTGCACCGCCGTCACTGCTACCACCGCCTTCAGCGCCACCACTGCTACCACGGCCGTCACCGTCACCACTGACGTTACCGCTACCACCAACGTCCTCGCTACCCCCACAGTCACCGCTACCACCGCCTTCACCGCTATCACTGCTACCACAGCCGTCACCGCTACCACTGACGTCACCGCCACCACCACCATCGCCGTCACCGCTACGTAGCCGTCACCGCAACTAATATCCTATTTAACCCTCGAACCATGTCTGCAATTTACAATCAAGTAGCATACTTGGGGTCTTTTTGGACCCCAAGCTTTACTGACAGTTGGAAATGGTAAACACGAATGTGTACGGCAATATATTGAGTGTAAATAATTGTTTTTATATAAGTATACATTTTATGTTATATTCAATAACGTAATAAATATAATTTATCCATATTAAATATTTTATATAAAGAATAACCTCATATCGTACGTATCCTCCATTGTTGATACATAATGCTTCAGAAATATTTATAATAGTTTATGAAAGTATTTCGAGAAAAATCAAATATTGGTGGTATCAGAAACATTTTTTAAGTTCGTGACAATATGTTTCAAATGAAAATGGAAAAATAGCAGGTTACACTTAGGTCAAACCAGCTACTTGTAACGAAAAAAAAATGGAAAGTATGTGAAAATGGTTTGGTATCTGCTTAATAAGTGCACGAAGGCATATCTAGAAGACTGAAATTATCCACCAAATATTTAGGAAAATATTAACAAATTAATGATGATGAGGTCCAAAAAGATCCCAAATATAGTGCGAGGGTTAAATATAGTATTGTCACACATCATCAGTTGGATGGGGAGTTGACCAATTGGAAGCTTCATTACGACTTTATTTTTTTATATTGAAGCTCCCGATTGGATAACCGCGACGCAGCAGATAAACTGTCACAAGTCATTATATTTAATTAGGACAATACCTCCCAAGCCCTACCACGACAAAGGCTCAGCTGTTCAGTTCCACTCGCTAGTGCTTTTAATCCGCGCAGAGGTGACACGACTGAAAATGATTCGGTCACGAGCTACTCAAAAAACGCCTGAAACTGTTTTGAATTCCAAATTATTTGTATGAAATATACAATCATGCTGCTAATTTGGAGAAATATAGTGGTAATTCATTATGTTAAAATTCTCAACATTTTTTGTTTCCCTCTAATGCTTAACATCTTGTGTATTGGGATGTATTTCAATATACCTCAAATGAAAATAAGATAGTAAAGTTGATTTTAGTAATTTGATGGTTTGAGATATTTTCCTTTTATATTTCAAATGGCGGTAACTCAAAAAGAGAAAAATTTCTACAATAGTAATGTTTAGAAGCCGCAAGGATCACTTGCAGTGATATTTGTGTTTCTTTCTGCACTACTTGCACGAAAATTAACATCAACTAGTGGTCTGCACAGTAAAAGGTCTGCTGAACAAAATCACACAACATGGTTTTCTAATAAGTAGAACGAAGTCTGCTCAAGAAGAACAATAAAATACTGTCGATTAATATAGCTACAAATTAAATATTTGAACAAACATACCTTTCTTTGTACAGTATAACAGTACTTAACATACCAAGAATCTAAATAAAATTTACTGTCGCATTACCCACCACGTGAATAGCATATATTTAATGACAGACAGCATGCTCCTTGCAATGTCGTTGTCGCGTGATGTCAGCTGTGTCGTACGTAGTGACGCACTGATTATGAGAAATTACTCGGTAAGCACAGCATGGGAATAGGTAGAGCAGCAGAATCAAATACCTGCACTTTCAAAGTCGAAACTGTTTCATTGTTTTTGGATTTTCCCCGAGTTCTTTGATATCTAACGAAACCATACAAATGTCTATTGCGGCCGGAAGCTGCACAGTTTTCTTTCAATATCTGCGTGCATAGTAATATAATTTATAAGATTTTCTCATTTAATATACTGATTTTTCTGATATATATTGATCTCTTGGAAATGAGTAAATAATTTCCAACTAACGCAAAGTGTACCAGAAAGCCAGCCTTTATACCCCATGAGCTACGACAACGCACGTCCGACGTGGCCGACGCGCAGCGACGAGGGACAGGGGACAAAGGCAGGGGCGAGAGGGGGGGAGGCTGTTTGGTCCGCATGTCACCGCGCACCCGCCACGCCCCCGGCCCCGCCCCCGGCCCCGCCCCCGGCCCGCCTTCGCCACGCCCACGCGGCGGGCGATCAAACGGCCGCCGGCCGCCATTAAAGGTCACGCGTTGTTTGCGCGCCCGCCCACTGCACCGCCCGGGCAGCGCGCGTGCCTGCCTTCCTGCATGGCGGCACGGCGAGGCGAGGCGCAGCGGAGCGGCGCGGCGCGGCGCGGCTCACGGGCTCGGCTCCACCGCCGCCGTCAGCCGTCAGCGCACGACACCCACACAACGCGCGATGCGCTCGCTGCGCCCCTCCCCTTTCCCCCCACCCACCTTCCACGCCCCCACTCCCCTCCCCGCGCCTTTCCCTCGCTCAATCCCCCCTTTCACGCACGACTCCCCTCCCCTCACCTTTCCCCCACCGACTCACCCTTTCACGCCCGACTCTCCGTCCCCCCTCCTCCTCCTTCACGCCCCGTTCCCCTCCCCTTCCCCCCACCCACCTTCCATGCCCCCACTCCCCTCCCCGCGCCTATCCCACACTCAATCTCCCCTTTCACGCACGACTCCCCTCCCCTCACCTTTCCCCCACCGACTCACCCTTTCACGCCCGACTCTCCCTCCCCACTCCCCCTCCTTCACGCCCCACTCCCCTCCCCTTTCCCCCACCCACCTTCCATGCCTCCACTCCCCTCCCCGCGCCTATCCCACACTCAATCTCCCCTTTCACGCACGACTCCCCTCCCCTCACCTTTCCCCCACCGACTCACCCTTTCACGCCCGACTCTCCGTCCCCCCTCCCCCTCCTTCACGCCCCACTCCCCTCCCCTTCCCCCCACCCACCTTCCATGCCTCCACTCCCCTCCCCGCGCCTATCCCACACTCAATCTCCCCTTTCACGCACGACTCCCCTCCCCTCACCTTTCCCCCACCGACTCACCCTTTCACGCCCGACTCTCCCTCCCCACTCCACGTCCTTCACGCCCCACTCCCCTCCCCTTTCCCCCCACCCACTCTCATGCTCTCACTCCCCTTCCTTTTCCTCGCCCTCTCCCACTTTCACGCCCTGCTCCCCTCCTCCACCTTTCCTTCACTCATTCCTTCTTTCACCGCTATTCTCCTAACCCCCTTTCCTTCACCAACTCCCCATTTCACGCCCGACTCGCTCCCCGTTCCTCCACCCACTCCCCCTAACGCTCCGTTTCCCTCCCCCTTTTCCTCAGCCTCTCTCACTCCCTCAGACCCCTTCCCTTTCCCGCATCCTCTCCCTCTTTCATGCTCCCGTTCCCCTTCTCTCTGTGGCTTTCCTGCTTCGGCCGCTCCCTTTCCTATCCCCGCAATTTCTCCGTCTTCTCTCCTCCTGTTTTGTTCCCGTTTCCCTTCAATCCTTCCCCTATCCGATCTCTTGCGTACCCACCCTCCCTTTCTCTACCCTCCCCTTATCCTCTTTCCCATCCCTTTCCCCTTCCATTCCGATTTTCCAGCTCTCTGCCTCTGTCCCGCCCCAGCTCCCTTCGCCTTTGTGATGGGTCTCTCACGAACTGCCGTGTTCGCGTCAGCCTCTGCATTCAGTTTGGAAACTCCTTCCATTAAAACACTAGGGGCTAACTGTTTCGTCACAACCACTGATACTGTCGATGCCAGTGACGCTGAATTCTACATCCCACGCCATTCCAATTACACCATCCCAGTGTCCCATTCCGTTTCAATGACACCTGCTCTCCGGAACATAGAACTCGATCTTAGAGCATCTATTCGCACCCACTCCAATCGTTCAAGTTCTTTTTTTTTACAAATTTTTGAAGAATTGGACTCTTGTTATCCAGGATACCATTACTTTATAATACCATCACTTTATAATAATTGAATCTATTGGTTAAGATAAGAGAACAATGGTTTACCTAATGTGCGTTGCGTATAACCAAAATCATGACTGACGCGGTGATCACTATTTCATTCCGTAGTTAAAACGTCCCCTATACAAACTTTAACTTCGAGAAGGAGAAGATATAGAAACAGGAGAAGAAGTAGGAGGAAGATGAGGAAAAGGAGAGGGACAAGGGGGAGGAGATGGAGGAGGAGGAAAAGGAAGAAGCAAAAGGAGAATAATTTTGTTTTCTTCATTTTTCTACCCCCTCTTGTGCTGGTGTCTGTAAACACGTACCGTTCCATCTCGCAACGCCCTCTCCCCTTAAAACGCCTTCTCTACTCAACCACACCGCACAGCCGCGTCCTAGAGCTTCGCTGGCGTGACCACATGCCCTGCAGCAGCAGCCTCCGGGCGGCGCGCCTGCGGTGGCGCCGGCCGCGCGAAACAAAATAAACGCAGCGCGCGGCTTGTGTGCGCGGCGAGACCTTGGCAGTGGCGGTTAACAAGTGCGCCTGTTCTGTGTGCGGAGAGAACACACGGGCGGAAAAAGAAAAAAAACCGGGAAGCTAACAAGGGAGCTTGAAAGCTCCCTAAACGAGATTGTACTTCACTCAAGTAGCCTCCTTCTTTCTAATGATCCAATTTAAGAAAATTGTTGAAAACCAAGATTGGCTGCAATGGAAATCAAGTAGTACGCTGTTTTATGTGTTCGCGGCGACAGGTCTGCAAAATGGCCGTTAATCGACGCAAAAAATGTGACATTAAAATATTATTTATTTGCAAACCTTTCACACATAAACAGGTTTTTTACTTTCTCGCCTTACGAAGGAACTTTTTATACTTATATTTGATATCAATAGTCATTCATCATTTAGATACAAAATGGAGCATATGAGAAATTATCGTGTTTTTATTTTTATGTTGTACTTAATTGCAGATTTTTTATTTGGTCTCCCGGCAGATATATTGCACTTAAGGAGTTGTTTGTTGTTGGTGAGAATGACTTACATTTAGAGAGTAATTATGTCACTACGATTCACGCACGAATTATTTTTTTGCAACCTCTGAGAATGGATTACGTCAAGAAAAACTTAAGCTTAACATTCTTTCGGAAATAAATAAAATCGAATTCCGCGTGTATGTAGTTAACTATTCGAAAAATTAGTGAAATTGTGTGTAAAAACTACAATAATATGGTATTTGCATTGATTCTTGGAATTTTAAATAATCTTTAGGAGAACTTTTCTTACATTAATCTTTTCCCTTTATAATATGAAACATGAAATATAAACTCTACACCCTTTTTTTAGTCATTCTCCTGCACCTTGCAACCACAGATTCAGTAACTCTCCACATACCAAATTTTGAGAGAAATGTGACTCTGAAAACATTCTGACACAAGTCAGAGGATCAGTATTTGATTATATATTTACATAAAAAATAAACGTATGAAAATATTTTAAAATTATAACACGATCACGTGTCAATTTTTGACATTTTGCGAAAAAATGTTATTCAAATTATCAAAACACGTTTCATGGATTATTTCTTAATCGACAACAGGAAGAAATGGCACAACTGCATCCCTGGGTCAAACGGATCTCTATGGAAACTGTTTGTAGTGAGCGTAATGTCCGTTTTCTTAAGCCCTCATTTCGCTAAATGCGAGAGGAGTTGGGGGTTGGCTATTTCGACATCTCGGGTTTATTATATCAAATCTATAGCTTGTTTTTAGATGCACAATTGTTTCTATTAAAAGGGAGCGAACGCTTCTGGTTATCTGATTTGGTAAACAACGCACGTTGCTATAATTTATTTTTAATTTAACTAATGTTAGTAAACGAGTACGGGGTAGGTATTCCAGAGCCCACGCAAAAGCGTATAATACCTCTCCAATGTGCTCCTTACCGACTTCAGTTCTCCACGCTCCGCGGTGCGATCTTCAGCCACCGCTCCTCGCGGTCGGGGGTTCCCCCCGCTCGGGGGTTCCCCGCGGGCGCGCACGCGCATAAACGGCAGCGGCGGCGGCGTCCCGCACGTCGGAAATATTCAAGAATGTCAATAAGGAGGGCGGAGGAGTCCCTCAAAGGAGGAATAAATTCCCATTTGCAGCCGCCGGCTTCTTCCCTCGGGCGACGGCGGCGAATTCGCTCGAGAAGCGCCACGTGACGGCGCCGCCCGCCCTCCGGGCCGCCGAACAAACGCACCCGCGCCTTCGCGCAGCCCAGCTGCGACGCGAGCGCTTATCCGAGACGAGTTGCGATTTATGAGTGGGATGCGGCAGATCGGAAAAGATGGGCGAGTGCATCTGAAGTGCGTGTGTTGCCTACAGGGCTCTGAATGAAAGCGCATCAGATTTGTTACGTATTCGAAAAATAAATTTTGACAACTGCGGAGATTGGAAGCGTCACGTATTAATAAACCGAATTCAACATCTTAACTCAAAATGAACGAAGGAATCAAAAATAATTATACAAATGATACAAACAGTTTACTACTTACCTACCAATGAGATTTCCTAAATTTATCACTAAAAATTCTGACCGAATTTTTTCTCTCGTCAAATAATCATCCATTTCCCGTAATAACTTCTGAATTAAATATAATATGAAGTGTTTAAAAATACAAAAAATGAACACGGACATGGTTACAATAATGTCTTTATCCACAACCAGTTTTCTCGTTTTTAAATTACATAAAAATGGTTCTACAGAAAACAAATTTTCCTATTGTGAAAAATGTTAACCGTCACCTTAAAGGAGATGACACATGTATCAACCGACACGAGGAAAACGCGCCGAAAAAAATTCATTGCTCCCCAGCTGAAGGCGATTTTGAATCCAGACTTCATAACCTCCCCGCCGCCGCCAAGCAAAACGAAAGCCCCAAGCGCCGCTGGTCCACGAGGGAGCTGTCTCCCCTCGCCGCCAGATTGCACAGCCTTCGTCTGCCCGGCGCGCTCCCCTCTGAGGCGCCAAGCTGTCGCCACGAAGCCATCCTCCCCCAACCCCCTCACCCTCTCCCTCACCCTCACCCTCAGCGCCAAACGCACCCTCGCACGCGCACCCCCAGAGCTTCCTTGCAAGAAATTCCTCTCCCCTCCCGTGTCCTGTTTTTCCGCTAGAGCGCAACCCTCCTTCCAGGCTCGATGTCTGTGCATCTCGTCTCGTCAACAGCTATCGGGATATGCAAGGTAAGCGGACGATGTGTCGCCGCCTGGGGGAGAGTAACTCAAGAGTGCCTCAACGGCTTCCTTTACACCAGACCAAATCGTGCGATTCTGAATATGAATTTAAAACAAACCTGCTCACAGAGAAAGGAATATCGTGTAGAACTTACTGGGCGTCAATTTCACGATAAATCTGCCACGCCAGAAATATTTTTATTCACTCTCAAAAAGCTTCAACATGCGCGAAAATAAATTCCTGTGATTTTTTTTCATGGAAACTTATCTTCACAAACTTATTGTCAGTGAGCCCTGAATTCATTCATGTACAATCCACAATACCTCCTCCATGCAGTGTTATTTATACAATTAAATTTAATGTGGCTGAAAATACGGAATTTCATATATTGGTTTTAATATCTATTTATCTATCTAGAAATGGTTCACAAGGCAATAAATTGATAGCAACTCTACTGTATATTTGGCCTATGCCATTAATGAGCTTGCGATCTATTACAGTTTATCTTTTGAATAATAGAAGGTGGTGAATAAGAATGAAAAGGAGACAAGGTTAATATTTCGAAATCGTAGCCCAGAAGTACAATTCACATTATTATTAAGCGAATGAAAACACAAAGTATTAGACATTTTTACGTATTCAATATGAAGGAAATTCGTTTGCTTGAGGCAGTAACAAGATAAGCTACACCATCCACTAACAGACTCCCGCTGTTCGAAAATATTAATATCTGGATTTTGGACGAAGGAGCATCATCTTGTTACAGATCTAAGTCCTTCAAACATGTGAACATACAGAGTAAAAAGGTAAATCACACTTTCTCTAAAATTAATATATTGACATTTATGAATAACTGGATGCTTATTGTTACTCGTGTTGCCTAACTTGTAACTACCCCATGTTTTTCAATTGTTCAGTGTTAGCCTAGTAAGTAGCTTACTTAAAGCAGTGCTACCCACAGACCCACAACATCACATTATTTCGAGTTCATTTTTATTTTTTAATATATTTGTTTTAAATTTGCTTATTTCCTCTTCTAACCTAATGGTGTTCCTTCCTAACCATCTACCATTCCTCCAAATCATCCCAACCACATAATTGGAAAATTGAAGTTGAGAGTTCCAGAGGGAATAGCCCCGCTCTTATTAAACTTAACGTTAAGTTAGCTACACATAATTAATGCCAAAACATTCTTGTAAAGCACTGATCTGCTGTATAAGAAACGTTTTTACTTTTTTAAATTTTATTTTATTTATTTATGTATTTTTGCCAGAGCACTTTCCCCCAGTTTGACAAAACGTATCGCCTGAAATGTCATCCGATAGCCAAGACACCACTCAAAAGTTTTATTCCCAGGAAATAAAAAGCGCGATTCGTCATCTCCGGCGTTTCAGGGCCTCAGATGATATCAATCCATCGCGCCTGCTCCTCCCCCCCGCTTGTCTCCGAGTTACTGTCCTCGCGTCGCGCCCTATCTGATGCCGCCCTCGTGCCGCCCCGCGCGCGCGCCAGCTTCCGGGCGCCCGCCGCCGCAGCGCGCGGTCGCCACGCTGAGCCGGCGGCGGCGGCGGTCGGGGCGAAAGCCAAAGGGGAATGGGCGACCAAGTGGGGGGAGTGGGGAAGAGGGGAGCGTGAAGCCGCGGCTCCGGCGCTGAGGCACGCGCGACGTCGCACGCGCCCGCCCGCCCACCGGCCCGCCCGCGCCGAGCACAGGAGAAACATGACGGAGTTGCGATGCGTCTCAGGTCGTTGATTGATTAATTGATTGATTGTTCGTGATTCCGGACGCGTCAATTACAGAAGTCATTAGTCCCGTAAGTGTAGTGCGTGTTTTTTTCTCGGGAGGTGGTGGTGATCTTTTCCCCGCATTCAACTAGCGGGGTTTCCCCTCAACCAGGTATCTCCCACCAGCGGGGCACCGCCCCAGCCGGGACAAGCTCTAAGCTCTCGACTGGTCTTAGGGCATGTGTGGTAGTGTACTGCATGTTAGTGTAAGTGTGTGTAAGGGGGAGAGGATAGGACAAGGAAGAGGAAGGAAAGATCGCGCGCGGTCCGTGACTCGTTTGTAAGGGTACTGCTCCGACATTCGCCTGATGTTGATCGGAGAAACCGATCGGCCGGCTACCGATCAGAAAAGCCGGCCGCTATAATTCTCCTCCAGGTGACTGGCTTTGACCTAGCTGAAAAGCTAGTGTCAAAAATCGTGCCGCCGTCGGGGCTGGAACCTAGGACCTCCCGGTCAGAGGGACTGCAGTGAGATTAGTTGATGCACTGAGCCATCTCTCCCGGTATCGCCCGCGCGAAGCACAGGAGCAACATGACGGAGTTGCGATGCGTCTCAGTTCGTTAAAATCAGGTTGTCTTCCTACTCCACTTCCTCCTCTTTCTTCCCGGCCATTCGCCAGCTCATCATTGTACGAATTAGGAACCTCTGCGTTAAGCTTGCTTAATATTTTTAGTTTAATTGGAAGTGTAACTACTACAGCAGGCGGAGAGCTCTGCCATTCAGATTAGACCTTCCGGATGTGCAACTTCTCAACTCTTTTTCGTGGATCTTGAAACTCGACATGTTGAAGTATTTAATATGAACACTACTTCAGTTCGATTAAGCGTACTCATAATATTCTAGTAAAAATTTCATGCTGCAGGTACTTATGTGCTTTTTACTTTTAGATCTTGCTATATAAAAAACTGTTTTCCAGGTACCCTTCGGCAGTCATTATGAAATCCAGGATATGAATAGACGCGAAATGAACACCGCGCTTGCAATTTATTGTCGAACATACAGACGCATTTTTACTCTTTTTTTTAAACTGTCCATTCTACGTGCGATTCCAGTCGCATTCAAGATTTTAATGGCGCCGTGCAAATAGTGGTACTCTTCAATATTTACGCCACTCCCAATATTTATCGTTCCAGATTGCATCTAACAGCGAAGAAATGTTCGAAATAAGCGTGCTTGACAGAGCTTCCAGTCCTAGAAAAACAGTGCGACTCTTTGGCTAGGTGTGAATCGCGACTGATTCGCTCTAATTCCGCTCTACTTTGTGGGAAACGGCTTAACAACGTTTTACCCTACAGACTGAGAGATTGCACGAGGCGTTGAAAAAAGGTCTGATGCATTCAAAACATAGAGCACAAAGCCACGTCAAATAAATTCGTCAGACCGGTAAATCTGGCGGCGAACGAGCTGTCACAAAGCAGCAACAGATTGAAGCACGGAGTAAATACACGAAATAATTGGCAAGACGAACAAATATTTGCAGACCGGCGATACACCCACCGCGCGGGCTCGTACATCTAACGCACTCGCCTCGTAAAGAGGAAAACCGCGCAACGATGTGTCTTTGATGTTGGCAGCCCTGCCGCTGGGGACGAGAGCGAACCGCTCCCCCGCCCGCCCCCCGGTCTCGCCCGTCCGCCCGCTCGCCTCCACAGCTCTCGCGGGAGCACCGGAAAAAGATATGTTTGGCTCCAACGTTTGCATCCAAATATCTCGAGAGCCGCAACACAGAAACGCATTTCGGTAAGGTAGCTCCTACATAAATGAAAACTGAGAGCGCGGCGCAGCGAGAATACAAAGATATCGACTGAATTCCACAACGACGTAGAATTGGATTACTATTTTGAGTTATCTCTTTTCGGTCGTGTTTTCGCAATTATTTGTTTCTAACTCTACAAGAAAAAGAATAAAAATACCGTACAAATATTATTTTTCGTTTAATGAACTCAGAGGTGAAATCTGATCACGAGAAATCTAAATCTTTGTGAATGTGCAAATATCATATTTTTAAGGTTTCAGATTTTTAAAACTACTACAAAAGCAATTTGATACAAGGTAAATAGTTATCCTTTTTCGTAATTTCTCGTTTCGTTTGTGTTACTTTATTTGTCTATCTTCATTTGTTGGAATCAATAATTTTGTGCTAGTTACAGTGTTTGTTACACATTTTAATCCTAAACGTTTAAGCAAATAATCTGCTTCACATCTTTGTCAAGGATACATATGAACGAATTAGTGAAAAGGAGTGGGGTAGCGTATATATCTATGAAATTTTGCATATGAAAGGCGGAACAGAAGAGTGTGCACATAATGTAACATATTTAGACACAGTAGTAGGTTGAAGATTAAGCTGCAATCAATTTCGGTGAAAACGGAAGAATTCTGGGGCGCAATGGGAGAGAGTAGGGAACGTTGATGCATGCCTGGGTCAGGACAAAGGCAGAGTAGGGCACTCCAGAACACAGTAATGCAAGGTAGGGCAAGCTAAGGCCACATGGGCGATAAAAGGACATCATTGAGACATGGCACAATATGAGCAAAACATGTTGGACGCACATGTTGGGCGCCAACAATGGAGCCAGGAAACAACGGGGCCTAACACTCGTAGAATATGATGAGCAGTAGAGCACAATGAAAATCAAAGCACAACAGAATGGTAAGATATACGCACGGCGGTTGCTGTGTTCTGCGGCAGCTTTATGAATAATAGCCGTAACACCAACGCCGAAGAATGGTTGGATGCAATGGATCCCCATGGGGGTGGGAATGGATGGAGCACAATGAGAGCAAGTAGATACTACGAAGTGCGAAGATAAGCGGATACTATGCATTAAGGGGTTGTCTACGTTCGCGACTTCGTACGTCATAGCGTCATGGCAGAACGTCGAGGAACGGTCAGAAGCAATGGAATCCAACAGCAGACCGTGGTGAGTAGTGAAGGGTGATGAAACAGGGTACAACAGAATACCTTGATATGCGGAGGAATATAATTGTTCACTGTGTTCTACCTATCACAGCTTCGTAAGCCAAGTCGCGACTGGGTATCGGTCGCGGAGCGGCGCGGCGTGGCGTGGCACAATGCAGCGGCAGAAGACGGAGAGATCCACCAGGAACGAAACATATGGCCCACTTACTTCCATTAGAACATTTTATCGACTGTGATAGCTCAGCGGCAACATAGTTGTCTCAGCGGCATCGTTGACCAAAGGTCCTGGGTATTGAGTCTCGTCGAGTCTCGCCACTCTCCTCCCCGCTCACTCGCCTCCCCCTTTACTCGTCTTCTCCTTTACTCGTCTCCCCACCCACTCGCCTCCCCACCCACTCGCCATCCCACCCACTCGCCATCCCACTCACTCGCCATCCCACTCACTCGCCATCCCACTCACTCGCCATCCCACTCACTCGCCATCCCCCTCACTCGCCATCCCACTCACTCGCCATCCCACTCACTCGCCATCCCACTCACTCGCCATCCCACTCACTCGCCATCCCACGCACTCGCCATCCCACGCACTCGCCATCCCACTCACTCGCCATCCCACTCACTCGCCATCCCACTCACCTCCCCGCTCGGAGCAGAGCCACGTCGCGCAATCACAGCGGCGGACAACGCGCAGCGGACGAGCGACGCAGTGCTCCCGGAGGACGCGGCCGCCGCGTCGTTTAAAACATTAGCGCACCTCCCCCCCCCCGCGCGCACGCCGCGCCCTCTATTGAAAATAAATTAACAGCCGCCCGCGGCCGCCGCGGCAGCCCGACAACGCACCTGCGCTCGCCTGCGTGTTCGCGCTCCCGCCCCGCGCCGCCCCCGCCGGCCCCAACGCCGCGTCCCTTGGCATTTGGCGCCGCGTTCCCTAATACCAGGCATCCACGTGGTCTCTCGGTGCCGCTGCCACTCATCTGCCACTTTTTGCGCATTCTCTCTTCGTTGACCTTTGTTCTGTTATTTATAACGAACATTTCATCATCATTATACAGGTATCATTATTGTGTAGTTTATGCGAATGTATTATAACCTTTATATAACTACGTATTACGTAAATACGTATTACTACTAGTAAAGTATATAGATAGCTACTAGTAGGCAGTGAGAACTGTTTCTTAATGGCCTATATGTTTATTATTTAATAGTAATATCGCATTGATTTAGTTGACATATTACCTGCTTTGAATCAGCGTATTACGAATACGTATTACTACTCGTAATGTATATAGATAGCTACTAGTAGGCAGTGTGAACTGTTTCTTAATGGCCTAAATATCTATTATTTAATGGTAATATAACGTTGATTTAGTTGACATATTACCGACTTTGAATCAGCAGGTCGAATGACTGCAAACAGAGGCGGATCTAACCAATCATTTGGGGAGGGGCCATCGGTAGGTTTTTGTTAAATAATAAACATTTGTTATTATATTGTATATTATTTATGTACTGTAGATATAATACAAACAATATTATGGATTAAATAATTACATTATCCGAACATAAATATTTGAATCACTTTTGCCAAATAAAGGAAAATAAACGAAAATGTTTTGGCCTTTTGGGGGAGAGCATGGCTCCCATGCCTCCCTGGATCGGCCAGTGACTGCAACAAATAATGAAATTATTTTCTACCCCCCTCCATTTGTCTTGCATTTGGTTTCTATTTTTATAAATATTTGAAGGTTTTTAAAGTCTATTATTTTTATTAGTATTTTAACGTTTTCAAACTCTATATTTTTTAATTATTTTCAATTAATGTACGGAATTATACATATCCCTAGTCTGATATTACTGTTGGGACTTCCCGCAAAAATTATTTTCGCCTTTTCAACTGTGACAAAATAGTATTGATTCTAGATTATTGTTACCACACTCGCTGGCAATGAAACTATCGCTCTTAACTGAAACCATCAGTTCACTGAAAATCCTTTTACCAATTCATTTGCAATTAAAACTAATGTAAATAATTCCTGAAGCGCTGGTGTTGGAAAACGTTCTCCCACGTTCACCGTACGTTACATTTCTATTTACTAATATAGATCAGAAGAGATTCAGTCAAGTCGCCATTTGAAATAAATTTTAAAAACGGGAAACGAGAGAATTCTCAGTTCGTTTCGAAAATTTCGTTTAATCATTCAAACGTGGCTGTAATAATTAACCAGTACCTACTAAGCTATCAACTCATTGCTTAACAGGAAATGTGAAATCCACAAAAAATAGTCGTTTTGCAACGTAATTCTGACACTCAATGTATCATGAGTAGAATCAGTAATGTTCTTTATGCATTTTTTGACAAAAAATTTCTCACGTGTTCCATTATTTACAAGCAGATGATTACTCGTATTTATTTATACCCATATTACTTTAATTGGCTGATACAAGTATTTATTTTTTTGTAATGATCACAGTTTTCGTGCACGTACACTCGACTTTTGCAGTTATTTCTTCAATTTATTCTTCCCAGAACACCTTTAAATAACAGCGATCTCTTATGTTGTCACCTTTTATTTTCTGACTCACTTGAATCATTTTGTGCCTTCCACCTTTGGCTGACTCGACATTCTCTTTCATTATTGTATGTTCTCCTCTTTTCAATTTTTCTGTCATATCTATTTCCCTTTTCACTTATGCCTTTCCCTGCCTTTCTCTCTCCGTATCTACTCCTTTTTACTTTCTCGCCCTTCCGTATGTAAGAAGAGAATGTATTATCGTGCGGCGGAAAACGACAATTTTTTGTCTTATTTATTCCCCTCACTTCTTTATTACCCATTTACATTTTTCTTTTCTGACCCTTTTTCATCTGTCTCATTTTCAATACCTCCCTCTGCCAGTATGGTATCCATACTCATCACCGCCGTCTCTCCAACCGCTGTGGTGCCCGCCTCCCCTTTTAACCAACACGCGCTCCGCGACCCGCGTCACCTGCTCGTCCTCTGAGCGTAGCCTCCCTCTGCGACCGCGGTGGGCGCCAGCAGCGGCGGGGGCGGGGAGGGTGCTGGGGGCGGCCGCCAGAGTGCGGGGAAAAGCGGGGACGACCCCGCAACACGGCCGGATAAAAAAAAACAACCCCGCTCACAAGCGCCCGTAAAACATCGACAACGTCCTCGCGCGACGCAGGGGGCCGGGGGAGACGCCATCTTGTCGGACGGGCTCCGGCGAAACAATGGAAATTGTTTTCCGGCCGACACGATTAAATTTTTAATGAAACTGCCGTTTTTTTCGCTAAATTGTGCGGGCACACGCTTTCACCTAAAGCAAATTACGTTATTTTGTTACCCCTTGTGTTCAGGAGGGAGTTTCGCGAATAGCTTCCATTGCGATGTTGTACATTATCATTTCGCAGATGCGATGCCGAAATGGCCTCTCCGCAACACGCGTTTCTGGGCTCCCAGGAATGCCACCGAGCGGTGCTGCGTAGGCGCAGCTTTGCTTTCGCAGGCTTCTGCGAAGCCACGCGAAAGCTGCAACAAAATCACTGAGCTGGTATATTTTAGATCTACTGAGAGAAGAAAACAATATGAAATCATTAAAGCCGTTTAAGATGAAATTTAGCGTTTCTGCAGTTAAGTATTGAAGATGGATTCGAAAACTCACGAACATTTCTCATATAATTTGTCACGATATATTCACTTTTTTAAAAAATATATCGAGTTAACTTTTTAGTAAGAATCTATGTGCTTACAAGTGGCCCGCGAAACTGGGAAGGAGGGAAAAATATTCTTCCGATTCCTTCCTTGCTTGATGGATGTCGCAAAGCGGCAAGTAAAAGTACCTCAAGGAAAAATGACGTCTCTCAGTGAAATTTAAAAAGGTTAACTACTTGTTTTTGCTAATTGATGACGCCGACGCGACCGATCTGCAATTTATCACCCGATCACTAGTTCTACGAAATGATAAAAATCAAATTCTGTGCTGAAATAGAGATTATTAGATCTCCTTTTCATTAGAGATCGTACACACAAACATTCATTTCTCCTTTCAATGATACCTACTATCAAATTATAACATATGTCTCACCTTATAAATAATAATTCCTCTATGACATAGGAGGGGAAAGAGACATGTTTCTCCATTGACAGTATGACAAAAAATAAAAGTTGATGATAATAAAAGCAATACTACATCCTGACAGTCTCACTTTCTTCAGAAGTATGACCTTGTGTGTTACACACTGGAAACTACTTGAAAACAACCCAACATCAAAGTCCGTTCTCTTGAGAGAAAAATAAACGAAGAAGGATCAACGTTTGCAAAAAAAATGAAAAGAATGTATACAAAAGTAAAGCTTACCCTTTAGTCTGCTGAACAGTTACGTACAAGATGTGAATAGCAACTTACCTGCAACAGACAAGAAAATAAATATTAGATCAATACACACAAAATTTAACAAAATGTTTATAAAGAACACTCGCATGGAGCACATTATATTACTTCCCCACAAAACACACAAAATAAATCTGGTCAAAGTAAGCAAAGACATTAACAGAAAAAGATTGATACTAGCATTTATTTCTATAATCACAACATCTATACAAGTAATGATATTCATCTATGTTTGCTCATTACATGAAAAGTAAATTATTTTCTATTAATAATGAATAAATCCCGTAGTAACCAGTCATACAGCAAAAATAATCAAAATAAATACAAGAACCACTGATATAACTATCACATACCTGCACTACCTGCACTATCAACTTCAAGTAGTTATACGAGAGCGAGGTCACATAATGATCAAACAGATTGCATTAGAAACACCTACAAATATACCTGGTCGAAATAGAGGTGAGTTAAACTGAGTGAGGTGTGAGAATGGAAAGTTCTAAGAAGATGGAAAAAGTGAAGTGATTGAATCAGTTCAGAGAAGTCACGTTGCTTTCTAGGAAAATTCATCTGCAGGAAAATAAGTGCTGACGGCTATGTCATTAACGTCCGTAAATAACATGTGAAGACAAGACGCGGGGGGGGGCATGATTGATTGCCTGATGTTTTCGAGCACGACGAGCATCGACTATTATGGTCATTTGTTCCGTTGGTGTTGTGCGTATTTTAAAACCTGGAGATGGCGGTGTTCCTCTCCCGCTGGATGGAGGCCCTGCGCTGAGCTACACGTCGGTTACAGATAGATTTTCCTCTCCAGGTATCTCTGTCTCTGGGGCACCGCCTCACCGGGGAGAGGTTCTAAGCTCTAGACCAGGGTTGGGCAAAATACTTGAAAAATGTATTTCAGATACAAAATACAAAATACTTCGCCGAAAGTATTTTAGATACCAAATACAAAATACTTTTATAGAAGTATTTTAGATACAAAATACAAAATACTATTTTAAAATACTTTTGAAAATACAAAATACAACCAACTGTGTCTTACACATAATAACTTCTACTTTTTTTTCTCTTTTAAACAACCATTCACGTTCAATAAAATATCACATCACATTTAAAATTTTATTATTAAGAATATATAACATTCTTTATGCAAAAATGTTTCAAATGAAATTTTCAACCAATTTCAGGTATCCGTATGGGGTCATCCTTAAATTATGTACACTGAAGGGGTAGAAAGGGGGTCTAAGGCAGCTTTACGCTGCTTTACATAGAGACAGGGAGGTGGGTTACAAGGGGGTATTGAAAATACTCGAAATATGCATTATGTAATTTATGGACGGTCCCTATCATTTGTGATGTGTGTTCATGTTTTAAGTCTGAAAGGCATACTGTCCATGCTGTGTAAGAGCCGAAGGAATACTTGGAGTTTAAACATCTCACCGTGAGTTCTTAGGAGGTGATAGTTTGGGACAAGTATTGCAGATTATAGACAATTAACCAAGATGCCGTGTGATGTATGAACAAACATCACAAATGATATGGATATCTGATGAATATCGCGGATTTTTAGGTTTTAAAACATGCATTTTAGGTGCATAAAATAGGTTCTTTCAGCATCTATTAGGCTTTTTAAATGGTAGAATAGGTACTAATAAAACTCGAAACTTACAAGAAAACTCACTTTTTGACCATTTATTATATTTCTCAAAGATAAGAACATAAATCACTACTACGTAGAATCAGTATTGAACATTTTGTGCTAATACTATTTATGAACAAGTTTGTTTATATTTAGAATTATTCCTATCGTATTTTGCCTCACAATAAATTACTAATACATTCTCCAAGTTTTTCAAGAGAAAATGAATGTTTCTTATCGATCAAGATCACTTTGCTTTTGGGGAAATTCAATCACTTTATCTTAGAAAGGAGGCAGCTTCTCTCACGAAGTCAGGAAGTAGTGGCGTGGAGACTTTAATCGCAAGATCCTTGTCTAGTATATTCATTTCTCGCTCTCTTACAGGCGACAAAATGAGACAAGGGGTAAAAAGGTACAAGAGGATGAATGCAATTTAGGTTGTTAAAAGTTACTTAAAATTAATATCATCCTTGTCTGTTGTGCCGACACAGAAGAAAAAATGTAAAAGAAGCCGTAGATAAAAGAAATAAGGCAAATTAGTCTCATTTTAGTTTTTAAACGTGAAATAGGCATAAATAGGCATTAATCTTGAAATAGGCTCTTTTAGGCGCTACAAAATTGACAGGTTTTGGTTCAAATAAACCTAAAAAGTGTATATAAAGCTTCTTTTAGTACAAGGTACCCAAGAAAAAAAAATAGATTTTTACCTAAATATACCATAACGAAATATCAGCTCTTAAAAACGTCGCAGGCACAAGTTTTTAATCACTGCGCACAATCACAGGGCCACGAGGCACACACATGGGCAGCACTCATTTTGGCACGCGGAGCCTGATCTCTGAGAAATTGAATCGGAGCTCGCGATTACAGCCACGGTGTAAGAAATATATCATACACCGTGATTACAGCGCTCCTTCTGTTATCTCCGGTTGAACCGACGGAGGGAGAAAACGTAATCAGAGGAACCGGGGGTCTGGTTGCCCTCGTCCACGTGGCAGGACCCTCTCCATTTACTGGCCCAATCAATGCTTGTGATGGATTAATAAAAAGTATTTTTGTATTTTGAAAATACAAAATACTATCAGAAAGTATTTTCGATAGAAATACAAAATACATGTTTAAATATGTATTTTCGATACAAAATACAAATTACAAAAGTATCGAAAATACGTATTTTAAATACAAGTATTTTCGATACTGCCCAACTCTGCTCTAGACATATATGGTGGTATTGTTCATGTAAATGTAAGTGCGGTGCATGTAAGGGTAAGGGGATGATGAGAGGGCAAAGAAGAGGAATGGAAGATCACGCACGGCCCATGGCCTATTTTTAAGGATACCGCCCCCGTATTCGCCTGATATTTATTGGAGAATACGAGAAAAACTAGCCGGTCGCTAGAATTCTCCTCCAATAAGCAGATGAAATCGACTTAGCTGTCTAGTTATTGTGGAAAATTCTGCCACCGTCGGGACTCAAACCTCAGGACCTCCCTGTGACAGTCGCTGCAGACACAGCGGCAATACTGGCTGTAAGCTAAACTCGGCCGTTCGGTGCGACCGAGAGCCAGCGGGGACATGGAGGGGTGAGGGAGCGTGGAGGGTTGAGGGGGCGCGGCAGGGCAGGGAGCAGCGGCAGAACGACGGGCGGCCCCGGGCCTATCTTAAGTGGCCCCCTGATGGATGACGCGTATAAAATACCCGCGCCTCCGGAAAAAAGCGACGAGGCGACGATAACGCGACAGGCGACGGGCGCTGCCGGGCCCCGAGTATCGTTTCTCTGAGAGCCCCCTTCCCCCTCCGCCCACCACCCCGCCCACCCCCTGTTCGCGACCTCGTCGGCTCTCCAGATCCGCTCCCGCACCCGTCCCTCTATTACGTACATCCGCTTGTTCTCTCGTCCGCTAGTCTACCTATTCGGTCACCCACTCGTCTGTTCGTTGTGTCGTCCGTTGGTCCTTTCGTAGGGGGTAGAAAGAGCAAATAGCTAGCGGAGTGAAGAATATACGGTACAAGCCGAGAAAATTGAGAACGGAATATTACATAAATGTGGAGATATGAAAGAAGGGACGGTAAAAAAGAGAGGGGTAAGAAAGACAACGGAGATGCGGGAAAACGGGAAGGAGGTTTAATACTGGATCGATAGGCAAAAATAGATGGCTACTTTGCATGCACTTGAAGGAAATATGGGGCTAGGTAAAGGTAAAAGTATTTTAAAAAATAAAATAAAAAAGTAAAAATATGTTGTTTTCTTTGTATTATGGACAAACATGTATCCAAAAACTGTTATTCCAGTTAATCTTGTTTCACAACTTTTAGTGAAAAACTAGCTTAGCATGGCGCCTCCAGCATGTATTTTTCTTTAAAAATGGTAAAGGTTAATAATAAAAATAAATTTTCTACATAGAAATGTCAAACAATTGCGTGATTCGCCAGTCCTCGTCCATAGACAGTAACAAAAATAGGTATTTCATAGAATTTGATAACAATAAAAAATATTACAAAATTTAATTATAGTCACTTTTATTAATCAAATGACGATTCATGTTATGGCGTTATGCAATGCAGAAATCCATCCCATTTCATCTTTACAGGTGTCTTCAAATTTGAAAAACCTAATTTTCATTCTTCCAGAATATTGTAGAATTTACCCTCTCCTAAGAAATCGAATCAATTTTCATAATCTCTATAGATATTCGTACTTTAAAAAACCCAAACGCGTTTTCTGTGCATAAAATCGCCCCTACCCAAGAAAACGTTTTTTTTTTCGAAAATCCCATGGAAAAGTTGCAAATGATGCTTAATTAATTATAAAATATAATCAGTTCCCTACCCCTTGGATAAGACGCGTCAAAAGGAACCCCGTTTGTACTGAATGGGGACCCGAGACAGAGGTCTACCGAGAGTTGCGGACGGACAAACAGACACACGGAGGTTACCTCCATATTGTACGCAAGATAGTTGTTTAATCTCACGAATCAGGATCACACATCAAACATTGATTTGTAATTTCATTTTTACAGCTGTATTCGAGCAACAATAATCTAATAGTACTTAATACGTATCTATGATTAGCAATTTTATTAGACGATTTTTTTATTTAATAGGTAATAATTACACAGATAAATTAAAAAACCTGATACTACATGTCTACGCCGAAGACCTTTAAGCCATTACAAAAAACATATCCCAACACAATCTAACCTTTCCAATTCTGGCATTCACCACAGATTGCCTCTCCATCGCATGAAAATCGCGGAAAAAAGTACGGCTAAGAAAAAAGCCTTTGAAGGAGGAAAACCTGCCGACAGAAGACGAGGACATGTTAATCCACCAAACACTTTATAAACTATTTATTTATTTCCTGCTGCGAATGTCATGTACTCTCCTTCCATTCTTTGGCTCTTCGGCACCTGAAATTAAACACCGCTACCATGATCATACGGCACCCTCATCTCTGCGCTTACTTCTCTCTTTACTTCTCTCCAATCAAATTTACCCTCTAATGTGCTCACTGATGTTTTACGCATTTGTTTATTAATTTACTTATTTATTTACTTTTTACTTTTTAACGTACCTACTTTTCAACGTACTATCTTACTACTGATTTACTTCTTACTTGTAGGATCCTACAATAAACGTACTACGAATTTATTGTTTACTTATTTGTTTCCTCTCCAGTTTAAGCTCCGCCACGAAATAATTTTCGTAGCAAAAGGAATATCTATAGATGAAAAATTTGAAAGCAATTATACCCCGCCTGTTATGAAGTATACTCACCATTCTCTGGACTCCTATTGCATATTCATCACGTCAGTCACATATTAAACTACGAAAATTATATTTTCCCAAGGGTTAAAGGGAACTTTCAATCTGAATCTCGTTAGTTACACAACAGATTTTCCATTGAGGTATTAGTAAGTGTAAACTTAAAACCAGTCATAGAAAATGTGCACCCGCATAGTTCACATTTCACTGTCATTAGGTATGCTCTGTAATAATGTAACTAATACTAATTAGTAATAACAGTAAGCGCATGCTTTAGAGACGATTTTTAAGAATTTCTAGACTTCTATCACATGTTATAGAACACTATAAAATAAAATAATCAGAAATTAAATATGTAAAATAACCTCAAACAATGTAATTTTGAACTCGTGCTTTCTGAAGTATTAAAAACAATGTCAAGCGGACGGAACTCGTTAGTATAAACAATATCTTCGACCTCATGGAAACGAATGCGTAATATTAATTCTATATATCTTTATTTTTATTAACTAGCTCAGTTAATAAAAATGAGTAAAAATGATGTGATAAAAAAGTAGTAAAAATGAGGGAAATTTCAATGAAGGAAGTATTACCGGCATTTATCAAGAATTTTCCGTTTCGTTCATTGGGCAGCTAGTGAAATATTCTGGACGATTTGTCATCGTAATCCTGAAGTAAAAAACTAGTATACATGATGGAAAATAATTTGTCACAACCAGAGGTCAACAAAAAAACAGTAAAATTATTTTTCACATCATTTTGAAGTACGAGGAAAATATCACTCATACATTAATATCAAACATTTATTTCCCTCCGTAGGGTATCACATAATTCTAGATTCGAAATGTCAAAAAGTTTTTTCATTGCGTGTTTCCGCCAGTATTAAACACTTGATACATTTCTCTCACATCATGTTTCATGTTTCATTAGAATTAACATATTATTGTTGAACATTGTCTTCCTGTATTATCATTATTTATTATTGCATAAGAGAATTTGATTTTGTAATGTAGTTATCAAAAAGACAAATACCTTTTACCAAAAATAAAATAAACTTAAGTATTTCAAAACAGTGCAAATATATTTGGGAGAAAATGTTTGGTCAACATAAAAACATAGAGAACAACATTAATAAGAAAACTAGTAAAACTGACAATGACGAAACAGTCGATGCAAAAAATTAGAATGAAATAGACGGAATTTTCAATGGAAGAGGGGCGGAGCGGGCCGGAGCGGGCGGGGCGGGGCTAGCGGGGCGGAGCGGGGTGGGCGGGGCAGGGCTAGCGGGGCGGAGCGGGGTGGGCGGGACGGGGCGGGGTGGAGCGGGGGGCGGAGCGGGGCGGAGCGGGGGCGGAGCGGGGGCGGAGCGGGGGCGGAGCGGGGGGCGGAGCGGGGGACAGAGTGGGGAGCGGAGCTGGGTGGGGCGAAGCGGGGCGGAGCGGGGCGGAGCGGGGCGGAGCGGGGCGGAGCGGGGCGGAGCGGGGCGGAGCGGGGCGGAGCGGGGCGGAGCGGGGCGGAGCGGGGCGGAGCGGGGCGGAGCGGGGCGGAGCGGGGCGGAGCGGGGCGGAGCGGGGCGGAGCGGGGCGGAGCGGGGCGGAGCGGGGCGGAGCGGGGCGGAGCGGGGCGGAGCGGGGCGGAGCGGGGCGGAGCGGGGCGGAGCGGGGGCGGAGCGGGGCGGAGCGGGGCGGAGCGGGGCGGAGCGGGGCGGAGCGGAGCGGGGCGGAGCGGGGCGGAGCGGGGCGGAGCGGGGCGGAGCGGGGCGGAGCGGGGCGGAGCGGGGCGGAGCGGGGCGGAGCGGGGCGGAGCGGGGCGGAGCGGGGCGGAGCGGGGCGGAGCGCAGTGTGGGTGGAGCGGGGCGGAGCGCAGTGGGGCGGCGCGGGGCGGAGCGCGGCGGGGCGGAGTGGGACGTGACAGGCAGGGGTGGCAGACAGAGGGTGCTCGGGGGCGACGACGCGTCGCCTGGGCGAATCCCAGCGCGCCGCGAAGAGAAGCGGAGCAGAGCCAGTCGAGTCGAGTCGAGCCGAGGCCCGGAATATCGCCCGCCCCGGGCGCCCTGCACACAAACGGACGCAGCCCCTTTGAAGCGTTCGACCCAACCCGCCCTGCCCCTTCGCCCGCGCACCATCATCTCTCCCCCCCCCATTTGCACTCTTTCCCGCTTCGCCCGCCCCCCTTTCTCTCTTCACCACATTTGCGCCTTCTCCCCACCTTGCCTTGCCTCACCGCACCCACATCTCCATGCTCCTTTCATTTCCATCTCTTTCCGGCCCGCACTTGCGCTCTCCCTCTATCATTTTCTATCCGTCCCCGCCCATATCTCCCGTTGTCCTTGAGCGCCTCTCGTCTTCCTATCCCTTCCTGGAGCGCTTTGCTGCAACGCCACTCGCCCGTCGTTCGTGTCCAAGCGTCCAGCCACCCCAGCGCTCTTCCTTCCTCTCCCTTCAACTCGCGCCTCTCGAACAACCCGTCATCTCGCCTTGCAAATTCACTCACTTTTCAAAGCACAGATATTTCTTCAATCCTGAGTATTTTGTTTTGATTATATATAGACAAGTAAAATGTGACAGTAATTAAGTCTACAATAGTGCAAAAGAAATGAGTATAGTTTATCAATTTTTTAGTTAAATTACGATTCAACTTTGTTGTTTTTTTACTCCTACTTTAGAAAAGTTTTCCGAGAATGTATCACGATTGTTTTAATAACGAGTTAATATTCATCAACGGATTTGAAGTTTCATAACCGCATTGTAAACAAGATACCACAAACGTCTGTTAAATAGAGCAAAAGCAAAACTTCACAAACTTAAGTCCTCTTCATATTTTCAGAATTAATAGGCTACATGTAATTAATGATGGAAAACTTTTCCAAAATTTCGACACATCGATATTTCGACACATCGATATTCGATACATCACTAAAAGGTTTTCGATGTCAATGAAAACATCAACAGAAACATAGGTGTTTAAATATTGATGTTTTAAATACGATAAAACAGATGGTATTTTCCCATTGTTAGCACATTTTGGTCGGCGCGGACAAGTTCCTTCGACTTCCAGCCACCTGGGCACTCTTTGTGGTACTTCCCGCTAAATTATGGAAGTTCCATGCTACACCATGGTGTCATGGGGGCGCCAACTCCAAAGTTCGCGCGTCCCACTTTAAAAAAATCAATCAACAATCAATCAATTAATGATTGAATTAAGACATTAATTGATCATTGTTTCCCCGCGCCTCGATGCGTGTGGCGGTTTTCCCGCCGCCCGGCAAGGTTGCAACCAGCTACCCTCGGCGCCGACACCGATGACGTCACCGCCGCTACCACCACCATCACGCCGTCGCCGCCCGTATCTCCCCCCGCCTACGTCCGCCTCTCCGCCGGCTAGCCGGCTGCCCGCCCCCCTGTGCCCTGCCCGGGATCTGAACCCGGGGCGGGGCCAGAGCCTGGTGGACAGCGGGAGAGATGGCTGGTGGAGTGTGGCCCAAGCGGAAGGGGCTATGGTGGACCTCGAGCGTGAAGCATCCACGGTGGTGAAAGGCATTTTCTTGATATCTGCATTTGAGACCCTCTACTAGACAGCTGTGTAATTTGGAGGAGCTGTGGTGCTGTGAGAGTGATCTGGGTTGGAAAATCCAGCCATGTGTGCCTCGTAACCTTTCAATACATTCTGCTATGTTACATTAATTTGGTTTTTCTTGCTGTGTTAGTCAGGTAGCATCGCTTGGTCAGTGTGTGCCTTTAATTTTGTGTTTTCGCAACATTGCAAAAGTTTTGTGAAATTGTTAAAGTTTTTTTTGTATTCTTTGACACCCATCGTGTTTGCATTTTTAATTAGAGTACTTAAATGAAATAGCAGTGTATCATATTGTTTGGTCACGAGATAATTAATATGTTGATAATGTTTAAGGAATGTAAATAAGGAAATAAAAATTAACAACATCGCGTATTGCTATTATTACGTTCATTCATTTTCATTCATAAATAATCAAAGTAAAATGTCCTGTATCCTGTATACGAGTACATAATAAGTGAATATTAGTTTAAAGCATATTCTGCCTTACATCACTCGGTAACCTCACTTCTCCCCATAGCTCTCACACGCAGTTTTTAACTGTTTTTGACGTAAATAAACAAATAAATAAACCTTAATTTTCTAATTAATATTCTACAAATTCAAAGTTTAGAATACAGTTTGACAGTATTACCAAGTACAAAATCATCGAAAAAGATGACACATACTTTTTTTTAAACATGGACTTTTCTGGAAAATGATATTTGAAAAAATCAAACATGGAAAACAAAATATCGATGTTAATATACAAAGTTTCTAGTGGAAAATATTGATGTTTTAAAGACATGGATTTTTTGCCACTCCTACATGCCATCATGTCAGCATTTTGGGTCACGCGAATTTCGAACCCGTTCGACTACAGAAGCTGTACTCTTTCGCGCGGTTAGACCCGTTCCCTGCCTTCTCTTAGCTGGGATTCGCTCCAATTGTCCCCGGCCGTTCCTGCGCCGGTCCACACTTCGCCGGTGAACCGATCCACTCCCTTCCCCCTCCCCACCCCACCCTCACCGCCCCCGCAACGCGTTCAGACCGCTATCAGCGCCCACCGGAGCCGACTGCCGCCCGGCCGCCGCCGGCCGGCCGGCGCGCACAACCCTGGCCCTTTGAAGGGCGCAGAAACAAAGGGCGGCCGGCGGCGCGGCGCTGGGCAATCGGCCCCAATCACAGTGGCCGCCACCCCGCCCTCTCCCCTCGCCCCGCCCACCTCCGACCTCTTCCGGTGCTACAGGACCGGCGCCAAAGGAACCGCACGACACGCCCCTGTGCAGCGGCCGCCGCCACCCGCCGCACGCCGCCTTAAGCCGTGCTAATGACAGCCGCTGATATCGGAGCGCCGCCGCCTGCGCTAATGTATGTGTTCGCGGGACCGTCACTGAAGCTTCGAATGCCCGGAGGTTCTACGTTCAAATCACGACAGACGCGAATTTCCAGCGACTAAACAGCTGAATCCAAGGTGACTCAATTCAATTACTTTTCATTTCACATGGCGAGGCTCAAGCCATCAAACCTGCTCTTCCACCAGACCTCTCAATATTGCTACGCTTTTGTCGCTGTCTAGTGGCGAAAGAAGGTATCACCCGAGCGATGAAATCGGTGATTAGAATTTAGCTCACAAGCTTATTTTAGGCTTGATCTTTTACATACAGTACATCTACAACTACTACTTTTCTTCCGAAAGTACACGAAACAAGCTTTTTCGCCTTTAAAACTCCACGGCTCGATTTGGGTATAACAGTCCATTCGCTAGACGTTGTACTATCATATACCGCACCCTGGATGAGAATTCTAGAGATTGGCTGCTTTAATCAGTGGCATCCTTGGTTTCCTACTATCATGTGGCACCATGTCGAAGCAGCCTTACACATAGGGATACGGATTAAGCGTGATCCTTCCTTATCCTGCCCCTAATTCTATTTCGATAGCCGGGTGATCCAACCCCTAAACGGTTTCTCCAAGACCCTCGAAAGTTTACGATAGGACTGCAACAACATGGGTAAGTAGACCTGGAGTTTCGTGCCATCGGAGAGGGATATCCACTTCTGAAATGCGTCAGATTTTGGGTGCATAACGTGAGTACCACATTGATCTGCGAGGATTACATCAGATTAGTACCACAACCGACAATTCATTAGGGCTGATGCTCTCGAGTGTTTACACATTATTAATATCAATTTAATTATATAATACACTATTCAAACGAATTTTTCTAAATTTATTCCAGCAATATATTCGTCCACATGATTTAATAATATTTACATATTGTTCAAACTGTAATCATTCAATTAATTTCAGTTACCTTTTATAATCCACATCACGAATTCACAAAAAACAGTATATCAATCAATCACGGGTTTTTGTTTAATTTTTATAATTAGTGAGGCTACAACAGCACATCTGCAATTTTACAATTTCGGAAAATTCAGAGTTCAACGAAAACGAGACCTGCCCAATTTTTTTAAGCGTTGTTTACTCAATGCGAGGAAAAACTTAAAAGAAAAAATTGAAGCCGTTTGTGATAAATTTTTAATAAATTGCATTAATTGCAAGCTCTGTTTACGTAAAAACTACTCTTTTTTCAAAATGTGTTCTTTTGGCAAATATTTAAAGTAAAAATTAAAGAATAAGTCTACACCCATTTTTGAAAAAAACTTAAAAATTGCTTATATTTCTCGCAAAATTACTCTAAAACTACACAGTTTTCAAAAAATTGTGCAGGACCTCATTTAAAGACCTGTCTTTGAACAGCACGTTTAATTTAAGAAAAATGTATTTTTAATATTGTAGTTATAGAAAGACAGAAAACTTTTGAACTTTCGCAATTTTGCAATTTTCGAAATTTCAGAATTTCAAAAAATTAGATTTTGTTCAAATCGATCAAGAAAGACCAGTTTTGGAGAAAATCATCCGAACGGTTATGGCGTTAGCGCTGACCACAGACGGAAAGATACGCGGACGGGCAGATGGACAGTTGGACGGACAAATGGACGGACAAATGGAAGGACAGATGGACAGACAGATGGACAGACAGATGGACAGACAGATGGACGGACAGATGGACGGGCGGGCGGACGGACGAACATTCACAGGGACAAAAGAGAATCGATATCAAGGACCCAAAAAACGTGGATTCTGACTAGACGAGTTGGAGGAAGTAATTTCGCCACTTTTTTAATACCAGGGCCCTAAAATACGAGTTTTTTCTGTAGAAATATCGCCAATTTTTACCGTAGTATTATAATATTTTATCTTTACTAACCACGTAGTAAGGCGCGGAAGAATAAAATGCAAATAAAATAAACATTTCTGAATATTCAAAGTACTATTTTGTATGGTGATTGTTTCTGCTACGTCCTTTAAATTCAGTTTCAATGATAAAATAATGCATTTTTCATATCTTGGTTTTCGCCATGACTTTGGTTTCGGTAAGATAAGAATAATATGCAGAAACGTACTGTTAGTTTAAAATGAAAAATAGTTTTCTTTGTAGTTATGTAGAAAAATCCATGTGAATCAACCCTTTCTAGGTGTTTCGTCGCGATGGGAATATGTGTGATTTGCTTCGGTAACTTCTCCTTGATTACCCAATTCTCGATGCAAATTGAAGACCCAATCTCGATGTTAATCCATCATGCGATGGAGTTCGTATTGATTTGATGCTCGTTATGTCAATGGTGTCTGTTGACGCAATGTGAACCAATCAGGCGACACTCGAGGTTCGGGAATCAAGAAATACTATAGGTAATGTCTTGGAATGGAAGACAGCAGGAGATGGAATGTGATAGGAAAGCATTTCATTGACAACGATTCCTCTGCGATAAGAATAAAGTATTATCGATTATTAAATAAATTAAAGTATTAGTAATTCATTATTACACTTTTTTAAAATTAAAGTTACCACCTTTTAAAAGCTGAAATCGTGGAAATAAATACACATCTGTTTACTTATTTTTTATAGATTAGAAGAACTTCCCTTATTAAAGTTCTTTGCGAGACCATGAGTAATGAACGATTGAGTAAAAAATAGTGATATTGTTGAGGTGAATGATGGATAAATGGTGGATTAAAAGCCAAAAGAACCGGAAGAACTCTGAGAAATCCGCCAAGAGCTGACTTTGCCCAGCCCACAATTTCCCACATTGACCAGGATCGAATCAGGGTTTCAGCTGTAGCAGGAGCGTTCACTACCCATTTCGCCAAGTGCTTCCTTAAGTTCGTAGTAATATAGATGTTGATGTAGTGGTAGTGGTAGGTAGTTTGATGTTAAGGTGTTGTTGTTGATGGTAGTAGTGGTGGAGATAATAGTGGTGAAGATTGTGGTGATGGTGAGGTTCTATTGAAATTAGTGGTAGAGGGATTGGGTGGTGACGGTTAATACAAACTGGTTAATACAAATACAAATACGGTTAATACAAACTTTGTAACTGGGTCACGAGATAACAGTAGTGAAATGACGTGATGATTCGGTGAAGAGATGATGTTATTGTGGTTGACTGGGTGCCGAGTGGCGGTAGGGGCGAGGATGTTGTGGTGCAGGATGGCGAGAGTGGGGCAGTAGAATTGGGGACGGTGCGGCGGCGCGCCCGCGGCCATATCGCTTTACGGCTGCCGCGGGGGCCGCTCCGGGCCATGAAGCCAGGCCCTAACGGCGCCCGTAACGGCGGCCGCGGACAAAAGGGGCCATCGAAGGCTCCGCCCGATTGATAAATAAAACACAGGGGCCGCCCTGCCACGCCCAACTCGCTCGACCTCCACTTCGACCCTGTCTTCACTTCGGCGCATTCTGTCAGCCCTTTAATGGCTTTATCGCACACTGTGCATGGTTACGTATATCAACTCACACCGAGTTCAAAATTCGATCGATTGATTGATTGATTCGTGTTTCCGGGCGCCTCAACTAATTTGGTCATTAGTCCCGTCAGT
The DNA here is from genome assembly GCA_031308135.1 of Acheta domesticus. Lineage (NCBI taxonomy): Eukaryota > Metazoa > Arthropoda > Insecta > Orthoptera > Gryllidae > Acheta > Acheta domesticus. The sequence continues at coordinate 136,494,505 of JAHLJT010009355.1, forward strand.
GTAGTGCGTGTTTTTCCTCGGGAGGTGGTGATGAACTTTTCCCCGCTGGATGGCGAGATCTGGCGTCGACCTACCGTCGACTAGCGGGGTTTCCCCTCAACCAAGTATCTCCCACCAGCGGGGCACCGCCCCAGCCGGGACAAGCTCTAAGCTCCCGACCGGTCTCCCGGCATGTGTGGTAGTGTAGTGCATGTTAGTGTAAGTGTGTGTGTAACAGGAGAGGATAGGACAAGGAAGAGGAAGGAAAGATCGCGCGCGGTCCGTGGCCCATTTGTTAGGATACTGCTCCGGCATTCACCTGGTGTTGATCGGAGAAACCACGGAAACTACCGATCAGAGCAGCCGGCTGCTAGAATTCTCCTCCAGACAGCGACTGAATTCGACCTAGCTGACAAGCTAGTGTCGAAAATCCTGCCGCCATCGGGACTCGAACCTAGGACCTCCCGGTCAGAGGGACAAAATTCGAATTACATACACGTTTGATACCGCAAATTACGAAAAGAAAGCGTCCACCAACGGCGCATATGCGAAGCAAATGTAGAGAACACTGACCATAAACACTGACGCATAATCGATACTAATAAAAGTGAAATCAACGATATGTAACCGATACGACAAAAAGTAGTGCATGAACAATGACACATGTTTACATGCTCTTCTTAAAAATTATCTCAGTGTCCTTGCAAAATTTGGTAAAGATTAATACAACACAGCTGCGGAAAATGGATCATTTATATAATATGTAATAGCATCGCTGCTTAATTTGCTAATCATACAAATAAAATATAGATGGTATTTTCAATATAAAAAAGTGATTTTTTTACAAAAGTAAGGTGCTTTGGTACACTATATATAAAGTGGTTATTGTGTTTTGCCGGGAACAGTCACTCTTTCGCAACTTCTGGATGTTCCTGTGCCCATCGATCATGACGGAAATTCCAGATCGTTCGCCATTCTCCCTCTTTTTTAAACGATCATGATCGTCTAAAACAATGAAAATGTATACAGTTGTATAATATTTTCTTATTTACATACTGCTGTAATTAATTTCTCATGTAGCAACCCAAATCTTTTCCAATAACTCACCCTGTTTCCGAACAAATTAAGCGATTAAAATACGAATGAACGCCTACAAAACAGTGAATCATGTCGACTTTATGACTTTTTGGTAAAATAAGAACATTTTAAATTACTCACCACAACATACGTTCATTGACTTTTCCACTTTCTGCAACTTCAGATTGTGTTTTAGATGATATTTGGCAGTGAATGGCTGACACGGTGTAAGAGATATAGGTGGGTTCACTTCCGGTCTAAAACTGAAGCTAATGTGAGGCTAGTTCTCACAGTTCTCGCTATGTAAGCGCTGCGAACGACTTGGGCATTTTTGGGAGAAGATAGTGATCCATTTAATAGCTTTGTAACCTCTGGTGGAAGCCACTAAATCGCGAGACGCCATCATGAACGCCCAACTCGATCGTGCCGTACGGATAAGCGAGGAACTAGCTTCCTGGCTTCAAAAATTTTGTCCAAAAGGCGGCTAGTTGATACACCTATATATATATCTTACACCGTGATGGCTGACGAGCCCACAATATGGCCTCTGTGCTTTACCGGGAGCAGTGATAGCTCTGTGGCAACTTCCGGTCGTCTCTCCGTCCATCGATCGCGCCGGAAGTTCCGGATCGGCCGCCTTCCTCCCCTAACGACATCGTTAAATGGCCAAAGTTTTCGCCCGAATTACCGCGTAATGGAGCAGCGTCCTTGGGAGAGAGCGAAGAGGCACAATGTGATAAAAGGGTTGGCGAAACCCATCTTGTTTGTCCTTGACCTGCAACTCTCGACAGGAGGCAAGGCGCGGCGTTTCTGAAATATCTGCGATTTAATCTGTTTTCTATTCACATTCCACACACTTTTTTTGTTTTATAAAGTTGTTTTTGTATGTTATCATACTATTCTAGCCTGATCTCAGCACTTATAGAATTGTTATGACGATACATTATCTTATGGTACAATAAAATATCGTCACATCATGGACAGTTCAATGTTCAATGTTATTCCAATTTAGTTTTGTCAATAAATACATCTCTTAACATCAAGACCGAATACTTAACCTAACTCATCAAACGCGATCAAAACACGATCAAAACACACGAAAAATGTTTCAATTGATTGATATACGCTCCAGTGTAGTCAATACACAATAATATAGTATGACAAGTACCTGCACATAAATAGCAGTAAACGTTCGAAATAATGCCTAAAGGTGATTAGGAATTTGCATAAAATTTCACTATTTTTCAATGACTTATTAATTTTTCATTTTGTATTTCAATCAGGAAAAGTCTGTTTCTCTTTTGGTCATTTATTTTCTTGGCACGTAAGTTTGAGAGATAAAGATAAAGCGTGGGCTACAAATCACGGAAGGATAAAGATCACTAGGGCAAGTTTCACCGCAATGGTATAGTACTTGTAGAACAAATGGTCATTAGACTCCGTGAGTTACTTGAGACCGTTTCAGGCCATTTGTTATATTTACGCATTCATGTTTCGCCCAACGGCGAATTTCCTTTTACAAGAAAACAGTGCAATATGAAAAACAGTAAGAATGAGACATTCCGATTAACATATAACTAATGAATTTTTATCAGCACTCATGCCTTTTACAACTTGCAATCCTAAGGTTCTTCTTCGTCTTAGGGATTATCATATACCTTTCACAACCTGAGGAATTAAGGATAAACAAAAGTTTTGGGCGGGTTTTTATTCAATTCCAGTTTCCTCTTATTCATTATCTTTACCCCCGCGATAGTAACTTACTATTTCACCTATCATTCTACATTTTCCCAACTGAATTTTTATTATACCAACCTACCATAGCACGTTGAGTTTAGTTTTCGAAAACGGTCTAACGCAGATCCACCCCGAAATGAAAAACAAATAGTACTTTGAATTCAAGATAGCTTCTTGTCACTCGCCCGTAAAACTCCCAAGAGTGGAAAATCCTTATCGTATAATTTGCGTTTTTAAACACTGTTTCATCGTAAAAAAGTAATGCTGATTGCAAGGAGATCCACCTCATTTACTTTCTTCGTCTAAGATGTTTCAAAATGCAACGCAACCCGTGCTTTTAAAATTAATCATTGGGAAAAAAATCCTAATAAATTTCATTATTTGTCGATCCGGTGGCCGAGATCGCTAAGACAGTACTGCCGTAGCTATCTCGGGACGAAGGACTGGGGGTTCGAGTCCCGCCTCGGGCATGTTTGGGTTTATGTTCGTTCTTTCACCCACTTTCCCCATCATCACCATATTATTTCATCTAGTTCACAGTTACCCATAACGTTAAAACCAATAGTGGTCGCTAATGACATAGATGTTAATGCGACCTTAAATTTTTAAAATTCATTATTTGAAACAAGTGTAACTAAATGCTCAAGAGTGGTACACAGTAAAATAAAACAACTCCAATTTCATTGATTTTGGAAAATACGAATACACGGATTCGTAAAAACATAAGGATTGTTTTCAGTACAATTCAAAATACGTTATGTATTATTCATAATTGTTTAAAGTTCTAACAAAATAGGGTTCTTGCGATAAAGTTGAACAATTACTTCGATCACTATTTCTTACGAGAACGAAAAAGCGTCGTAAATTATAGGCCACTTTCATTGTCACACGGCCTGGCGAGGCCATTTAACCCATCCAATCAGTGAACTCAAAGCAAAGGCAATACCATGTCTGAACCCTCGGATAGTTTAAGTAAATGTGTGGATACAACACACTCTGCATTAAGATGGTGAACACGCAAAGTGCATTTAGGTTCTGCTCTTGGAGTAAAGCCCTTTCCTAAGAGCAGATTCAACTGACGTTGTGCAGAGTGCGGAACGGTGCATACTTATCTGTAACTGGAATCCTCATTCGAGTTGAGAGTGCAGTTATTCACTTATTAAACATATTACAGGTATTCGATAATAGTTATTAAAAGGTGAAATGAAAGAGACAGAAATGTGTGTGAAATATAAGAGAGAAAATACAAACAACATTTATGAAATGTATGTTCATACATTTCGTTACAACTAAACTCAATGAAAACAAGGTGCAAGAGTGACCAGGTAAATACTGAATATCAATTTAAATTACTCATTTACACATATTAGATTGCCATTGGCATTAAGATACCGCATAAAACATCAACACAACTCGTAAAGCGAGAGCGAAAGGGAAAAATGATTTCAATGAAAATATGTAAATACCCTTTATTACTGATGTCACAAATTTTGTGCTTCCGCTTCACTGCTTCAATGACGTGAAAACTTAATTCGTTTTATTTTTACAAAGAGTAGAAAGGGGAAACACATTACATCTTCAATCTTTGGCGGCAAGCAAGGGATAATGGCGACTTGTGAGTATTTTGTGACTAAAAAAATTAAGCTTATGGGTAATTGAGAAATGTATACTGCCTGTATTTAATTAAATAGAAATATTTCAGTGGTGTTATGGAGCAGGAGCTAGTGAAGATAAGATGAACTTACATTTTGGAGTAAAAACAGTGAATTTGAATTTTTTGGGCCGGAGAAGCTCAAGGATGTTTTATGTTAATTGCGGAGGTCGAAAGCCAAACCCTCTCCCTCAACTTGGAAATGTGCGAGCGAAAAAATAAAATCAAAATGGGGATTTGTTTGGCTAACTTAACTCAACCCAACTAATTAAACATCTTTTTGAATCACTTCCCACAATACTGCACATTCCATACGTAATACATTTTTCAATTTTCATAGTTGATTGTTAAAAAAATACTCGTCGGTGGAATCTGAGCTAAGGCAGTGTAGATGAACACATAGGAGACAAAGCTTCCACAGTATATGCACTAAAATTTGATTGACAGCTGGAAAGAATTCTTAATCATTAGCTGGAGCCATTCACCTTACTTCTAACGTCCTACCCATCGCCCAACGAGAATGTAAAGCTGACAGTTAAAAGTATTGGAACATAATGGCTACATATGAACAAAAATGCAAAACGCAGATATTAATATATTTGCTTATTCATTGCTCTAGTTGTCACTTGAAGTACACTTCCGATAACTTCGTATGTCTCTGACCCCTTAGGCTCTTCGTTGGAATTGACTGACATTCCTGCGCAATTATATGTCATTTGTTGCCCGCTGAAAAGTTCAAGAAGCCACGCCCCCGGAGAGTCAGTAGCATTTGTCCAAGGTGCTTCCCCTTAGCTAGGTAGTAGGCGCAAGCAGGGTGTGAATTGACGGGTTGGGAGGGGTGGAGGGATGACGAAGTACGTGTTCGCTCTCGACAGATCTCCCGACATTTGTAGTAGTGTAGTACATGAAAGAGGCCTGCGTCCCGCCCCTGGTAGGCTCAGACTTCTTCAGAGGTTTTTGCGCCGAAAGTCAGACAGTACATGAAAGTGTGAGTGTGTGTTTGTAGGTAAGTAGAGAGGACAGAACAAGGAAGACGAAGGAAAGATTGCGTGCGCTCCCTGATCCGTTTGTTAGAGTACTTATTCATCATTTGCCTGGTATTAATGGGAGAAACCATGAAACATTACCGATCAGAGGAGCCGGCCGCTAGAATTCTCCTCCAAACAGCGGCTGAATTCAACCTAGTCCTCTAGCTAGAGTCAAAAATCTTACCACCGTTGGGACTCGAACCCAGGACCTCCCGATCCAAGGCACATCAGACATCAGTGAATCGTCATCGAGGTTGAACCGAGGATGGCAACGGGAGCGGAGCGGGTCGACAGGTATCGAGAGCGCGGCCGACGCCACGTGTAGCGACGCGGAGGGCGGGGGAGGGTGGCGAGGGGGGGCGAGCGGGCAGCGTCGAGGACCGACGCGGCGGTCCCCGGCTCCCCGCACGGGGGCGCCTCCGCAAACACCGCACCCCCTCGGCGCCCCCCCCCCCCAGACGCCCCCGCAGCCCACGGAGTACGCTCGCGTCCGCAGCCCTCGGCCACCCACGCACCCGGCAAACTGTTGCTCGACGCGAGGGCCAAACAACCTGACGTAATACGAAATTAAATACAGTAAACCCTCATTAACATGAATTCCAAGGGACCGAAATAATTGGTGTTCGTGTTATAAAGATTCGTGTTACCGAGTTTTACAAATGTCCTTGTTACTGTAATCCCTTACCGGGTCCGACGTTTTGTTCGTATTACAGCGAAATTCGTGTTATGTGAGTTCGTGCTAACGAGGATTTACTGTATAATAAAATTTTATGCTCTTCACAAGATAACATTACTGACAGTGGTTAATGAACTGATCACAAAATCAAGTTACGTGAATCGTGTATTATCAACTATAGAACAGATTCCTCTGGAGGACTAAAATGCCGGCGAAATCTTTGGATTTCAAGATCATAACTATTATTACCCCGACACTTTTTATTTACATAATTCATAATAAGATATCTAATCCTAGTCTATATTTATATTTCGAAGCCTCACTACATTTATAATCAAATAGAATTAAATTATTCCAGCAAAATTAATTATAAAATTCATGAAAATAAATACTTAACTTGTAATCAACAATACTCACTTACATTTCACGTCCAACTGCGGCAGCTGGCACGCATTTCACCAATACTATAAGAAATTCTATATCCCAAATAACCTATTTGTATAATACAAATTACTACCAAACTATCATCTTACATCAATCAAATTTCTTTCCACAAACCAACATTTCAATCAACCAACCCAATACTATAAATTAAACCAATCCATTTTCCACACATTTCCTTGATCATTTAGCCACTTTGGTTATTTAAAGTCAAACTGTACGCAGCTGAGGGCAGTTTCAGATCATGTCCCATAAATTAGTTGCGTACTTTTTGTATTTCAGCATTATAAAACTTTTACGTTATAAGAAATGATTCATAAAAGGACATCTTACTTCATATGACTTTTTTGCCGTTTATGGCACGAATAATTGCGACATCACACATTCAGCCAATCACACACAGGAGAGAATGGTGGGGAAGTCACGGTAAATGGAACAGCCAGCCACAGATATCAAAATATCCATGACATCAGAAAGTTGTTTTCCACAATTAACTCTGATTCTCTAATTAATTTATAATGCTGATACACAGAAACACAGCCTATACAACTCGTTTGTAATGTGGCTTTATTACGTTTGTACGAATTCGAAAACTTGTTCCTAAATCACTGTTTTTAAAACATGAACTATGAAATAAAGTTTAACATTATAAACCAGTTGCATAATCTACACGTGTTGCAATATACCATGGCCTCCTATTAAATATTATCATTAAGCTATCACTTTTGACAGGATGAATAAACACATTTAAACGTACATTATAATATATTGAAATGTTAACAAGTGGATGAAACGTTGTACGATATTCGTATTATAACATCGTATTTCGTAAATTATTATTAGTTTCATTAACGGTATTATTTTATAATAAAAAGGTCAGAATTAAGCAGACTAACAACATTGTTAGAATTTTATAATACCTACGTCTCAGTTTCAATAAAAACATGTAACAAATTATTGTACACAAGCCTTAATGATTTGACTCATGATTGCATTCTCCCTCACAATAGTAACCGGTCTGAAATTCAAGATTCCAATCAAGTGAAAGAGAATCATTCCCATTTACCATCATTAAAGGCAATGTAATATCATAAGATTTCAGAGAATAATATTTATCATATCTCAAGAAGTTGATTGTTCTATAAAAAATTATTTTAGGTTTTGAGGTTGAAACAAAACAATGTTTAGTGCACAATAACATGTATCACCCAAAGCATTGCAACTAAATGAAATGGTAAAAAGGTGGATGATATACATGGAGATAAAGTAAAATGTAGTTTCTATTCACAAAAAATAAATCTTAAAATAAATCAAAAATAAAATTATTATGATGCTGTGCTTGGAGAAGAGGGACGAAGTGGAAAAAGTGGAAAAGTGGAAATTATGAGTTTCTGCATTAAGTCACTTCATAGTTTACGCAGTTTATATTTACAAGGTGAGAAGAAAACATGCAGAAATAATTCACAATGATTCTTGCTCCTCTTTAACATTCTTTATTTGAAGCCATTTCTACATGCGTAGTAATAATTCTGACGATTTTCCCATACCGATAAACGTTTATAAAAATACAGCAATAATAAGGCACACACGTGATCACATGCATAAACTCTTATAGACGTATTAAAGCAAAACATAGTACAGCGGTATAACGTGTGAGGTGAGGAAAAGGAAAACTTAAAATAGTGAGAAAAGGAAAACTTAAAATAGTGAGGTAAAGGAAACTTAAAATATCAAATTTAATGGTTAAATGTGTAGAAGATCATTTACTATATCCTTCTTCACCGACAAATTATCAAACTAATGAGGTTTTCCCCTCACCAAATTTTATTGCAAAGTACACAGAATAGAGTTACTGATATCCGACAACACATTCCTTCCACCTACCTGATAATCCCGGACACATTTCTGTATCGCAGTGTCTCATTCATTTTAACATTTCAAATTCCCTTCACAGTGAGAGGAAATATTGCACGACACAAAAACACCAAACGGAATTCCCTAAATGCGAAAGCGACGAAGTTTCGTTTGGCGTTTGCCTCATCTTTTCGGCGTCAGAGTGTACTGGAAATCCCTTTGCGCACCGCATGACAATCGGATGATGCGAAGGGGTTTATTCCGGAACCTGTTATTGCACTCGTGGGATTATGAGCTGTTCCCTATGTGGCTACGTGAGGCGGGTAGAAACAAACGCGAGCACATGTTTGTAATGCAAATGACTGGGGGCGCAACGTCACAATGAGTAATGTGGTAGTTTAGACGACAAGTGCGTCTTTTATTCTGAGGGATTTAAACTTTCATATACAGCGCTCACTTTATTGCCTCAGATGAAGTTTGTGTGAGTTTTCGCTTGAAGGTTTCAACGGCTAACACAACATGAGATAATGTTTGTTGTTCTTCGTACCAAATCAATTGTTTCATTCAAGAAGTATTTTATTTTATACGATATTTTAATATTTTTCTGGTATAAAATAAGATGCAGCTAAATATGATTCTAGTAGTTTTAACGTAACATGAAACAAATTATTTGATGTCTCAACATTATATACAGGAATATTTTCGAATTTCTGTTTAGTAATTCGCCACAGAAGTAGATACCAGTCGAAGTTCTGGCTTCTAAATATCAAATCCAATGATGATGATGATGATGACGACAGATCCGACAAAAGCTCTTCATATAATAAATAAAAATGTTGATAATAACATTTTATTCAAAAATTTAAAAGCCAAAAATACATCATCAATAAACTAATACAAAATTAGACTTCATTAATCCTGTTATACTAAGCTTGCATGTTTTACAAGAGAAACGTAGAGTCCATAGTTAGAGATACGAGATGAAACAAGAGAAACAAAAAAAAACATTTTATAACATACCTTCTTTTCCAAGAGATGCTATGCCTTTAGAAATTTCACAATACTGTTACAAAAATGAAACTGAAATCATTTTTCTTTGTAAAACATTTTTTTAATTCAATGATTAACAACGAAAATGATATCACTATCGACAGTGTACAAATTCTTTCCGTAAATGTAAATTACAAAAGGAGCATGCATTTTGTAGGGCCTCTTTCAATTACTATTAACAGAGCCACGTTCCCAGAGCAGTTTTATTAACCCAAACTGACGAAAGCACGTACAGAGACCACGCCCATAGCAGTTGCCTTGAGTTGCGCCGCGCTTTTTCCGAGATCCAACTTGGCTCCCTGCAGTGGGAGGACCTCGTTCCTAACGTAGGATGCCAGCCTTCTTCGCCGACGCGAAATTACACGTTGTGAATCTTATCGTAAATCGGAAACCTGTTGGAAGGCATCGGACGAAAGATACTTCCCCATGAAAAAGGCGAGAAGCAGTGACGGAGTTAAAATCATTTCGACGTCTCCAACGCGCAGATTCCTCGAAAACATTCGCCTGGAATGGCGCGGCATGCGACGTAAGAAACTATAACGATTCAATGCAGTCGACAGAAATCGCCAGAAATAAGAAACCAGTTTCGCATGATTGCCCTTGGGGAAAAAACGAAGCAAGCTAACGAGTCTTCATAAAATTTACGGCTCCGCTGCAGAAGTTGGAATCGATAAAAAGCTTGGTTTTAAAAATACATCGACCATGACAAAAACCAGTGTTCTTGGTCATAACTTTTAAGCAAGGGTATTAACTTGGATGAGAAGAAGTATGGGACTTACATAGAAGTATTCTGCACTTTAGAGAATAAAAAGTCTGTGATAGACAATTCATAAAAATTCGATACGGGAATGGCTCCCGCACTGACGGCTCCAAAGCTTTTATGCCCACGCGTATTTCTCGATCCCGCGGCACCAAACTGCAATTTAATGAGATGTTTCGGGCGCGAGGGCCTTTTTACGAGGAGCGGGAGGAATTCTCGATTAGGGGAAACATTTCGAATTCTATCGCACCGCAAATTTTACTTCACTCTGAACTCAATATTATTGTTTCGCAGATAGCTTTTCCTTTAGGAACAAAACAAAATTTGCAATTTACTTCTCTAACGTAGCACATAGATTTATTAAATCAGAATACCTTCAAGATACCGACTTCATAAAACTTCAAGAAATGTGGAAGGGAGAGAAAACAAAACATAAAATATCGATTTTTTTTGTCGAGAGATGGGGAGAGACAGATGGAAAAAGAAATTTAAGTCTCAAACAAGATCAAGGCGTAATATAACAAAGCTGGGATAGTAAACAAAGAATGTGGAGAAATAAAAAGATAAGTTAACAATGCTGGAGAAGTGGAGAACCAAGAGAAAAAGGACTTGATTTATACGTTTTATTAATGCAAGAAAAGATGCAAGAGAGAAATATGAAAAGAGTAAGGAAAGGAAGAGAGAAAGAGATCGAGTTAAAATGAGAGAAACTATTGGAAAAGTCAGAATGAGGGACCGACAAAAAGATAGTAAGAGAGCGATAAAGAGACAAAGAGTCCATAGTTCGAGAAACAGCGAGACAAAAGGAGAATCAGAGAGAGAAAATAGTCAGGAACAGAGGGGGAGGGATCGAGGGAGAGCAGGAAAGTGAGCTCATTTGCTTGATTGATTGCTTCTGGACTCAACTACTTTGGTCATTAGCCCGTTAATGTAGTGAATGTTTATCCCGCTAGGTAGCTGTGTGCTTTCACCCCTGGAGATCCGTCGGCAACATCGACTTAAGGGATTTCCCCCACAGATTCTCCCCAGCAGGGCACCGTCCCAGCCGAGACAACTAAGCTCTCGACTGGTCTCCCAATATATTTAGTAGTGCAGAGCATGTAAGTATAAACATGTGTATATAAGGGGGTGAGAATAGGGCGAGCCAGAGGAAGTAAAGATCGCGCACGGTACGTGGCCCGTTTGTTAGGGTACCGCTTCGGCATTCGCCTGGTGTTAATCGCAGAAACCACAGAAAACGTACCTAGAAGTTATATAGCTATACTCCAAAATCCGATACTGTCGGGACTCGAACTCTAGGACTACAGGCACAGCGGCAATTCTCGCTCTGATCTAAACCATAGAGTAAAGATGTATACGGTGAAATCGGTAGTAGTGGGGGGGTACAAACGACCTATGCGCGCTCTACTCGGTTACCACATTTTTCGGAACTAAGATGCGACGGTGGTGCCATCTCTGAATGAGTTACCATTTCCGCATAGCCTGTTCGCTGCCCACGGTGAGCTGTCTATACATCCTTAGTCTATGTCTAAACTCATCCGGAGTGGAAGCGAGCTCCAAAGAGAAAGAAGGGCCACCGAAGGGCGCAACAGGGCCTGGGCGCGAGGTGGGAGGACGGGTCGGCTGGCGGGAGCGCCCAGGGGGCGCGGGCCGATAAATCACCCGCCGTGCCTCTCCTCTGCCGGCGGCGCGCCGCCCAGCGCCGTCCAGGTGTCTCCCGGCGGGACCTCGGGCCCTGCAACCGCCCCGCCACGCCCCTGCGACGCTCCCGCGCCCGTGCAGCAGCCGGCGTAATTGAGGGCCCCGAGCACCATCTAACGCCGCGCCGCACAGTCGCCCGCCCGCCATTCGCCCACCCGAAACGCGCCTCAGTACTTGCACTTACAGAGGTGTGCAAATTATTAGACTAAGATTTTTTCGGTAAATTTAAGTTAAACTCCTCATAGAAATTATAAATAAAACTGACAGCACTCCTATTGATTTTAACTGTGTAGAGTGACGTCTGCTACTTTTTTGTGTTTCTTGTACAACTGATGTTTAGGGCGCACCTGAGCTAAAAATAAAGGGGATCCCGACAGAATGCTGCAGAAAACATTCCACGCAAAGTGTTGAGAAAGGTTAGTGGCGAGTCTGGTACGATTGTGCAAGACTCTCGAAATTGGCTAGCCATCGAGCCTGGGGACGCCGACAGCATGACGCCGGGTGGGGGAGACGGGGGTGTATATAAGGTAGGCGCTTTCTGCACTCGCGGAGATTCAAATAGATTCGTAGAGCTTGTTGTTAGCCGACGGGCTAGGAGGGATCTCCAGTGCACTCCAGCACGTGGTTTCCAGGGCGGAGACCGGTTTTGGCGCCAGGTCATGTAGGTACGTGGATACCGGGGAGTTAACGTCCGATTGCATCGCATCACGCGGTGTACCTAGTTTCGAGCAGTGGCACTTGGCTGTAAGGGCCTAAGGACGTTCGCGGGGTTTCCGCGGCTAAGAGGAAGAAAAAGGTTGCCGGGGTTTAATTAGTATTTGTAAAATTTCTTTAGTTGTTAAGTTCTTGTAAATAAATGTAAATGTTATCTTCAACGCAGTCTCTGTGTCATTCACTCCAGTACGTCACAATATGTGTCTGTACAGTGTCACAATATGTTACTGATGTAATCGAGGGTTCTTACTTTTGTTCAAGTGAACTCAGCTTGCAAACTTTTGGTTTGGTCTGTTCTTAAAAGAAAATCTCTGCCTTTATTTATCGCGAAATCGGCCGAACTGACAATGGCGCCATGTCACAGGAATCTACATTGCATAGTACTCACAATTAGAATATATGAGCGAAGCTATCTAAACGGCTATTCTGGAATTCTGCGGTGAACATTTGTTGCATCTCGTAAATAGTGTTTAAAAGCATGTACCATTAAAATGATGATAAGATCTATGAAATCATCAAAAAATGCATTAAAAATGTCGTGAAAAGATAAAAAAATGACCTATTAGTCAAGATGGACGAAAAATTCAAAAAAATTACAAAAATGGGTCATTTCGTTTTATCATAACATAAAATGAATTCCTGTATTAATCGGCCTTGTTCGAAAATGAAAAGAAAAAAAATGACATTTCATTAACTCCCCTAATGATTAGTAAGAAATATCATGTTCTTTCTTTGTAATGAATATTATGAAATTTAATTAAGAAGAGCATTTACAAGAAAATTTCAATAAGAATTTTTATATATCGTCAATAATACTCGTGGTACAGAATGTGTGTTCTATAAATTTATAAAGTATGCATCATAAATCAATCATTTGCCTCCAATGAAAAGATCCTTTTTGTATCTAAAACGTGTAATCCGCTTAATTACTGGTATACATTTGCCTCACAACCCACTCCATGACATTTCAGTTTGAAGTTTTTTTTTACAATTATGCTACAATTCCTGGTAACTGTATTCGAAGAATAATCGAAAGAGAAATAGAATTTTTGGTCTGTGTACTTCTTTTTATAGTACTAACAGAGCAATATAATTTATGAACGTCGTTCATATACAGATACATCAAATGCGCCTTTCCGCGGAATTTAAACTCTGAGACCAATAAATCAAACCATTTTCACAGTAAAATCTCCATTAGGGGATTTAACTGTAGCAAATTTTCGTTTGCGAATATCATTTCTCCAGATCTCTTAAAATGTATCGTCGAGTTTCACGAAAATACATTTAAACTAGGTCCTACGAGTATATTTGTCGAGAGAAAGATCGGAGCAGAGCGCTTTAGAAATTATATTACGAAGTATCCTCTGCGCTTCTGCGTTTTTATAAATACATTGTGTGTTGGCAGAGTTTTTGAAGATGAAGCCCAGGTGAATCTTCCAATGCTTAGCATCTAAAGAACCGATTTAATGAATGAGAAGAATCTTTTCGTTGGAATGACTACAAAAGCATTATGTATTGAAAGAACTTTTTGAATATGGATCAGAAACTGCATGAGTAGAAAATTAGATTTGTTCTCAGAATTGGAGTCAATATCTCAGAAATTCTTTAACTCGCTTTACATTTCTTCAAGGAAAGGGCAGGAAGTTAACAAGAAAAATTTTGAATATACTATTCAATAGAACTCCTTTATTACTATTCCCCTCAATGAGGAAAATAATATGGAATATTAATAACCCACAGTTCGATTTTTTGCAACTTGTACATTTACAGTCTATCTTCTTAATAAGTATTTTGTGTACATTCTAAATTGTAATAAATCTCCATTAATTTAGTAATTAATAGTAACAGTAATCTATTCAGTAATATACAGTAATTTAACAGTAATCTATTAATCATGAAACTACACGTATACTTCTAATAACCGTAAATAAATCTAAAACTAAACTTTTATAAACAACACCTGTATTTGTATTCAAATATTTTTCGCAAAGTTTTGCCCTTATATCAGGAGTGAATAATATTCATTACCCGCTTTAAAAAGATTATTCCCACAAGAAGTTTCGGGATCTTGACAAACGAGCTTCAAAGTAAGTGGAACTGTTTACAACGGTAAGTTGCATGTTATTTACATCATTAACTAAACTCTCGAATCTTAAAAGCACTTTCAGACACAATCGACTCGCAAAATGTGTCCCCAAATATTGTTCGAAAAAGCACAAGGAGAATCATTGCCATTGTGTAGCGGATCACTTAAGGTGGAAATCCTCATCTCAGCGAGAATAAATGAGTGCCTCGATGCAAGATACTCTCCGTCTGTGACACGGCACGCAGCTTCAGTGTACAAACCGCGGATCAGGGCGAGTGCGTTCGAAAGGAGTTGTAATCCCCTCTTAAACACAGAAGACCCGCCGCGCCGGCGCGGCGGCGAACGAAAAACTCGGGCCTACGCTCGATATGAACCCCACTGAGCCCCTTTTGGAGGGCCCTTCTCGGTTTCAAACGCTTTCTAAAGCCCCCCCCGCGGGCCCCTCTCCACAGCGGCCGCCCACCGCCACGCACAGTGGCCCTAAACATACTGCCAATTTGCGAAAACAAGAACCAAATCCACAAGAGCGGCCAGGTCTAATAAAAAGATTTGGATAAATAGTAAAACTCAGTGAGTATGAAACATATTAAAGTTCTGAAATTGCGGTGAATACAATGTCAATTTTTTTTCGCTTCCGAGAATGTGAACATGCAGCATATAAAAGTAGGTTATACCGAAAATGACGTCATAACTCACAAAACTGTCTAGATGTAATAAGTGAAACCGCTAAAAAAATTAAAATTCAGATACTATTATATTGAATAAAATTTGAAGGTGATTAATCACCAAGTTTGTTTGCTTTCTTGCTGATAATGTGCACGTGCTATTGATTAATGGAACGTAGTTGATAAGCATACTTCCTGAAAAAAGTTTGTATTTTATCAGCGTTGGTATTCTTGGATTATTTTCATTCATATTCTGTAAACCTGAGATCATGGTAACCAGGATCAAAAGATGTACTGATATATTGAATATAAGACGATTCCTAACTGGAAAATTAGATTCCTCAACATAGCTTCGCAACGAAATAATTTTGAAAATATTATTGGAAAGCAGTTATCTATAGTTATCTATATTACTAAGATGTAAAGAAACTTATCTCAATTCTACGAACAATCGAGAAAACTACCGGTAACGTGAGTTTATTTTATTCTCGTCAAAATCGATCTCAAACATTCAAATAATAATACAAGTTACGACGCAGGCTGTGTCCGCTTAGAATGGCATTCCCATCTACTGCGCGATGTCGTGGACCCGCGGCAGAACTCCGACAACTGTTTAAGTGATAAATTATTCGGCAGCGAGGCACCCTCGTCGCCCGCCGCCGCCCGCCAGGTAGAGCTGCGATATTACCCTTGTAGTGGCGGACCATTCAAAGGGCCGGCCCGACCGGGATTTCACGTCACGGCCAACGCAGTTGCGCCCTCCGACCCTTGCCCTCGTCCCCTCCCCCACCCCTCCCCCTTCTCATCCCCTCCCACTGGGCCCGTCGGCCGCGCCCTGGCAGGTCATTAGGCCTATTTACCAGCGCCGCGCCGGCCCGCGTCGCGCCACCTGGCGGGAGGCGCGGCCCCGGCCCGCAACAATGGGGGGCCCGCCCGGGGAAAAAGTCAGGCTCTTGTGAGCTCCCCCGGCCGCAGATCGCCTGACTGCGAAACGCGAGGCGGGACAGAACACACCTCTCCAGCTCCTTGTTTTGGTTCGCGCTGAACCCATTTCTCTACATGCAGTTGATTTCCAAGCGTGTAGATCTGATGCTGATAACCACGAGTCCTTCATAGTTCTATACGATAATTATGATAAAAAGATTCCAATAGCGTGTGTTAGTGTTCTACAGTTTTTTAGTATATCATCGCAACTGTGGACTTTTGATACTTTAACCATACTTCAAGCACTTGCACCACCAAGACAAGCACCGCATACAATTACACACAAAATCAGATACCATTCAGCACAATTTTTTAATAAAAGAGTGGTGCAGACTTGACTCGTACATTTCAAACAGCATTACGTTATAAAATAATGCAATAAAAAATCAAAATCGAATTACTACGTATAAAATGAAAAAGGTGAAATGGTGGGAAAAGAACCATGATTTTTCGGATTAGTTGTTTACTAACAAAGAAAGTAGATTTTGAAATAAATAAATCGCTATTACGAAAATTGGCAATAAAATACTAGAAACTGAATTGAGGGTATCACCGCAATAGTGGTCTAACCCACATTTTTAGGGAATTGGGTTATCTGTGTTAATCGCATCTTATTCTGCTTAAATTCAATTTGAAATAGTTTTAGTGGGTGATCATCCAGCAGTTACAACACAATAAAACACAAATGAATTTTTTAATACTGCCAGGAACTTAATAAGCCATTTTCTTCAAACACAGAATTTGTGGATAGGCCTATTGCACTGACACCCTCAATTACACCAAGATTTGCAAAGAGTGAATTTTAAAGACAACTTGAATTCACCTAGAAATATATTTCAAATACTTCAAAAATCGATCCCAAGGAGCTTTTCGTACTCTGGGTTCGAAACCTCTGGTGTGAATGTTGCTCCGGGCGTCCTGTTCCGGGCCGTTTTGGAAGAGCGCGCTCGCTGCGCGCCCTGCCAGGTAGCGCGGGCGGCGGCGGCGGGCGCCTTTGAGAGCGCCCTTGTGTGCCGCCCCGCGCAGCCCTCGCGCCCTTGCCCTTGTGGGCCGCCCTCTCCGGCAAGCGCCCGCGCGAACAGCTGCCGCCGCTTACAGGCGCGGGTGCAGCCGGCGGAGCGTCCGAACTACCAACTACAAAGAACCAGGAAGCAATTTTCGGGAGACATTTTGCTTGGAAATTGCTTAATTTGTGCACAAAATGGTGGAATTGAATAATGTTTTGGTTGTTTATCTCACCATTTCCTTTGGTTGTTTATCGGAACAAATTAAATAAAGTTCTTTTATTAAAAATTAAATAAAAGTTCTTTTATTAAAAATTAAATAACATTTTTTTATTAAAAATTAAATAAAGTAATTTATTCTATTTAGTATTTGAGTACATCTAAGATGTTCGTAGTAATGGTTTGAAGAGTCTTAAAGATTGCTATTTTTAAGTCTCTTCAAACCACCTTCAGCTGTAGAATTTGTTAGCATAAATCTACAGCTGAAGATATTTCATTAATCTCAATCTTGTAAATAACAATTTCCTTACTTTATTTACAAAAAATTGACAAATCTTCCGACCAGACTTTCCTCCGCCATCTTTCTTCCGTGTTTCTCCAGAATAACCACTTCTTTCATTTCGCAAAATCCTCTTTCGTCTCTCGAGAAATTTTGCATTCTAAGTACCAAAATCAGCTACACGAACACGAATCCCCACTTTTCTACAAATAAGCTTTTCACCGAAAAAGAAAAGCACCTTGAACATCGAAAAACACTTACTGATGAAATTGTATAAACCGAGAATGATGAAATTTCTGAGTAATACCACCACCGACTGTATCTTTATCCGCCAAGAAGCTGCACTCGAGAATCAGGGTTTCCAAGAACGGAGTCTGTAAAAGCGCTTCTCCCAAAATATTTTCTAAGTGAGCGAACGCCTCAACAACCCTCCTCCCGGCCCCGCCACCTCCACCGCAGACCCTGACACTGATGCTATAATACCAGCGTCGGCTCGAAGACGTGCGACCCCTTCGCCCCCACAGCACCTCCTCCCTCACTGCCCCGCCCACCGCCCCCGCAGCCACCGTTCGGGCAACGCCTTCGCAGCCGCGACACTGTCTCCTCCGTGCTCTTTTCTTTCCTGCCCCGCCTCGCCCTTCCCGCCCCACTGCCTCTCCAGCTACAGCCATCACCCTCTTTGCTTCTCGTTTCCGTCACCTCTCTCGTGCCACCTTTGTGTCCGTACAGTTTCCATCACCAGAAGCCACCATCATTTGCAGACGTAGCTCTCCTCCTAGCACCAGAGACTCCGCCCGTACCAACTTCCCCGCCCCTTATTCCCTGCCATGTCTCTCTCTCTCCCGCATCCGTAACTACTCACCCGCACTCTTACTTCTCTCCTACGTCCTGCCTTAATTTTCCCGCCCACTCCGCTTCCACCGCTACAGATAGCACTCCGTCACTGTTCGACTAACACCCCCTTTTCTGCTATCCAGACCCAGAGCTGCCTCGCCTCCACCCTCATCGCATCACCACCACTAGCACCAACCACGCTTCTTTGCAGCCGTCTCCTCTTCCTAACATCTGGCCGTCCACTCGCATAGACCTCGCTGATCACACCCCTCATTCCCTGCCTCATCACTGCCTCTCCCGCAATCCCTTACCTGCCTCCGACACCCCGCCTTCCATATCCCCTCCACTGCTTCCCGCTACGATTACTACATCCGTCACCACTTCTAGACTAACATCTCTCTGCTACCCTGACCCCATATACCTCGTGTCGACCCTCGCTGCCACCGCCACCACCATCACCACAAGCACCAGCCACCAGCAGTTGCCGCCCCTCTTAACCCCAGCGCCTGCGCTCGCACCGCGCTCGCCGACCCTGCCCCTCATTCCCTACCTCATAACCACCTCTCCGTGCCCCTAACTCCTCTCTCGCACTCCCACATTTCCGTCTTACGTACCAGCCCAGCCTGCTCCCCCGCTGTACTTACCACATCCGCCACATCTCCACTAGCATCCCCTCTCCGCTGCCCCGCCCTCCATTTACCCCAACACCACTACCTCCACCATTTCCCACCACCGCCGCCATCCTCCTAACACCAGGGCCCCCGCTCACACCGCCCTCGCCGACCCCGCCCCTCGATCCCTACCTCATAACCATCTCTCCCGTGCCCCTAACTCCTCTCTCGCACTCCCACATTTCCCTCTTACCTACCAGCCCACCCTGCTCCCCCGCTGTAGATACCACATCCGCCACATATCGACAAGCATCCCTTCTCCGCTGCCCGGCCTTCATATACCTCGTGTACACCCTCAACGTTCCACCATCACCACCACCGCCACCGCCCCCGCCCCCGCCTCTTCCCACCGCCGCCGCCACCCTCCTAGCACCAGGGTCCCCGCTCACACCGCCCTCGCCGACCCCACCCCTAATCCCCTACCTCATAACCACCTCTCCCGTGCTCCTAACTCCTCTCTTGCACTCCCACACTTCCCTCTTACCTACCAGCTCACCCCACCGTAGTTACCACAACCGCCACATCGCGACTAGCATCCCTTCCCCGCTGCCTGGCCTCCATATACCTCAACGTACCACCACCGCCACCGCCACCACCTCCGCCCCCGCCACCGCCACCGCCACCGCCACCACCTCCGCCCCCGCCCCCGCCCCCGCCACCGCCACCGTCTCTTCCCACCGCCGCCGCCACCCTCCTAACACCGGGGCCTCCGCCCGCGCCGCCACCCGCACCTCCGCCGCGCCGCATCTGTCTATTTTTACTCCGCAGAGGGTGCTCGGCCGCCGCGTATAAGAGATGCGCTGCGCTCTTGTTTACCCTCCCGCCCTCCGCCCTGCGCCCTGCGCCCTGCGCCCCTCTCGCCTCCCCGGAGACTCGTAACGTCGCCGCCAACAAGCAGCCCTTTGCAGCCTCCGCCCTCCGCCCTCGGCCCGCACCTCCGCGCACGTCAGCAGTTAACACGAGGGGCAGGCGAGGGGCGCGAAACCAGATCTTCGAATCCAGGAAGACGTGGGGTGCTGGAGGGAATATGAAGAACACTTGTTCACTTCCACACAAGCGGAACAAATGTTCTATTGAAGCGGTTGATGAGAAGTAAACAGTGCGCTCTATATAACCTATTCGTACTAATGCAATTAATTATTTGGTTTAGATTTGGAGGTTTTCAACTACTAAGGTCCTTGAGATGCATCACGATCTCATCATCAGACATTCATAATGATAAGGTGAATTCTCATAAAGAAATCGTTGAAGGAAAGGCAGAGGAAATTCGAGAAAACCTGCCGAGAGCTCGTTCTGATGAACAACATATTCTACATGGTTTGGCCGAGGAACCAAACCGATCCCCAGCGATGGAAGGCGTATGCCCTTGCAATTACTATACGCGCACTTTTTCTTGATACTCCACAGCGGGGGGTGCGAGGGGAGGCAGGTTCTCGGTCACGGCAGTGCAGTGCTGTCAACATCCACAGAAAACTCAGCGTAAAAGCGCGTCTTGGACTAAATAGCAATGAGAAACAACTGAATTTTTTTTTTTAATTCTGAAGAAATAATTATTATAGAAATTATTCAGTAACGAGTCGGTACGCAGAGGTCGTTAGAAAGAGAGAGCGAAAACTGAAAAGTCCGAATTGTAAAGGAAGAAGATGAGCAGCACTGCAAACGGAGCCGTGACGTTCCGAGTGGGGCTCATGTTTTCTGCCGAGCCGTGCTGTGCCGGGCTGAGCGAGAACTAGGGAGCTGGAGGATCAAGAAAAAGTGCGAGCATGGTACCTTGTTGCACCAGTAGGTAACCACTCTAGCAGTATTGTTCTGATTCTTTGTTCTATCGCATTCACAACTGGCGCCATAAAAAAATTGCACAGTTAACACAGATGCACAAAAGATGATCAGATTGAGACGGTTCTAATTTGTGAATTGTAACCATTTTGTGTTATTGCGATTAAAAATGCTCTGCATTTTATTATTTACCTCAAATCATGACATTAAAATACAACGATACTTGGAACAGAAATGTAATCATGGGATGACACGAATCATTGCATTAAAGTGAGCGATTGAGACAAAATCATTAAGAAGATACTTACGAATTACGTAAGTGATTTGGGGAATAGAAGGTAACTTTGTTAACAGAAATTTAGACAGGTTATATGCTAGGAAAACATGGAATGAAGGCTAGCATCTGAAGAGAACCTTTCTATTAGTATAAGTCTTTCAAGTTACATATTTGAACCAATTTTATT
Organism: Acheta domesticus; assembly: GCA_031308135.1. Classification (NCBI taxonomy): domain Eukaryota; kingdom Metazoa; phylum Arthropoda; class Insecta; order Orthoptera; family Gryllidae; genus Acheta; species Acheta domesticus. The sequence continues at coordinate 136,516,156 of JAHLJT010009355.1, forward strand.
TATTAAAGCATTTACTACTTCAATAAATGAGACATTGAATATTATGAGTACTAAATTGACAATACCGTATTAAGAATAATAATCACTTCTTTCTTTTGTCAGGATCTTACTATGCTTACTAACATTCAACTTCTGAGTCGGAAGTTACATGAACTGCTCTCTTGGCATCAATTTGTCCTTTTTATCAATTAAAGGGTCCTCCCACGCTCCCAGCCGCTTCGCAGCCTACAGTATTAATTCCACCACCATCTGAACCGTATCTCGGCCGACAGCGAGCTCAGCAGCATCAACACCGGAGACCCGTGAACTCTTGCTTGGTGGCTTCAGCTGCCAACAGGTACCCTCTCCGGTCGGGCTCGCTGCCTCCGCGGCTAATAGAAACTTTTTTTGGATAAACAGAGGCGCGGCCGAGAAGGAGCGGGTGGCGCTGCGCAGCTGTTCCCCGCGTGGCGCGGCGCGGCGCGGCGCCCGGGGCGCGCCGGGCGGCCGGCGCGGGAACGAATCGGGAAGAGCCGGGGGGAACGAATCGATTGCGTGAGCGAAGCGCGTTCGAATCAATCGGCGAGGGCGCTGGGGAACCGGATCTCCTCGGGCTGGGAGGAGAGGATGCTTTTCGCGAATGGGTTGCGGGTACGCTTCGCGGTTCCTTTTCGGGAGGTCTCCAGGGTGGCGGAGAAAATTACTTGTAAGGGGCGTCTTTTGGTAGTTGATGTTCCATGTACACCGTTATCAATGTACATTAGTTTCAGCTTTTTTTCTTCCTTTTTTTACCAGCTCTTTCACTGTGATCGTTTATTTTAATCTCATACGTTCATATTCCTTTATTCTTCGTATTATGCTTATCGCAAACATTGGTGCTTTTTGTGGACTACAGTGGATGGAAACTCTGCGCAATTGTAAATTGCAAATGTTATTCAAGCATTCAAAATACTTAGAACAGTTTAAATTAATCTTAATTAAATGCCTCTTCCGTACACAGACTTTGAAAGTCTTAAGACATAAATCTACGTTTTGAAAAGCAATCATTTTTCTTCTAGACAGAGAAATTATCATTCGGTACACAATCCATGACCTTAGCTATCCGATGTCTTGAAAGCATCGAGAATGAAAATATTTTAAGTACCTACAATAAAAATTTGATTTGCGCGATTGATTTACAACATAAGCCTCCTTCAGGGGACACCTCCTTTCGAACTAGCTCTGAATTATCTTCAAAAATTCTGCCCATTCCACTTTCATACTAAACATAAATCAGAATTCACGAACAGTACATTGCCAAAGTAATTTGTGTTTATTAAGAAATTTTATAGTTTAATAAGTTGTTTATACATTAATTGAGTAATTTAATTCATTAATTCAGCGTTTATGTATACTCAATTTCTTTAACCTGGCATTCCTGATGTATCACACTTTCCTCTTTGATTAGGCCTTATTCACAATGCAAACGTAAACGTAATGCAATGCTGTAAACTTAGCAGTAAAATTTACGCGTAAAAACAAGCATTCACAATGATGAACGTAAGCTAGAACGTACGTTTCAACATACATTTCGCCGGAGGCAATCAGATTTCAAACTATTGAAGCTTCATCAATTGTCGATTCGTTTCTAGCATGGTAGAAAGATCTTTTCATCATGATTTCTAGCTTTTTCTTAGATTTTCCTATTGATTTGTTTATATTAATGCGAGTAGCTGTTGTATTTGTGCTCACATTTCCTTTATTTTATAAACGAAGATTCGCTTGTACGAAATTCACGAGTAATTCGTCGAACGTAATTATTTTATTCGCCGCGTTAAGTTAAAGTCACAAGAAAAATGGTGCAAATTCTTACTTTGAATTCACTACTCACATCAAAACTGTTCGCAAACTAGTTCAGTACATATCAATAATGAAATGACATAACCGCAAACTACCCGAGCACAATTTGAATTCCACCATTCCACCATTCCCATTTCTTTCCTGCTACTCTCTTATTGGTCTTTAGTAACAATTCAGAAATAAACTTAACGTAAAAGTTAGGTTGGTGTTTATGAACTCTTTAAGTTTATGGATTTTCGTCAACGGTTACGTCAAGGCATTGTGAATTGTCTCGCTTAAGAACTCATTTCTAGGGTTTGCGACTGTTATGTTTACATTGCATTGTGAATGAGGCCTTACTAGATTCTTATCATTTTCTAAATCGATAAACGGTGGTTTTGCTTATTAATGTTGAATGCTGCATGTTGAACTACAGGACGATGACACCACTCTGAAACAACCAGTCGACGAAAAGAATTTAAATACATCAAAACACATACTGATCCACTCCTGTTGCAGTATTGTTCTTGTACCTATTTTGTAAATATTTTCCCAAACAATAAAAGGAAAAAAAACTTACACAAGCATCATGACTCCAAAACACTCGCAAATCTATTAGAAAATATGCCTTTCTTAAATTGCCAACGATTTTTCAAATGCAGTAATATCACTTTCACAGATCAACCAAATCGAAAGTTCCATCGTCATTTTCAAATTTCAATTTTATATTCCACATTCTTTCAAATGCAGTTTGCAATTTTCTCGTGTTCTCACTTCCTGCCCATTCTTTCATATCTCACAGCCTTCAGAGACGACATTCACGACAGACATACTATATGTACCCCTCCTTCGCAGCATCCCTTGCCGTCGTATCTCCAAGCCCCTCCGCCCGCACCGCATGCCGCGGACCGGTTTGCCTCGGAGGCGCGTCGGCGCCGGAAAACAAGAGCGGGACAAACACGCAGGAAATATATTTTTTGCGCGTCTCCCCGCGCGGTTTACGAGCAGCGACGTGCGAGATGCCGGCGGCGGAAAAATCAAGACGACGAGGGCGGCGGCGGCGGAGGCGCCTGGCAATGAGGGGCGAGCAGGCTGGCGCCGCAGGGGGCGCCAAAATCCCGCCCCCCGCTACCCCGCCTCGCCACCACCCCGTCCCGCCCCGCGCCCGCCCCGCGCCCACCGCGCTTCCACCTCGTCCCTCCCCGGCCTGCTCTGTCTCTCCCCGCTCCGCCCCGCTTCCATACCGACCCTCCCCGCCCCGTCCCGCCCCGCCCCGTCCAGCCCCGTCCCGCCCCGCCCCGCCCCGTCCCGCCCCGTCCCGTCCCGCCCCGTCCCGTCCCGTCCCGTCCCGCCCCGTCCCGCCCCGTCCTGCCCCGCCCCGTCCTGCCCCGCCCCGTCCTGCCCCGCCCCGTCCTGCCCCGCCCCGTCCTGCCCCGCCCCGTCCTGCCCCGCCCCGTCCTGCCCCGCCCCGTCCTGCCCCGCCCCGTCCTGCCCCGCCCCGTCCTGCCCCGCCCCGTCCTGCCCCGCCCCGTCCTGCCCCGCCCCGTCCTGCCCCGCCCCGTCCTGCCCCGCCCCGTCCTGCCCCGCCCCGTCCTGCCCCGCCCCGTCCTGCCCCGCCCCGTCCTGCCCCGCCCCGTCCTGTCCCACCACGCCTCGCCTTGGTTCGCCCCTCTCCGCCTCGCCTCGTCTGCCCCCGCCCAGCTCCCACCCAACTGCGGCCGCAGACGAACGAGCGCGGGCGCGGCGAGGCGCCCCCGGCCCGATGCGCGGATGTTTACATCTCGTTAAATCTCGTGAAACGCGAGCGAGCGAATGGCGGCGGTGGCGACGTCAGCTCCGAGGGGCGGCGCGGCGGTGGTTATAGCGGTGGCGTCTGCGAAACGGCTTCCGAGAGAGCCCCAGTATGGTGACAGCACCGGCAGACGGTAGCAGTGGAGACGGTGGTGGCATGAGTGATGGAGACGGCGGCAATGGAGATATGGCGGAGGTTGGGAGTTGGAAGTGTGGGTCGAGGAGGATATGATCCAGTAGTGTGGTGAATGAGGTGTGGTTTGTGAAGGTAGGAAAAAGTTTGAGCAGCAATCTAAGAAAACGACAAGCAGGAAGTCCAGTGAGGGAGAGGGGTGTGTGGAAGAAATGCCGGAGATGTTTCGCAGTATGAATGCTCAGATGTAGGGAAAATTGTTTCTTGGTATTGAGATAAAGAGAGCCAAGATTCGTTTAGAGAAAGAGGGCACTAAACCCGAATATTGGAAGGCGAGAATGATTGTTCTATTGTGCTTCACATGCAAAGAAAAGGTTTGTGACAGGCTATTACATCTAGAAATGAAATGTCCCTCATCAGACGTCAGTGAGTTCAGGATACACAGCAAAGTGCATTTCTTGGATTAATTTCGTGATACGCAGGTGAAGAGAATCAAACTAAAATTTTGCTTTGTGAAACGAATTTTAAAAATTGTAATAATCTTTAGTCAATGGTCATTTCGTAACATATAAGACAATTGGGATAGTATTCCCAAAGCAAATATTTATATTTTCTGTAAGTTTAATGCACAGTTTTCCTTGGACTAACAAATAGAATTGATATAGAAATTAAATGCAGAGGTTCCCCTTGCGCAACTGACGTCAAGAATTATTCTCTATTTTGAGATTTGTGGCCCACAAACTATAAATACGTTAGGGTTCTGTACCCCATTCCCCCTACCTCTCACCAGCACCACTGAACTGCTGTGACAGCTCCGAGCCAGCAATTGCCGTTGTCTCTGCAGCGACTGTGACCGAAAGAGTCGACGTTCGAGTCGGGACGTTAGAGGAATTTCGACATATCTACTTACGCCGCTGACTGGAGCTGGAGACGCCGCTGACTGGAGGAGAAATCTACCGGCCGGATGGACTGATCGATTTCACGTTGTTTCTCGGATCAATTTAAGGTGAATGCTGGAGCATTCAGGAAAGCTGCTGGAGGCCCTACCCTTACATGGGCTATGGACCGCGCGCGATCTTTCCGTCCTTTTCTTTTCACTTATCCCTTACTTACACACACACATGCACTACACCATCACACATGTTGGGAGACCAGTCGGGAGCTTGTCCCGGCAGGGGTGGTGCCTCTCAGGTGGGAAATAGCAAGCCGACGGTAGGTCGGCACCGTATCTCACCATTCAGCGGGGAAGAACAAGTCCACCTTCCAGAAAAAGACATTCACTACACTAACGGGACTAATGCCCATTGCCGTTGACATGTCCGAAAATAATCAATGAAATTTACCGCACCGTCGATATAATATCCCACTCCTCATTGTGCTTGTATGTGTCATTGTTGATGTGTGTTGTTATAGTGCTCATTGTACTTGTGCATTAGATCAGTAATACTAGATACGACACACTCAGATGAAGAGGCAGAGTGCGGTCCAAGTCCGCAAGTTCTCTCTGTAGGTTGTAACTGTCTTGGAGATGACAGACGTCAATGATAAAGTAAGAAGTTTATTACAAGTTCTTTGTACAACAGTCTAGCTTCACACTTTGTCTAACAATCTAGATTTACAACTAGAAGTCAACAGTAACATATTACTTATAACACAAACTACTTAGAAACCAAGTAATAATTTAAGAAAATAATTTTGTTGGTCATGTGTATGCATTTGACAAACAAAGTGAGGGACGTAATGGCAAAAGTTTGTCGTGATCTTATCATATATGCACACTTTCAAGCACTCGCGTAAAGAAGTAGATTCCAAATTAAAGTGCAAAACGTGCAAAGATGCAAATGCAACAAAGATCCAAATCCAACGGAAATGCAAATCCAACGAAGATACAGATGCAACGGAGATGCAGATGCAACGGAGATGCAGATGCAACGGAGATGCAGATGCAACGGAGATGCAGATGCAACGGAGATGCAGATGCAACGGAGATGCAGATGCAACGGAGATGCAGATGCAACGGAGATGCAGATGCAACGGAGATGCAGATGCAACGGAGATGCAGATGCAACGGAGATGCAGATGCAACGGAGATGCAGATGCAACGGAGATACAGATGCAACGGAGATGCAGATGTCACGGAGATGCAGATGCAACGGAGATACAGAAGCAACAAAGATGCAGCGGTAACGGTGTATCCCGCTGCGCTATCGCCGCCTGCCTAGCTTGACAGGAAACTGCAGACAAGAGCAGACGGGAAGAAGCCGCGAGGGGTCGTGGCGGGGCGGGGCGGCCCGGAGGCCGGCGGAGGAGCCGCCCCCCGCTGCGTCAGCGGCCAGGGCCACCTGATCGATTCCGGAAGGGCGCGCGCGCGGGGGCCGCGCCCTCTAACTCAATTCCCCGGCGCCCGAGGAGACGCTCGCCACGGGACGCGGCCGGAGGCCCAGCGGGCGGGCACGGCGGCCACGAGGTCCACGACCGGAGAGGCGCGGGCGCTGAGGAAGGGAAGGCGCGGAATTGTCGCAAAATATTTGCGCTCTGGCAGATTCCGCAGAGGTTTACTTCGTCTGCCACACCGAGAAGGGTTCAAGTAATGTCACTGCAGTGTCTGTGCCTGGAGAGTCGCAAGTTCGAGTCCCGACGGAGGCAGGGTTTTCGACACTAACTAGATAGCTAGGTCGAGTTCAGTCGCTGTCTGGAGGAGAATTCTAGCGACCAGCTGCAGCTAGCTGCTCTGATCCGTAGTTTTCTGTGGTTTGTCCGATCAATATCAGGTGAATGGCAGAGCAGTACCCTAACGAACAGGCTATAGACCGTGCGCGATCTTTCCTTCCTTTCCCTTGTCCTATCCTCATCCCTTACTTACACATACACTTGCATGCACTACACTGTGACGTGTGCCGGGTGACTGGTCGGCAGCTTAGAGCTTGCCCCGGCTGGGGTGGTACCCCGCTGGTGGGAGATATGCGGTTGAGGAAATCCCCGCTAGCCGACGATAGATCGGCGCTAGATCTCACCATCCAGCGGGGGAAAATCAACGCTACCTCCCCAAAGGAAAGCATGTACTACAGTTATGAGACTAATGGCCTTGGCAGCTGACGCGCCCGGAATCACGAATCAACCAATTAATCGTCAGTCACATCTCTAACCGGGTGTTGATCGGAAATAAGATAGAACTGATATGTGGATTTCGTGAAAAATACCTGGTTATATATTATGATTTGGATGATTAAATGGGATACTCTTCACGTTTTCATTTACAATGATATTATCACCAGCTGAAATTATTTATCTACATGTCAATGTATCAGTTTGCCCAATGAGATAGGATTTCATTCGCCTGTATTATACAACCATAAAAATTAATAGTTATTTACGTACCTTAGGCGTTAAAGGGTTCTAATGATCATGCGGCGACAAAGAGCCTGAGAGACTTTTGTCGCACGAGACCATTAGAAACAGTTATTGCGCATGGTATATACAAGTTTCTTTTTATCTCATGATGATTTAGATTTACTGATTTACTAATTAACTAGATATTAACTTGACTCGGTTGGTCTTTCCATATTTCTTTTTCAGAATTTCCTTCGTAAGAGAACGCTATTTCAATTCTTTTTTCTCGTAACCACGATTCTCTCTGATAGGATTTGGATAGAGATAAGTTATGCAGTGTTTACCGTGCTCCGTATCGATTTCAATAACACGAAATAATGTGTCGGTAAAAAATACTTTTTACACAGAAGGAATAGCGTAATCACGTGCATTACAAAAATGTGTACAGTACATAAAAAGATATAACTACAAGGTTATCAGTATTTTTGTATTTGTAGATTACAATTTTTTCATCAAATCTGTTCAATTATTAAACGAGCTATCTTTATTTGTTCGTTTAAGAACACGTCAACTACATCTTCAAGACTCACGCAGTCGTTTGCGGTGCACACTTTCTCCAAATGATACAAGGGAGATATCAGGTTTTCATTGAATTAGACAATCCAACAATCATAATCTACTCCGTGCAATATTCACTTTTTGTTACTCTGAACATTGTGTTTCCATTAATGAGGCCAAAATACAAAGGCAAATGTTAGTTTCTAATTGTTTTTTTAATATTATTTTCCCCCCCACGAAAATATTAACGTAGCAACCGAATGTTGTTTCCATCTTCCATATGCATTATTTGTCATAATTATACGTCATTTGCTGTTTTTTAAGCTTTTAAGAATTCCATAACGCATACAGTTACTTCGTCTCTACAGCCCGCGAACCCTTTCATATGACGACTGGAGTAAACACCGTTACCAACTGTTCTGCATATCATTTGCATTTCTTCAGCTTTACGTTAATACAAGTCCGTCCAACACAAAGAAAAAACACCTCTTTATTTACTACGCATTTCTTCTTAAATTTACGGTTTTCGCAATTCATTTTTTAGCAAATTGTTTATCATATTTCATGTATTATTACAAATTGCTTATCATATTTCACTTAAATTGTGGATAATTGGCTTTCTATGTAGCCTCGCAAAGATGCTACATGAGAAAGCGAAGTGAACTCGTGAAAATATATGAAAACACGTTTTGAACTTCTGTTCTTTCAATTGCACATCGGACCTACCCTCACGGTATTGGATACTGAATGGGATGCAATATTAATGGCCCGAAACCACAATTCTTAATCCGTGTGACTATTACATGATTATGACACATTTGTGCAATTTTGATTCCCAATTATTCACCCTTTTCGATGTCCATATTACTCTTATTAAGTTGATACAAGCAGAATCAGGTCAATGGTAAGAATGGTAAGATAAGTATGTATCTTCTTGCTTATTTAAGAGTGGTCCTTTTCATTTCACATATTTTTCCTAATATAAGAAAAATCTTTTTTAAGAGACAAAAGTCATCCATTAAATGAAAACTGCTTTTTCTCAAGCGAGCAAGTAGTAACTTGGAACATAACGCAGACTTCGAATCGAACCGTTAGCACTGAATGATTGGGGAAGACAAATGCGGGGAGGAGGGTGAATAGCCTTTTTCTGGACTGCTGAAGTGGAGGCGACGTGGGGAGAGGGGGCGGTGGCCGTTCGCCAGGCGTCTGGCGGCCGAGGAAGTAGGTTGCAGCCGCAGAAGCCGCCGCCACCACCGCCACCACCACCGCCGCCGCCGCCGCCGCCGCCGCCGCCGCCGCCGCCGCCGCCGCCGCCGCCGCCGCCGCCGCCGCCGCCGCCGCCGCCGCCGCCGCCGCCGCCGCCGCCGCCGCCGCCGCCGCCGCCGCCGCCGCCGCCGCCGCCGCCGCCGCCGCCGCCGCCGCCGCCGCCGCCGCCGCCGCCGCCGCGACGTATTTCGGACGGGCAGTTGCGCAGCGGGCCAATATGAAACGCTGGCGCCGGCGCTGCCACAGTGTCTCCTTTAATGCTCCTCTCCCTTGCAGTAAATGAGTCGCAGTACTCGGTGTAAAAAAATACACTGAAAATATTTTCTACGAAAATATGAGTATAGTTGGAGTATTATCCCGAATTTCTCTTTCTCAGATAAAACCTATCTGCTTTAGGTCACTAACTTAAGTTGCTATATGATTGAAGTGTATCTTACAAGAACCAAACTAGTCCAAATTCGAGATTTTTCAGGAGGCACCAAAAACTTCATAACGTAGACGTGCTTAGTAATGAATTTATGATTTTTCCCCGCCTTGCATCTGTCAATGTGTTTGGCACTTGCCAAAAGCAAATGTCTCAGCAGATAGCGCCAGCTATAGGAAATAACTTGGCGAAATATATCTCAAAATATGGAATTTTTTACTTGTTTGGCTCTTCTAAGAAACCCCTTTATTACGAATAAACGACCGTTTATTACATTATGGGTAGGAAATTCTACACCAAACATCACCAAACTTTTGCAAGAGAAGTCAAGTCAGAAGTTCGTTAACTTTTAAGTCGCAAACAAACATACGCGTACCATAAGTACCGTAAATGACACTTAAACGTAGCGTAAGCGTAATGGAAACGTACCGTGTACGTATCGTAAACGTACCGTAAGGGTGACACAGACGTACACAGCGTAACGTAAATGTAACGTTAAGGAAACGTGATCTTAAATGTTAACGAACTCATGACCTAGGCGCCTGTATTTTAGAGGATATAGACAATAAGAATGAATGTTTTAAAATACTCTCTTTGAGGTTTCGAAAATCATCGGCGATCTTGCTTCAAAAAGCGAGCGCGTCAAAGATTTGGAGGTATATGTATTTAGAGAAAAACGGAAAAATTGACATTTATTTCTGTCCAAAATCCCAGATGAAATGAGAAGGAATTACCGGGAAAGAAAAAATACAATAACTCATTGTATGTGGGTTTGAGTCACAATATACGGCCCTAGCGTTACTTTGTTCTCTGGAACAGACACCTTGTGGAATAAAACAGAAAAAAAAAGTATAATGAGGTCGCTTTCCCGCTTGCAAGTTTGGTTACTACTTTTTAATTTTCATCTTCCAGCTAAGAATTTAGTAGTACTCTACTAAAAAGAAATCATCTGAAAACATCCCGCTTCTACAAAATTTTACTCAGAAAGAATAACCAATTGCAAACATCTCCGTGTAATGTAGCTGCTTTTCACCTTCGTTTCATGGAAACAACACCGAGTTAAAACAATAAATACACTTTCATCTGGTGGTAAGAACGCGTCGGAGAAGTAGAGTAAAAGGAAGATACAAAAAAAAAATATCCGAGCGGAGCCAACGCGGAGTTGCGGCATTCCACCAGACTGCGTGAGTGGGCGCTTGCGGCGCGGGGCGCGGGGCGCGGCGTGGCGGGGCGTGGCGGGGAGGCCCCGCGGCGTCGATAAGTGCGTTGCCAGGGAGACGGAGGCGCCCGCCCTCGCCGGCCACGCGCCGCCCCCTCCCCCGCCTTTCCCCTCCCCTTCCCCACCCCTCCACTCCACTCCGACCGCTCGCTCGCTCGCTCGGGGAGCGGGGGCGGCTGCGGCTGCTGCACTGCCGCGACCGCGGCTGCCCTAAGGTCCTTGGCCTCGCAAACAAACATACGAGTAACGCAAGTACCGTAAATGACACTTAAACGTAGCGTAAGCGTAATGGAAACGTACCGTGTACGTATCGTAAACGTACCGGAATCGCAAAGTAAACGTACCGTAAGGGTGACACAGACGTACACAGCGTAACGTAAATGTAACGTTAACGAAACGTGATCTAAAATGTTAATGAAACCTTTGTGTGTGTATGTGGTTTTAATCGATGAGGCTATATTCTGTGACTTGAAGAAATATGAACCTTGACGTTATCATAGAACACGAATACCAAAGTTCATAAACTCCAATTGTTCATGTCCACAACAGTATAATTAGAGAAAAGTACAATGGATAGAACAGAAATTAGAATAATTAGTATATACGGATATTTTCGATGAAATGTGAATTATCTTCATTCCAAATAGTTGCTATTATGGAAATGAATTGTCTATGTATTTATGCTTGCACGCGTGGCTCTAATCGAAATGATAACGTTCCCAGTTCAACCACAAATTAATGCATAAACTTAATGGTAATGTTTTGATTGTTAATACCTCATTCCCATTACAAACTATGCTTGATTAGCAATAAGTACAGAGGATAATACGAGTTCACATATAAATAGTGGAACCAATTGCATAGTTCATTCCACTATCTTCACAATAATAGAAATACGTGAGATGTAGAGATATAGCATAACCAGAATTCAGTGAAATAGAATCTTCATCGCATTTATTTTACTTTCCATCTTGCTTCTGTATTAGGTTGCATCTGAATGCTCACTGAATTTTCAGTATCTGTATTACTAAATTATAATATAGCATAGATTGTCGAAAAACTATGTAGCTTCTCTGATCATGTGAGAGATCTCAATGGTTTCACTTGATACCCAAAATGACTGAGAAAATACAAAATCAATGAAATAGTTTCCATTTTTCCCTAAAAGTACAAATATTTTATTACTATAATCCGCAATTTCTCATGCCTGGTGTTACGACTTTATCATCTTACTCAGTGCTTCACTATCAACGACACAGCTAACATCATAGAAAGAGGAAGAAAGGAGCTACTATATCAAAACAACTAATATTTGCTTCTGTAAGACCCAATTTTCTAAACATTGGACAGCAGCATTTTTGCTGATAAACGACTCTAGTACAAACTACGTATAGACTACACTATTTTTCTTTTTACAAATGTATTTACCAATTATACAAATGATGTTCCTTGAATTGTATATATATTATAACTTCTTTAGTATGAAGTGTAAAAAAATCGGTTCTGTTCCTACCATTCATAATAATGTTTATGTGCACGGCAGATCTCCAGTAAAGGTCACACATTCTTCATACAAAAAATTACATATTATAAAATATAAAACATTTTATCGCTACACGAATCTGCAAAGACAGCATACCTCCCTCGTGTGAAGTCAGTCGAACTCGGTAAGCATTATTACGACGCTTCTCCAATATTCGTTTATAGCAACACTGACCATCAATTCCTGAATTTAGTGGGTAATAATAAAAACAGTAAAATCGAAAGCAAAGATATTTCGCCAAGTCAAATCTGGCTCGTAATCCACAACCATCCGAAACTGCAATTTTGCTCTCCGACTTCTCTCTGCGACGTCTAATCTGCTATACTCCGATTTAAACATTGTGGCACGTCAAGATCATGAGCTGGAAGGAGAAGGTACAGTGTCATCCAATCAAAAACTCCAATACCAAAACATTGAGTCCTAACGAAGCTCCCGATTGGATGACAGTGTTCCCCTCTCCTTCAAGCTCGTGACCTTTAAGTGCCACTATGTTTAAATCCGAGTATACGCTACAGTCCATTCCATCCAGGATCTTCTTCCATCGCTTACGACATCGGCGTTGGAGGGAGGGTTTGGAACAGTTATTGATCCTCGCGGCTTTTCGCTGAACCATCTACAGCTGTTCCTCCCGAACCGATCGCCTTGGAACAGGACGGACAGCATTTTTGAGACGGCGCTTTTTACTGCCTAATATGAAAGATATATAGCTTCATCAAAAAGAGTCTGGATAACGGACTGCATCCTCTTCCAGGAAGCACTCACGCAGTCGCAAATTCGACCCCGGGTAGGAGTTTTCGATCCGGCCAGGCCCAATAGGGCTCGAGAAGCCCTACAGAGCGTTTTCGGTGCATGCGAGAGGGGAACGGAAAAATACTGAGGGCAGATGTGGCAACAGAGGATCGGTTGTAAGAGGGAGCATATAATGGTCGATGTCTTTTATGAGTATGTTGACTCATTGCGATTGATACGGGAATATTAACAGCTTGCATTCTGACGTGTCAGACGTAAAGAGGTTTTAGCGCGTGTTGTGTGTCTCGTTAAATGGCCTAAAATTGTCGGAATGGTGAGATTGATAATAATTTTGATATTGTTAAAAGTGTCTTGGAAGAGTGTAGCAGAAATTCCTCTCAAGGTGGAAATGACAAAGTTGTACAAGAAGTGGTAACATCACGTTCAAAACTTGGAAATGCAATGGATATGAATGCAATTACAACTTCGCAGCACAAACATAAGGCTGTCAAGTAACTGAAAGAAAAAAAATGAGCATTCACTGAGTCTTTGGACGGTCCTAAATATTACTGAAAATGTTATAAAATATACGTAACTGTAACATGGTGATAATGTGAAGTGTCAAGGTGTAGCGGAGTTTAGTGTGTTTTAGAGTAGTGTGTAGAAGTAATAGTAGTGTTACACAATTATAGTCAAGGTAAAAGTGTCCAGTAGTGTTCTGAAGAAAGGGAAACCACGTGTAATAAAAGTATCTAGACAGGAAGTTAATAAACAGTCCTGAATGACACTTATATACTGGAGTGGGGAACCAAAGTTTAAAGAAACCAATGATTTTGTTGTCCAAATAATGTTGATTTCATAATAATGAAATAATAACGTAATAACGTTGTGCTGTTAAACCGGGGTTTAGGATTAGAAAATGTACTTTTTTTTAAATTTACGTTGAACTTATCATTCAATATCAGTGCAAAAACATCATCAAATTTCCTTGAAGAAAATGTGTTAAATTGTTTTAATTTTTTAAAATTTATTATGTTTAAAGTCGCATCAACGATAAGGTTATCAGCAACTATACATGATGTACTATAATCAATACAGAATTTAAATTAAATACTGAACACAGTTTAAACAAGTATTAGAATAGTAATTTACAAAGTCAGGCATATATTTTAATTGTTAACGAAAGAATGAAAAACCCTTTTGAACAGGAAACATGTTTGGCTCGGCGGCCCGTAGGTTCTCAGTATCGCCATTAGTCGGAGACTTGGGGTATCAAATGGCGACGTGCACGACCCCACGTGCCCCATGTGCCTGAGCCACGTGGCGAATCCCCGAATGAGGGCGACCCAGTATCACGTTCTGTTCGAGGGGAGCTTGCCTTGTCTTCTAGAGGGCTTCTTCGACAAAATGGCCGAGCTGAATTTCGCTTTTATTTGATACACTGTATCTTGTCTGGTGTCAAATCGCTTCAAAAATTTCAAAATGTTTCAAACGCTTCCACATTAAACGGTAAAAAACGAAACACTCTTTTCTTTCAAAACAATGACTCATGTTGATCAAAATGAATCTCTTTCTAAACGTTTCTCTCTTCTAACAAATATAGAATGTTTAAATAGTTGGTTTTGTGACATCGTATTTATTATACATTAATACACGACATAAATCTTGAAATTTGAAATTACACAAATATTCTATGTTTGCTATCAAACTGTAAGAATAATAACGAATGTAAAACGAACGAAATTATTCATTGTTGTAATACTTCAGTCTGACTATCAAATTTACGTTCGGAAGAAAGATAAAAAATTCAGCGATTTTTGTAAGACAGAATTTCTTTACTGTTGGTTCCATTTTATTACTTTGTTCTCATTCAAATGTTATCCTTCGCAATCTCAGTAAACTAGATTGCATAGATCTTTCCTTGAGGCGGAAAATAGCTGGAATTCAAGAATCAGTACCCTGCTTTATACAGTTCGAAAACTACAACTCTCTGTGCTGACTCAGAGGAGCAAATTTATGAGCAAAGCAATTACGATTATTAGTTTTCATTTTATTATCTTCTCTCCCATATGAATAAATGCTACAGCGATGACGTATGAAATACCATTTTCTGTTCCGTCAAGGTTTTTGTAAAGCACGAACCTGCACTAAGTTCTCTTTGTATACGAGAACCTCTCGTCTTACTCATCTCATTTCTTTCCAGATCGTAATACGTACAATATGACAGTATATATTCATGTGACTTGAGTACAAACGAGAAATGAATCAAAAACCGTACTCCGCATAACTGTATCGCGTAGACATTACTCAAACAACAGATCGACAACTTGCACAAGAGAGACAAAATATCAAGGAAGGCAATTATTTTACAAATTTAAAATCGAACCCGACAGCATGAGAAAAACGGGAGTTGGTGAACATCTGGAGAGCTGTCATGTGTAAAGGTCAGGCAAACGCTAAATATATAAGGAAACACTTTTTTCAACGCGATCTTCGCTTTAGGTTTGCCCACATGTCAGTTGTCATTGCGAGCTGAACATTTATTTTCTCTTAGGGGTAGAATTTGAGTCACAGCTCTTCAATTTGAATGGGAGGAAGGTTTGAGCGAGGTGAGAGGGGGTGATAATTTAAGTAAACTACATTTTTCTTTCGTAAAACTACGTCAATCTCTTACTGAAGTATGCCTCAGATTTAATCTGAGCACCTGGAAAACTTGAAAATGTTAATGAAAGTTGCAGGCCATGAAAATATCAATTTATTTATTTAAAAAAGTGTTTTAATTAATAAAAATAATATTTATTTACAAAATTAAACTACATGAATTAAAATTTAAAAATTTCTTCGTGAGTTACAAAGGTTTTACTAACAATTTAAAACTACAAGTAGATTAAATTTAAAACATCAAACTCTATGCCATTTTTAGTTTCCTTCCATTTATCGCTGCTACTGATATGCGTTGGGAATGGAATTCACACTGTTCCAAGTAGGGCGATGTGCTGGTTCATCGACTACCCTACTAATATAATCCCCCGCCTGACCACCGCTTTAAGTTTGATTATTTGGCTCCGGCCTCGCGAACCTTAGTTTACTCATAAGAATGGTGTTCGTAACTTCTAGTCAGTTTTCTTTTCTTCTTTTTCCCTTTCCTCTTTTTTCTTATTTTTTTCTTATTTTTTTCATGAGCTTTTTGTTTCGTTTTTTTATTTTTTCATGACCTTTTTGTTTCGTTTTTATGACCTTTTTTGTTTCGTTTTTTTCTTATTTTTCATGGCCTTTTTTGTTTCGTTTTTTTTTCTTTTTTTTTCTTTTTGCTTTTTTCCTTTTTTCGTTTTTCTGTTTCTTTTTATTTCCATTCCTTTTTTCCTTTTTTTCCCTTCGAAGTTTAAGGGTGACCGCAGCGCCAGGTGCGCTTGCAGCGAGCGGGGCTTCTCCGCCTTGGCCCCGCGCCCACGGCCGCCCTATTCAGCCGCGGGGAGGCGCGCGTCCCGTTAAAACCCGGGTCGCGTCTTTTCGTGCACCTGCATTCGCACTAAGCCGCCTCATTCACGGACTCCAACTCACTAAATGGCAACTCACCGGCTCAGGGTTATTTACTATATACTTGCCAGGAGCAACGATCGTTCGTTGCATCACAGTTATTACACTATGTCCCAGATGAAATTCATTTGTTGGTTTGGCGAAACAATGTTGAAAGTCAGCGAGCGTAAAAGAATCTTCGACTATTTGAATCTTCCAAATTTCCAGATGGGAAGAATTATCTTATGGAGTCAAACGAATTAGAAGAAGAGACCACTAATATCATTTGGAAAACAGTGTAATAGAAATGCCCTGACACATTAAAATAACTAAAAGAACGAAGACAAAGAAGAGAGTCAAAAACGATTTAGCATAATAGAAAAACAAAAAACGTCGAATAAAAAGAAATAGGAGGAGGAAGGAACATTAGAAGAAACAGAGATGATAGGTAAAAAATGAATGAGAAGAAATGAGTTGAACACATTAAATAGAAAAATCAGGTAATATAGTACATGACACGACGAAATGTACTAGAAAATATAAAGTAGAAAATGTCAAAGGAGTATATTTAGTAATCAAAATAAAATGCTGAAAGACAATATTTCAACAAGTAAAATATGCATATGAATATGGTGAAAGAACCCGGGTCACTGAAAAGTAACTGAACGAAAAACAAAGAAACAAAAAAGAACAAAAAAGTTACAAGAAAATCAAAGAAAACGCAACAAGAAAACATTACAAAAAGAAAGGGAAGAAAAAGTTTTGGGACGGCGAAAAACACCACCGCTCAGAAAGGAAAAAGAAAGGGCGGCGCGGCGGGGCGCGGCGCGCACAGGCAGCCGAAAGCGTCCGGAGGCCTCTGGCCGGCCGCTCGGCTTTCCGGCGCCACGCGCGCCGATCGGCGCGGCGCGTCAGCGCCTCCCCACCTGCGCGCCTTCCACCGCCCCGACCTCTCTCTGCCACGCCCACCCCCGCCCCCGCCCCCGCCCCGCCGCAGCCGACGCAAAACCGCTTCCGAGAAGCGCGCACAAAAAGCGGTGGCAGCGGGGCGGCAGCCGCGGCGGGCGCGTGCACAGTGGGGCTACAGCAGCCCCGACAGTTCGGCAACTGTTATATAACTGAATGTTGGTATCTCTCTCTCTTTATATATATATATATATATATATATATATATATATATATATATATATATGAGGTAAATTCCGACACCGTTGGACCGATCTCTATGAAAGTTGACACTTCTACGTGTTTTTTTTTCACCCAGAAGGTATATGTGTTGTTAATTATGTTGTAACTCCACTACATGGCGCTGTAGATCAAAACTAAATATTTACGTCAAATGCAACCTGCAACACTCGTCAGCATTTTGAATCTATATCGTTAAATAACTCCTAAACGATACGTTCTAGGACCCTAAAAACTAAAATTTCTAACTAAACGTTTCTCACACCGTAATCTACAGAATGAGCTCTTCTCGAACATTCTATTCCTTTTTTGCTGGTCCGGCGCTTCCCGATATTGCCTCACTGACTCAGAGACGTGCAGGATCTGCAAGTAAATGTGAATGAGAGGGACAGAGACAGAGACACACAGAAACAGACAGACAGGGACAGGGTGAAGGAAGGAGGGAGAGACAGTGAGAAAGGGAGATAGGAGGGGAAAGAGGTAAATGAAAGGCAGAATAAGGTCTGCCGGGTTTTCCTAGTCTTTTAAAGGTTGTATTATCCAATCAATTAATCAATGATGCCTTATTTTACGTGGTGAGATTGATTTCGCCAGCGCGTCAACGGCTAAGGTAATTTGTCCCGTAAGTGTAGGGCACGGTTTTTAATCGCGGGAGATGGCGGTGAACTTCTCTATGGTGAGATTCGGCGCCGACCTACACGTCGGTTGGCGGGGGTTTTCCCCCAACAGGTTTCTCTCACCAGCAGGGAACCTCAGTCTGTGCTCCGGCATTCGCCTGGTGTTGATCGGTAAAACAAAATCCTTCCTAGAAACAACCCCCTTTAAATGTAAACCATACAATTATTAGCCATAATGGTATGACTGTCATTCATATTAAAATTAATTCATATGAAAAATGTATTATGTTGACCTTGTTTGCTCACAATATATTCATGAATTGAAAATCAATTCATATTAATTAAAATCACCGTAATAATTTCTAATTGAGATCTATTGTTTTATTTGATATTAAAGATTGATTTTTGTATACTTCGAAGGCGGCGTTTTCGTAAATTTGTCGAATAATTTTCGACTTTGTCCATTTTTTTTCGAGATTTTCCCTCTCTGAGCTCCACAACGAACGCACAGCGCCGAGCACACCCGGCGCTGCCGACCCTCTCCTCCTCTCACTCCTCTGGGATGCATTATGCATGCGGGCGATAATTACGCAAAACTGACTCCCCCGAACGCCGCCCGCCCGCCCGCCCGCCCGCCCGCCCGCCCGCCCGCCCGGTCGGCCGGCCGGCCGCACGCGCGCGCGCGCTCGCGCCGGTGCAGACGCACCCCGGGTAGGCAACGTTTTAATACAGGCGCAAAAAGAAAATCCGCGGGCCGCGGTCACCGGCGTTTCCAACGAAACTGATCGGGGTTTCCCCGCGCACCCATCGGGGCGGCGCTGCCAACCTCTTCTACAGAATAAACTCCGCCATGGCTGAAAGAAGACTTGTAGGAGAATTGGAGTTGTGAGAGTCTGAAGACGAACTATATTTGTACAAAAGTGAATGATCGTTTACGACATGATTTTAAGTTAAAATAAGGGTACTGGGGAATCGGAAAATGATCTTCTTTGTCAATATTTCCGTTCCTTTAGAATATAGTAATTGTTCTAGTTTCTAAATGAGAAATTACTCCTTAAAATTCTTATCAAAATAAAGCAGTGTAAAATGTGCAGGCCACGTTCGCCAACTTTCCAATGAAACTGATAGGGGCTTCCCCGCGCGCCCACCGGGGGCGGCATTGCCAACCTCGCCTCGGGAATGAACTGTGCCAGGGTTGAAAGGGAACTTTCAGCAGAACTGCAGTTATGAGAGTCTGAAGATGAAATCTCTTTGGTACAAAAGTGAATTCTCGTGTACGATGTGATTATACGTCAAAATAAGAGGTACTAAGAAATCGGAGAGCTGTGTTCTTCGTCAAGATTTTCGCTCCTTTCAGGTACAGTAACGGTTTCAGTTTCTAAGTAAGAAATTGCTTCTTAGAATTGATATCGAAATAAAGCGACTGAGTGAAACGATTCATAGAAAAAAACATTTTCTCAATAAGAAAATCCGGACCGAAATAAAATGTACGGGCCGCCGCCGCTTCCAGCGAAACTGATCGGGGCTTCCCCGCGCGCCCAGCATCGGTTCGGCGCAGCCAACCTCGCCTACAGAAATAAACTCCGCCCGTGTTGAAAAAAGACTTCTAGGAGAATTGGAGTTGAGAGTATGAAGACGAAATCTCTTGGGTACAAAAGTGAATTCTCGTTTACGACGTCAAAATAAGAGGTTCTAAGAAATCGGCAAGCTGTGTTGTCTATTTTCGCACCTTCTAGGTACAGTAATGGTTTCAGTTTCTAAATGAGAAATTGCTTCTTAGAAATGTTATCGAAATAAAGTGGTCGAGCGGAGGAAAACACAGAAAATGTAATTTTCTCAATATCCGTAAAACGCACAATTGGTAAAATATTATCATTAATTTTAAACCATTGAACATCTATTACATTAACTTAACTCTAAAACAACATATAACTCGATACCTCATAAGCTGAATCGTCTCCCGATCACTGGAAAACGAGAAATTTAAGAAAACAACAACACACGTGAAACAGAATACGGGACTAATACGAGACTAATCTGGTCTTACGTGGAATGGTTATTAATGCAAGACAACCAGAGGTCGGGTCGGGCCGGGTCGGCGCGCGCTCCAAGATAACGCAGGCGGAGGGGGGGGGGGGCGTCGTGTTTGCGCGGAGGCGCGCGAACGCGTTGCTCGCCGCGCGGAAATGGAATCCGCCCCTGCCGTCCGCCGCGCGCGCCTGCCGCGGGCGAAGACAGCGAGCTGCGCAAACACGCGCTCGCAGCCACCGAGGAAGCAGGGTGCGCGCGCGGAGGGCTTAAACTGAGTGGCGGTGTTTATGTTTCTGTACAGGCACAATGTGATACTTTTGATAGTACCTTCCCGCTTCGCTGTTCTCTAGGGATATCTGTAATAACATTCATTCTTCCTATTCCACTTTATTATTATTATTATTATTATTATTACTATGATTATTATTATAACTATTATTATTTTTTAATGTTTGAAGGCTTGGCAACTAAGACCTTTAGCCTTTTTACTGTTTATTATAAAATGTCACATACACAAGTACGATTTACAGTTACAATTCAAATTTTATGAAACAGATTTGCTTCTTTCAGGAATTTTAACGTCCTGCCAGTCGCCGTTGTGTCCGTTCCTAGGTCCTCCCTCAGATCCCCCTTCATTCCACATCTGTCTCTGATTGTTGCGAGATTCACATAGTCCGTTAGTAGATGCTTCACTGTTAAAACTCCACCGCAGTCGCAGACAACTACTATTATTATGTCACGCTATTGAGAATCGCTCACATCAGGCGTAAGTACTTCTACAATTCTAACGTTTTTCGGAGAGACCAGAATCCAGAGGAGTACCCACAAGACAAAATGATATTATTGTGGTTAAATAAAATAATGATAATAATAATAATAATAATATTTATAATATTGTTTATAAATGGCGAGACTTGTGCCAATAGATTCACCTTCGTCCTCATCTATTAAGTCTCTGAACACAATAACATTGACAAAGTTTAGGAAGGCAATGATACTAGCAAACGAGGGACCCTCTAGGGCTTACATCTTAATCAGTTAAGGAAACCTTCGGAGAATCTCCATCAGGATAATTCTGAATTCAGTACGAGTGCCCATACAATCTTACCGGTCAGTAAGCAGGCTCCTGAAGAACAAATGACATGCAACTTACCTGTAACAAAGAAGAAAATAAATGGAATTAAAAAATAGCAAAGCTAAATAAAATAGACAAAACGCAATGTGATTGAAGTTATTGTGTTTACTTATAAGAATACTATAATTTGCCAAGTGATTTTAATATTACTGCTTTTCCGTACGAGATATTAGAGAGGTATAATATTATTCGCGTTTGACTTCATAACACAAAATAAAATATAAAAATCACAAACGTCAGAAAAATTTAGTAGAAAAGTTTGATAGGGTTCGAGTCCTGACAGTGGCGAATTTTTGATATTAAGCTAGTCAAATTCAGCCGCAGTCTCTAGGAGAATTCTAAATGTCAGCTGCCCTTGTCGGTAGTTTTTCATGCTTTCTACGACCAAACAGACCACTGTCAGATCAGAGTACTACCAAACGGGCCACGGACTGCGGGCTATCTTTTCTTCCTCTCCCTAGTCCAATCCTTTTCCTTACACATACACTTACACTTACATGCACTACGCTATCAAACATGTAAGAAGATCGGGCCAGAGCTTAGAGCTTGTCCCGGCTGGGGCGGTGCCCCGTTAGGGGAAGATACGTGGGGGGCGAGTTCCCTCGCAAGACGACTTGTAGGTCTGTGCCGGATCAATCTAACGCGGAAGGAACACCGCTAGCCCCAGGTATAAACCATTCACTACACTAACGGAGCTAATGGCCATAGCAGTTGCCGTACCTGGAAACGTCAATCAATCAACATTCAAACATCAATCACGAACTATAAGTGTACGAGGCGTTTTGTTAATATACTTCGGTTTTTCTTTGTTGGCGCATAGGGGTGTGTCAATAGAATGGAATATCTCACGGTATTTCGCGTCGTTCTCCGTTGTGCCGCCAGGAGTCGCACGATCGCCATGATGCAACTCCTTGCGGCACAACCGAGAACCACACGAAATACCGTGAGATATTCCATTTTTCTGACACACCCACGTGCGCCAAGAAAGAAAAACCGAAGTATAGTCGAAGCATAGAGTGAAGATGTCTTTAGATAGAGTAAAGATGTCCTTAGTCTATGGTCGAAGGTTGTTACCACGAGGAAGTCCTTTAGACAGGACATCTCTTCGGAGGTGCGAGAGTGGTGAGAAGAGTTGACGAACGTTGTGCGGGGACGGAGTCCAAGAGGGGGGGGCAGAGGGGCCGGGGCTTCGTGCGCGCATTCGCCCTGCCGCATTCCCGCGTGCCCCGCTTCGCGTGCCCTCCCCGCGCGCACGCCAGCGCACGACCTGCGGGACGCCCGCCCGCGAATCACCTGGTCACTACTCGCCCACAGCCATCGCGCCGTGTCACCCAACCTAAACAATCGGTCGCCCGCTCGCTTTCCCACTCGCCTGTTTACTTGCTCATTTATCCAGCTGAGGTGGCTCAGGGCATCCACTGAAGTCATTGCAGTGCGGCGGGCCGTTCTATGGGTCGAGTTCCAACGGTGGCAGGATTTTCAACATTGGCTGGATGGCTAGGTCGAATTCAGCCGCTGTCTGGAAGAGAAGTGTAGTGGCCGTCTGCGCTGATTGATAGTTTTCTCAGATCAACACCAGCTGATAGCTGGCGTAGTATCCTAACAAACGGGACCCGGGCGAAGCTGACGTGTTGGTAGGCGCCGGATCTCGCCATTTAGCGGGGGAATGTCACTGGATCCTTTCATGATAAAAATATTCACTACACTTATGGGACTAATGATCTTAGCAGTTGACGCGTCTGGAAACCCTAATCAATCTAAGCAGCCGAACTTCCAATCACTCGTCGATCATGTCTCATTCACATTACTCACCCACTTAGCAACTCTGGCACTTTCTAAGTCATGAAGTCAGTTATTCTACGAGTCATTTACCCAATCACTAGATTGCTTACTCGCTCTCTCAATCAGACGCTCAGAGTGTCACTCACTCATTTACTAATTCGTTCACTCTTCACTCGACTATTCTCTCACGTCCATCTGATTACAAACTCATCCGTCTATATTCTCATGCACTCTTTCACCTCTTCTGCTTTCCAGAGGTCTTTTTTTTTATTTCTCATCCAATAATCTTCTCGATCGTTGACTCGCTCTTCAATCTTCTCGCCCACACTCGTTTCACCTATCACAAATTCGCTCATTCGTCAGCACAGCGTTTCCCAACCGGTTCCTTCCATTCTAGCCTTGGCAAAATATAGCAGAAATGCCATAAGAAAGATGTTCCACTCCAGCAACTGAAACTCCACCTTTAAATTAATTATACCGAACAAATATTAATTATATTGAATTATAATATATGAATAAATTAAAAAGGAAACTAATGGGTTTTCCATCTGCTTTTTTCCTCTACCGTACACCATCATTTACCTCATTCCTTTTTATTTTCAATTTTTAATATACCAGAGTGTAATTGACTTGTGGGGCATTACACGTTTGAAATCAATAAATAAGCTTTTTTTTCTCTGCTCAAATATAAAACGGGTTTATCGCGGCTATTTCAATGTATGAAACACGAAGCCTGCAAGCTTTGGGCAACTCTTCTTTAAAAGAATTGAGTCAAATTAAATTTTGGAGTAAAAAGCTGACAAAAATATTAATTACGTTCTAGGTTTGAGTCTGCTTCTTTTTACTACACGGAATATTTCACATTTTCCATAATAACCATATAAGCTTAATTATTTTAGGGATCACTGAAACTCTACAATGAGATTACTTCTTATTCAAATTATTTTCGAAACAACAGGGATATTCAAATAATTAAGCTTCAGATAACTTGAAGAAATTATACATTCCCTTCTAAGTTTATATAAGTATTATTGATTTCTCGTCTTGTGAGGTACTACTTTTAAATTACCAGTAAATATTCCAGTACGATTTTTTTCTAAAACCCGAATACTCCACCGTTAATTAAATCTGTCTTTCTATTGTGTTCAACATTTTCTCTGTATTATTAATATTCCATTCAACGTTAAGGCATTTCAGGTCGAGATACACCGGCGACAGCCCGGGGAAGCGGCGCGGTCGCACAATAGACGAATGCCCTTCGGCCGCCCCCGCCGCCTCGTTCTTGCCCCGCCCCCTCCCCCGACAACCCCGCCCTCTCCGCCTTCGCGGGCGATAGAAAAAGCGTGCGGCGCGCCGCGGCGCCGCGAATCCCAACGACCAGCCCGCTCCGAACAAAGCGATCGAGCGAGCGGCCCACCGAACAAGTGGACAGGAGGAAAGATGAAAAGAAGGGACAGGAATAGAATGGATGAAAATAATATATGAGAAATTTTAAAGATACATTTATTGAGTGTGCTCGTCTGAAGAGAATAGTTGGTGCGTACAATGTTGTTTAATTCTTGTGCAAATAATTTACACAAATATTATGACGTACGCAATTATCGCTTTTAAAAGAAATGAAATCTACACCATAGATATTTACAACAATAAACCTTTTTGTAATACAACTGATGTGATTATTTTAATGCAATATGAAATTAATTTTTATTATTTAACTTCAAAGATTCGTTTTATAAAGAATTTAGAAAAGATATGTGAGAAACAAAGAACGCGAACAGGACAAGAGAAAAATTAGCCTACAATGAAAGAGAAAAATATAAAATTAGGCATGTAGACTACAGGCAATCTTTATCACTTCATAAACAAAAGGAATTAGGAATGTGCAATATTGGATGAAATTGAATAAATTTTCAGAAAAAGAGACTGAGAGGAAAGTAATTAAATTTATTCATGTATTTATTACAACAGAAGTTAGTTTCACCTGTGAAATTTATCCCAAAAAAATAGTAATATTTCATTTAAAATTTATAGAAATATCACAATAAAAAACCTCTAAACAATAAAATCCTACAATTTTAATAAAAACATCAGAATGGCGACAGTTTATTGTTCCCTAACTGGTGTCACAATCCTCTGAAATAATTCCACAAAGTCGTTCGTTCGTGTGGCATGCAGGTTTTAGAGTAGAAAGCAGGAGCGGAGGCGCACGTGTATGGCGGCGGGGCGCGACCGTCGCATGCTGCCCCGTCGGTCGCCGGCGCGCCGCTCGCAACCTGACGTTTACGGCCCGGTGCAGCACGTGAGGGAGGGCTGGTCGCTGCAGGCGCACCCGAGGGCACCGCGCAGCTGGGGCGCTGCCGTTTGACGTGGCCGCCAGACGGCGCTGCCAACACACGTCCTATGCAAATGGCGCAGTCAAAGAATCTCGCGACTGATTGTCTTGTGTTCGTTATTATTATTATTATTATTATTCCATTACATCACGACTAAAGATCTTATGAGTCGGCTGAATATAAAATCTACTCCAGGTTGCAACCAGCTACCTAAGGAGCAGATTCGGTGACTGTCAGTGCCTCTACAATACTTTACGCAAAATGTGGGCTGTTCCAAATAAACCAATTTCTTGCACTTCCCAGTCTTTTGAATTACCTGGGAGTTTAGACAAGTTCTTACTCAAATTTTGCGGAACAAATCCCAGAGCTCCGATAACTATCGGGACGACCTGTGCTTTTACGCCCCACATTCGGCTGATCTCGATTTCCAAACTCTTGTATTTAAGACGTTTCTCTGCCTCCTTGGTAACGACGTTTTGATCGCAAGGTACAGCAACATCGATAAGTAAACACGATTTTTTGGCCAAATCCCGGATAACTATATCCGGTTTGTTTGCCGCTATCGTGCGATCAGTTTGAATTTGTTGGTCGTACAATATCGTACACAATCCAACAGACGTCACCGGTTTCGGTGAGTGTTCGTACCACTTGGGGCATGTGTTTGGAACTTCGAGGGCGGTACAGATCTGCCAGTGGAGGTAGCTACACACCCTGTCATGTCTTTTAAGGTATTCGGTCTTTGCTAGGATTGGACAAGCTGAGACAATATGATCAATGGTTTCTACTTGCTCCAGGCAAATGCGGCATTTGTCATCTTGGGAAATTTTGAGAACCGCTTTATCATAATGTCGTGTTCTCAAGGCCTGATCTTGGGCAGCTATTACAAGTGCTTCTGATTCTGGCTTCATCCTTCCCCTTTTAAGCCACATAAATGATTGATCTTTATTGATCTGCACCTTGTCCATTCTTTTTAGGTATTGACCGTGGAGTGGTTTGTCTCTCCACGATTTCTTTAACATTTTTTGTGTCTCACACTTCATGTTTAGCAGCATCAGAGGTTCGGTGTCTGTGTTATTCGACGTGTCTTGCCTAGTTTTCTTCGCAATGTTTCTTGCTACACTAACAATGCCTCTGTTTCCCATTCTTCGGTCAGATTTCATGACGTGCCTCATTAGAGGGTCGTCTTGATGGCTGACTACATACTTACCCAACCCGACTATTGCGTTGTGCCAGGAGGCCTCAATTTGTCTGAGGCCTCTTCCTCCTTCCTTACGTGCCACATAAAGTCTATGTATATCAGCTCGAGGGTGGGAAACATGATGCATTGTCAGCAGTTTTCTGGTTTTTCGATCCATGGTGCGAATTTCTTGCTCAGTCCAGTCCACTAGTCCAAAACTGTATTCGGCTACAGGTACCGCCAAACTACCTATTGCAGATATTTTATTCCTGGAATTCAGAGCGGACTGCAGGACCAGTCTCACTCTTCTATAATACTCCCTACGAATTCTCTCTTTCATTCTGTCATTCGAGATGGTTTCATATTCTTCAATGCCCAGATATTTGTAAGTTTTACCTGGCTCAAGATCTTGAATCACAGTGTGCGTATCAATTTCAATGTTCTCAGACGTTGTGAGTTTCCCTCTTTTTAAATTGATTTTTGCACACTTGTCAAGACCAAACTTCATGCAGATGTCATTGCTAAAGTCATTCACAACAGACAGCATTTGGGAGAGAATCGCTTCATTCTTGGCAAACACTTTCAGATCATCCATGTAAAAAAAATGTGATACTGGCCTTTCATCACCATGGAGCTTAAAACCAAAGTCAGCTTGCGACAACTGTCTCGATAGTGGGATCAAACTAATGCAAAACAGCAGAGGGGATAGTGAATCTCCTTGAAAAATACCCCTGTTAATCTGAATACTTCTGGTTTCTACTGCTTCCTTTCCGCTGTGGATTAGTAACCTGGTACTCCACGACTTCATACTAGCCTTGCAAAACTCAACAAGTCTAGGATGAAATCGATAGATCTCCAGGGTCTTCAAAATCCAATCGTGTGGTACACTATCAAAGGCCTTTTGGTAGTCAATCCAAGCCATGCTCAAATTACGTTTGCGTTTCTTTACATCATTCAAGATGACTTTATTCAGTAGCAAGATTTCCTTACACCCATAAGAGCCTTTACGACATCCTTTTTGTTCAGCTGGCATTAGATGATTCTTATCTAGATGTCTATACATTTTGTCAGCTATAGCTGAAGTTATAACTTTGTACAGTACTGGCAGACAAGTAATTGGCCTGTAGTTCTTCGCCAAAGAGCTGTCTCCCGCTTTGGGTAGCAAATACGTGATGCCGCGTGTGAGCCATTCCGGGATTTCCTTTGGGTTTTCAAAAATTTTATTAACAGCCTTTGCTAGATGAGAATGTATTGCTGTTAATTTCTTAATCCAATAAATCTGGATCTTATCAATCCCGGGGGACTTCCAGTTTCCCATGTTCTTAATTGCTTGGAAGAGGTCCTCTTCCGAGAATTGGTGAACATCTTCCACTGTTTCTACAAGTTCATCGGCAGCATCAACTTCAGATTGAAGCCAAGATGCGTCTTTGTTGTAGGATCTGCTCTCTTCCCAGATTCCTGCCCAAAATGCTTCGACGTCATCTTTTGAAGGAACAACAGCCTTGCCATTCGGTTTTTGAGTCAGATTGCGATAGAATCTCCTCGCGTCTGTTTCAAACAACCGGTTCTGTACACGGAAATCTATTCTACGTTTGTACCTTCTTATTCGTTGAGCCCAAGCTTGAATTTTCTCTTTTAGCTTCTCAACTACCATTAGCCTGCTGGTGTCATTTTCAATTTGGTATTTTTGTTCAACATTGAATATTTTTCGTTGAACTTTAGAGGTGTGCGTTGATTTAGAAGATGCCTCAGCTAAGAATGATATTTCACGCCGGGTGTCGGCTATCCGTTTCATAATTCTGTTCATCCATGGGGTACAGAGCTGTTTACTCTGTTTTGCTGTCGGCCGTCGGTGTTCTTGGCTGGCCCCAAAATTATCCGAGATACTAGATATCCAGTTGCATATATGATGTGATTGATTTCAGTAATATCTAGATCTCTGCCTGGGGTCTCCACCACCTTATTTAAGACAGAATTAACTGTTTCTATCACTCTTTTAGCTTTGGCATTTTCGTATATTCTCCTCAACGGTTCGCGAGATTCAAACGGAAGTTGACTAACTCTTTCTATCTCGCGCCGAAGGAGATTTCGCATCATGTCCTTATCGTGTAATTCATTGCCAGATGAGTTTTCACCACTGACGTGTGTTTCACTGGAAAGCGATGAACCTTCCACGGGATCATCATTTTCAAGTTCTACATGTTCGTCATGTGGATTGTTCGAGCGAAGTACATATTCCGCATTTCTCTCAATGTCAGCAAGTTGATCTGCTGTGAATTTTCCACTGCTGAGTATATATCGTCGTTGACTGGCAAGCTTCTTTGAGTCTAGGGTAGGTCTCATATCTGGGTTCCGCTCTCTCCATACCTTGAAAACTTCTATTTCAGAGCCCCCATTTTTCGCTTTTGCGTAGTAAAAGCACCACATCACCTCCTTTAATTCATCCCGGGTCCATCTCTGACGATGGCTTCGAGCTACTGCCGGCTCTGGGTCCCTGGGATTAGCATCCGTGGGATGGCCAGACGTCGACAAGGTGACATTAGCTCGGTTTCTGAGCAGGTATGGGACATTGGTAGAACAAGGCACGTTAAGATTCATTACATTGCTTGTTCTATCCATTTTGCTCATTGGTTTGAATTGAAGATTCGCAGGACGCAAGTTCGAGTTCAGAGATCACACTTAACCCTCGGGTTGTTTCCTGCCATCCGTTACTGCGACCCACAGTGGCCTCGGGGCATCCCCCCGCAGGGCCCAGCAAGGGGTCCCTCCGATCGCCAGTCGGCATTACTAAACCCTACGGGATTTTCACTGACTGCTGAAGGCAGCCTCCTTCGCTGGCTAATGCAAGGTTCGGGCCTCCACTCTAATCAGTGGCCTGGTGTGCCAAACCAGTTTCTCTCCTGTACCCTCTATGGGCCGACAACAGGAAGTCCAAAGGTTCATGACCCTTCCCTCTCTACTTACTTCCCACTCTCCTCAAAATGGAGTACTTCTTCGTCTGACCCCTCACCTTCAACCCATTCAGCAAGGGAGGCCCCACCGGTAGCTAGGCTACCACTGACATAGCTTTAAGGCTCATGGGGGTACTCAAGCTCCACCACCAACTGCAAGGTCGTGTACTCCCTAGGTGGAGTTATTATTATTATTATTATTATTATTATTATTATTATTATTATTATTATTTCTTTTAAAGACTATGTTCATATTACTGTATAATTACTTAATCACGGAACATGTAGTCAGGATGAATTGTCATGCTATCTGGTTTGGTTGGTTCTCATGATGTGAGCTTTCACAATATCTACTTAACTTTCCACGCACAGTAAGCCCTGAAGATGGAGCAATAATAAACTTCGAAACGTCGGCAAACTAAAATATCTTATTATTTTGGACCAAAACCCGTGAACCCGCAATGGAATTGTGTATAATTACTGTTTCTTATAATTAATATATTTATTACATGATTAAAATATGTATAACGTTTCGAAAAACACTTGTTACCATCTCCAGATGGTGTATCTAGTTTTTCAAATATTGTCTGATGAAGGGCAGTAGTGACAAAAGAATTCCATATAGGATTTCAACTGGTCTAGTCACTGTCACCATGAACATTTGTTTTAAAGAATACAATACTATTTCTCCTTGTTTATCTTCATTCTCTCTTCTTATCTTTGTCTTGTTTCGCTCTCTTCATTTTTTGGACACTTAAAAGATTTTACGTTCAAAGCCGGAGATTTGATTTTTCTTGCTAGTTAAGGGACAAACTGGAAGGGTTTTTAAGATCTGCCCGAATCCGACACATTCGAATCATATCATGTTCTTTTTGATAAACAATATTCATACCTTCACTTTCTGTAGTCTTAATGCGGTTTGTGATTGATTAACCACCTGTCAAAAAAAATCAACAAGTTACAAGCAGAGGATTCTATTTAATACAAAACAATAATTGAAATGATTCAGTAATTTACTCTCTACATAATAAGAATTTCAGCAATACCATGATATAAATAATCCAGTGTGTTACCAATTGAGACCTCCGGAGTCCATCACTTCGACTTTAAATTTCTGATGTTTTTTGACAATTTTTCTCAATATAATTGATAATACGCATGTATATTGATATGAACATAAAACTATCACTCAATTATATGCTCTGCAAATGAAAAAAGACCGACTTCCTCGCCTCAATATTTGCATTTAATGACTAAATCTATTTTATTTGAATGTCAAATAAAGACCGAAAAATATTCACAACATAACAATATAATATGCCGCATCATACTAAGACTTAAATATACTACAAATTTTCTCAAAATTGATTCTCAATTTTGGGATATGGAGTGAATAGTTTGGAACCTATTTTTACCAAGTCAAAGGCACCAATTCCAACAAACACTTGCGATACATTGCAGCATATTTTAAACAAAAATACCTCGCAAAAATATCAATGATATTCAGCTTTCTAAAAAAAATTGAACCTATAAAAAACAATCATCAGTGAGCCTCTGAGTACCCTCCTCCCTTGGAAGTGCTAGGGTTACAATTGCAATTGCGCTCGTAATCACCAGAGTACAAAGAGGTGCTAAATTAATTGAAAGATAACCAGTCCTTGGGGCACACCTCTCTCGCTCACTCTACCTGCAAACGCCACATCCTTTCATTAAATTTAATACGCGATAGTAAGCAGGTAGTCCACTTCTCCGAAACGAGTAATCCGAATCTTATCCCCGAAGATTTCAATAGCGCGAAGCAAGCGCGCGTACGCAAATCCACGCTCCTGGCTCCGAGAGGCAAGTATTAAAACTCCCGAGTGCCCGAAGCGCTCGCGAGAGCGCTCGCTGGAGACGAGGAGGAGGAGGAGGAGGAGGCGGCGGCGTTGCGCTGAATGACGTGGCGAGGCCCAATTTGCGCAGCCCTTCGAACGAGCGAGCAACGAGCCGTCTAAGGGCCGCTCATTAGACGCCGCCTCCGCGTAGGATACCGCAGCACAGCCCGCCAGCGCCGCGGGCGGCGCGCGCCCACGCACACCCGCCCGCGCCTCGCGGTCGAGATACGCCCACTTATCGCTGTATATATACTTCGGTTTTTTCTTTTTTGGCGCACGGGGGGGTGTCAGCAAAATGGAATATCTCACGGTATTTTGCGTCGTTCTCCGATGTGCCGACAGGAATCGCATGATCGCCAGCTCTGCTCGATAGTTATGATCATGCGACTCCTAGCGGCGCAATCGAGAACGACACAAAATACCGTGACATATTCCATTTTATTGACACACCCCCGTGCGCCAAGAAAGAAAAACCGAAGTATAGGCTGGTTCAGAATACACGTTACACACTCCGAGGCCAGGCAGAGCGGTTGGAAATGATCCGTTTTTGGCAACGAACATATAGTGGGAAATTGCATGTATCGGTGTTATAAGCATTTATAAAACTCGACCAAGCGAAGAATGAAGGATGTGATTGCGGCACGTCATAGAATTAATAGTGTAAATACGTGTCTGTACAGTCAGTTTCGCTAAGAAAAATCGCCAGGAGCGTGAAGCGAGTTACACTACTTCCACAGAATCATCATCATGGCCTCCTTTATAGAGGTTGTGAATCCGCTGATAAAATTACTTCAGAGACACATTAAGCAAGATTGGAACTGACTGTTTTATTTTTGTCCCTTTAAGTTGTTTTTTTCACTTTTCACCGTTCTAGTTCAAGAATCTAATGAAAAATTATATTGATATTGAATTTGTAATATTTATTCGTTGAATTTAAACATTTTTTATTCTTCTTCATTCATTCTTTTACATACGCGTTAGGCGGTTTGTTAGGTATGCAAGAACGTACCAAAACAATAACTTTACTGTAATGTCATCTACAATATTCTTCAGTATAGTGGTAATTACTTCTTATGATACAAACGTCTCGGTCCTGTAGATGGGTCGAAGATAATCCTGTTTTGCGAACATGTGGGAAATGTCATGCAACGAAGTTAACATGTGACTTGGTGCTCCCGATTGTATATTCAGAGTTCTTGAAATTGACACGACAGGATCCTCCTTAACGATTATCAGTGTATACTCTGCGCCATTCGTTCGTAAGCTTCCGGCCAAAGCAATATTTGTATTAAAATTTGCAAAACGTACAATAAAACGAAGTAAAGTAAAATATTAATTAATTTCCTGTATCTAAGAGTCAACATTGCGTAGAAATTGTGTCAAAATGTTTGAAAACATCAGGGGATTTGCTCACATCAACAACGCTATTCTGAAGACCTAGTCCGAGGTACCTCCTTCTGTGCAAGTATACATAAGTTTTAAGATAAAGTTTACTCGGTGCCCCAAGCAAACCGTCCAAATCAAACGTCGCGGATGTGGAGTTTCCGCTAGGCCCCTTCGTCCAGCATTTGACCCCTTTAGCAGCGCCTTCCTCCGCCACCCGCGCCGCGGAGCAATGCAGCGCCCCGGCGGCGCAAGCGGCTCGTTCCGCGCCGCCTAACGCGCGCCGTAAACAGCAACACGATCCGTCAATTTGCGTGCGGCGGCGGCGGCGGCAGGTGCGGTGAGGCGGCGGCGGTGGGGCACAGAGCGGGGGTGGTGGCGAGGGCGGCGGCGTTGGGAATGTTCGTGGGGAAGGAGACGGCGGCGTGGGGTGGCGGCAAGGGTGGCGGCCTGAGGAAGCGCAGGGGTGGAGGCTGGGAAGCCGGAGGTGATGGCGACAGCGGCGGAGGGGGGGCGGAAGCGGGGGCGGCGGGGCGGCGGGGCGGCGGGGGGTGGGGGCGTGGCGGCGGCGGCGGGGGGCGGGGGCGGCTGCGGAGGCGGGAGCGGCGGCGGGGGCGTGGCGGGGCGGGGGCGGCGGCGGGGGCGGCGGTGGAGGCGTGGCGGGGCGGGGGCGGCGGCGGGGGCGGCGGCGGGGGCGGCGGCCGGTGTGGCGGCGGGGGCGGCAGCCGGGGTGGCGGCGAGGGAGACGGCGTGGGCGGTGGGAATGGTGGTGGGGAAAGAGACAGCGGCGTTGGATGGTAGCGGAGGCGGCGGTGGGAGTGGCGGCCTGGGACGGCGCCGGGGGTAGCGGCTGGGACGCCCGAGGTGACGGCGGCAGCGGCGGCGGAAGTGGGGTTGGCGGGGGTTGGGTTCGTGAACGGCGGCAGGGCGGTGGCGGAGGTGGCGGAGGTGGCGGAGGTGGCGGCGGTGGCGGCGGTAGCGGGGGCGACGAGTAGTGGTGCGGGAGGCGGCAGGGAGAGCGGTGGTGGGAGAGGCCGGGGGCGACGGGAGAGCGGGGAGCGGCGGGGGCAGCAGGGGCGGCGGTGGGAGCGGGGGCAGAGTTGGAGACTGCGACGGGGACGGCTGCGGAAACCGCACACGGGCCACCCTCCCCGGCGCGCGCACAGGCGTTGTACGGTGATTCGCCGCCACTTGCTCTCCTCCTCCCCTCTCCTTCCCCTCTCCTCAACCCGTGCTGACTCTCCCTCGCGGTCCGCCCCGTTGGAGCCCTAACGAACTGCACTTCTCATTTGTTTCCATCTCCAAGCACCGCTGTAAATTTTACGAGTGTGTTCGCCTGATGCGAGGCGGCTACAAACGGCACCGGAAGGTTTTCTCGGCGACCCACGACGGAGAGATTTCAACAGACAAATTTGAGCACTGAACCGTTAGAGATGGGGTTTGTAGGTCTAGTTTCATTGTGATGAATGGAACTTTCAGGAGGACAGGAATATTTATTAATAAAAGTGTATTACATTTGAACGTAGGATGGAATAGAAGAAGAATATAAGACGAATTCTCATATACTAGTCATTCTTTTAAATACGGAAATATGAAATAGGTATTTATCCGCTGAATTATAATTCATTACATAATTTAATCTAAAATGGTACAAAACACGAGTAATATATGCACTATTAAAATTCGAAGGCTGATCACGTAATAAAGTTAGTAACGTCAAAGATGCGCCAGAACGATTAATAATTTCTTGTTAAAACAAAGTTCCTTTTTGCATTTTAAATTTAGTGCCATAGCCTATGGTCCGCTGATTATAAGCCCCTCTTGGCCTAATCGGATGAAAGCTGGTGGAAGTTTGAATCGCGAGCTTTCAAGATTAATGTATTCAAATATTTACGTACCGTGCTATCGTAAGACAAATACAACACGTATATTTTGTTACTTGGCCAATAGATAGTAAGCACGGAACTTCTGCTGCGATGTCAAGGTAAATTCCATGAAATTTTAGACACGTCAGTAATTCGAGAAATGTATAGTGTCTATTTGTCATGGATTTGTTTGTTGAAAGTAGGAAGCGAACTCACTCTGCAGGACAGTTCTATTTTTCCCAGTGGCAAACATTTTTCATTCCCACAGACCTTAAAAATAATTCCATTGCGGGTTCACGGGTTTTGGTCCAATAAATAACGTTATTTTAGTTTGCCGACGTTTCGGAGTTTATTATAGCTCCATCTTCAGGGCTGGACAAGTTTTCACAACACGGTTATTAAAATATTTCACAGTTCCAATTATAATTTTAAAAAAATTATAAAAACATTGAATATATATTACAACCGTGTTGTGAAAACTTGTCCAGCCCTGAAGATGGAGCTATAATAAACTCCGAAACGTCGGCAAACTAAAATACGTTATTTATTGGACCAAAACCCGTGAACCCGCAATGGAATTGTCTACAGAAAATGGTCATGAAACACAGCAGACTTAAAAATAATGCTAGTTGTTTAACGTTGCAAAGCCCCATTGGCCACACTGTTGGACTCTCTCTGATTTTCGTGATTTTCGGGCGAAGCGGCGGCACGGGCCGATCTGAGTGTGGCAGGCTCGCACAGACTTAAGAACTCTAACAACGAATAAGTGAAACGAACGTAAAGTGAACAACAAACTGGTGATATCTGAGCTTTTTTTACACGTTTTTAGTGCTTTTGGGAATATTCGAATGCCTTCCCGCGCTGACAATATTTCTTATTGTATTTAGGTGCTGAACTTGCCTGCTGGTCTCCACGAGGTGTGCTGCTTCGAACAACATTTATCGTCCTTACATGTTGGCCTATCCACATCATTACACGCCTTCAAACGCTGTTACAAACCTGTAATATATTTCGAAGGCTCAACTTTTCTCTATACAGACACAAGGGCTATGCTGCAATGATGACGGAAGAATCAATAAACAACACGCAAATTAAGTGGCGAAAGTATGATCTGAACTTAAGATTTTCCATTCCCCTCATTTATCAATGCACCCTAGATAATGGCGACCTAGATAATGGCACTAAAATATTTAGTTCGCTTACATGTTTACAAGCACGCACTCCAGGAAATGTAAAACGAACCGCGTACATAAGCAACATACATAGTGTTGAATAATTGCCCAACTGCTCGACCAGAAGAAAACAAAACCAAAGAGCTTTCCTTGAAAAACTATAAGTAATTCAGGACCCTCTTCAAAATTCTCCCATAATCAACACAACATAAACATTTTGATGCAAGAAAAGTTTACACATGTGTTCCCCTTACTCGTGAATTCTCTGCTCTTGTTTTCTCTCATTGACCACACAGTTTCTTTGCTGCCCGTCCCATTTTGCTTTTATGCAAAATATTCTGCATTCCCCTTTTCTATTTCCCCTAACATTAATCTTTTGATTTGTTTTATTCTTTTTGCATTTTTGCTTTTTTCTCTTGTTTTCCCTTCGAATTATTCGTCTGCAATCTGAACCAGTCAAGCTTCGTTGGACAGTGCCCTTGGACCAACAGAGCGCAGGATTCCGAAACGGAGAAACGCTTCGCATCCCTCCGTCCTGGAAGGTCGTGTAGCGTCGTGGCGCGCTCAAACGGTGTCTACCTGCGCGAGGGCAGGAAGTTTAACAAAAGGTGCAGAAGATGACGCATTGGGAATTTCTGCCTAGCGCGGATACGGCGTGGAGGCAATGGGGGCGGTGCAAGGCCTGTATAACGGCGCGAGACAAGGCCTCCCTCTTCTTGTTCTCAGCAGCGTCGACGGACAGTTGTGCGTAAGTTTGTGCGAGTGGCGCACGTGGGCAAGGGGCCGGCAATTCATTGTCGTGACGAGCGAGACATGCATTAGGTCTCAGATGTAGAGCGGTGTGGTAGCCGTTCGATTAAAATCTCTCCTAGTAGCGGAATCTATTTAGTTAGTTAATTGTAAGCAGTGAAATTTTTTATTTGTGACTACGGTCTAGTTTATGAATAAACTCACTGCTATTACAACCCACTCTCGTCTGTGTTTTGACTACACCCGTGTGACGCCACAGTCGGAAGCGCGTCGTGGCGCGCGCGGTGCGCCCGCCCTTGGCGAGCCCTCGGCGCGCCCTTCGCCCTTTGGCGCCCTCGTTATCAGCCCTCCCGCTCCCTCGCGCCTGCGCATTGTGACCTCCGCCGCGGTACAAAAGCCATCCGCCTAGCATTCCGCAGAAATTGCTTCCAGGGCCTCCTGTTGAGACGGTTTTCCAATAAATCCGGTAATTGCGCTCGTCTTTGTCTCAGTGGATAATGGCAAAAGACAATGAGGCTGCAGGTATCATTAGCTATTTATAGCATATATTTACGCATTGAAAATATTGTTTTACTAATTACAAGTAGGGATTAAATTCAAGCATCAACATCTTGAGTAGGTTTCCGAATAATTAAAGTAGTGAGAACAAGTGTCACTACCAATCAACCAATTTAACGTGGATTAGTGTTTCGACTTATAAAATCATCTGAGTTTCCTGAAATGGAGTAAGTGAAAACTAATTGATGAAAAGTGTTTTGAAAATTAAAAGAAAGAAAGAAAAATCCATACATGTTCAAAGAATACGTTTGTACCACAATATTTTTTTCACAAATTTTTTGTACCATATTTTTTTAAATTTTACGCACATCTTTGTGTTATTGATTTATAAAGTACTTTTGGATGTTGTACACACTATTCGTTCATCTGGCACAGAAAACAAAATAAAGAAATTAATGCCATAGATTCTAGTTGAAATTCTATCCCAATGAATACAAGCAATTTAACATCTATAGAGATAAGAAATCAGGTACGTGAAATCTTGTCATTTGCATTATAACGATAATTTATGTCCGAGTGAATACACAATTTCAACCCAGGTGTGGTAAAATAGACATTAAGTAATATGTAAATTATTGTTTCCTACCACACTACTCCATAAAAAACAAATTTCCGAGTACACTCAGGCTGAAAAAGATTTTTGAGACGAAGAGGGAAGAAATGGCGACGCAAAAATTAGTTTTAAGAATCAACGTTATGATGGACAGCACGGCTCCCAAAGCAGGACGCGGCAGACACGTTCTCTATGCGCAAAAGCTTCTCTCTTTCAGAAGCATCTCATTAATTGGTTCCCGGGAACGAGTCTCAGCCTCTGAAAGGCTCCAGAGAGATAAGTTCCTACCTTTGCGCCTTCCCAAAGGTGTTCTTTACCTTTCGACCCTTTGCAACGGCTTTCCTCTTCGTACTGAGAAACGGAAGCCCTTTTCGATCATGTGAGGTTTTGAAAATATCGGTTTTTCACCATAGAAATCAGTCAGGGACTTTCCGATATCCAGCGCACGAAAGACGATGCAAGGCTGTACGTTTTATATCACATTAATTTTATTACAAAATCGATGCGTTAGCGCGGTTCTCCTAATGTAATGGAATAAGCGGATTTAAATATCTACGTTTTATTAAAAATTAAGCGAAAACCTATTTATAAATTGACAGCTCAGTGATAGACCATCACAAGCCACACAGCTCTGTTGAGAAACATATCGTTTGATGTTTGGCGAATACATACAAATCAAAGGCAGGCCAAGACCGTCAGATGTTATCCTGATATATGGATACAACATAAAAACTGTAATAATTATTAGGAGTAGAACTGCTCAAAAAAATCGTGGGTCAACTTGAAAAACTGAAAATCGTTGCTAATTGTTTCTCACTGACTCATATTGTCAAGGAAACATTCAACATGAAGATATAATTATAGAAGTCATAATGGTCAATGATTTATTCTATGTTACTGTTTAATGGCTGGCTTTTCAACGAATTTGCCAATTTGAATCGTGCCTCAACATGACGACAGTTGTACTATGATTCCATCTCGTTTCATTTGAATATCCGATAAACAACGCCCCATAGTTATTTTTGCCATTATCAGAAGAATTGACATCTTCTCGTAATCTGCAGGATTTATAAAGAAAAAAACCTTTCATGCTAATATAAACGAATATAGACCTTTAGACTCGAGATATTCTGGAATGCTGTCGTTCTTTTAAAGTGGAATTCTGACAAATAATTCATGAAAGTAGTATGGAGCTTCCGAAATAAATTGTAAAAACTAAACTGTCTCAAACTGTCAGTTTGAACTAAATATGGGAAATTTATACTACAATGTTTTGCGATTCATGTAAATCACACGATAATAGTAAACATTTTCCTTTAAATCCATTTTTTTTATAATTTTAACTAACATTGTTCAACTTTTATCTGTATTACTGATTTCGAATATACACACAATTTGATGGAAAATTAAGCAACCTCTTCTGGATACATAAGATTCGTCCATGGTTGCCTTGGACTGGAAAAATACAAATGGTTTCGATTGGTTTCGATTTTGACTAAAAGTGGCAATATCTGATTTTGTTAATGGGCAATTTCTTAAACCCAATTTCTTAAACGTTACGAATATATTGTCACACTCACAGTGTTACTGCTTACGACATAGCTGACATCACGCGACGAGGAAGAGGCAAGCTCTCCTCAGTCGACCCCCCCCCCTCGTCACCGTGAATAACCGAGCTTTCGTCGACCCCATCACCACCGCCCTCGCCGCCGCCACCGCCACCGCCACCGCCACCGCCCTCGCCGCCGCCACCGCCACCGCCACCGCCACCGCCACCGCCACCGCCACC
Organism: Acheta domesticus; assembly: GCA_031308135.1. Taxonomy (NCBI): domain Eukaryota; kingdom Metazoa; phylum Arthropoda; class Insecta; order Orthoptera; family Gryllidae; genus Acheta; species Acheta domesticus. The sequence goes on from JAHLJT010009355.1 coordinate 136,555,617, forward strand.
GCCACCGCCACCGCCACCGCCACCGCCCTCGCCGCGCCACCGCCCTCGCCGCCCCCACCGCCCTCGCCCTCGCCGCCGCCACCGCCACCGCCCTCGCCGTCACCACCGCTCTCGCCGCCACCACCGCCCTCGCCCTCGCCGCCACTGCCCTCCCCGCCGCCACTGCCCTCGCCGCCGCCACCGCACTCGCCGCCGCTACCAACCCTGCCGCCATCTCCGACTCTGACACCGCTTCCGCCATCTCCCGCTGACGCGCCTGCTCCCTGCCCTGGAAAGCTCATTTCCGCCGGCTGGCCCGCCGCGCTCCGCTCCGCAACCTCTGACCCTCATTTCGGCCACCGGCGCCGCCCGTGTGAGGGGGCGGGGCCTCCGGACAAGTGGGCAGGTGTTATGCGGAAATACCTGGCCCGAGAAACACGAATCTCAGGGCACAGGGTGATGAGGATGGAGATGAGATGCCCGGGGGCATTCGTCAAGAAACGAGCGCAGCTGGAAGTTGGCTAATGACTTTCATTTCGGTCACTGCGGCGACGACACTGCAAGAGGACGCGGCAAGTGAACAGGTAGAACGGAAGTGACTTGTGCTCAGATGCAAATATCGGAAGGAGGGGATGAGACAAGAAGACACGTACGGAGAAGAATCCTAGAGGGAAGTAGGGCACAGTCTTCTTAAGAGAGAAGATTGTGTAAGAACGTATGTTCAGTGTTTACAATTAAAGAGTAGAAAAAATTAGAGCCAAGGGCGAAGAAACACGCTAAATGTTTATTAAAAAGCCTCCTGATAATGCCGTTTTACTTTTCCTTGCTACATTGTAGTACAGGGAGGTAAAGTAATGGAAACACTTCAACAATACGGTCTCGAACTTTCGATCATACAGTGTTTAAGATTTTTCTGAGCTGTAGCTTCGCACACACGTCAGGATTGAGGTATATTGGTATTGCTTTAAAGAAGGTTAGGAATGATGCATGTGGCTACGAGATACACGCAGTTTGTACCCGAAAATTGGAATGCCTTTATGAATGTACGGATGGATGCATGTACGAGCCTCATGCAACTCTGTCAATTAGAAGCTTTTGAAACTCGGTGAATAAGTCAGGAGTAAGATGTAGTTACGCATACCCGGAGATAATTACAATATTGTTTTGGGAGGGGGTACTTTCCCAAAACAACGTAAGACTTATAATTTTCTGGAAAATGGTTGTAATCATTTTCTTAATTTCTTTTTCTCGAATAGAAGAAAGTGTACTTATAATTACGGTATAGTTAAGATTTTTATTGCAAGAGTTCAAATTTATTTTCGAGCCCGTGGTACACTTCTAATGTTAGAGCCATTGATATCTTTCTCAATTTAATTCATCCCTCGATTTTGGATCTTCGTAATATATCAAGCACTTTTCCTTAAAAAGTAAGAGAAGTTGTTGGTAATAAAACTAGTTATTACTAGAGAAAAAGGTTCGGTACGCCGTGCATTCCTATAGTTAATAGTAATATGTATGCTGAAGTGTAACTGAATGTGTGCAACGGAGTGTAAGCAAAAGACTGAGAAAGAGAGGGGGCTCCGAAGATTCGAAATAGAAAGTCAATGTTATGTCTGAACGAACATTTACAACAGACGTGTTTACTAAGATTATTCCACTCGTAAAATTAAAACCAAAACGATGTTTAACTAAGCATACAAAATTCCCCAATCAGAGCGATATATCTCAAAAAATGTATCGCCTTTTCTATCTCAGTTTTTTTTTACCGCTCCTCCCTATTGGTCAATAATAAGCGGCCAATCGTCTATATTCGGAGGCGGTAAGTATCGATCGCTGTGTTGATGAGCAATAAACCGCGTATGTACTGTAACATAACCACTTTGATTTTAATGCTTTCAGCCATTTTCAATATTTGGCGCAGTTTGAAACTCTCTTGGACGTAATTTCATTCGTGGACTAGTCCTATTAAAACCCCCTCGTGCTTTGGAAAATCTCAGATAAATCGCCTCCCCTTAAAAATATTTATGGACAATTTCTAAAGTACTCGTGGTGTTACCCATGATAACAGATTTCCAAGGACTCAACAACGCACGAACTACGACGCTTTAATGAGGGGTCTGCAGAAACAAAACGAAACGCAAGGACAGAACTCAGCTTCACACCCATGTGAATGTACCTGCAGCGCAAAGCAGTTCACATAGCACGAAGGGAAGCCGGACACAAGGGGTACACTGGAAATTCGCAGCGGAGGGCGCGGGGAGGCAATTGGATTGCCAGGTGCGTCGCACGTGCGTTGTTCGCTAGTACACGCGCGGAGTGGGGGAGGCACCTTTGACTTCACACGCAAGAGCTGGTATTGTTATGTTTGGGTGTCTCAACATTCGTATTATGTTAATGAAATTTTAAAACTAAAAATGGCGGCTGCGAGTGTGTTAACGATTGATCCTGGACGCGACGATTACTTGATTATGAATCCCGTAAGTGTAATGCATGATATTCTCGGGCGGTTGTGACTGTTTTAAATTAAGATGTGTAATTAAGGTATCCCGTTGTTGAATTCAATTACAGTACCTATGTTCAAGCTTATTATCCGGCGGTGTCTGGGTACTATTTATTTACTTATTACAATTCTCTAAAAAAATCAGCATCGTGATCTCGCAATATGGCATCGTGATCTCAGCAAGCAGCATACCAAGGAAAGTCAAGTTCCCCGACGGACATTGATATTATGTGATTTGTTTCTGTAGAACACTAAAGCGTTGGCAAAACGTCAGGAAAACTAAGAATGAGGGTGCTAAACGATATATAATAACTTGTATATGTGATTAAATTGAAAATATCCCAACAGAATAAGTGAAGATGTAGCTACTACAGGATAGTTTTGAAGTAAATTAAATGAAAGGGATCCGGTTAGAGACGTCGACTAGGTATGATGAATAAGTACAATGTTTTTGACGTATAAGTCGTTTGTTTATGTTGTCGGGCATTATACTGAAATCACAAATAACGTTAAACAAGGCGAAAGAAATGCCAGAAAAAATTAATATCAATGACTAAGCAAAAACGAAATAAAATTTAAATGACGTAGGGAATTTACACCGTGTAGTTACTATCATCGCCATGTTAGATACAATGAAGACATTGAGAAGAGTAGTTGTAAGGGGGCGTGTAGAACAACGAAAGAAAATGTTGGGATAATACGTCGCTTTGAATTGATAATGCTCTAAGGCGAAATGAAAACGATGGAATAGTTTCAGAATGCGAAAGAGGATGTAGGAAGTCATATTCGACAAACGCCGGTCGTTGCATTCCAAACACAAATCTCCCTTTCTTATTCACAGAGTAACGACATCGCTTCTGCCGAGATTCAGACAAACCACCCACTAACAAGCTACGATCCCACTTTGTGGCACCTACCTCAGACGGGCAAAGACAACGTTCGCGTCACAACGTACAACTAATTATTCTGGCGCACCTCACGTTTATTTTGCTTCGCCAAAGGGAAACAAAAACGGCCGTTTTGAAGTCGCAGGAAAACCAGCCTTCGAGTTGGGCGGAGAAACACAGCACTTCAACGAAGATACCAATTAGAACCCTCTCTCGGCGTGAACGTCGGTCTTTCCGCGAGACGATACCTACCATTTTCCCACAGCATCGCTCAATGCCGCCGTCGTAAGAAGAGCTTCTTGCTAAAACACAGGCGGCGATGGTGGTTCTTATTCCTCGCTCTAGTGTTCTTTGTGACGAGTCGTCAATTAATTTAATTGCAATAAGCGCCCGTTCACTGATGGCGCTAGTAGCAACTTCGTGCGAGAGTCTGCTGCTTCCACGAACCTCCACAGCTCTACACCTCTTCTTTGCGCCACCTCTCTTTGATGTGCGTAGCCGACGCTCGGTTGCTCTTACAACGGCAACCGCAGCGATGAAAACCGCTGCAGTAGTACTAGTAGTAGTTCGGCCTTTCCGTGCCAGTGTTCCGGGAAGTGAAGGAATTCCGCAATGTTGTTTTAGACGTTTGAAGAGCGCAGGGTGCGTGTATTTTCAATAAAGAGCCGTTAATTAAAAAAAGCAGGGTTTCTCCTTGGGAGTGAAACGGAGTCATGATTTCACAAAGCAGATGGAGTAGGAATGAAGCAGGATTTGCAAATCGATTCGGGCCTCTAAAGCAGACAGAACGAGATGGGAGAACAATTCTGGGAAAATGAAGAGCATTCTGGCTCAATTCAAAGGTATCCTTTCAAAAAGACCAGAATAGTTGAGTTCCACGAAGAATAAAAAGAGGAATAAATGAGAACTACAAATTTTAATAAAAAATAATACCCGTCGTGTTTTCTTCCTCCTAACTCTTATAATAAGTCATTAGTGATTATTTATTCAAATCGTATCGAAGCATCTATTAATGTTTAACATTTAAATTGTTATTCTATATCTTAATTTCAGTGAACCTTTGTTACCTATCTTCAATAGCACTTCGCTGAGTCATATTTTACTCAAAAACGCTTCTTGGAATTAAAGTCAATTCAGATTTGATTGAGCCATCTTATAAAATACTATATACTCGTATGAAGACAATAAAAATATAATTATCACTTAATGAGAATGACTCTGAAAGAATGACAAACAATTTTCTGAGAGACTGTTTTCCAAAAGAAGAAAGCAGGAAACCAACAAAATCTTAGATGAGTGTCATCGATAAGACGGTCAAGAAGAGATAAAAATATGAATAAAACTCACTAGCGCATAATGTGCGATTGACTGTGCGTAACATTATTGTTGTTTACCATAAAACAATTTGCACATCAAGTTAATTATCCTAAGGATGATATTAGAGCTTTAAATAATACAATTAGAGACTATAGTGAACCAAAGTATAAATATATCAAAACTTGTGTTTATCTTGTTCAAAACATTTCTCTTACCTGATATGCATTTGACATCCTAAGTCTGAAGACCGCAGGTAAAGGCTACTTACTTCTACTGAAGTTTTATGCCTTCGTTTTCTACAGAATGAGACAGTCTTGATCGCCTCATTGTTCATCGTTTAGAAAGCTTGAACTCGACACCTGCCCAGTTCAATCTCTCCATTACTACCACTCCTACGACCGCCGCCGATGCCTCAGTCACTCTCTCTGCCAACCCCATATTTCCCCCTCTGTCGGCCCTCCAATCGTCCCCGTTCCCGCCTTAATAACCTTCACCGCAGCCTACACCTCTGCTCCCAACACACTCCAACACTAATTCATTGAGCGATACCTGTACTGCCACTGCTACCGTCATCCCCCTTTCACTTCCTACCCCTATCAACGCCATTGACTCGCTCATGACCATCATCACTGCAGAATCATCATTAGTTCCATCGCCACCACCATCACTGTCAACTGCACCGCTTCTATTTCGGTCGCTGCATACATGGCTGCTTCCGTTTTCACTTACACTTCGGTATCGACAGCTTTCACACATGTTACTCTGAACGACGAACGTCGGGGTGCAATAATGCAATAGGGGGGGGGGCAGCGAACTGGTAGGGAGTGTGGAGGGGATGATATGTGAGGCATAGAACATGAGGAGGGAAGGAGGAAAAGCATGGGGAGAGGCAGGGAAGGAGAAACAAGAGAAGGCACTGAGGTGGGGAGGGGGAAGAGCATGGGGAGAGGCAGGGAAGGAGAAACAAGAGAAGGCAATGAGGAGGGGAGGGGGAAGAGCATGGGGAGAGGCAGGGAAGGAGAAACAAGAGAAGGCATTGAGGAGGGGAGGGGGAAGAGCATGGGGAGAGGCAGGGAAGGAGAAACAAGAGAAGGCACTGAGGTGGGGAGGGGTTGGACTGAAGAAGGGGAAGAGTGGTGGAGGATGAAGGGGAAGAGTGGTGGGGGCCTGGGGGATGGAGCATGGGCGGCGTGGGCGAGGCATGGGCAGGACGTGCGTAGTCTGAGGAGAGCATGGGCAGGGCGGGGAGGAACAGGGGGCAGGGGATGGCGCGGAGCAGCGGAGCTAGGGAGGGGGCATGGTAGGGTCGGGGCAGGGGACAGGGAGGTGCCACAGTAGGGGACAAACCAGGGGGCGGGTTCGAGTGCAGGTTAGTGGCGGGGTAAAAGACGGGTTAGGGAGGGGTAGGGGTGGGGCAGAAGACGGAGTAAGGGCGAGGCAGGGATACGAAATAGGAGACGGGACTTAAGACGGGCAATGATAGGCTAGGAATACGGATAAGGGAAAGGGCGGGGTAAAGGCAAGGTTGGGAACGAGATAGAGAGTGAGGTAGAAGGAACAGAGTAAGAAGCGAGGCGATCTGCTGGGGTGCGGAGCAGGGCCCAACCTGTTCCGGAGCGGAGGGCGCGCGCGGCGTCGCCAGTGATGGATGGCGCGGCGGCCACGCACAAGACGCCGCCCCGGCCCGCCCCGCGCCCGCTCCGCCCCCGCGACACCGGGCCCTAATTAGCTAATTAGTGTTTAATTAATTACGTCGCCCATGGGACGCCCGGGAAAAACAGGCCCGCGCCCCCCGCGCGCGCCGCCGGAGCGTCTGGGAGGAGCGACGACAATAGCTCGGCGACAGCGATAGCAGAGACGTGGGCGCAAGATGACGCGGGGACACAGGATCCCACAAGAGAGGCCTTGTGGCGGACGGTGTTAGGAAAGGAGATAAACAACATGGACGCAAAGAAACGAAATAGCAATATGAATTGGAGTAGGCGAAAGCAATGACTTGCAAAATAGATAGACGAAAGAGTTGCAGTAGTGGGGTGAGGAAAATGTATTGGTTGATTTAATGACTGGTCTATCGGGCACATCAAGTGCGAGGTCATCGGTCATTAGTGTGGTAAATGATTTGTCGCTGGAGGAGGTGGTGTTTCTCCCCCGTCGCATGGCGAGATCTGGTGCCGACCTGCACAAACACAATTGATGCCGAAGTAACATTTCTTTAAACAAAGTACACTCGAGTAGGCTCTATTAGAGAAACACTTTAGATTCATCACTTAGATATCCTGAGATGTCATCAAAACATATTTCTTATTCGATACTTCACGAACCGCTGTTTTACCTCGTTAAACCACTCTGGAGAAAAAGATATTTGCTGCTGAACTCAGGGACTGAATACCGAAATAATAGCGGTAAAGGTATTTATACCGGTATAGAAATACCTTTACCTCTATTACACCTTTATTCAAAATACCTTAAAAATACCAGTATAAGACGTCAAATACCGGTATTTTTAGAGGTATTTTACCTTTATTCGAGGTCTATACCGGTAAAATACCTCAATTTAGAGGTATTTTACAGGTATTTTCTCATGAAAATACCGGTATTTTCATGAGAAAATACCGGTATTTCAGTATAATCAAGAATAAAGGTATTTTATACCGGTATGAAAAAATACCGGTATTTCACCGGTATTTTTACCGGTATTCAATACCTTTTCGGTCCCTGGCTGAACTGACCGACTGCATAGAACAAACGAAAGTGTTCGCACGCGGCTTCTAACCAGGGTATCCAATACCTCTTTTCCTCGGGTCGCGCCGGGGGGGGGGAGCGGGAGGGACTTCTGCACCGCAGGCGGCGACAGTGAGTCTCTGGAACGGCGCGGGTCCCGGGTCGATACCCGACTGTCTCCGCCGCCGCAGCGACTGCGGGCAGCGCGCATTTCTTTTTTTTTACACGCGCAAAAGCTCATCGATAAATGTAACACGTGTGGACTGCGCGTATTTACTTAAGTACAAATATATTCGTAGTAGTTACGCCGGGGAAGCGAGTCTAGATGAGCAATATCCGTTTTCACTTTCTCGCTACTGCTTATGCAGTAGAGAGAAAATCATCTGATACTGCGCAAAAAACGATGAAATTTCGGCAGAAAAATTCATACTACAGGGCCCTGGTAACGAAAAAGTCGATAAATCTAGTAGCTAAATGAAGAAAAAAAACTCTGAACATGGTGTAGCCAGAATGCATGGTTTGGGGTCCTTCACACTGAAAAATCGAATGATGCAAAACGTCTGTCTGTCTCTGACTGTCTGTCTGTCTGTCTGTCCGTCAATCTGTCTACAATGGTAACGGCTAAGCCATTCAGCCGATTTTCTCCAAAATTGATATTCCTCAATCGATCTGGCTGACGTCGCTGACCTTGAATTCGAAATTGATATTTTAATCATGTAAATAACTTTAAATGAAGCCCCCGGGACATTTTCCAAATTTTGGAAAAAATGACTGCAACATTTTTTAATAAATTTTATTGTTGGATAGTGTGAAGGATGTCTAAAAGAATGGTGCAGGTCTCATGTTCGTTAAAATCCCTGATTTTTCGAAAATCGCAAAAGTTCAAAATGCTTTCGGAGTCTTCCCACAACTAAAATATTAAAGTAGAGATTTTTCCCTTAATGAAATCTGTTCCTTGAAGATAGATTTGAAATATAGTCAGGTACAATTTTTCAAAAATTTGAATACTTTTCGCGTAATTTTGCGTGAAAGTACCGGCGAGAAAGTACGTGCTGTTTTAGCCCCACTATTTTTGCGTAAAATGCATTGGAAATTTAATATTGGCTGGACTCGACGGTGTTTTATGTTAATCGCGGAGGCCTAGGGTCGGAGCCGCACAGTGGACTTGGAAATGCGCCAGCAAACATTGGTCGTATCAAAGTGGCGATTTTTTTTTGCCAAGCAAACTTAAACTACTTTAACAGGCACACCTTTTTGAATTGCCACCCATTATACACCGCATTCGACACATGCTACATTACACACGTATCTATTAGCTTTATCCGTATTGCAAAAAAATCTCGTCGGCAGTACGAATGTGACCCCGGTGACTGCGGCAACGCGCGACAAGCACCCAGAGAACGGACGCAGCGAGAATCCTCCCGGACATAATCGCGAGATTTCTTCCTCCACCTACCTAACATAACCGGACCATCCTTTTACACCCTCGGCATAGAAAACCCTCCCTTTCTGAGAATAAAAAACAGATATCCCCTTCATTCATTCTTAAACAGATTTTCCACGTTTGAATAGAAATAATTAACTTCAGTAATTAAATGCATCTCTAGTGATGTTCTGGCGGTGCTCTTTGCGTTTCCCCACTCGTAATTTTTAAAATTAGTATAAGTCACCTATCATCTGTAGATCCGAATGGCTGAACGATGTAAATTCAGAAAAATAAATAAATAAATGAAAAAAAAATGCGAGACAACCTAAGCATTGGACGCGACGATGTCGATGCCCACCTCGACTGGCATTTCTTCTATAACAGAGGGAGTATATTCGCTCTGGCGCCTTGGCTGACTTTCGCGTAAATTAGGCTTTCGTTTATTTTATTAATTTATTTACATATCTATTTATGTACTTATTTATTTATTTGATTTGGAAGCTCTTCAACTGCTGAGACTCATCAGTGATGATCTAATGAGTAGATGGGAACAATTTTGATAATGTGATGTCTGATAGGGAGATAAAGAAACGCAAGGTAGCGGAAACGGGAGAACTCCGATAAAAACTGCGGAGACCTTGCTTTGTTCTCACAAATTTCACACGTTCTGAACGGAAATCGAATACGGGCATTAGCGGTGCAATATATAGTATGTATTAGTCAAGCACTCATGTTCAGGCTTTTATGTTTTTTACAGGGCTTCGTTTTAGACAATGATTACTTTGACAATGAAGTCATTGGTTCAGGTCATTGACATCTGTGACAAGCAAAGAAAGACGGGGAACGTTTTGTAGTTTTAAAACTCACTTCTGAGGCTCCATAGGCTACTCTCTTGACACAAATCTACTTGACACAAGCTTATAATATTATAAGAATAGTGAAATCTCAATTTGCAACTCGTTTAGAATGATTACGGAAACTCAAATAAAAAAAATTAAACAATCTGGAATATGTGATTAGAATACAACACGCTTTTAGTTCATATCCCAATTATTGTCACAAATAATTCCAAAAAAATTTCAGGTGATTCAATAAAGCATTTTCCAAATAGTAGCTATCGTTGAAAGCTGCGGTGGGTTGCACGAGTGGTAAAGTTATCCGATATCTATTTATTAATGTTTATTTTAATTAACAATATGTGGGACGGTTTTTTCACGCCCGACTAGGTCGTTCGTTGGTTAACGTGCTCGCTTTCCACGGCGCAACCCCAGGTTCGATTCCCGGCCGGGTAAATTGTAACTGTGCGCTATCTTTATAAATGTCCCGGTATCTATTGCTGTGTGAGGATGGGAAAGCTCACCGTAAGGTTATGAAGACCAGAATATACTGTGAAGGCAAGTCTTCGTGCTAACCACACGAACCCCTTATCCAATGGCCAAGAAGCTGGGTCACCGCTGGTCGGCCAAGGCCCATATCGGGCTGTCAAACCACAGGACAGGAAGAGACGGTTTTTTTCATTGCTAAGTTTATATCATTTACACGATAATAGTTTCGAGTAGGTTTAGAAACCCAATTTTATGCAAACTTTCCCATGTCTTCTTTTATTTTCGACTTTATGGTTTCATCCTTCATTTTGTTTACCAATTAATTAAAACAGAATGCAAAAAACGGAATATACTAAATGAAGCTCAAAAAACTGAAAAAGAACTTATTGCTTACGACGATCTGCTTCTCTAATTTTAAGAAAAATGTGTCTTTACCTAAATACACATTTTAGAACTTGCTCAAGAGTTATATTCGTTTTCATTTAAGAATAATCACTGAACGATTAATGCCAGAGCTTGCATACTGGAGCACTACATCACCAACCAATGCAGTCCACTAGAAGCCACACAGCAGCCCAGCAATCGCCTTTAAGACGTACGACTCAGTCGACCGAAAGCCCGGCGATGGCAGCTGCCCAAGCCGTAAGAACTAAGAGGGAGAAGGAGGGGGAGGAGGCAAGAAGAGGCCGAAAAACAGGAAACAAGCGGAGCGGAAGGGGACGAAAAAGAACAGAAGAAACCGGACCAGTAGCCTGCGGGCCGGCTCAGCGGTAGCGGCGGCCAGGGAAGCGATAAAATCAATTAATACCCTTCGGTGGGGAGTTTTATACCGTAAGCGTCCCCGAGACAAGATACAAGGCCGGCGGGCCGCGGCAGAACAGAGGAGCAAGGGTGGTGCAGGGGGCGGGGCAGAGGGGGGAGGGGAGGTGGAGATACGCCGCGCATGGCCCCCTGCAGGCTGCGTGGGCGGTAAGCCTATTAGCCCCCGGTGGCCTCCGCTGCCCCGCCCCCACCGCGTGCATCGCGGCTCCCGTGACTCTGCCTGCGCCGCCGCTTAACAAGAGCGGAACGACCAGCGAAGCTGGAACGAATGGGTATTTCGAAATACCGAAACGAATTACCTAAGGTATTAATTAAGCCCATTAATGAATAATATGCCGAAGTTTCATCATACACTACGTGTACAGTAACAATTAAATATTAATTGTTCTTCCATAATTGAGAAAGCAAAATTGCATCCTATGAAACAGTCATATTTAGAGTTAATTTGTTTAATATAAAAATAGTTTCTATAATTGTCACCATTTGGATGCGTTTACGCTCGGAAATACTTCCCGCAGATGTATGTTCCGAATACCAAGTTGTGACTTCGTTAATATGTAACAAATATATTTTAATAATTAAATTCGTTCAAAGAATGGAGAACCCAGTGGACCCTGGTTCGAATCTCGGTCAGGGTGACAGTTCTTTGAAAAAATTTAATTGTTAAAATATTTTCGTTTATAAAAAATATTAAATCGCATATCAGCAAAAACTGAAAGCCTGTGATACATTTCATTTTGATGAACTAACTTCGGAATGTACGTTTATAGAACACGCAGTTAATATACATCGGGAACTACTGAACTGATTCGTAGTAACAAGACTAATTAATTGATTGGTTAATTAGAGAGAAACTATTAGATGGTCTATCTCTTTGCAAAATACATGAAGGTAATGTGCTTTACAAATTGCCTTGATCGAATACAAGTTAATACTGGTGGTACAACAATGAGACTAGTTAACAGTCTATTAGCCACATAAAACCGTACATATGTTATCTTTCGAAACATTAGGGTGGTCAACAATTCTTTGACATGACAACGATTTATACCAACTGTATTTTTATTTATTACATTTCGGGGCTAAATACTACACTTCACCCGGGGGAAGGTTGCAGCATGGTGGCATTGACAACAGTGCCTGGGACGCGGCTCTGGAAAGTTTGTATCCAGAGACATTGATAGTTCGGTTGAAAGGGAAAAGGCTTCTGGCACTATTAAAACAGTACTCGCTTATATACCAAGGACATACTGACACTCTGAACGAAAATAAGTAGAAAAGGTAACTCACAGAAACAATACATTCAAGCAGAAAATGCAAGTTGCTGAAACCGAATCGGCAATAAAAGGAACTGCTTAGTGGACCGGGCGCCGCTACATAACAATGGTGATGATTAGTAATATCCATCAGGATGGGTTCACTCTACCACAGCAAGGTGGAGGAAGTAAAATGGATTGAGCAGGAGATGCTATTTCCTTCCCTTGTATCGCCCCCCGAACTCCGTTACAGCTAAAGGATTTAGCGGGTACGCCGCGGCAGTTATGAACTACTGCATGTAGAAGTCTAGGAGGTGATATACACATTTTTTGCGAGTTCTTTTAATTATACCGAGAAAGAAGTCTTAGGATTGATTATTAGTTGTGTATTACTACGTCCTTTATTGAGTAAAATGGTTAATAAAATGTTAACAGCTTTTTAATTGTGAGAATATAAGACAAGGAAAAAGCAAAACTTCGCAGATGCCTAACAAAAACCTTCAGAAAATCTCGCGATTTCCCAAATCTTTGGCACATATTTCACATTTTTTCCCAAGATTCCTTGACTTCCTCTAGAGTTCCAACGGCCACGAAAACCATTCAAAAGAACGCAGCAAATTGGCTCCGGTTCCCCGCCAATGCGCGCCATCTGGCGCGTTCGTGTCCGCCATTTGCGTGCCCTTGCGCAGCTCCGAGATTTTTTGCAGCATCTTTCATCCTCTGCGCATCTCGCGACGAACGAGCCGTCCGCGACCGCCGTCTGGGATCAGGGCCTTCTGTAATGCGCAGGTAAGCCTATTACTGCGCCGAGTTGGCGTCTCCCCTCTCTCCTCTCCCACCGCCTCCCGCTCTCCGTCCTCCGTCCGCGCCGCGCTTTTGTCTTAAGACGACGCTCCGAGGATCATTTTTCACCGGGGCGTTTATTCAATGAAGGAGCAGGCGGCGAGCGAGGAAGGCGAGACCAGGTCAGGGTGACGACTCCATTTGCGACGCTCACCGCCGCCACCCGTGCGCTCGGCCAGGGCACGGCACGGCTCCGCATTGAAGCGGTCTTCAACTATATTCTACTAGGTCCATATTATATAGAACAGACTTTTATAAATTGGATAATAATTCATTTTAATGTTTATTCATTTAACTAGCAACAGTTTTGAGGATTATTTTCCTCGAAGAGACATATATGATAAATAACGGTCTTGAACTAATGGTGCTAAAACAGCACGAACTTTTTCGCCAGTATTTGCACACAAAATTACGCGAAAAGTACTCAAATTGTTGAAAAATTGCATATGATTCTTTTTAAAATATATCTTTATAGAACAGATTTCATTAACGGAAAACTCTCTATCTTTAATATTTTATTTTTAATTGCAATTTTTGAAGAATCAGGGGTTTCAATGAACATGAGACCTGCACCGTTCTCTTAAACATTCTTCACACTATACAAATAAAAAATTTAATCGAAAACGATGGAGTCATTTTTGAAAAATTAGAAAATGACCCAGGAGATTTCTGCAAAGTACCTCCATTATAAAAACATCGGTTTAAAATTGAAGTGGCCGCGACATCAGCCAGATCGATTTGCGAATATCAATTTTGGAGAAAATCAGCTGAACGGTTTAGCCGAAAGCGTTGTTCACAGAAGGACATATGGTCGGATGGACGAACAGACAGACGTTTTGCCATCATTCAATTTTTCCGTATCAAGGACTCGAAACAGGGATTCTGGATACACCATGTGTTAGAGATTTTTTTTCTAAATTTAGCAACTGGATTTGTCAACTTTTTCGTTACCAGGGCCCTGTAATAAGAGTTTTTCTGCCGAAAATTCGCCGTTTTTTCGCGCAGCAATAACTTTCAACTCCTTAGTGAGAAAGTAAAACGAAGCTGTAATGGTCTTGAAGTGGAAGAATTCGACTGAAAGTGATAATTTTTTGCTTTTTCTAAATTGTGTTATTCAATTTCGCAATTTTTATTTCATACTGAAATTATAGCAACGATGAAGGATAAAACAAAAATCTTATTGTATGGCGAGTAGAGAAAATGCGATGCATAAATCATGCGGAGACCGGCTCGAGATTACGAGTACATAACTAACTGCGCTAGGCCAGCCACGTCTCCGCGTTGCAGCTGTCTTGAAAAAGAAGAAGCTGTAATGGCCTCGAAGTGAAAGTATTCGACTGAAAGTGACAAGTTTCTGCCGTTTCTTTTTTCTGATTTGAATAATTGGATTTCGCAATTTTTGTTCCACACCGAAATTATAGTGAAGAAGAAGGAGAATACAAAGTTTAGGGTAGTACGGGTATACTTTGACAATTTGACAGTGACTAGGACACTGAGTCCTTTGACAATCTGATGTGACGCTGACATCCAGTCGGAAGCTTGAGAGTCAGTACAGTGTCAGTATAGTTTGCGTGACAGCTCTCCTTTCATTTGAATTGCCAATTTCAGCTTCTTGCGCCGTCATCCAAAGAAGGGCGAGTGAAATTATTTAATTTCCGTGATTGTGAACTATTTTAAAGTTAAGAATGAATCGTTTCCAATATCTCAATTAATAAAGAATCAGAATCAGAAAATAAATAGTGAGGTAATCATTACTTTTACTACTAACATATTATCACCGATTTCTGTGAGACAAGAAATATGTTTATAGGCATTACATCTGCACTCTATTTTATTTTTGTAGTCTACATCGCCGCTGAGATTTCCCGACTAAAATTCACCAGGAAATATGAACCCGCTAATTATGCATTGCTGAAACCTCGGCCCCTTCAAAGCTCCACGGGGAATGTGTGTGTGTGTAAGGGGGGGCAATGTCTGACACAGCATTATACTTGTACAGCGGGCTATCGCGAGTCCGGCCGCAGCTGGTGCACGCCTGGCAATGGAAGCTTGAAGAAGAGGAGGGGGTACTGGGAGTTGGGTGTGAGCAGCATGCTACTATTAGGGTTTCGTTCGGTAGAGTCCGCGGCTATTAACTAAGCAAAGAATACCAACCCTTTCATCTGATTTCATAAATTAGTTTTGTTTGCTGGAAATATTTTTAAAACTCTCTTATTTTCTCATGAGTGCAATTGTATCTTCCGATATCAACGTAAAAGTTGTCTTAGTGATTAAAATCCCGAAACGTGCAAATCGGCCGTCCACTAAACGCTAGTTTTCCTCATTCAGGAAACATTTTGAAGAGATAAAATGTACGTGATAGTTCGGATATACATGCCGCCCCTTTCAATTCGCAACCCACGGGCCGCCACTGGTTTCGACCCGCAACTTTCAACCTCTTTTGTATCTCATCAGTGGCCCACTGTCTTCTTCGAACTTATTCCTAGAACACTCCACGTGCGTATACTCACGACATACAATGCTGCCCTTAGGAAAATTCTTTCTTCGGTCCTTCCTGGAAACGATGCGACTCATTTTGCTAATGGTTCGGTTACGAACGGTGGTCCGTTCCACCTCCCCTCGCATCGCCTTGCCAATCCTTGCCTCTGCAGCTCCCTGCAGTGACGTACGCGAACCCCTCAACCCACGACCATTGGCGCGCATACTCTCCCAACATTATTCTTCACTCGTGTTGGACAAACCGAAGTCGCCACATTCTTGGTGTTACATATACTACTTCTTCAAAAAACAAACCAACGCTATTTCAGAAATGTTTAAGAAACTACTCCTAAATTAGTACCTCTTTCGTTCTTTTTTCTTTCTTCCTTTTTCACTCTTTTTTTCTTTATTTTTCTTTATTTCAACAAAGTCTATTTCATCAGCTTTCTGGAGGAGAATTCTCGCGTTCGGTTGCTCTGAACAGTAGATTCCCGTAGTTTCTTCAATGCCAGGCGAATGCTGGAGCAGTACCATATCAGATGGGCCATGGACCGCGCACGATATTTTCTTAATTTTTCCTCGTCCCATCTGTTCTCCTTATTTTCAGACACTAATGTACACATATTACGACACATGATGGATAGATAGATAGATATAGTTTATTTAGCCTTCTCGGCTATTTTTTTACATAAAATACATATTTACATACATTGCTTACATCTATAAGTATACTCTTAACTATTTACAAAATAAATTATTTACTTTTATGTGTTTTATAATTTTTCTTTTAAATTCTTTAATTTGTTCACAATTTTTTATTTCTAATGGTAATTTATTATATAATTCAATTCCTTTGTCAGTCTATTTTTTGCCTGTTCAGTACTACTAAAATTAATTACTAAATGTTGTGCTTGTCTTGTTTCCCTTGTTGTTTTATCTTTCACTCTTTGGATTTTGGTAACTAAATCTCCTGTTATATGGTTTTTAATTAATTTAAAAATAAAAATTAGTGTCTTGTACTGAATTCTCTCTTTTATTGACATAAATTTCAGAGAGTCTAGCATGTCTGTCACTGGAGTGTATCTATTGCTGGAGACAAGTCGGAAGCTTAGAACTTGTCCAAGCTGGGGCGGTGCCCCGTTGGGACCAGAGGATGAAATGGCCGGCAAGCCGACGTGAAGGGCAGCGACGGATCTCATCATTCAGAGGGGGAGGAGCACCGCCACCTTTCAGGAGAACATTCCCGACACCAAGGGGACTAATGACCTCAGCAGTTGACGTGTCGGGATACATCAAACAATCGTTGTAGTTTCAGATATAAGATTGCTATTTTTGTCTCTTCACAGATGACCCATTAAACAAAAAATCAGTTAAAGATAGGTACATTTTAAAATAAGAAAAAGTTAACATTTGTAAGGGAATGATAGTGCGCCGATTTTCTTTCTTATGTCCGGCCACGAAACCCAGAATTTCATTTAAAAAGGGAGGATAGCTATTACAGTATAATTTCTCAATACATCTATTTCTAACAATATACTTCTTATGAGGATATACAGATATAACATATATTAGCATTTTCCGTAGAGATTTCAATATATACCTTCGTTAACCACCATCCACTCTACAGCCACGTCGCTACTGAAGCGAAATTCGCCTAGTCAGTTGGTGAAACATCTACAAATCCCCACTGCAAGTTCCATTAGGACAAACGAGTTGCCTCTCAGCCTTGCATCATGTCGGATCACTCGCACGTTCGTCTTTGTCAATTACGCGCAGCGGTGGACAAAATTCGAGACCACACTCCCCCACCCCACCAACCGAAATCCCTGGAGGCAGCATCCGCCCTCCCCACCCTTACAGAGGTTCCACGTCGTTCCAGCGCTACCCATTACGGAGAGCTGCCATTCGTTCTCATTCGCGACCCCGCACCCGAAGGAACGAGGGCGGACGGAGAGTGCACGGCAATTGCTGCACCCACGCCACACCATCCCATCCCCTCCCATCCCCTCCCATCCCATCCCATCCCATTCCCCTCCCCTCCCCTACCCCCGCCTTCGCAGGGGACATCCTCTTCCTCGGCCAGACCACCGGTGGTGGTGGTGGCGCTCCTGTCTGTGCCACTTCGGTTTCACCGTTCCTTTCCCCTCGTAGTGCCACCTAGACCACCGTGTTCAGCAGAGGCAACGGGAACACGAACCGTCTCTGCAGCCCTGCATGCACCCGTCCCTGCAGTCTCTGTTGCCCCCTCCTGTTCCCGATCGCTGATCAGTATCACCGTCACCATGTAGTTTGGAAGTGGTTGACTTCTCACATCATCGCGTACCCCACCTGAACTACCATTCAAATCATAGTAATACATCTACCCTTATCAATCACTCCTCTTTTAATTATCCTTCATAATGTGCAATGCAATAGTCAACCACCACTATGGCCACATGTCTGGAAATCGTATGTCATCAGGCATTCACCTTCTCTTTTGCCAATGCTCAGTGATGATTACGACATTTATCATCATTTCATCACCACGATCATCATCAATATCCGGTCCATTCATTTTTTTCTTTCGTTGTTTCCTTACCAAATAACATTCCCTTCTCTTACAGCCGCATATTTTCGCTCAACTCTTCCTTCTGCAGCGCCACAGCCTCTTCCGGGTCCCTGCTCTCGCCACCCGCCGCGTGGTAAATGGGGCCATAACGATTATTGATAGTGCACGCGCTGGCCGGAAGGGGCGGTCGGGGGGCGGGGAGCAGACAGTGCGTTGGGAGGGGAATGGGGCACTAAGGGGTCGTGGAGGCGAGGAGGGACGCGTGATCGATGCCAGCAATTAGAAGATTCCACGAAGAGACGCCGACGACGGAGTCCTTCGTTACCAGGCCATGCTCCGGTCTCCCATACAATGGATTCTCTTAAAATAGATCTCTGATTAATGTCCATTTGCTCAGTCGCTTATTAAACGTTGAATAGAAGAAACAAATCTAATTTTAACATTAAGTTCTGAATGAACTGCACTACTACGCGCTTAAACAGAGTCCGGTAGGTCAGAAAAAGACATTTTTTTACTTCAGGATTCAGATGGCTTCCGCAGACGTAATTGATGAGGGAAATGAGTGAAAACGTCACTTCTTGATTCACGATTTACGTACGAATCTTGAGTGGCAGAGAGGAAAGGAAACCTTTAGAAAGCCACTTCTACACCTCCATGTATGCATCACAGCTATAAGAAACGAGTCTTCTTATGAATATGATGATGATGATAATGATGATAATAATGATAATAATAATAATAATAATAATAATAATAATATAATAATGGCAAAAGATTCAATGTTGCGTAATCTCCACATGTCGTTACGACAAATGTTTTTTTTATTGCAAAGTAAATTGTCATTTCCTACATTTAATGAGACCAATGAATTCAATTTGACAACATGTTCTGTAACATAAAATTCCGTTTTCATGTTCGTATATTTTAAAAGTTATTAATGATGCCATTTTATTACTCTTTGCTTTGCTTGAATAAAAGCCACACAATTCTAAAATATGAATTTTAATTTATACAGTTATCTATGAACTAGAGTAAGTGATTTTTTCAAATATATCTATATATTTATAACACCAAAATTTTTCGTGAGTATTTCTTTAAATGAAGGGTTGTGAGTTATAAACAAAAAAACTGCTGCATTCTTGAGCCATTCTACCTTTCTTCTCATACTGACGATTTACAATAGGTCAAATGAGTGACTCATTTTCTTCACTCTTTGTTCTCCCTGTATGTGCCCTGCCAGTTGACTCGGAATTTCCCAACAAAAATGTTTTGCAGGGAAACAAAAGAGGAATTTCGTGTCACCTGAATTCAACGAGTTCATTATTTTTTGCCAATATTTTAAGAGCCTCACAATTCGGTTCTATGGCCTGCTTCTCAGTTTTAGTTCTGGTCATCTGGTTCTGATTAAGACATCGTCATAATCCCAAGAGAACACAGGACCAAACATTTGGCAATAGCTTCTATTGAAAAGAGCCTCAGGACCATAGGTAGGTTCGACATTTGGCTTTTCGACGTCCGAACCAAAATATAATTTGGCACTCCTCTTTTCCCAAAAAAAATAAACTTCCCAAATTGAACAACCCCTTTTTAATAATATAATAATATTACAAGATTTAATAATAAAAATACAATAGTTTTACAATATTATCAGTAAATAAAAATAATTCAAAAACTTCACATGTGCAAATAATTTTGGTGACTTCAGCTAACAACTCGGGGGGGCCTCGCCCAAAGTCACTCCTGGTCAGAAGAAACATTTTCTGTTCGGATATTACGAATGACAGTGTAGTATTGGGTTAGCACAAGTCAATCGATACGTTTATCATGTAGCTCCTCCCTAAAAGAACTATTTTAGTACTTAATTTCGAGAAAACTATTTTTTATCATATTGCGGGAAGAGTCGTTATAGACCTTTGAAGTATTTGTTGACCTTTCTTCAATACGCCTTTGTGAAGTAAATGAAGTGAAACAAACCTGACCTACTCCTAGTCACAAAGAATATTTGCACAAGCATGAAATGTGTGCCATGGATGACGTAAAGGGTATCGTACATGATATTAATGTTGCATCCTAACCGATGTACACCAACCTAATAAGTTACTGAGCAAATTGGTTGATGATCTTCTAATGGGTACTTATTTGTTCCTATTTCCATTCGCTTATTTCACATGTGAATGTGATATTCAGTTAAATTTCCCGAGTCAAAAGCCAAACAAAGCCAATAAATCATTCGAGCAAATTACCAAAGGAAAATCAATAGAACAAATCAAAGACTCATAAATATACTATTAACTTCCTAATAATTTCTTTCTACATATAGTTTTTAGGAAGTGGTTGTCATGTTTCTCTTGAAAAGGATTGAAAAAATAACGAACCTGTTTACCTCGACAAAGAATTCAGTAAATGTAGTTTTAGTGTCACTGAGAGAAGCAATTTAAGATACAAAGTAGGAGCAAGAACAGAATTACCAAAATTGTAAAATTAAAGTGGGACATGTTTCATCAACATCAATTATAATTATACGAAAAAGATTAATTTGGCATCAGCAGTTAAGAAAACAAAGGAAAATAAGTCAGTTCCGCGAAATAACAAAGTTAGGTATGCAGTGTTAATTATGCATGTCCTTCAAACGTAGGATTTTCAATATTAATTACGTTCAAGGTCTCAGAGTACTCAACAAATCATCCATTCATATTCCTACAAGCGCAAATACTCATAATACTTCAAGAGATCTCGACACTTCAAAACAACACAACCTCCTTCAAAAGAGCAAAGGTCAACACAATCCGACGGCTGAGATCGAACACGTTGCCGCGGGAATAATACATTTCTTGGAGCGAAGCGGTATTGGGTGATGCTCAATTTGCGTTTGCTGTCAAAATGACCGTTGACTGACCTGAACCGAGAATACATACCGTTACTGAAAGTGAAAAACGTTACTTTTCAACATTTTATTTTTAACTGGTGCTAAATGTGGTGTTTTTTATGATCTCAACCTGGTGTTAAATTGAATATCTGACCTGACAGGAGGTACAACCAAATGAATCTAATGATACAATTTTAAGTTTTATCTTCAAGGCTTTTGCAGCTGTCGCCGCTTCTCGCATCTCCGATGCCACAGGCCTCGGTCTCGCCATGTTCCTTCATCCTCCTCGATACCTCTTGTGAGCATGATTTCTTGTATTCCGACAGAACCACGATGTTCTAGGTCTTCCACTTCTATTTCTTTTTCCAGGTTGATCTAGCGTTGACCCTATGTTGTCTCCCATTCGAAAAAATATGACGGACCCAAAAAAGCTGCCATTCTTGAATTCTGCCAACTGTGTCATGCTGAAACTGAGTTACTTGCCTTATTATTTCATTGCTTACGATGCCTATGTGTGAGACTACAAACTCTTCTGAGATGATCAATTTTTACTATCTAAAGTTTTACTTTTTTTATTTAAGATCCCATCACCTTCAAGGTCATTAGCAACCACTATTGAATTTTAACGTTATGGTATCAATGAGGATGAAACGATATGGTGATGATACGAGGGAAAGGACGAACACACACAACCATACCCTAGGTGGGACTCGAACCCGCGTCCCTTTGGTGCGAGATCGCAACGGCACTACTGCTTTAGCGATCTCGGTCACCGGGCCGGCAGGATTATTTTATTATTTAGCGATAGTTCCATTTTTTTCCGCTCTACTGAAATATTTACTTTTCGACATACGACTTTTTGCAGTTCTAGTGACGTTGATACCCTGAGTGGCTGTCACGTTGCACGGCGACAACGGCGGCAAGGCAAGACGAGGCAGCACAGCGCAGCAAGGTAGCGGCGCGGCGCGGCGCGGCGCCAGGCAGCGCCAGATGGCGCGCGTCGCGTCGCTGGGCCGTCGTCCTCGTCCTCGCCGGGGGTCGCGGCCGCTGCGCTGCCAGACTTTCTCCTCGCCCTCGCCACCGCACCTGCGCTGCGCCCATTCACAAGTCGCCGCCCGCCGCCGCCGCCATACAAGTACGCGGAAAGGCAGCGGGCCGCCACGCCGCCCCTCCCCGCCCCGCCCCGCCCCACCAACCCGCCCCGCCCCACCAACCCGCCCGGCCCCACCAACCCGCCCCGCCCCACCAACCCGCCCCGCCCCACCAACCCGCCCCGCCCCACAAACCCGCCCCGCCCCACAAACCCGCCTCGCCCCACAAACCCGCCTCGCCCCACAAAACCCGCCCCGCCCCACCAACCCCGCCCGGCCCCACCAACCCGCCCCGCCCCACCAACCCGCCCCGCCCCACCAACCCGCCCCGCCCCACAAACCCGCCTCGCCCCACAAAACCCGCCTCGCCCCACAAACCCGCCTCGCCCCACCAACCCGCCCGGCCCCACCAACCCGCCCCGCCCACCACCCGCCCCGCCCCACCAACCCGCCCCGCCCCACAAACCCGCCCCGCCCCACCAACCCGCCCGGCCCCACCAACCCGCCCCGCCCCACCAACCCGCCCGGCCCCACCAACCCGCCCGGCCCCACCAACCCGCCCCGCCCCACCAACCCGCCCGGCCCCACCAACCCGCCCGGCCCCACCAACCCCGCCCGGCCCCACCAACCCGCCCCGCCCCACCAACCCGCCCCGCCCCACCAACCCGCCCGGCCCCACCAACCCCGCCCGCCCCACCAACCCGCCCGCCCCACCAACCCGCCCGGCCCCACCAACCCGCCCCGCCCCACCAACCCGCCCCGCCCCACCAACCCGCCCGGCCCCACCAACCCGCCCGGCCCCACCAACCCGCCCCGCCCCACCAACCCGCCCCGCCCCACCAACCCGCCCCGCCCCACCAACCCGCCCCGCCCCACAAACCCGCCTCGCCCCACAAACCCGCCTCGCCCCACAAACCCGCCTCGCCCCACAAACCCGCCTCGCCCCACAAACCCGCCCCGCCCCACAAACCCGCCCCGCCCCACCAACCCGCCCGGCCCCACCAACCCGCCCCGCCCCACCAACCCGCCCCGCCCCACCAACCCGCCCCGCCCCACCAACCCGCCCCGCCCCACAAACCCGCCTCGCCCCACAACCCGCCTCGCCCCACAAACCCGCCCCGCCCCACAAACCCGCCTCGCCCCACAAACCCGCCCCGCCCCACCAACCCGCCCGGCCCCACCAACCCGCCCCGCCCCACAAACCCGCCCCGCCCCATCAACCCGCCCCGCCCCATCAACCCGCCCCGCCAACCCGCCCAGCCCCGCCAACCCGCTCAGCCCCGCTAACCCGCCCCGCTCCGCCCCGCCCCGCCCCGCACCGTCCCCAGCCGCGCCGCGCCGCGCCCGGCTGACCGAAGCTCGCCCATTCGGAGGAGGTGAAGCGGCGTCCACTCTTTTTTCTTCTTTTCCCCTTTCCAGTAGCCGTGGAGAGGCTAGAGTTTATTCATTTACGGGCTTACAATATTGCTTCAGCCGATTAGGCTTATGAAGCATAGGAAGGGCGATAACTTAAACGTACTAATTAAAACTAAACTTGTATATTAAACTAATAACTTATTACAGGAACCTCTTTGGGTTTGCTTTAGTTATCATATACACATTATTTAAGTTCGCCATGGCACAGACTTCACTTAGGCGGGCGTCCACACACACACAGCGGTGCTTCCGTTTTCATCGCGCCCTCTCCCGCCCTTTCATTTTATTTTATTCATTGTTTATTGGAGTTCACGAGGTCTTCAACAGCTGAGGTCATTGAGGCTCAAGAGTTAATGATCTAATGAATAGATGATACGCGTATAATAATGTTGATGTGAATGATGGATTTGATATATTATTTCGTGTTTCTGGACGCTTCAACTGCTATAGTAATTACTCCCAAAAGTGTAGTGCATGTTTCATCAGGGAGGTGGCTGTGGTCTTCCTCCATTGGGTTGGGAGATCTGGTGCCGACTTCCGGGGCTCACGGGGCTATCCCCAAACAGGTATCTCTCACCAGCGGGGCACCATTCCAGTGGGGGCAATCTCTATGCTCTCGACTGATTTCCCGACATGTGTGGTACTGTGCATGTAAGTGTTTGTGAAAGTAAGAGGTGAGAACAGGGCAATGGAAGAACAATAGCGCATGCGGTCCGAGCGCGTTCGTTAGGGTACTGCCCCGGCATTCGCCTGTTGACCGGAGAAACCACGGAAAACTACCGATCAGAGCAGCCGGCCGCTAGAATTCTCTTCCAGACGGCGGCTGAACTCGACCTAGCCAGTGCATGTTGGAGCAATGATGGAATGAAATGTAGGGGAAAAGGAAAGCCCCTGAGAAAACGTGCTGACAGCTCGCTTTGTTCTCCACAAATTTCACAAGCAGTGGCTGGAGATCGAGCCCAGGCTCCAACATTGCAAGGCGTCTGCGCTACCCATTCATTATGCCTTGAACCCTCCCCTCTTTCCACGCCACCAACGTAATTCCCGTCACCATAGCTATTCTCTCACGCTCTATCGCAGACTACTACCGTGACTCCTCCACAGCTTTCACGTCGTCTCTGCACCGCATCGGGTCCGGTAGCGCCGCGCCCCCAAACTTCCACGCACGTTCACACTCAGTCTTTTTCCGAAAACACCGCCCACGCTCTCCTTCCCCTATGCTGACACGCCGTGCCCTCCCACACTGACTCGTCTCCCGCCCTCCCACACACTGAGTACATTTACTTTTATGAGAACGCCCTTCGATAGATATTATCAGAAACGGAATACACTTTGAACACAATCGTTCCTGGAAGGTAGTTCGTCACATATCCTCAGCCTCTCTCTAATTCTACAATTCTAGAAGTATAAAGCATATTTTACGTAAATTGATCTATTGATTTTTTCACAAATTACTTTATTTCTTATAAATTATCAATTAATAATCTTGTGAATATTCTCGCGAGAGCTATAAGAAAAATGGAAATATAGTCAATATTACAACACAGTTATTTAATGACAATTTGACAACACTTATTAATTATTAAGTACTTGATTAAAAAGCAGAGCCCTTAAATTACGATTGTGTTAATACTGGCTTTCCCCAATAGAGCCTAATAATAAGGAACGTCATGTATGCCGACAAACAAGGTGATTCATCGTAGAGGTAAGTAGCATTAGCTTTGTGCGCTTTCGGGTAACCATATTAATTTCCCCAATTATTTTCAGCTTAGCTTGTTACCGTCTCGTGCACGTTTCAATTGCTGCCACTTTCACAAGGCAACCGCATGCCATCTCCCATGCTTTCGCCACACCATCGCCTTCCGCAGCTACTACTTCCACGACGAGAATCCCCGACAACCAGCCATCTGCTAGCGCTTTCGTGCCTGGTGACCTTTAGCGATCGAGTGAACGCCATTTGCACGACCCAAACACGGCATCCCTCAGAAGCGTTCAGATCCTTTCAAGGACTTCCTTATTTTTCTTGTTTCTCTCCTGTCCTCTTTGGTCTTGTTTCCGACTCTCAAACTCTCTTACTTTACGAACAGAGTTGGTTAGTGTCAACAATTCCATGGCCTTAGTGTTTTTTGTCTCATCGCTAAAGAATTAGTGTGCAAACAGACGTTGCCATGAAACAAAGACCGCGAGGGAAAGAACACTATTATTTCGGTTTCGTTGTTGGAAACTAAAGAATAATTTGTATAGCAGCTCTGTTGACTGATGTGCGATAACTTTACTAATAGTTTTGTTGTGTGTAGTGTTAAAAATAGTACCTAATCAGGGCGTTAAGGTTCATTGCAATCCCAGTGCTATTTGCAACCTAAGGGACAATAGGTGCCACTCACCATATTCCGATTGCTTTCCATCCAATACTTCGATTTAGACACATTTTTTTATTCGCGTTCTATAACTGTATCTTGTTTACGTTTGTGAATTTAAATTCAGATACACAGGAAGGCACGTAACCGCCGGCTGGCACACGTCCGATCGCAGCGCGATCAACGCGCACAAGCGAACGGCCTCCGCCCCGCCCCGCCCCGCCCCGCCCCTCCCCGCCTCGCGCCGCGACATCTCGCAAAGCAAAAGCCCGACGCGTGCGACGTTGACAGGAGGTGACGGGAGACGGCGCGGCGGCCGAGGAGGCTGCGCAGGGGTCAACGGTCTCCGGCGCCCAAAGACGCGTTGGAGAAAACGGACGGAGGAAGACGAGGAATGGGCGGAGGAGGTAGAGGAGGAGGAAGGAGAAGAAGAGGAGGAGGAGTGACGAGGAAGGGGAAAGACTAGGAGGAGGAGCAACGAGGAGGTGAGAAGACGAGGAGGAGGGGAGGCGAAGAGATACGGGAAAAGGGTACGAGAAAAGAGGAGAGAGGAAAGAGATCGAGAGGGAACTAGGAGAAGAAGAGAGGAAGAGAAGGAAAGGGAAAGAAAGAAAGAGGAAGACGAGGAAAGAGGGGGAGCTAGAATAGAAAGGGGAAGAGGGGAACAGAGGAAGGCGAGGAGGAAAACAAAAGGAAGACGAGAGAAGAAGAAGAAAGAAGAGAGAAGAAGAAGGAAGAGGAGAGAAGAAGAAGGAAGAGGAGGAGAGGTGCTGAGAATGGAGAAAGAAAGGGAAGAAAATGTGCAAAGGGTAAAGGATGGAAAAGAGAGGACGAGGAGGAAGATGGTGAGATAACAGAGTAGGAAGGAGAAAACATGTGACGAGGATGTAGGAGTGGAAGAAGGACGTGAGGTACTGAGAACAGAGGAGGTTGAGGAGGAACTTGGAAAACGAGAGAGGTTTCCAGTAGAGAGGAAGATGGAGATGAGGAGGGGAAAAGGAAAGGAGGGAGGGGAAGGAGAGATGGGGAGGAGTGGGAGCCGGAGGAGGAGGAGGAGGTAAGAGCAAGAAACGAGGAGCACCGCTGCGCGGCGTTTGGAGGCCAAACAGCAGCGCCCTTGCGCCGCTCCCGCGCTGTTTGCGCAGCGCGCCAGAGCACCGCGCGGCGCGGCGCGGCGGATCAGCGCAGCCTCAGTCTCCCAACGCCAACAGCCGCCTTCCGCTTCTCACCCACAAACACTCAGCCCACGGCGCTCTCCAACGGCTTACATTATTATTATCTCCGTATTGAATCTGACACGGAAGTGTAACATTCATATTGTAGCAATGTTTCTCAGAAAGACGATAATTATTTATTACAAAGAACGGAACCATTCCGTTCTACATGACTTAAGCTAGTTCATTTTCAATAAAATGTAGATAATTTTTCTGTTGACTTTTGATGTGCTACCTATAACAAACCCTTTTTGGCAAATTGCCGTAAATGACAATACAAAATTCAATGAGTCACTGGACTTTAAAACGGATAATTAAAGCCGATACAAATGAAAACAAAATATTACAAACATCATCCAAATTGAGAGGAGGGCAATAATGAAGATTTGAGTTATGGTTAAATCGAAAGTATAAAATTAATTAAGTTACTAAAGTACAAATGCAAACCTCAGAGACAATATCGTGAATGAAACAGCAAAGACGAGTCAAGAGAGCCGCCAAGAAAGAAGAAATTCTACTTCAGAAAGACTAAACCCCTGCGCCATTCCAATGAACCTTCTGTAGACTAGTCATCCAGCATGACAGTAGCCTAGAAGAGCCACAGCCTGTGACATCATCACTACGACATAAACTCACTCCCCCCGTTGGCAACCACCCCACACACTAACCATTCGTTTCCCACCCACCCCTTTCCTCACTCCTGGCAGCAGTCGCGTCCGCCGTCATTTGCATTAATTCGATAATAAGGAACGCATTGGGAGCTTTTTACGCACGGAGACAGTCGCTCATTTGCATACAAAATACCCGGCCTCCTCCCCCGCCGCCCGCTCAGCCCGCGTGGCGCTCGTAGCGGGGACGGGCCCGCCCAGCGCACGCCGCTAATTGATGGTTTTATTAACCCGCTTTAAAGCAAAATTAATATTGGCCGTTCCGCTTTGATGTTCGGGGAATGTGTTGGCGCAGTCTTTCCATTCGCGCGAACAATATTTCGGGGTGTATAATTTCAGTACATTTTTTTTCTGCGAAAATAACTTTTTTTAGACGGTGTCTCTCTTTTTGAAAGCCCTCTTTGGAAGTGACAGCGGAAGGGAATTGGGTTCGGCGAGCGCCACGCTTTCTGGTAAGTTCCGAAGTCGTCTCATGCAGCACCACGTACACTTACCGGCACAAGGAGCATCTGTTTTTTTCTAGATGATCGAACAACAAGTTTTGAATCAACTGCATTGTCAATAAAAACATTCGGCATTCTAGTAATAGGACACAATTACTAGAAAGAACTATAGTCCCTACTATGATGCGAAAAACGAAATTCGAATCGTTATTAATTCAAGATTTCCGGAAAAATTATATACGTACTTGCTGAAAGTTTCTCTTTCATGATTGAAGAATTATAACTGGTTCGAGTAAGCATTAAAATCAAGCCCTTTAGCTCTAGTTCGCTTCACTGTCAGTTGATAACGCAGTTTTTCTTTTAACATATTTCAGTGCGTAAATTCAATATATAGATTCAGGATTATTCAGTCATCAAAATACAGGAAGAGAGCGGGATGTCCGAGGGAGAGAGTGTTGTTCATTTGTCAACAAAGTACCTGATGAGGATCGGGACGATCTCTATAACTCATTCTCGGCACTATCGCCAGAGTGTATTCTGAGCGCAATTTTCTGATAGTTTCGGTACGTTTTACTTGTGAGAATCATTGCTATCTTACCTAGGAGAACATTTAACACAGAATTTTTAAAAAAATAATTTTTTTAATATCACTTTTGTGCTAGCGTAGTTTATGCAGAGTTTTGCAGCAGGTCTTGCGCGGTCTTGAATAGTTCATCAAGATATTCACTTTACGTCCTAGACCATGCCTTATTAATTAGTTCAGTTATCCCCTCCATTGTAAGTGGAATAAGTAAGGTGTTTATAATGTTTAATAGAAACGCTTAAGCAATAAACGGTCCTGGAGGCTTCAGCAATAAAAAGAACGCTGGAGGTCCAGCGGTACCTCCAGTGTTCCTTTTTTCGTCATTGCCTTTTCGTCCCTGACGCGGAGGGCACACCTCGAGAACACCTTTAGTATCAAGATCGTTTGTTTTCGATAATGGAACTGGCGAACGAGTAATACTCGGATACAGTGGCCTCGGTGCACTGGTCTCTTAGTCGAGAATGATCGCAATAGAATGGCTGTGGGTCAGGCTGAACTCCACGATCTAATGCTCAGTAATTCACTGATTAAAGCAGAGTAGTGCCACGGTGTACTGTACTTTCCAATTTTAATACTGTATTTTCCAATTTTTTAATGGTTTACAAAGAAAATTCTTTATTCTGCAACTCAATGACACCAGCTGTTGAAGTTGACCTTATAGATCGTTTTCTAAGATACATTGTTATGAAAGATGTAGTACTAGAGGACAGTCATGTTTTACTGGGTGGAAAAGAAATATTTTTCGGGAGAGATTTCATGCAAGAGTAACCTGAGCAAGCCAAATCCATATCTGAATCCTCCATTAATATTTACAATTTGGAGTCTATTAAAAATATCAACAAAATGATTAACTGAATTAAGCATTAATATTAACCAGTCTTAGAAAATTCGCTTACTTAAAATACACGTACAAATCTCAATGAACGAGCATCACGCAAGCCATTATATAAGCTGGAAAATGCAACAAGTCAATCAAATGAACACGGAGTCAATATTTTTAAAATTGCTAACGAATAAGCCAAGATCTACCTCTGACTGCTGTGACATTGTACAAGGAAAACGAGCTTTTAAAATTATTTTCTTAATATGTTTTAATGTAATAATTGTTATTTCCCAAATTTTTAATCAAACGTGTCATCGTATAGCAGTTGTTTCCGCTGGAGAACACTATTTTAAATTAAACTGTAACACCCATTCAATCCTATTTCTTTTTCCTTGAGTCCGATTTTACTTTATCTAGAGACTATTTACGTATACTAGGAGAGATGTGAAAATATTTGTTGTATGATGTATTCTACATTCATCGTTTCCTTTCAATCTGCGACACAACTTCAAAAAAAATCTTGTGGCAGTGTATTGAGATTCTGTGCTCTAAGCTTGTAAAAAAAATACCGCAAACCATTTGATTATAGTAGAAGCTTTGTTTCGAATATTAGAAGAAATAAAATCAAAACACATTTAATTTACAAAATTATATTTCAGTACAGCGCTACCAAACAAATAAACATTTTCCGAACAAAACGCATCGCGTAAGCTAATCAGGATCCGAGAGCTCGCGCAAACACGCACCGGAAACCGATATCCCCCGCCCCGGGCCGACGCGCCGCCTCCCCGAACGACACGCAACGGGTGCGTAACGATCTGTCGGCGGACACGCAACGCAATCACGCCGCGCGCACGTGCGCTCTAGCGCCCAATCGCGGCCGCCGATACAGACATCGCAAATAACGATGATAACAATAGTAATAATACTGCGCGGGGATCCCCCGCGCGAATGGCTCTGGAGTAGGGGTGGTGGTGGGGGAGAAGCAAGCGGTGACAAACGCAGCGCGCGCCGCGCGCGGGCGCAGGGCTGCCAACCGGATATTATCAATCGGAGCGACCGCCGCCGCGTTGCACCGGGCCACGCGGGGTGGAGATTTTTTTTTTTTGCGCGCCTGGCGCCGCCTCTGTACGTCGCAGCAATTCACACCACCACACCGCCCGGAATAACCCTGTATAAAATAAATTAATGCGGCTCATATATGCCTCGTTGCGCTAATCGAATTTGCAATAAATGAGGCGGAAAAGGTCTGGCTGGCGTTACCACGCGCCCTCGTGCGCCGTTGTGTGTGTGTGTGTGTGTATGAGCGTGCGTGTGTGTAACTTTAAACGAGACGTTGGTCGAATAATTAGCTGAGTTTTAAATGCGCTTTGATGTTCGGCAACACACTAATCGTCCGAACGGCTTTCCTTAAGAATGTGAGGACGAGGAGGAGCAGAAAGAGGAAGAGGAGGAACGAGAAGAGGGAAGAGGAGGAGGAAGGAAAAGAAGGAAAGAGGAGAGAGGAGGGGGAGAGAGGAGGTGGAGGTGAACTCGAGGTAGACTGAAGCGATAAAGACGCCAGACAGCTAATTACAGAGAGAGAAAGAAGACGATTTACGAGGGAAGAAAAAGTACGAAATGGAAGAGCGATTTTTCCCTTTTATTTTCAGTCTTCAATTACTACTGAAGCTATCTTCCTGCGGACAGGAATTGTGCGTCAGGCTCAACCACAATCATATATCTTTTATTTTCTCTCTGTTCTTATTTCTCAATTAAGTGTTATGAACACGAATATTCCTTCATAGGTTCGTTCGGAATCGTTTCTGTTTATTACAGATATATTTTACGTTATTTCTACTCTCCTATTGCGGTTTTTAAGATTTTATTTTGTGATACGTACAATTAACGATTACAAATTGATTAATATTTTTACTGAAGTTCTCATTTGTAAAACCAAATCAATTTTTACTGAAGTTCTCATTTGTTTGCAAAACCAAATCACTTTAGTTCATTGCATCACACAATTGCAACCTATTATCGTGCGAGTTAAAAGAATTCTCTTGCAAGAACCAAATGGGATTATAAATATTTTTTGCCAATTATAGTTGAGGAAAGTCGGTAGAAGTCCAAGACATATGGTAACACTACTAGTAGTGAAGTGTGCATATTCAGTAGAAATGTGCTGAAGTAAAAAAAATATTGGTCGCAGGTTCGAATCCCGCTTCGGGCATTTGTCCTTACGTGTTCTTCCTACAGTTAAAACAATCACAGTGGTCGCTATACGACCAAACGAACTTAAAAAAAGTTAAAAACGTTGTTAAAAAAGAACTTAAAAAAAGAAATGGGTACATCTAAAAAAAGATTAAATATTAAGTGTCATTGAAACTTTTCCACGGAGTTAATATACATTGGAAAAAGACAAATATTAGGACGAAAAGCAATAGTAGAACATTCGAAGTAATTCGTAGAAAGATTGAAAATTGGTTCAAAAAGTAAGGAGACACATAAAAAGGGAATGGGAGACGAAAGTTTGGTAAATCGAGAAAGTTCTGAAACGATCTAAAAGTGATCCAATGAGCGTCTTCTAAAAAGTTTCAAAATCGTTGGAAAGAGGTTTACAAAAAGACCCTGGAAGAACTACTATGCAAGTTATGAGAACAAACGAGAAGAGGTCCTTCTAATGCTCAGAAAGTTCTTCAGTGGAAGGAAAATTACCTTGTACACAAAAAGATCGAAGCAAGAAGATCAAGAAAGTTTCGATAGAGAAAAAAGAGAATGTTTAGAATAATGCCGGATAGTTAACTGATACCAATTGCATAGTGGACTCCCGCCCCGTAAAGAACAAATCAGCTACGATTTGCATTATTATTGCAACTAAATTATTGCGATTGACTCATGCCATGAATGAAATCCAGAATATCCACTTTATTGCTTATTATTCATATATTTGCACTGTAACGTTGTGATATCCCGGTTGATTATTGCTGGAGATCTTATTACTCCTTTCAAGCAGGTAAAATACACAGACTTATTTGATTGAAGCTGAGCGGGGAGAGTGAAGAGACAAAGGACTGGAAAGGAGTCGGGATGTAGAGTCGATGAAGGGAAGGTGAAATTGCAGATGTACAATGAAAAGTATGCATAAGATTCGAAGACAATAAACGAAGCTAAAGTAAATAAAATGGCCGACCCCAATAGAGAGACAGGCACGTGGATGCCAACGGTGATATAGGCGAAGGCGAAGAAAAAATTTATTGCAAGGAGTAGATGCAGTAAGCAAAGAGAAGATGCAGACAACGGCTGTAATAGTTTAGAATTTTAAAATAGATAGTAAGCATCAACATAAATGTCAAATATTTTTTGTGTTAAACTGAAACATATAACATATTCTGAATAACGAAAAAAAATAAAAAAGACATCGGTAGAAACTCGGGCAGATAGTGAGGCTGAAAATATTGAGAGTGCCTCTTCCACTCTTATGAAGCATTCGGAGAACCACTGATTAGGTGGTTGTCGCACTTTTCTTCCTCCTGTCGAGACTGGTAAAACGTGCAGATGAGGCCTCCACAGCCTTAATATGTTTCCGCAGACTCTGACACCACGAACCCACGAACCCACAAAGTGGGTTCGTGGGTTCCCACGAATTGGGCTACGAACCCACAAACAGGAGTTGGCCAAGATCAAACACGAGACGGAGGCAGGGGCTCCAACAACAGAGGCGAGGGTGTGGAGCAGCGTTGTTGTCAAGGCGTGGGCGGCTGAAAAGTATTGAGTGTGGAGTGCCTCTTCGACTCTTACGAAGCATTCGCGGAACCACTGATTAGGTGGTTGTCGCACTTTTCTTCCTCCTGTCGAGACTGGTAAAATGTGCAGACGAGGCCTCCATTGCACTTAATATGTAGTCTGCTAGTCTCCAGGATATTGACGCTACAGGTTCTACTTATGTAAAGTGTATGTTTCTCTCTTTCACAGATGGTGCACAAAAGTGAATAAATCTTCCATTTCATAACTATTATAACTTAATATGTTTCCGCAGACTGACACCGAAGTGGGCCACGAATCCACAAACAGGAGTAGGGCAAGATCAAACACGAGTCGGAGACAGGGGCTCCAACAACAGAGGCGAGGGTGAGGAGCGGCGTTGTTGTCAAGGCGTGGGCGGCGCCCGTGGGTCCGTCTGCGGCGGCGCGTTATAAACGTGTTATACGCGCGGGGCGGCCGCTTTTATGGCGCGTAATGGAGACCGGCGGCTGGCGCGCCGCTCGACGACCTTGCGATTTATTTACCGCCCCCCTCCCCTCCTGACACTCCCACCACCCCCGCTCATGAACGCCGCCCCGGGTGCGAACCCGACACCTCGAGCCGCCTGTTGCCTCGCCCCGCCCCGCCCCGCCCCGCCCCGCCCCGCCCCGCCCCGCCCCCGCCCCGCCCCGCCCCGCCCCGCCCCGCCCCGCCCCGCCCCCACTGCACCTTCTGGGCACGTCATCAACAGGCGAGCGCTGCCGCGAAGTGCAAGAAACGACCGCAAGGCTGCTCTCGGGTGCAGGATATTCTCTTGGCACGCTGACATTTCACCCCCACGACACGGAAAGTTCTGTCCTTTGCCCTTGAGGAAGCTTCCCTCACGTTAAAACTGTATATGAAGGGTTTTTTTGACGGGATGAAATTGATAGTCAACTTGATACTATCTGCTAATAAAGTTGACGTTCTATATTTTTTCTCTCGAAATAATGAACATTTCTTGACACGCGTCACATGGTCACATGGTCCTTGAAAACATAACTTGTATATTACTGAAAATTCAATCTGATAGAATCGGAGTGGCGATGAATAAAGTGTTAATTTGTATCTTTTTTTTTAATTGAAAACTTTCTACGTGGTATTCGCATGAACTACCTGTTAGCAAAATATAATAATTATAATATCTTGAAACTATGTTTGCTCTCTACGCGAAGAAATCTTTACCAGACCTTATATGCCATATTTACTTCTGTAAACGATGACTTTTTCCCACTTTTCTCAATATCCTGATAAAATGTTTGTAATTCACCAAAAATGGATAAGTACGAGTTAAGATAGTTAACACAGACACTTTTTATTAATAAGTGGAGTCCTCTCTGAAAATCACTTTCTTCACTTGTACTAAAATTATAACGCCGTTTCATCTTCCGAAATATCGTTTGATATTGTTTTCACTCACCAGTCAATAGACCTCCATCCTTACAAAGTGTAGGTTTCACTTACCTGCAACAAAAATAAATATAAAATATATTATTTATCGTGTAAACATTTAAATAAATATATTGGACAACATTCAATTAATATTGATAAATCCCTTGTGAAACAATAACACTGACAAAAATGACAATAAATAAATAAACCAGTACTACATAAGTAATTTAAAAATACTGCGCAACAATACTTAATATTAACAATTAAAAAAGACATTGTAAATTATAGATTATCTTAAAATTATAATTATTATAATTAGTAAACTAATTAACTTACACTAGCTATAAACAACATAATTACATCTTACAAATAATCCGGGAATTTAGGAAATCGTACAGTATCTAAATATCCTTATTTTTTTAAAAAAATCAGCAGCGATGACGTGCTGACAACGTTTACAAATGACGGGTTAAATTAACTACATTTCCCATTTCTCAAAACATCCTGCCTCACGACTCTCTGATGGCCGGGAACCGTCTCGTGACTCCCGCCGGCGTCGTTCGGTTCTTCGCGCTAAAGAAACAAACTCCTCGAGGAAAAAACCTCTCAGCCCGACCGAAGCAGAGCGCTCTTTTCACCTTGACCTGAGACCCACGAGGTGTATATCTCCCGCACGGGAGATGCCGACGTTTAACACGTAATAAGCGCGAAAAGGAAAATATGTCGCAAACTCCCTTTGGAGCACGCCGCCTCCGTCGTAGTCGCCATCCTCATCGCCTCCTCCGAATCCCAACCTCCATTTTTGTCTAAACCCGTGTTCGTCTCCTTCTTCAGACCACTCCATTTTCCTCAAGTCCTCACTGCCGCCAGCCCCCTGCGGGGACATCCCCGCCCCTCTCATTCCCGCCTCGCCCGTTCCCATCATGTCCGTCCCCACCACGCCTGGCCGCGCCTCGTTCGTCCCTTTCTGGCTCGGTCATTTTCTCCACGCCCACTACTTCGCACTCACCCATTCCCGCTCCATCCACCCCCGCCTCGTCCATCCTCGCCTTGTTTCTCCCATCCCTGCCTCTCCTTCACTCCTGACTCGCTTAACTCCTCCCTGCCACAAATCCTGACTTGCCCATTCCCGCTCATCCTCGTACCGCTCATCCTCACCCCGCCCATTTATCCCCGCCCATTTATCCCCACCCATTTATCCCCACCCATTTATCCCCGCCCATTTATCCCCGCCCATTTATCCCCGCCCATTTATCCCCACCCATTTATCCCCACCCATTTATCCCCACCCATTTATCCCCACCCATTTATCCCCACCCATTTATCCCCGCCCATTTATCACCGCCCCACGTTTTCCCACCCCGCCTATCCCCGCCCCGCCTATCCCCGCCCCGCCTATCCCCGCCCCGCCTATCACCGCCCCGCCTATCACCGCCCCGCCTATCACCGCCCCGCCTATCACCGCCCCGCCTATCACCGCCCCACCTATCCCCGCCCCGCATATCCCGCCCGCCTATCCCTGCGCCGCATATCCCCGCCCCGCCAAACTTCACCTTGCCTATCCCCGCCCCGCGAATCCCCGCCCTGCCTATCGCCGCCCCGCGTATCCCCGCCCCGCGTAACTCCGCCCTGCTCAATCCCGCCTCGTTCATCGTATCTCCGCTTCGCTTCCCCTTCCACTCCTCCGAATTCCAATTTCTGTCGTCACCCCGCCCAGGCCCCCAGTCCTGTCTCCCTAGTCCCATTCCTCCACCTCTTATCTTCCTCCGTCTCCACCCGCGCCTCGTACCCGGTTCTCACGTCTTCACTCCCATGGCGAACGAGGTGGGGGAGGGGGAGACGACATTTACAGCGCGCCGAGCGGCACAAAAAAATTACGACGCCGAAAGATTTAAGGAAACGGAAGCATAAAACAGGGGAGAAGCAGCATAAATCATAAGCAGCTTTATGCGGGCGGATCGCGACGATGCGTCGGACACGATGGTCTCGTATGAGATTCTCTGCGGGCGCAGTGTCCAAATCGCAGTATCTGATTTCTTTCACTCAGTCAAACGATAAGAAATGGGTCATCTTTGTGTACGACTGTTTCACTGTTTAGAAAATATTAGATTTTTTTGTTTTGAAAATTCAAATTTTACGGAATTATTGTGAAAATTAATAAAATTATGAAATTGGGATCATATAAAATGCCTATGTGTACCCTATATAAATTTGTTTTTCGCCTCATAGATTCTTTGGAAAGATTCCTGATTGTCTTAAGTCTCTGTATATGTATTTTTTTTTTCAAATTCGTCAATTTCTGTTTGAGAATGGCATTACTGAAATACGTATACCATTTATTTGAGAGCATCTTTTAGCATCTTCGTGTCGAGAAGCATTTCATTTCTTTATCCGAAGTTGTCCAGACCTCGTTTCTACTGTGTACTAAAGCAAATAAATGAAAGTTACAGTGACATTATAATCATCCTCTCTAATGCAGTTTTGAGACTTTTTAATGGATACATTTTAGGTAGTGGATAGCTAAGAAAATAAGAAGCAATAGCAAAGAAAATACTTTTCTTTGCCAGCCAAAAAACATACTCTAAATCCTGTAAATGCTGAATAGAAAAAAGTGAAATCGTGATAGGCTCAACACGACAAACGCAAAACTGTGATTTTATGACTGAATCTCTCTGATTCCTTGGCATAACTGACTGTTATTATTCAATTTTACACAATATACAAGAATAAAGCAAACTTATAGGAAGAATTCTTCCTATGGAAGTTTTGATTGATTTCTATGATCGCCAAACGCATGTTTTAAGAATAAGAAATTATTTGTGAACAAATGTTTGTGATGAAACATAATGTAAATAATGTAACAATGTACATATGTAAATAATGTAACAATGTACATAATGTAAAGTTGTAAGAAAAACAACTTGGCTGACGCTGTGTTTTGCGCGCCTTGCCCGCCTCGCGGCCACTGCGGCCCGGGGGCGGCGGCGCGGGCCAGGGGCCAGGGGCAGGCGGGCCGCGCCGCGCCTGTGCGAGCGGCCGGTGTCCGCCGCCGGGCCGCGCGCCCTTCCTCGCTCCATTCCTCACGGGCCCCAACGAGGACGCGGGTGGGGGCGGGCGAGAGGCCGCGGCACGCGGGGATTTATGCGGGCCCCGTCCTCCGGTTCGGCCCGACCGGCCCGGCCTTGCCCGGCCCGGCCCGGCCCCGGCGCTGCCGATCGCCGTCTCCCGCGGGCCGGGGCCTGGGCCGCGCCGATTCGAACCCGCGATAGCCGTGAGGGACTGCCGCGATTCCTCCGCGCCCGCGCCCCGCGCCGCCCCCACCGCCCCCACCGCCCCCGCCGCTGGGAATTTGTTAAAAAGTCACGCGCTGGGCCTCCAGGGGCGAGGCGGAACGAGGCGCGAGACGTCGGGGGGGGGGGCGAAGGAAAGGGCGAGAGGGGGAAGGGAAGGGAGAGAGGGAGGAAGGTAGAGGAAGGATGGTGGATGAGAAGCAGGCAGAGCGATAGGGGTCGAACGAGTCTGAACAAGGGGGGAAGTTCAGGTGACAGCTGGGTCGAAAGGGTAGGTGGGTTGAGCGCGAAGGGTAGGCCGATTGTGGAATGGGAACGTAACAAGGTTAGCAATTCGGAAGAGAAAGGTAAAGATTCGGGCGAGGGATGATGCGGAAAGGGTAAACGCGGAGTCGCTGAGAGATGTACCTCGCGAATTCTGTTAAGAGAGGAGGGAATACGTTGAAATAAATAAATCGCTGAAAGAACAGAAGAGAAAGAGCAGTTGGCAAAATGTGAAAATCTAAAGAATTATCTAAAGAAGCCAAATAGAATATTTAAAATTGTATTACCTTGGTAAAGAGTATTTGGTATGAGTATAAAGTCAGCAACCAACGAAAAGAGAGCAAAATAAGAATAATCGGTAATAAAAATATAGTATTAAAGATTACGAAAAGAGTGTCACACGGAAAGTAGAAGAGAACGGAAAATAATGATGTTGATGCCGAGAAGATCAAACCCAGAGACCTCGAGAGGAATTGATACGTGAGTATCCCCAGAGACGACAGATTAAACCCAGAGACGACAAGGAACAGCAACAAATACGAAAACACCATCGGCAAAAAATATTGTCCATCTCAGACCAAAAGGAATGGTGTTAAAGAGACGGCGATGCAGTAGAACAGCAAACTACACCGCGAGAAGACCTCGAGAAAACAGAAGAAAAGCGGCGAGCGGAGGCGACAGGGTGTCCTCGGGCGCGGAGCGGTCGCCCAGGCGACCCAGCCGGGGGCTGACGAACGGCGTCCGAGACTTACTGGGCGGCGACGGCTGCACCGGCCCGAGAGGTGCGCCCTCCCCCAACCTCCCCCCGCCTCCGTCGTATATCCGCTCCACCCCCACGCCTTCCTCCGCCCGTGACCCAACGCTCGCCCTGGCCTGGCCGCGCTGCGCACGAGTTATGTGCAGACTTCCGACATCTCTTTCTGCT
This sequence comes from Acheta domesticus, assembly GCA_031308135.1. NCBI lineage: Eukaryota > Metazoa > Arthropoda > Insecta > Orthoptera > Gryllidae > Acheta > Acheta domesticus. The sequence continues at coordinate 136,594,813 of JAHLJT010009355.1, forward strand.
TTTCGGGAGGGTCTTCGTGCTACAGACAATCAGTGTTGAAACGATATGGCGCAAACGACACGACATTTGAGTAACTGGTGATTGTGGACGTATGTGTGCCTAACAAAACATTAATTGGAAATTCCACAAATTAGTACCGACTGAGGTCGCCCATGACATAAATTGGCGTTACAACAAAGCCTTTGACCGGGAGGTCTCAAGGTTCGAGTCGTGATGATGACAGGATTTTCGACACTAGCTACTTCATAACTAGACCGAGCTCACCTGCTGTCTGCAGAAGAATCCTAGTTGCTGGCTCGCTAGTTTCTGTGGTTTCTCCGTTCAGTACCAGGCGCATGTCGGAACAGTACCCTAACATTAGGTCTCGGATCGCATGCAATCTTTCCTTTCTCTTCCTTGTCCTATTATCGCCTTCTTCAAACACACCTACACTTGCATGCACTATACTACTACAAATGTCGGGAGATAAGTCAAGAACTCTGAGCCTGATATGGTTCGGCCGGCGTCTCGCTGAAGGAGATACCTGGATGAGGGAAACCCCGCAAATTGACGTGAAGGTCGACGCGGAATCTGACTATCAAGTGGGAGAAGATCACAGCCACTTCCCGTGATAAAATATGCACTACACCTCACCTACAGGAATAGTGACAATAGCGGTTGCCACACCTGGAAACACGTAATAATCAATCCAAAAATTTTGTAACGAAATGTAACGATCTCTCTTCAAATAGTTCTCATAGTTTTAATTGTATTCAGTTAGATCAAATTAAATGAATATCAGCTTATTTTCATTAATTCACAGGAAAAAATTATTCCTCACTATGAAGAATGTAACCATATGTTTACTCTGTATTTGGAAATTGTTGAAGCTATTCGACTTTATGAGTCTTTCTTAAAAGTCATTTAAAAAGAAAGCTTGAAAATTGAATCTAGATCATTACATAAAATGCGTACGTCGAAAAACCCCAGCTCTCTAACTATTGGAAGATATTACTAGATCATTAAAAGTAACTATGAAATACTCCTGAACTTCTCAATTCAATAGTCATCACGTTCAAAAACGTGCAAAAAACCGTAAGCTCGTTCTGTTAATGAAATTTCTACTTGGACATTCTTAACCTCCACTTCGTTGCACCTTAATATGTCTTCGAGTCTCTTTGGTACACATTTAGCAGAAACAAAAAAGTACGCGAGAATCTAGCGCGATATGGAACCGACGTTCCTGTTCCGCCAAATTTTCTTGTCGCTTGGCAACACAGACAGCCGCTAGTGTGGGTGCGGGGGCGGCGGGGGGGGGGGCGGAGGCAGCTGAGGGCGACGTTTACTGCCTGGCGTACGCGGCGGCACAGCACGGGCAACTTTTTTTTTTTTCAAAGAACCTACTTTAAATATTTTATGACCGCAATTCTTCCTAAAGTAAGTGTTTTACAAGTTTTAAGCCGCGTTTTAAAGTTAATTTCCCCAGTCCAAGTGCCCGCGCGCGGCATGTAAGAGAAGCTGTCGGGGAACAGCTGCCGCCGCCGTTAAGGCTTGTGAGTGAGGATGACGGACGTGCGCTCCACAGTACGCACGAAGAGCCTTCTTCTTTCGATCGGACACGAACACACTTGTTACGATCATCGTCCTCGCTGTAGGGTGGTCGTTATTTTCGTCAGTTTGCAATATTTTCGATTTTCCTTCCCTCAAACTTCTTCTTTTTCTTCTTCTTCTTCTTCTTCTTCTTCTTCTTCTTCTTCTTCTTCTTCTTCTTCTTTTTCTTCACTTTACGGTGTAAGCGATGCCTATTCCTTCACACAAAGAATTCTTCTCATCGTTTCGAAAGTTTTCCAATATCTTTCTTCTTCTAGGTAATCTAATTATTTTTGACAATCGGTGCTCCTCCATTCGTTAGATATGTTCTTTCCATTTCTCCTGTACTCAGCCGCTCATTCACCAAAATTATATATGTACGGTTCTCATCCTATGTCCTCATTTCTTGTCTTATCTAATATGGATTGACACCTCTGAAGAACCTCATTTCTGCTGCATTTATTTTATTGACTTCCTTTTTGCAATGGGACCCAACTCTCGGATTGGTGTCGCCATTAGTTCATACAGTCTATTCTAGTATGTTTTCTTGTTTTGTAGGTAAAAGTTCTATTAATAGCCTCGCATGTATGTTCAAAACCTTACATACATTTACATTACATGAAATAATTTTGTTTATACATTTTCATCATTATAATCATCATCTTCCTTACAGACCGGTTTATAGCTTTGTGCCTGTCCTGTCTGGGACATTGTTCTGCTGGGGGGATACCTGGCGGGGAATCCTCGGCAGGCAGACGTTTAGGGCTGCCCGTAGCAAGGAACACCGCCACCTCCCGGGATAAAAATTATTCACTACGTTAACGGGACTAAATACTATAGATGTTGACGTGCCCGCAAACATCAATCAATCAACTCCCTTACCGATTAGACGTTTGTCTCGTGCAGCCTTAATTCAATGTCTTTTTCGCTCTTCGAAAGATTTTCTTTTTCTTCTCATTTTACATTTCAGAGCTTGGATGTCGGCTTTCCGGCATTTTCTTTGTATGTTTGACAAATTGCAGTTTGAACTGTTTTATTTTATTATATACTGTTTCACCTCACCCAAATTCCCTTCTTATATTTTCACTTCCTAACAGAGGCGAAGAAGGCCGAAAAGAAATATGAAAACTAAATAAAAAACATTATGAGCTAAAAAACACTAAACTAAAAGGAGGCAAATGAAAGAAGAAGAAGAAGAAGAAGAAGAAGGAGGAGGAGGAGGAGGAGAAGGAGAAAGCAAAACACACGCATTGTCGCAGTGCGGAAGACGCAACCCGCTCCACATCGAAGTTGCCTATTGCTTTGCGGTCGATGTCCGCCGCATCGCGACTACAGAACTCCACAATAAAATAATAAAACGAGCCTCATAACAAGCTCATCTTTACCTCGAGACTGAAGGCACAGCCTCGGCAAAAACATCATTTTCATTTTACTGCCTCTTCACTGTATAACAAGAATGTGATTATCATCATGAACGTGGTACTTAAAAGACGAGTTAAAAAAGAGGAGGATAGGATGGGGAAAATCGAAAAGAAATCGTTTGTAACATATCGGAAGAGCCATAGGGTTAGCAAAGTTGATATATTACCCATCTTCAAAAGAGAGAAACCTGCTAGTATAAAGATGAAATGCATTATGACGTACAACACGCAAGATGTTCGGGAGAGCTCATGTAACATTCATAACGGCATATCCTCAATTCGACCAGAGAATATTGTGACACAGAGAAAAACATTTTGGAGGTTTTACAATCTTGCTTGACCATGAGAAAAGTGAAACTGACGGCTGGCTTGAAATATAGAAAAGTTTACGTACTAAATACTTCATAGCAAAATTTTATCTTACGGCTAGGAAAAGCAAAAAGTTTGACCAGTTTTAAATGTTTAGTAAGTTTTGTTGTATATACGCTATGGCCATGGTTATAAAAACATATTAGTAATGACAAAAAATAAACTTGTTCGCGGGGTGTGTATTGAATATTCAATGGAGTTATTTATTTAGAATAATGAAGAGTTTTATACATTATATTCTGCTTGTTCAAAGAACTGCCCTAGCCGGGAGTCGAACATGTGCTCACTTGCTCCTCCTTGAGCTATTGAGACAGTCAGCTCTTCGTACAGCTAGAGAACTCCAATGCTACTAATTATTTTTGTGATACACGTCATTGTATAAAATTCACTTTTTATAGAATGAATTATTATTATTATTATTATTATTATTATTATTATTATTATTATTAACGCATAATGTGCTCAAAATTGTGATGGTTTTACAGTTTCAACTACCTTCGTTATCTTGAACATTCTATCGACGAAGTATCTGAATTCACTGGAAGACAACCATTTATTGAATCTGGAGGCAATCAATGAAACCCCACAACATGGCGGAAGCCTGCAAAAATTGCAGTCAGCCACAAGCTAATAATTCTGAAACAGAATATTCGTCTTTGTCCAAGTCCCATCTTTCTTTCTTTTTTCTTTCCAAGAGAGTGCTTACTTTTTTTCTGTCAGAATCTGTGGCCTACCTGTTCTCATTTTCTCAAGACCTTTCCCAATTTTCGTAGCATCTTTTAGTTGGTTTCGAGTACAGAGAAATTAAAAATGAAACAGATAAAAGAACAATAGAAATATAAAGACATGAATAAGAACATACAAAGAAAAGAATAAGAACAGATAAAGTCATGAATTCAAATTTATGCTTGGTTTTCCACAGCGTTTTAGTCCCTTTATTAAATATAATCTAAATTGTAGCACACTTTATTCGCCATATTGCAAACCACTACTTTAGTCGCCGGGATGTGTCATCTACACATCCATATCACTAAAAACCCCTTCCTCGCACGAGGTAGATCCGTGGCGCATTCAAAGCATGAGTATTTCTCGGTAACACTCACACATTCTCTCAATTCGTGCGGACGAGTAAACAAGTCCGTTCTCATCGTCAGAGAAGCCGCAGAGACCAAGTGAGCTCTTTGTCTCTTCACTCTCGTGTGGATGGAGTGCGTAGGTGTCGGTCCGAGGCGTCGGCTAAGGCTGGCAGTGACGGTGGAAGCTAGAGGCGGGGGCGGGCGATGGAGGCGAACTGGTGGTGCTGAGTAGGTGGTACTAGTGGTGTAGGTGGAGTACTAGTAGGTGGTACTGGCGGTACTGAGCAGTGGAGGCGTGTGATTGAGGGTGCAGTGGAGGCGGATAGTAAGAGCATGAGGTGGAGGTGGGTAGTATAACCTAGTGATGACGGCGGGTAGCGGAGGCGGGTAGCGGAGGCGAGTAGCGGAGGCGAGTAGCGGAGACGGGTAGCGGAAGCGGGTAGCGGAGGCGGGTAGCGTTGGCGGGTAGCGTTGGCGGGTAGCGTTGGCGGGTAGCGTTGGCGGGTAGCGTTGGCGGGTAGCGTTGGCGGGTAGCGTTGGCGGGTAGCGTTGGCGGGTAGCGTTGGCGGGTAGCGTTGGCGGGTAGCGTTGGCGGGTAGCAGAGGCGGGTAGCAGAGGCGGGTAGCAGAGGCGGGTAGCAGAGGCGGGTAGCAGAGGCGGGTAGCAGAGGCGGGTAGCAGAGGCGGGTAGCAGAGGCTGGTAGCGGAGGCGGGTAGCGGAGGCAGGTAGCAGAGGCGGGTAGCGGAGGCGGGTAGCGGAGGCAGGTAGCAGAGGCGGGTAGCGGAGGCAGGTAGCAGAGGCGGGTCGCACAGTTGGGTAGCGGAGGTGCGTGGCGGAGGCGGTGAGCGGGGGCGAGTGGCGGAGGGAGTAACGGAGGCGGGTAGCGGAGGCGGGTAGCGGAGACGGGTAGCGGAGGCGGGTAGCGGAGGCGGGTAGCGGAGGCGGGTAGCGAAGGCGGGTAGCGAAGGCGGGTAGCGTTGGCGGGTAGCGTTGGCGGGTAGCGTTGGCGGGTAGCGTTGGCGGGTAGCGTTGGCGGGTAGCAGAGGCGGGTAGCAGAGGCGGGTAGCAGAGGCGGGTAGCAGAGGCGGGTAGCAGAGGCGGGTAGCAGAGGCTGGTAGCGGAGGCGGGTAGCGGAGGCAGGTAGCAGAGGCGGGTAGCGGAGGCGGGTAGCGGAGGCAGGTAGCAGAGGCGGGTAACGGAGGCAGGTAGCAGAGGCGGGTCGCACAGTTGGGTAGCGGAGGTGCGTGGCGGAGGCGGTGAGCGGGGGGCGAGTGGCGGAGGGAGTAACGGAGGCGGGTAGCGGAGGCGGGTAGCGGAGGCGGGTAGCGGAGGCGGGTAGCGGAGGCGGGTAGCGAAGGCGGGTAGCGTTGGCGGGTAGCGTTGGCGGGTAGCGTTGGCGGGTAGCGTTGGCGGGTAGCGTTGGCGGGTAGCGTTGGCGGGGTAGCGGAGGCGGGTAGCGGAGGCGGGTAGCGGAGGCGGGTAGCGGAGGCGGGTAGCGTTGGCGGATAGCGGAGGCGGGTAGCGGAGGCGGGTAGCGGAGGCGGGTAGCACAGGTGGGTAGCGGAGTTGCGTGGCGGAGGCGGTGAGCGGAGGCGAGTGGCGGAGGGGGTAACGGAGGCGGGCGGCGGGCAGAGGATCCTGTGGGCGTGACGTCGTAGCTCTCCTGACCTTTCGACCTCGTGGGAACGCACCCACCGCCTTCGCCGCTCTCGGCCACCCACAGAGGTGGAAGCGACCGGATGAGACCTTTAATCGCCCACATTCGCCTACACAGCTGTTGGATAATCAGCGCAGATATATTAGTCTTTTTATCGTACATCTATTCATCACTCGCGGCTGTATATATTCGTACCATCACAAATCAAATATCTGTGATTTTATTACCATCATTTATTTCAATTTGCATTACGTTTTCTAAAAAGTTATACATCAACATTTGACTAGTTTTCGTACTGAAATTAATACATATTTTAAATTACGATATTTTATCGCATCGTAAAAATAGAAAATGAACACATGTGTTCATTATTGAAGTTTATCAGAGAACACATGTGTTCACATTTATTTCGCACGAGTAACAATGATGTTCACATGCTTCATCACAGGAAGATGTTAACAAGAAGTAGACACAGAGAATTCATAAAATAGGTATATTCAGATTGACCAAGACTGAAAAACTAGTGGTGTTACAAAGCTACCACATGCTTTCTCGTATTATTTCTAAATAGTTTACAATTTTTATTTATACAATTTTCGAAAATTTAGAGAGAGCAACGAAAACTAGACTTGCGCCATTTTCTTTAAGCCTTCTTTTTTGTATTTGAGGAACAAATTAAAGAAATAATTTTGAACCATTTTCGAGAAAATGTAATTTTCTCTCATTAAATTTTTCAAATGTAAGCAAAATCGACTCGTATTTTCGAAAAATTGTCCATTATCTTATTTAAAGATCTGTCTTTAAAAAAGAGATCGGGGAATATCAATTTTGAAGAAAATTGACTGAACGGTTTAGGCGCTAGTGTTGACCGCAAACAGAAGAACAAACAAAAGTTGACAAACCAATTTTTGAGTATCAAGAATCCACAAAACGAATTCTTTCTACAGAACGTATTGCAGGAAGTAATTTATTACATACAGGAATGAGATGTATCAAATGTTTTTTATCTGGATACCACAATACGAGTTCGTCTGACGAAAAATCTTCAATTTCCCCTGCTACATTGGAATCCTTTCTCTATACTCCGTAAATAAGAAGTAGATGAGAAAGTAATAAGATATAGTATCACCATTATCTTCTCACAGTTGATAGTTGACCTATTCGTATCATTGTGTACCTGGGAAACGAATGGTCGCTTTTGATATTCTTAGAAAAATACATCTAGTATCTAGGAAATGTTTTGGGGGAAATTTATATCATTGTCGACAAGAAGGATTTGTAAATATTGCCAAAAAAGTAGAAAGTTCAAATACTAGTAGCAATTTTTCGACATGAAGTGGGTTCAGGAGGCTGGAGAAACATCTCGATTGAGATGTAGACATTACACCCACTGTTTTTACGTGTAATTCATAAACTATTTTTATAACAATCTCTGAAAATAATTTTATATTAATTACATTTATATCGAACAATAGTTCAATTTATAATCTGTGAAATGTTCATTCCCTAGGACGGATTCTTTAATTCCTGGTTTCCCCTCAAAGGTTCACCACTGTGCTCCGAAAAGCACAAATAAAGGAAGTCGTAGAGAACAGGGAATATACGTGGGAAGAGAAAAAAAAGAACTACGCACGAGAGAGCGATCACGGGCGAACGGCGTGCACGTGCTGCATGGCCCCCCGGAGCCTCGCCGCCCACGCGCCAAATGGAACACTTGCTCCTCCGCTCCGCGCGAACCATCCATCACGCGATCGCCCCCGCGCGCAGCCGGCGGCCCCTCGCCCGCTCGCCCGCCCGGCCCGCCCGCCCCGCCCGCCCCGCCCCGCCCGCCCCGCCCCGCCCCGCCCCGCCCGCCCCGCCCCGCCCCGCCCGCCCCCCGCCCGCCCCCCCGCCCCGCCCCGCCCGCCCCGCCCGCCCCGCCCGCCCCGCCCGCCCGCCCCGCCCGTCCCCGCCCGCCCCGCCCGCCCGCTCGCTCGCCCGCCCGCTCGCTCGCCCACCCGCTCGCCCGCCCGCCCCGCCCCGCCCCGCCAGCCAGCCCGCCCGCCCACCCACCCACGCGCCCACGAGCCCTCGCCCGCCCGCCCGGCCGATCATATCGAGGCATGCCATCGTTCGCCCGCGCGCCATCACCCGCCTGCCAGCCAGCTCTCGCTAGTTGCTGCCTGGCCTTCTTATTCGGTCAGTTCCTGGCCATTGCATGTCATCGTTCGCCCACGCGCCATCACCCATCTGCCAGCCATCTCTCGCTTTACTGCAATTTTTGTAACTTTGCCCCTCAAGGCCCGTCTTCACGATGGAATATGTCACGGTGATTCGCGACGTTCCCGGGCGTGCCGCCAGATCTCGCATGATCACGACTGTATCAAGCAGTGTTTGTCATCATGCGACTTCTTTCGGTACGACGCAGAAAGTCGCGAAATGCCGTGTGATATTCCATCGTGGCCATAGGGGCTTGAGGAGCAGAGTTAGAAAAATCGCACTATAGTTACTGCCCGCTTGTACGCCTTCTTATTCGGTCAGTTCCCGACCATTGCATGTCCACCTGCATTTTCGTCACAGCTCCGTTTCGCTACAGCCAATTCACCAATACAATCGTCGACCTGCCTTCCATCATCAATGTCCCGTAGGCAATCCTCTACCAGCAATTCTCCGTCGTCACCCCATATTTCATCACAAAAGTTCCATCGTCAACCTATCTTCAATCACCAATCTTCCATCGTCAATCCTCTACAAACAATTCTCCATCTTCAACTCATATTCCATCACCAACATTTCATCGCCAATCCTCTACAATCCAAATCGCCAGGCTTCCATCATCAATCTTTCATCTTCAACCCGCTAAAAAGAATTTTCCATCGACTATCTTTTATCACCAACTTTCCATGATCAAACTCCCAATAACAATCCACTAGCAAACCACACTCGCTCACCCACTATTGCTCATAGTGTGACTCCAGGACATTACACTTGCGGGATAACCAACCAAATCCTCTTTTGCCAACAAGCCCACATCACCAACGTCAACGCTCCAAAACCACTCACTGCTAACTCTTATCAACATTGTTATCACCATCATCAACCCACCTCCACCAAGTCACTATCGCCAAGTCACTATCCCAGGGTGGTGGCGTGGATTAGCGAGTTTCTGCGAGATAGAAAACAGAAAGTCCGAATTGGACAAGAGTTATCTTCCGGGGCAAGCGTTACGTCAGGAATACCGCAGGGGAGTGTCATTGGACCCCTTCTATTTCTAGCTTTCGTCAATGATCTGCCGGCGCAATTAACCTCAAATGTTCGGCTATTTGCAGACGATTGCATAATATATCGTAGTATTAACTCGAAAAGAGATGAAGAAATACTGCAAAAGGATCTTGATGCGTTACATTACTGGGCGGAAAATAACGGAATGTCCATAAATAGCTCTAAAAGTAAATCCATCACTTTTGGCAGGGGTCATAATTACAGTGAAACACATTACCGTTTAAATAATGACATTATTCCGAGAGTTTCCTCGTGCAAGTACCTAGGAATTCATTTCGATAGTAAATTAAGTTGGAAAAAACACGTAGATCTTGTTGTAGGGAAAGCCTGGCGATCTCTTCACTTTGTAATGCGCATCCTAAAAAAGAATACGGCAAACGCGAGGGAAATTGCTTATTTATCTCTTGTTCGTCCAATAATGGAATATGGAACAATTTGTTGGGATCCGCACAAGATTATGCAGTGTAAACACTTGGAAAGGATTCAGCATAGGGCAGCTAAATTTACTTTCAGGGACAAGAAAACGGCAGGGTGGGATTCACTCAAAAACAGGCGATCAGTAGCAAGACTCTGCGCCTTGTATAAAGCTTATAATGGTCATCCAGCTTGGAAAGAAATTAATCGGCGGCTATGTATTCCTACATACATCAGTAGAGTGGATCACAGGCACAAAATAAATTTAAGACAGCAGAGAACGGATGTCGGGAAATTTTCTTTTACAAATCGAACGATTACGGAATGGAATAGATTGCCTGCAAAAACCTTTGAACCCTTTCCTCAAAGTGTTCAACAGTTTAGGAAATTAATTTAGGGTATTCTTAAGTAAATGAGGGAGAATAGTGGGTTATATAGCGATGCATAAGTGTCCTATTGTGAAGTGAGGTGTAGTGCAGTGTATAACAGCGAAATAAAGAAGGAAATGTTTTCAGGTCTTAGTGAAGTGAAATGCAGTGTAATACTAATGCAGTGTGTGTGTGTGTGTTTTCTCTCTTAATGTAATTTAATGTTTTATGAATCAGTCAGTTTTTAATATTATTATCATTATTTTACCATTATTATTACTACAATTAGTATATAATTCGCTTCTTCTTCTTCTTATTATTATTATTATTATTATTATTATTATTATTATTGTTATTATTATTATTATTATTATTATTATTATTATTATTATTAGTGGTTTTGGAGTTCTATATTACAGAAAGGCTGTGTATATTTATGTTTTTGTAATTAGCTGCCACCGGGTTATGCCCAATTGCAGTTTAAATAAATCTAATCTAATCTAAACTCTCCATGTCCAACACATCTCTATCAAATGGCTGTCCCTAATCCTCCTCTAATTCTCAATCGCCGACCTTCACAACTCACGATTCACCATTACCCTCTATTCCATCGCCGATCACCCATTATTCGCCTGTTTGATCGTCAAACTCCTCTCGCCAGACTGAAAATTCACCCAGCCGCCCCCATCCGATCATATCGACGTTCTCCACGTGACAGGCCCGACATTTTCAGTCCGCCTAACCCCCTTCGGACTGCCACATGATTCTTTTTCTATTTTTTTGTCGACAGGATGTGCGGATAATCAAACACGCTTCCTCGCAGTTCAATTAATCAATAGTCTTTATGATCTTTGACACGTGTTCACCACGATGATGAATGAAGTCGAGAAAGTGTGATGGATTTAGGGAGCCTGTATCTTTACTGTTTCGGCCATTACTAGGATGGCGGAAAACATATTTCCCTGAGGAAGAAAATGGGAGAGAACCTACAAAACCAGATATTGAGGTGTATCCATTCCGGGAAGGCTTCGTACTTATTTTTCTTTTGGATGGCAATTTTCGAAGTTTCAACACTTAATTATAACCATACTCTACTTTAAAAATATCACATCTTGCATCAATATAAGTAAATGTGTTTTCGTGTAATTAGAAGCTGAAATCAAGAAAATAATTACTATGAAAATTTCATTTTAAATTCCTGGGATGGAAGACATTTCCATAATAGACACTATAAGAGTAGTCACGTGGCACGAGGTACATTAGCATTTCCGCAAAAGAGATTATTCCATTCAAAACAAGCACTCTCAAGTAGATAAGTAAGTAGACAATAATGTTTATCTTTGAATTGGATTCCCTATTTCGTAATATTAAAAATATCCATTCACACCTTGCCATATTATCAACTCTAGGTTTGAAAAGTCGTAAAGAAAAGAATGCACAGTAAGTGAAATGTATATAGTGCGTAAAAGAGCAGGCACATATTTTCTACCTAAGGCTTCTCCAATTAATTTATTCACCGAGGTTCACCCAACAAGCATTACCCTTCTCTGCCGGCTCGCCTTTTCAGAAAGGAAACTACCAGCAAGATCACGTTCTAATTCGTTCGTACTCCGGGCTAAGCCTCCGGCGTCAGTTTTCGTTCTCCGCCTCTCCTTGCTGCGCTGCAAGTCCAAGTAAGTTTACACGCCATTTCCTCGCGACAGAACGAGCCGTAGGAGCACTGCGCGCTGAGCGAGGGTGGAGCGGCGGGGGGCAGGGAGGCTGGATAGCGAGGCGGTGACTGCTGTGAGATCGGTGGAGGTGACGGAAACGGGGAGAGGCGGCGGAGGTCACGAGAGCGGGGACAACTACTAGTGTCAACGAGGGCGTCGTCGGTGAGAACGGAGCGGTGAGGTCGACGGGGTGGAGAGGGCCACAAAGGTGGCAGAGTAGATGGAAGTGGGAGTGGAGCGGGCGGCGTGGGCGAGGAGAGGGTGATGCAGGCTAAGAGGACAGCGGGGACACTTACGACGGTTGGAAATGGGTCTTGGGGGGTGGGGAAGGCAAGGGAAATGGAAACGGGTGGTGATGGAGGCAGGGGCGCCGGGAATGGCAGGACGGCGGGACCGACGGAGGGGCGAGGGAGGTAAGGGCGACGGCGAGGAGCGGAAATGGGAGTGGAACGGGGGGGGCGAGGGCGGGGAGAGAGTGGAGGCTATCAGGATAGCGGGGACACGACGGTCGGAAGTGCTCCGGGTTGAGGGAACGCAAGGGATATGGAAACGGGGCGGCGGCGGCGGGGGCGGCGGGGGCGGCGGGGGCGGCGGGGGCGGCGGGGGCGGCGGGGGCGGCGGGGGCGGCGGGGGCGGCGGGGGCGGGCGGGGGCGGCGGGGGCGGCGGGGGCGGCGCGAGGACGCAGGCGCGAGGCGCGTTCGGCCGCGCCCCCATTTGCATATGGGATTAGAGGCTGCGCCGCCGGCGGACCACCCGTCGCAGGCCGACGCCGCCGACGCTGATGGCGACGCCGCTCACGCCCGCCGACGCCGACGCCAACGCCGCGCGCCCGCCTGATGAGGTGCCGCTCGCAGCAGCACAGTGCCCGCTCCTGCCGTCGGCCGGCCACAACAGGAAAGATTCGTTTTGCTCTAGCATTGATTATGTTGTATATTTCAAATCTCTTAAATCGCAATCGTGGTTTCTTGGGGGTAGGCTTCTACTAAGGCAATAACTACTTTTGATGATTTTTGAATAAATATAATTGCAATGTTATACATTTAACTGAAATTTAATAGTTGAATGATAGTTTTGACGCTTTGAGATTATTAACAACCTTCCGTAAAATCGAAGAAAACTGCTAACTTATCCTTCATTTTATTCACCTTGACCTCCTCTTTCGTGCATTAATATTCCGCGTGATTGGTTTAAAGATAATGGATATAGTAGAGTAGGGTAATTATAGAATGTTGTTACTTGTTAGGCATAAAATAATAGTTGCCACTAACACACACTTCCTTGTTTTTAAAGCTACCTAAATTAAATAAAATTTCAAAACATCTCTGATTGACGAATTACAAAAGGGAAAATTAAGTATAGAAAATATATACTGACGAAATGTTTTATCACATATGGTTATGGGGCCCGTTTAAAAATGTTCAGGGTGGCTACAGACCCCTGCCCACCCCTCTCGGTTCACGCCTGTCAGAGGCGCATATCTCCCGACGACGAGCGTATCGGGCGCGAAGTGCGATGCATACTTCTGCACCGCCATAGCTTCCAGTGCGACGCGACTGCCACAGCTGCCTCCACCAATGTCAAGCGCCTTTGTCACTGGCGCAGTCTTTGTACTGCGGACACAGCGTCTTCCCTCCTCTCTCCCCCCCGTCTCTCTCTCTCTCTCTCTCTCTCTCTCTCTCACACACACACACACACACACACACACACACATAGACACACTCAGTCTCACATACACACACACACACACACACACACACACACACACACATACTTTTCCTGCTGCGCGCTCTCCACGTCGCCCTGTCGCTTGCACAATGCGTCACCTCGCGCCAAATCCTCTTTTCAACTAATTTCATTTGGAAGTTCCATCTATCGCAGACTCGCAGAATCCACGCCCACGACGACTCTTGTTTGTGGCGTTTTTCACTTAAATTATTCCAAACGTTTTCAACAAGTAACAAACTGATTTCATCTATTTTTTCAAATATTTCGAACCGTGACTGATTAGTCACACTGACGAATATTTATGTGACTGAGTAGTCTATTGGGTATTTTCTGGGCAGTCTGTTGTATAGCGCTGGACAAGCAATGCGTTTGAGTATTCGCTTCTTGTTTAACACTTCTTTCAATAATTTCAATTTTTATGGAGAAGGTTGACTAAAATGTATCTGACTTCGTGTGTCGTATGTTTGTGACATATAAAACTGTTTTTATTACATTCCTAGGGAGTTTGATGTTTCGAAATGTTCCCTGCTGTTTTGTCAAGGCCACAGTTAATACATCTTACAGAACCCATATCTTAGGAACCCCAAAGCTCCACATTGTTCAAATCAAGAGAATAGAAAATAAAACTTGACCAAAAGGATTCCTAGAATTTATTCAGGTTGGGCTGCGAAAATAGCCTGTTTCTATTGTCAGTTTGTTCCCTAATCCTTCTGGAATTTTGTACTTCTCTCTCTGTAGAAAATTGCCAATTCCCGTTTTCATGACAGGAACTTTAGTACTAATCGTAAATGCTGTGGTTATACCTGTGTTGGTCGTGAAAACTGCAGAAGTGACAGATGTCGGGTGATTCATTCATTTCCATTTCACTGGGAATAACCAGCTGAAGATGAAGTTGCAGATTTTTGCTTAGTAATACTTGTAGTAAACTTGGCAGAGGGATATTCTGCTATTTTTTCAAACGTACACAATAACTTTTACGCGCATCTTGTGTAAAGCTGGTTCTTGTACCAACTGTTATGAAGAGAAAAGAAAAGTTTGCAGAAGGAGAATTGCGTACTGTAACTTTAAGGAATGTTTTTGTGAGCCAAACTGAATAACACTAATCACATTCTTCTAGTAAGTTTCCGATTATCTTTCAATATATTACACATTTTGTTGAAAACACAAAACGAGATCAATTTTTTTTTCCACCAACAAAATCAAGCAAATATATTTATGTGAATTGCTATGGTGGTTCAATTTTAATTTATGATGACCGCTAAATAATTTGAACTATTCTTTCTCACTCAGCCTTTAACACATGAAACCTGTAATATCTTCTCACTGTAATTAGAATTCACGAATTTACAGAATATAATTAGAATTGTTTCGTATTTACTTTATCATTTAGATAGTCATTCGTTCGTGAATAATAATAATCTTGTTTCAGTCTTTTTGCTCTGTTGTATTTTGACTTTCATGTTTTAATTTCCGCCTTATTAATTAATGTGCGCGCAACACAATTATGACGATTTTAAACATTGCGTTCCCGTTATCTCGCACGCAATTAAATAAAGTTGCTTTAATTGCGGAGCGTCCCGCACAGCGGCGCCACACGCTATCGCCGTAGCAACAGCCGGCGCCGGCACCTCACCCCTTCGCTGCCGCTACCAGCTTACCCCATGGCAGCTCTCGCTGCCAGGCCCACCCACTGCCATCGCCTCCAGCCTCGATGCGTATACTGCGATTTTTTTAACTTTGCCTCTCAAGGCCCGTCTTTACGGTGGAATATGTCACGGTATTTCGCGTCTTTCTCAGTCATTGATTGATTGATTCGTGTTTCCGGGCGCGTCAACTACGTAGGTCATTAGTCTCGTAAGTGTAGTGCGTTTTTTTTCTCGGGAGGTGGCGATGATCTTTTCCCCGCTGGATTGCGAAATTCGGCGCCGACCTACCATCGACTAGCAAGGTTTCCCCTCTCCCACCAGCGGGGCGCCGCCCCAGCCGGGACAAGCTGCAAGCTCCCGACCGGTCTCCCGGCATGTGTGGTAGTGTAGTGCATGTTAGTGTGTGTGTGTAAGAGGAGAAGATAGGACAAGGAAGAGGAAGGAAAGATCGCGCGCGGTCCGTGGCCCATTTGTTAGGATACTGCTCCGACATTCGCCTGGTGTTGATCGGAGAAACCACGGACAACTACCCATCAGAGCAGCCGGCTGCTAGAATTCTCCTCTAGACAGCGACTGAATTCGACATAGCTGACAAGCCAGTGTCGAAAATCCTGTCGCCGTCGGGACTCGAACCTAGGACCTCCCAGTCAGAGGGACTGCAGTGACATCAGGTTGATGCACTGAGCCATCTCTCCAGGTCTTTCTCAGTCGTACTGCTAGATATCGCATAATCGCGACCGTATCGAGCAGTGATTGCGATCATGCGACTTCTAGCGGCAAGACCGATAAAGACGCAAAATGCCGTGTGATATTCCATCGTGGCCATAGGGGCTTGAGAGGCATAGTTAGAAAAATCGCACTTAGTTATTTAGTGGTACTTTGTAGCCCGTACTGTCACGAAACATTACACGAAAAGCACTCAAATTTTCAAAAAAATGTACATTGAGTAACAGATTTCATTGGGGGGAAAATCTATCTTTTTAATTGTAGTTGTAGGAAGACTACGAAAAATATTTGAATTTTAGCAATTTTCGAAAAATTAGGGATTCAAATGAACATGTGACCTGCACCATTCTCTTAAACATCTTTCACACTATTCAACAATAAAATTTAATAAGAAACGATGGAGCCATCTTTTTGAAAATTTGGAAAATGTCTCAGGAGCTACATGTAAAGTACTCCCAAAATTAAAATACTGGTTTAAATTCAAAGGGCCACCACAATAACAAATATCAATTTTGGGGAAAATCGGCTACCGCTACCGTTGCTCATGGATGGACGGACGGACAAAGATAAAGATGCCGTCATTCGATTTTTCACGTCAAGGACCCACAACACATGGATTCTGACTACCCAAGGTGTTAGAGGATATTTTACCCTAAATTTAGCAACTGGATTTATCGATATCGCACTTTTTCAATACCAGGACACTATAATAAAGAGTTTTTCTGCCGAAAATTCGCCATCTTTTCGCGCAGCATTGAATAACTTTCTCTCTACTCTGTAGAGAGAACAAGTCTCATTCTTACGTATTTTGCTTAAACACATCCGATTTCTCAACGCTCTCTGGCCTCTTCGTTTTCGTAGTGATTCTAATTTAATATTTCATTAAGCAGACTGTCCCATGGCTGCCAGAAAAAAAAATCAGTGCCCCCCTTTTCTCCTTTATTTTTATTTGATTGTCAGTTCTCTTCCTTTAGTTTGTTGTTCTCTCCTGCCTCATTTCATCTTCAGAATTTAACTTCAGCCTTCCTGTTTTTCATATTGTCTCCTCCGATGAATCTTCATTTCTTTTCTCATTTCCCCCCTTCCCCTTGTTTTTCACATATTTGTTTTCCCCAGATCTCCTTAATTGAGCATTATTTCTCCTAATTTTCTCAAACGCTATCTTTTCCATTATCAGCACCTTTTTGCCATTGCTATCTTTCCCCATTTCCGTGCGAAATCGTATTTTTAATATCATTTTCTATTAAATATATTGTATTTCTCGTAATCATATGGTTTTCCCAATTAATTTTCTTTCGCTTCTATTCCACAACTATTTCACAACATTTTATTTCTTATATCTTTTCAGCCACTGTTTCGTTTTCACCTCAGATCACTACTGTTCTCCTTCCGTTGCCCCATATCCGCATTAAGTATCCGCCTACCTCTCCTCAAACCGTCAGTCCGACTGCTAACTATGCATCACACCAGCGCCGCGTTGACGAAAACAAGGTTTGGAAATAGATTTCACCCTTCACCTTCCTGTCTCTCCTCCTCACCATTCCCTGTGTTCTGCTCCTCCTTTCTGCAATCCACCCCCTTCGATTCCGCGACCCCTCCCCGCCCCACGCATCGCCCCACGTGCAACGGAACGAAAACAATTGCTCGCGCTCGCAATAATATAAAAGGCCAAAGGTTGTTGGAGGCCAATTACTGTCGTGAATATTACACCAATTAACTCAATTTTTCAAAACACGCGCGCCCTAAGCCCGCTGCACGAGGCAGGACTATAATTAAAATAGATTCTTTAATGGAGACTGCTACGGGATGCGCCACGTTTCCCACGAATTAATCACTGTACAATGCGTCGATAATTAGCACCGCGTAGGAACGCACCCGGGGTGTTGGTGGCGGCGGCGGGGGGGAGGGGGAAGGGGTGCGGGTGGGTCGAAAGCAAGCACCCCTGGGCGCAGTAACTCAATTTGGAGAGCGCGCGCCGTCGTTCTTTTGTCATCGGCGCGTGGCGCGGAGGGACGACGGCCGATAACGAGCGGTGGAGGCGGTGGTAATGGTGGTGGTAGTGATGATGGTGGTGGTGGTGGTGTTGGCGATGGTGGTGGCTGTTGTAGTTTAATGAAAGTGGCAGATGCAGAAGCAGATGCAGAGGCAGTGAGAATGGCAGTGGCATTGACAGTGTCAGCGGTGATGGTGTCGATGTTGGTGGTAGTGGCGGTGGTGGTGGTGGTGGTGGTGGTGGTGGTGGTGGTGCCGGTGGCGGTGGCGGTGGTAGTGGTTAGTGGCGGTGACGGTAGTAGAGGTGGTGATGATGGTGGTGGTGGTGGTAGAGTCTGTAGTGGTGGTGGTGGTGGTGGTGGTAGATTCGGTGGCGGTAGTAGAGATAGTGGCAGTGGCGGTGGTGGAAAAAGCCGGAGGTGAAAATGTTCCCAAAAGAAGGCAGACGATGAGGGGGAGGCGGTGGCGGTGTATATGGTGGTAGCGGTGGCGGTGGGTATGGCGGTGGTGGTGGTGTTGGCAATGGCGGTGGCGGTGGCAGTGCAGTGATCGTGGCAGATACAGAGGCAGTGCCATTCGCAGTAGCAGTGGTGATGGAGTCGATGTTGGTGGTGGTGGTAGCGGTGACAGTGGAGGTTGCAGAGGCGGTAGTTGTGGTAGCGGCTGCGGCGGTGGTAGAGATAGTAGCAGTAGTGGTGGTGGTGGTGGCTGGTGTGATGGTGGCGAATGCCGGTAGTGAAAATGTGAGTAAAAGAGGGGCAAGCGATGAGGGGGAGGCGGTGGCAGGGAAGTGGTGGTGGAGGGGTCCCGCTGGTCACGTGCGGGGCCGCGATAGCAGCGGTGGGTCCCGTGTGGTCTCGCTGTATCAGATGGCAATGCATCCCAGTAGTGAGCAGCAGCCGATTTCGGTAAGGCATGGTTTGCGAATTTGCGACAGGTTTTTAAATTTTCGTACGCAGGACGAACGATCTTTCTGCGCGATGCTTCGAAACATTTTCATTCAGTTTATGTAATATGTGTTCCTTTTTAATTGACTACAAGGGGACAATTTGGAACAACAATATTGACATTATTAATAATAACAATAATAATAACAATCTCTGAAGACTGTTTAGTACGAATTCGTAAACAACTGTAACTGTCAATATAAATATCTATTATTTGGAGTCTAGTAAAAGCATTATAAAGTGGCCTACAGCGATAAAAATGCTCCTGCCCAAATCAAATAAAATTGTTTCCCAAAAAGTACAACGCATACTGATCAAGAACAACTAAAATACTCTCGTATAATACAACAATAAATAAAATATTTTAACAAAAACTGTCTCCACGAATACTACAATAACAAAGTGTAAAACATATAAATGGTTACACAATACATTTCTTTCATATCATGAATATTAAAAACGTTGCCGTTCCATAACGCAACTAGTGAATAGCAAATATTTTATGGTGAGCGGCCTCTTTCTTAGAGTCTTGCTTTTGCATAGTCAGTATATCTTAAGAAATGACGCAGTATGTATGGGAAGAGACGGAATAAGAAAATCAAATATTTGAATTTTTCGGTCAAAATCGAAATGTTTCATTTTTTTTTACTTATTCTCCGTGTACGAGGGTATCTACCGAAACTAAGGATACCCCTCAAATGATCGGAGACTGCGTAGTTTTTTTTTTCAATTCTGCATGCTTCGTAAATTAGGAATATAGAGGCTTTAAACAAAGAGGTTTGAATAAACTAATAGACTTACCAATGCTTTAAATTATTATAATAATTCTATCAACAACTTCTATCAGATGAATATAATTGGGAGATTTCGAGTTGTTTGATCATTTCAAGAGAATCTGTGTTTAATAGCTGCAAACCATATTGCCAACATTATTTTCAGAATAGTTTTCTTGTAGAGGATGATGACAGTCTTCGTAATTACAAGAGGTCGTTCAAATTGTACACATGCAACACAAATTATTACAGTAACGTCCTACCTGAAGTTCGCGAAATGAGATTTCAGGAAACAATAGCTCAGAATGGAACAATACCTTCTGTTGGACATAAACTGCTTTTAATGCCACGTAACATAACATGATTACTTCCGTGTTGCACAATGCAAATCGCATTTCATGACGATGCTCGATGTGTCAACAAAATCTCATTTACTTCGATACCCGGATAATCGGGCAGATTTGGTCCCACAATTGGAGTAGCGTTCCCGTCCGCAGTTGGCTCGGTTGATTCTGGATTCGTAGTTGCAGATGAACACTTATCAGACTTTCGTTGCACTAGATGATAAATTAGAGAGTGAAATATAGAGCAGGTATTGTATTCTAGGCTGAAATTGCATGCTAAGTGAAGTGACAGGTAATTCTTGAATCAATTACTTCAGAAGAGGTTAAAGCTCGAATCGTATGAAATGTGAGGGACTCAACAATATAATGCGAATGAAAGTGAATCTTGAATGAAAATTAATATCAAAATGATACCAGATTTTAATGCCGATAATGATTGAAAGCACGAAATACGACTTTGTGAAGTCACGAACAAATAGATGTCGCTGAAGGGTATCCGTGAGAATGGTTCAGCGCCTACAGTCGGAATAGATTAAATTGAAGTTTGTGTAGGTGATCGGAACAAAGAGAGTGTTGCGGCTTTGCAAATAAAATACCTAGAAAAGAAGAACAATACTAAAGTAGCTACATTGGTGGATAAGAGTAGAGTGATGATGGTAATATTACAGGAAAAGTATGACTTGTTTCCAACCAACTCGATTTGACAAATCGGAACCATTACTTGGACGCTGTTTCGAATTTTTCTCAGGTTAAGTTTGTGAACAAATAGAGAAACAACGATTCTTTTTAATTTTTTCTTTACCTGTCATAGAAAATAAATTCTAATACTTATACAATACGTTCATTTTTCATTGGTCCTAGAAAGCATGTAACATTTAAGTTAAACACAAAACCGTCCAGAAGAAAAAACTAGCGACTAAATAGTAACAAATATAAATTATTACGATCTGCGAAAGAAAATGTTTATTCAGACTTCACATCCTCAATCATATTCGCTGTTTAATGCTTGATTTTATTCGTTCCTCTGAGATCACATCAATAATATGACAGTAAATCAATTTTGAAAAAAAATACAATTTTATACAGGAAATCTTTAGGTGATCTTTGTTTCTCAACATTTTTTGTTTGTTCTCCTTTATAATATTTTTCTTTCGTATTTATTACTCGCGTACCAGTACCAAACAAATATGACGTTTATTCTCATTGCCACTCGAATACATCGAATACACCCATACTGAAATTACGTGTTTATAAAATCAAACAGACCGAATTCAAATAAACATAATATCATAAATTAAAATTCTATTGTGATTGTAACATTCCTCTAGAATAATATCATTCGCATTTAGTCCCGTGAGATAAGTCTTCTGATACAAACATTAAATCAGAAAGATGCACACTGCTACTACCACATGGTTACCGTGTGGTAACTACTACCAGTTGCTATGTGGCAACATCGAATCCGAGCAAGCACGAGATCTTACAGCGACGTGCAGGGGCAGCGACAGTGCTCAACTCCTTTAAAAACGAATTACGACAGCGGACGCGCGAAAACGTCGCTCATATTTTTCGCGTTCACCGCCCTCCGGGCATTATTCAGTAGGCAATAACAAAAATTTACATTTTAAATTGTGAGCAACTGGAGATCGTAATAGTTTTATTTCTCTCTCGCAACCTAATTACGCCTTAAAACTGCCTTAAAACTAGGGTCGCCATTAACGTTACAAGGCCAGTAGATTACAAGCATATTAATGATTGCTACTTAAAGAAGTTTAAACTCGTGAGGTTCGTGAGAGTGGGGGAGAGAGAGGGGTATGAAAAAACGGAAAAGGGGTGGGATGGGGGCAGAGGGAGCGAAAACGTGAGAGTGGGAAGGGACGGATGGGGAGGGAGGTGCAAAGGGCAAAGTGCATGGGGTCAAGAAAGAACGAGGAGACACGAGAGAGGCGATGAGAGGGGATGGGAGAGATTGGAGGAAGGAGAAAAAAGGGGGAAAGAGATGCGGAGAAATTTGGCGGAACTAGAGGAGATGATTGATAATTTCGTGTTTCTGGGTGCGTCAACGACTGCGATGATTAGCCTTGTAAGCGTAGTGCATGGTTTATCACGGGAAGTGGCGGTGTTCTTCCCCTGCAGGATGGTGAGATTCGGCACCGACCTACATGTCGGCTTGCGGGATTTTCCCCATCCAACTACCTTCCACCAGTGGGACACCTTCCCAGCCGGAGAAAGCTGTAAGCTCCCGACATGTGTGCTTCTGTGTGTGTAAGTAAGGGGGTGAGATTTGGATAAGGAAAAATCGCGCGCGGGTCAAATCCCTTTTGTTAAGGTACTGCCCCATCATTCACCTGATGTTGATAGGAGAATCCACGGAAAACTCCCTATCAGAGCAGCCTGCCGCCAGAATTCTCCTCGACTGCGGCTGAATTCAACCTAGGTATCTAGCTAGTGTCGAAAACCTCGCTACCGGCAGGACTCAAACCGTACAACCTCCCAAGCGAAAACACTGCAGTGACATCAGTTGATGCCCTGATCCACCTCAGCCGGTGAGTGAGAAGCAGAATGCAAGGGGGCGGAAGATGAGGGACGAAGGGAAACGAGGAAGGACGAAAAGGGTGAAAAGGTGTTGAAGAGAGAGGAGGAGTGAAGCGAAATAAGCAAGTAAGTTGGGGAGGTCGGGGATTGCCGAAAACGTGGCGTCCTCAAACGCTGTGCCCGGAAAACAAAAACTACCAGGGCGTTACTCGATTTTTTTTCCGCGTCGCTTTTTTTTACCTCCGTTCTTTTATTTTTTGTCCCCCCGCACTGGCTCATTATGCAGCGTGGGCCGAATTTACTTAAGCCTCTCGCATGCTAGACGGCTCCGCGAGCCGGCGCTAGCGGACGGTAAAAGTCGCCCGAATGGCATCTAAAGTTGTACGACGTTTCAACTTTTTTAATGCGGCCTCCTTATTAGCCGGGCCGGGCACCGGGCGCGGCGCGGGCGGCGAGGTCGAAAAGCGGACGAAAATCCGGAACGGGAGAGGGCGAGGGGCGGGGCGGGGAGTTGGAGAGAGGGGGGCGAAGGCGGCGCGTGGCTGGTGCGTGAGGCGAGGGCGGGATTGTGCGCTGACACGCACCTTGCGTACGCTCCGCTTCAACAGACTGTGGAGCACAGCCGAAAAGTGAAATGTAAAGTTAGTTTTAGGAAGCAGTTCTGGCTCGTTACGTGATATGTTTGCTAAACTTTTCTGAAAGGTACGCAAGGAAAGGGTTGTGTTAATAGGCGAATTGTACAAAATTGCGAGAATGTCAAACGACCCTTTCTCGCATTTGTGTCACCATTAATTTGTTTACATCTGTTGTACAAGAAGTCATTAAAATTGATATCCATATACAACAATATAATTATATATTTATCTAGTAAAACTAGAAATGTTGAATAGAACATCGTGATATAGACCTCCCTTAAGGAAATAAACACTGAACGTCAGAATTTGTAATCTCTTGACATCTGAAATTTATTTACACGAGTGAACATTAAATATTTTATGAATTTTGTGACTATGGATGAGTCTGTTATTTTTATCTTGCACACCAATTCTAAAATTAAATAAGCCATTGAAAGACAATTATCGAAACAATGTATTCTACCTTATTCGCAATACATAGAACATTTAACAGAATTGACAGGATGCACGATTAAATAATGTTTAAAGAAAAGAAGGTTGAGCAATAGAACGCCATGTTTTACGCAATTACGTACAAAGCGTGGGATTATTTAGAACGTCAAAGAGGTTTGAAAAAATGTTTTAAAAAATATTTAGTACCTGAAACATGTTCAATTCAGAATGTGGACGCGCAATAAATACACCGTGTAGGCTTGCCATCGCATCCCTTCTACCGCTGGGAAACCTGAACGCCAATCCCTGCTCATTATCCTCACCATTTAATGGCAGGTAGCGTTGGAAACACATTTATGACACCAGTACGACGTATATACGCTGCAGCGACTGCACATCACGACTTCTCGTATTCATTATCATGTTAGTAACACGTCCACTCACGACACAGTCAATGCGTGACCATGAAAATATGTCATGTTGGCATTTTATTGGAAGGTTGTTTTTATGATAAACGATACAATATTCTCGTTAACTATGTCACGCCAACTTCAGGTTTGCATTTATTACTTGTCTGTAATTTTATGAGAACTGGTGAAGCACAAATCGCACATAAAATTGCTGGCATTTTATTTTTTCAATTTTTCATATTTTCCCATTTCTGACATGGGCACAATGCAGTGGAAGAGACGTTATCGTAAACTCAAGTGAATTGGTGAAAAATGTGTTCGCGGTTACGTGAAGATTCAATCGGAAAAAATATTCAATAAAAGTTCGTTCACTTGTGTTGCATGGACTAAAACAGTTCCAAACGTCTTTAAATTTCTTGTTCGGTCATTTGAAAGGTTGTGGATATTTTACTAATACCTAGGCAAAAGAATATTTTATATTTACCATTGATCAACAATATTTTTCAAACACTACATAATTATTATAATTAATAAAAATAGGACGGTGATCAATGAAAAAAGGGTTAGATCGAATTTCAAAATGATCATGCATTGAAATTAGTTCCCTAATTCTGATGACCAATACAGGGACATTTGCGCTTGCTACAATTAGCAATTCTATCGCAAAATTCTAAATATATTAGCTTATGATGAGTGATTCAAATTCCTTTTAAATGAAGAACTCGAGCTTTAAGTATTATCTATAAAAATAGTATTAGTTGATTAATGTGAAATAGATTATCAACTTGGGTTTTTACTTGGAAAATGTTTGCGATTATATTTAATTAACTTTTGTAAAATGCATGTACGTAGTTCATTTGGAAGCCCCAGGACTCCCGTTTTTTCCTTATACGTTTACGGTGTGATTCCTTGAAGCTTCAAATTCTTTTCATCCCCTTATCAGCAACATTTTTAACAACTGCACTCTGCATACACACAAACCCCCCCCCGTTCCCAATGAATTCTGTTTAGTGTGCGTTTTATAAATAATTATTAATTATTATTATTTCTTACTGGCGCTCTACAGAACGAAAAGGGGATAAAAACTGAACTGCTGAAGAAACCTACACAAAAGGTTTCCGGAATGTAGTGCACACACTTTTTTTTTCATTTTTTCAGAGTTCCTGGGTGTTTAACAAAATTACAGACCCATCTTACTTGGTCGGAGATTAAATTAATAATTAATTTGTGGTGCGTTCCGAAACTGAAATTTTATAAATCAAGTACAGATTATTATATTAAAATTGTTATTATCATCAACGTCGTCACTTCTGTTTTGTTTTGAAGCATTAAACACATCGCTCTCACTCCTTTACGAGTACTCCCTGCAACAGCAGATAAGAAATGTATCACCTCGGAATGTTCTCTTCTGTGGTACCACAAACGTATCTACTCGCCATTTTCACCGTGATATTCCCCAACATTCGGCACTCAGAGTACTGTAGGTCTCACGTACCGAGCCACAGATCCAGAAACAACTGCAAGGCTATCGCTTCCCGCGCAGCCTGCGCCGCGCAGCCTGCTTCCTGCGGACGTCTCGTTTTAAACGCTCGCTCTCCGCGCGCGGGCGATGTGCGTGAGATAGCAGCGGCCCGATTTTTGTTGCTTTCTGCCGCGCGGCACTTGCATCAGATAGTGTTACCAGAGCAGTAAGTTTTCGCGGAGTTAAAATAAAGAAAACTTAATTTTCTCGGCGTGTAACTTTTGGGAGATTTCGCAGGAATGTTCTCGTGTTCATTATTTTAGAGAATATGGAGGTGCACTGCAAAAATCTTTACGTGAAGAAGGGATCATGAAGGTATGGCGAAATTATTTAGTGAGCGTAATTTAAGTGTCCAAGTAATCCAATGTAAGTTAGTTAGTTAGTTAATGCCTTATTTTACGTGGCGAGACTCGGGCCATCAGGCCCGCTCTTCCGTCTGACCACGCAAATTTCACTACGCTCCTTTCACCACCTAGCGGAGAAAGAAGGTATTATCTCGGGCGACGAAACAGGCGACTTGAATTTAGCTCAGTGGCGTCATTTAGGCTTGAGAATCTTTTACATGCAAGTAAATCTACTAACATGGGACAGCCGGCTTTACTTCCCCTCCAAAGAAAGGCGTACGAAGGATTTTTTCGCCTTTAAAAATCCATGACTTCGATCGGGTTTGAACCCGCGAACTTGGATATGACAGTCCGGTACGCTAACCATCGAATCCGCGCAGTGCGTGTACTTATACCGGTTGTTTTAACTCAGAGTCAGCATTGTGGCTGTCTCTGCAGTGGTTCTGACCAGGAGTCAAAGGGACTGAGTCCCGACGACGTTGGAGGTAAGCCGACACTCGCTACATAGCTACCATTTGCGTGGTTCATGGGTATTGGTCAAAATAATAAGATTTGTCAGTTAGCCGACGTTTCGGAGTTTTTATTACTCCATCCTCAGGGCTTGCTGTGAGTAGGAAGTTACATACATATGATGATTGTTCACATAATGAGAAACAGCCAAACAAGCTGGCATGACCATTCATACTGACTACATATTCACGAAATATCATACTTGTTTGGCTGTTTCTCATTATGTGAACAATCATCATATGTATGTAACTTCCTACTCACTGCAAGCCCTGAGGATGGAGTAATAAAAACTCCGAAACGTCGGCTAACTAACAAATCCTATTATTTTGACCAATACCCGTGAACAACGCAAATGGAATCTTCTACAGATGGTCACGAAATACAGCAGATTTACATAGCTACCTTAATTTTAGCCGCTGTCCTGGGAAGAATTCCAGTGACCGGCTGCAGTGTTCGGTAGTTTTCCGTGATATCCTAACTGATCGGAAATGGATCGCTCGCGATCTTCTCTTTCTCTTCCTTGTTCTATCCTTTCTTTCACACCCACTTACACCTGCATGCACTACCATATATGTTGGGAAACCAATCGGGGGCCAAGAGCTTGTCCTGTTTGCGGCAGTGCGCCATTGGGGGACATACCTAGAGAGGGATTCCCAGGGATGGTTTGCCAAATATTAACGAGGTATTTTCTTACATTAAATAATTTGCATCACATAAAGCTAAACCGAGATAAGATATTGCATTATGTTTACAGTCAATACTGACAATGAAAGCAGCAAAATTATACGAGTATTTTTCAAAACATATATTACATGAAAAATATCTAAAACTTTTGTCGTTTTGATTCTTAGCCTTTCGTTATTTTATTTTACTCAGCCCTTCAGGAGATAACCAGCAATTTCCTTTCATCGGTGCCGAGAAACTCGCAATTACATCATTGAGGTTCTAAATGTTCAACGATGTTTGAAAGTATATTCTTTTTGATTTTATCAAGATCGTGAACAAATGTAAAATGTATGCTCAGATTTGTAATTTCATCTGTTGTGTCTGTTGTCTGTAATTCCTTTACCCATTGTCCCCCAAGGAAAGATGAAATAAACACTATTAAAATGCAATCAATGGAACACAAATAGCCAACACCTCCAGCACATCCTTGTTCAAATAAGCATCGCTCCCAGCCCAGGCGGTGAATCACTCCTCGCACATTCTGACACCTCAAATTGCAGGGCCGGAGCGTGCCTGCCTGCGAGGCGCGAGGCCCCGATCATTATTCCGCACGCGGTCTCCGCCGGCAGAGGCGCTCTAATCGCAGCGCCGGGGCCGGGGGCGGGGGCGGGGTGCATTTCACCAGAGCATGTGACGCCGCCGGCACACCGCCTCCCCTGCCGTCTCACCAACGCCAGCCTCTCACTCACCACCAGCTTCAGAAACCGTCGGAGTTCTTCACATTGGGCGAAGAAGAGACCTTGTGGATCGCCTTCACATGTATCACCAACGATACTCTTTATTCATCACCATAGGCTTGAATGGTAACCTCTTTCTCATCACCATCTTCAGTAACTTCCGAAGTTGTTTACGTTAGAGCGGAGGACAGCCTTCAGAGGCGCCATCATGCCTGTCACCAATGATACCACTTACTTGTCACCGTTAGCGTACTCTTCAAACGTAGCCTCTTTCTTATCACCATTATCAGCAACTTCCAACGTTCTTCACATTGAGACGGAAGAGTAAAATTGGGTGTTGTCATCACACCAATTCTCTTGCCCTAACATCACTTCTCTTGTCCCCGCATCTTTCCCCAATGCTATCCTTTACTCATCATCATCGTATCCAATGCTAGCTTCTTTCTCAACATCATTTTCATATCCTTCCCAAGAACTTCACTTGGCGCGGAGACGTCGCTATGGGCGTTGTCACCATACACCAACAACACCTCCTCTGACTCACCAACGGTTCTAACGACCGCCGTTTACCCATCATCATTGTCGCAAACCCCTGAAATTCTTCTCATTTTGGCGGAGAAATGGGCGTCGGCCTTTCCATCACAACACTTCTCATGCAATTACACCTATCATGAAGCTATCCCTTACTCATCACCATCATCACTATCACCGGCACCGCATATATTTCCATTGAGTACAGATGAGGCAGTAAGAGTAACTGTAACAGGCGGGTTAGACCATGGTTGAGGGTGGATGGACAATGCAGATGAGTTGAGAAGGGCAGGTGGGTGAATGGGTGGATTGGATTCGTGAGGGGATGCATGCGCCGGGAAGTGGGTGATTTCTTGTGCAGGCATATGGGTGGACGAACGGGCGGCTGGGAAAATGAGCAACGGGCAAGACGGGCGAACGGGCAAGACGGGCGAACGGGCAAGACGGGCGAACGGGCAAGACGGGCGAACGGGCAAGACGGGCGAACGGGCAAGACGGGCGAACGGGCAAGACGGGCGAACGGGCAAGACGGGCGAACGGGCAAGACGGGCGAACGGACAGACGGGCAAACGGACAGACGGGCAAACGGACAGACGGGCAAACGGACAGACGGGCAAACGGGCAGACGGGCGAACGGGCAGACGGGCGAACGGGCGGGCGGGAGAACGGGCAGGCGAACGGGGTGGTGGGTGGTAGTGATGGACGGGCTGGCGAGGAACGGGGGAGTGTCTGCGGCCCCAATTAAAAAGTCTTAAGAAAGCCCCGAAGTGACGGGGCGGCGGGCGCCTCGGAAACCGATAGATATGCTAATGCGGCCGTTAAAAGTCGGTTCGCGCAGTGGTGGAGGGGGTGCGCGAAGGCGGCTGGATGGGGCGGCGGAAATTGGCGATGGGGCCTGGGTGGAACGCGACGGGGGAAAAGTTCGGAGAAGAAACGATAGGTCAGCCAGGAAGAGAATACACCGCTCGACAGGAAATTGCAAACGACAAAAAAGAAAAATGACGGAAAATTGTAAACATCGGAAGAAAATATGATAGGAATTTGAAAAGAAAGTTTCAAAATTAGTGGCGCAAATTTTAACGGCGATAAAGAAAGTATAAAAATAATTGGGTAGAGAAAAGGAAACGGAGAGATAGAGAGAAAGCTGTTGTGGAAACATCAAGAAAGACTGACAAAAGAAGGCGGGAAAGGAGAGAGATTTGACAAAAGAAGATGCTTCAAATGCGTACAGTTAAGAAAAAAACTTCCAAAGAGAATATTGTGGGTCTCATTAAAGCAATACCTCACTTGTATAACTTAGTGGAAAAATATTCGTCCTAAATATGCTTTTGAATTTTTTTTCATTCCCGGCCTTTAGTAGAAATCGGTGTAGTTTCGGGAAGATAAGACATCTTTGGATTTCATTGTTTATATGTGTTAATTTCGATTATTTATTAAAACTTCCATTCAATATTCATTAGTTTTAATACTTAATAAAAGTTAAATATAGTATTGTTAAACGCGATGTCTCCAAAATTAACAGCTCCAAATTATGGCGTGGCATCTCTCCGCAAATAATTGGCCATTAAAATATATTCTTGTGCAACCGTTTATGAGTACATTTTAGCAATTAAAATGTATTCTACCACCACCAAAGTTCGTGATTCGAGGGAAGATCGTCAGCACCAGCAGCGGCGGGAAAGCGTGCGGTCTTAAAATGGCGCGAGGGAGCCAGGGGAGTGTCGGCGGAAGGTCCGTGGTGGGGGGGGGGGGTAGGTGGCAATCGAGACAGAGGAAGCCAGAGGGACGAGGGCGGCGAGACGACGGCCGCCGTACTTCGTAACCCCGCAATTACAGCGCCGATCGCGGCGACAGTAACCTTCATTAACGCGGGTATTACACGCCAGGGGCGCTGTCAGCGGCGGAAGCTCTTTTCGGTCGCCCGTTATCGCCTTCCTCCCGCGCCCTGGCCGCCCGGCCGGGGAATGTGGAAAAGAGACGGGATGCCGCCGCCGAGACGCCCTGCTTCGCCTCCCAAGTAATTGCGCTCCAACGATATTGTTCGCACGCAGCGGAGAATTTCCGATACCGCACTTAATGACAGGAATGCAACGAATTTTGACAACGGCCTGATAAGAAATTTAAATCAAAATTCTCTAACGGCAAACATAAAAAAAACTCGTCTTTAAAAATAATTCGCAAAGTTAAAAGGGATAAATTAAAAAGAGATAATGAGATAATGTTCAGTCAGAACAGATAATTAGAACACGTTTCACGATGAAATTTAAAACTTAATTGATTTCAAAGTATCGTATGTAAACGTTATTCCTATAAATATTTAATAATATGTAATTACATGTTATGAAATATTTGGTATTTATATTTTGCGAGTATGAAGTTTAATTTTATACTGGGATATTATTAAATTAAACGTGATATTCATAAAAGAGCAAATTGACTCACTAGTACTTTTTCATAACAATTTATGCAAGGTCACAAATGTTTCAGTGACATCAAAATATCGATGGGTGGAATTTTTTTTTTTCATTCAATAAAAGCCATTATTTTATTAGTACTTCGAAAAAAGTACCAACTGCGGAATGATTCCTGCAGAAATTCGTGATACTTCGGCTTGATGACCGCCGCGGAATCGGTGATAATGGATGTATAATAAGCTATAAAAATTGGAATCTCGGCGTCCGGGACGAGGTGCGTCCGCATCAGGGAAGCTGACGTTTCGGCCAACATTTTCCTGTCTTCTTCAGAGCTATACTGCTGAAGCTGAACTGCTGCTATAGAAGTCATTTGTAATTACTTCAAATAATTATACATATAATTGGCCAATCAATATCTGATTTTTAATATTTAAATGTAAATATTAACTTCGATTATGTGTCTTTCACGTACGCGATTGTATTCGACAATAATTACAAATAAATTTATTATGTTATAACGTATTATAACACAATAATTTGACAGTCTGAATATATATGACCATTTTAACATAATTACGAATAAATTTGGCCCGTTGAATCCGACTCTTAGTGTTAAATGTAATTTTTAACTTCGATTACGTGTCTTTCAAGTACGAACAACGTTTGAATTCAACGCTGTTACATATTCGAAAAGCGCCACTTCCCAGCCCCACACGTCCTCACACAGCGAGTGTGCGAGGCTCCCTCGGGAACAGAGCTTCCTTTTCTGCGGAGGCGGCGTGGGGGCGTGGGAGGGCGGGAGGAAGGGCGGGGGAGAAAGCGGGAAGAGCGGGGGAGAAAGGTGGAGCGGGGGAGAGCGGCAGAACGCTGTGTAGAGCGGTGCAGAGCGGTGCAGGGCGGTGGAGGGGAGGTCTGGGGAGGGCGGAGAGGGCGGGGGGAGGGCGGGGGAGGGCGGGGGAGGGCGGAGTGGGGAGGGCAGCGGAGGGCGGTGTCAGCGTTTGACCTGCGACCCGGGAGCAGCCGCCGGGCAAGGCGAGCGCGGACAGCGCCGGCGGCGTGAAGGCCGGGTCACTAGAAGTTGGCGACCGCGGGATGACGTTGGAGGCTGAGCAGGCCATGGTAAATCGCACGAGAGTGTGGTAGGGGGTATTATTCAAAAGCTAGAGAGTCGACTAACGCGGAGGGCGAATTTTCGCGTGGTACGCCAGACGACCAACAGATGCATCGGTAGTCGCACGACTCAAAGGGTGAATTAATTCAAACGCAATACAGTCAAAATTTTTAACGTGGGAGTGCAACAGCTCATATAAAAAAGTGAATTCCCTCATAACCCCGTGTTTTGAAAAATGTACCTAATTTATACTTTAATGTTCCAATTCTTTAATGTTACAATCGGTTACTTTTTGGAAACGCCATTATCCATCACCTGTTTGGAGCGTGTTCGTTGTTGGAAAATGTCACTCTCTGAAGTGGGATGTTAGAAGTAAACTGGAAACTTGGTCTGTTTTGATTATGTCGACGACCAGCAGATGACTTTTCAACGTAAGAAGGATAATATCATATTCTCAATTAAATGGTAAGTTTAAATCACCAAGGTTCCACCCTAAATAATGTGGATGGAACCTTTTCGTAATAATTGATTCAATGTTGGAGTGTAACTACTTTCAAACTACGTTTCACTACTTTCAAAGTTCTCTCTCATTTAGATCCACCACTTGGCAGAAATTCCCCACGGGTTGCTCATTGGTCAGCGTGCTCGTTTTCCATGACGCGACCCCGGGTTCGGTTCCCAGTTGGGCAAGATGATAATGTACGCTTTCCTTGCAATGTCCCTGTATATGTTGCTGTGTGACGATGAGTGTGACGATGCTCACTTCTCAGGTTAAGAAGACCAGTATACGGCGTAGGGATGTCTATGTGTTGACGAAACGTACGCCTTAAACCCATGGCGTCAAAGCGAGGAAGCCGCTGGTATGTCCTGGCTTCGTCAGAGGCTATTGCGCTACAGTACATACATAAATACTTGGCAGGAAGATTGTATTGACGTGCGTATTGTCTGCATTGGTAGGAGAACGCAATGCAACGCCCTCTACATTTATGGTAGTAAAGTTGAACAAATCTTTTGGCAGATATAAAAAATTTATAAACATATTGATAGATGGGTGTGGTGTTAGTTGTAATGATTGTGGATGTATTTGTAGAGGTAGTGGTAGTAGTGGTGATAGCGGTAGTGATGGTGATAGTGGTAGTGTTAGTGGTGATAGTAGTGGTACAGTGATGTTTGGTGTGGAATTAGGAGTGAAATGGATACGCGGCAGGATGGTGCGATTCCGACGGTGTGGAAGTATTAGTAAGGGGATGATGCAAAGGTATTAGCTGGCCGGCGCCGTATGGAGATAACGCAAGGGTAGCAGTGGTGGCACGCCGACTGTCATGGCAGAGCCGCGCAGAGGAGCGGTGGCGGGGGAGGGGGGTGGGGGGGCGTGGTCGGCGCCGGTGCCTGTAGCGCCGCCGGGGGCGCGAGGGTCGCCGTCAGCGGCGGGGGGGAGGGGCAGCGGGGGCGGGCGGGCGGCGCGCACAATGGGGCCATTGTGCGGCCCCGACGGCAGCGCCGACGGCGGACATTAGCGCAATTACGCGTCGCCGCCCGCGGCTTACGGCTTCCCCGTCGAAGGGAAGTTAGTTGCGAATGAAATACGACGCCGCGGTCCCCGCCCACCGCTGCCCGCCCGCCCGCGAGGGCGAGAAAGCCGGGGTGGGGGTGGGGGACCGGAAGCGGATATCGGCGACCGAGAGAGCGCTCTCGACGCCCAGAACGAAACGCAAATACGGGCGCAGGGGAGGAAACGGAGCTATCGAGTTAACTGCGATTGTTGCAGGGAAAGGGAACGACAGGGAGTGGGGTGGGATGGGAGGAGAAAAGGGAATTCTGGCGGGGAGAGAACTGTAACAAGACGACTTAGTGCGAATGTGTGGACCGCCTTGAGGAGTAAAATATGCATTTGTTACTTCGAATTGTAAATGATAAATCACGCAGCAATCAGTGATCTTCAATATTTATCTGCCGTTCTATAGTCCGTTGTAAATATAATAACCCTGCCATTATAAATATAAATATAGAAATATTAATTATAAATTAATATTTCCGAAATAGCTATTTTTGCATCTTACATTGCTAATTTAGGAGCTTACAGTGTCCAATGCTACGTGTTTAAGTGTGTTTTAAGTTCTATAACAAAATATAATTTACAATAAACTAACTTAAGACTCGATCGTATGCATTATAGAGCAAACATCGTAAACGGATTCTTAACGAATAATGTATTAGCAGGGTGTGCTTGTGGTTTCATTGCATTAATTAACTTCATCTGAAATGTCGTTATTTGGAATTGTATGTTTCTAAAATGGACATGCGCATTCGGGAGTGTATCAATTATGCAATAGCGTGTACTTGATGCCACTACCTATTTCTGCATTTTGTTCAGTCTAAAATAAGTTATTTTAATACAGAAAGAAACAAATTCGATTTCACCTGTTTTCAGAAGCCGTAAGTGATATTCAAGATTGTAGATCTATTGGTAAAAACAGAGAAGAAAAATTATATAAACATTGTTTTAATTATAAATATATGTTTTTTCATCCACAAGCATCCTGTCATTTCCAAGAGCTTCATTGAGAAACTTCATGCAGAATATTCTGTTAAATGTAACAAAAAGGCATACACTGGAACAATCATATACACAAACAATGAAAACAAAAGATACAATAAATGTTATTCTTTTACAGTTAAAAATAGAATGTGAATTGTAAGAGTTCGGCTTTGAGTGAGCTTGGTGAAAATGTAATTCTGTCCTGTTATTTCAATGTAATTTTTTTCCAAATGAATCCTTGCAATCTCTCCGTGTTTCTCGCTCCCTAAAAGCTTTACCAGTGTTTAAACGTGATTCATTATCACGTTGTGTATGTTACGCTACTGTCATAGTTAGAGACCGGAAAAATATGTAGTATTAAATGTCAAAATATGTATATAAGTATGTAATGAAAACAGTAAGAGTATGTAATTAATATGTAAAAATCCGATGTAAAATGTAATATTAAAATTCTCTAATTAAAAACCATTTACTTAGTAAGAAATTACATTTAGAAAAATTGCTCACTTCTCACCACACAAGTTTCTCGTTAGTAGTAAAAGCTTCATCTATGTAATCCAGGACCGTAGTTTAGCAGCCGGACTAATCGCAGTAGAAGCCATCGCACAAACTGGTGAGAACTACGACCAGCAAACATACACTGTAGCATCTTCATTGAAGAATTACACGTCGGCGATTGCAAATTCTTCTCGTAAATTAAGGTTACAGATTACAAAACGCGGTGTCAATGATATTTTGGACACCTAGATTTCCCCAATAATGTAGGGAACATGCTGTTTAAAAATATATATCTTTTCACAAAAAATATGGAATTAAATTGAAGAAGTAAATTGGTAAAATAAGAAAAAATATAGTGAGAACAGCAAAATATGTAAAATATGTAATATCGTATTAAATATGTAGAAATATGTAATGAAAAATTTGATATTGTGTTCGGAGGGCAATGATTCGCCAAGATTACAATTTTGAGAACGGTAAGTAGAAAGACAAAAAGTATGTAATTACATAAAAATCCGGTCTCTAGTCATAGTAAAGGTAAGCATACTTCGTGCTTGCATTATACATGATGAGCACCATCACGGTGGTTTTCTGAGACGTGTTGCCTTGCTTCTGTGCTACTTCTTTGGCTAGTAAATGAAAGACGTTAGAGATATGTCAGTAATATAATAAACGCACTTGTTCTGTACTGATCCAGATTATCGAGTAAATTTCAAACAAACCTACTGACACACACAGCTTCCTCTCGGTTTTTGCTTCCTCTCGGTTTTTGTTTCCTCTCGGTTTTTGTTTCCTCTCGGTTTTTGTCGTTTGCACGTAATGGATAAATCCATGGAATTCAAAACCTCAAATGTAGCTTACCAAAATAAAACACCAAGAAGTAAAATAAACTAAGTAATTGTTTGCATAATTTTAGTTATGTCACTAAATGAGAGGTTGGAACTAACATTATCAACAACTCTTGTCAATTGAAAAAACAGATACTCACGAGCGTTTGATGTAAAGTCGGACTAGATAATTCTGTAGCGTAGTATTTAGTTGCACATTAGTTTATTGGCATTGACTTTAATAAAGTGTAGAATATGTAGCTCACAATATTAAGCATGATCTAAATCGTAATCAGAACGAACATTGTGCTTCTTAAACTCATCGTAACTAACATTGTGCATCTTAAACTCAAGAATGTGCTGTTTTTTACGAGGGCAGGGTAATAGGTAGTACGTAATGGTTCACAACGGTGCGGTGGCGACTTTGTGCCGGTCCGGCGAAATCCGTGATTATTGCGGGATACAGTATCGTACTCGAGAATGTGTGTGTCTGGAGACTGTATACAGGGTTCTGTATACAGGGGGGGGGGTGTACTGGAGACTGTATACAGGGTTCGTGGAGCGCCAACAGCATGAGAGAAAGAGTTCCGCAGAGTGGCCACTGAGTTTATATTATATTATATTTATCGTGACAGCGAGTAAGTCAAAAAGAACTCATTTTCAGTACAGTTTCGAATTCTTGTCAATTCGTGAACTATCTTATACTGTAGGGCTCAAATTGATGTGACATGTATGAAAAATGCATATTCTAGTATTACATCGATTCATCTAACTTGTTAGAAAAATGAACAGAAACAAATATCGGAAATTTCATTTTTTGGACTTACTCTCTGATTCTTGCTCCCTTGCACGATAGATTTCAGTCATTAAATTCTATAAGAGGATACCAAATAATGCAGACCGATTTATTTCTGTACATAACCCACTCATTTCTACATACTTGAAGGCGCAATTCTCGATTCTTTACATAACGTTATTCACAACTGACGCAAAGGAAGCCACCCCGAGTGGTGCCGTGGGCGGCGGCGAGCGAAACAGGTGGGCGGCGGCGCGTCGAGTGGGCGAGTGCAACGCGCGCCACCCTCCACTCCCTCCTCGCTCGCCGCGTGCAACGTGCGAACATGCGATGTGCGGCCGGGCGGTGCAGCGTGGCCTCGACGACCTGCGAACGGTGCAGATGGCGCCCGCGCGCGCCCCGCGCTGGAGTATCTCCACGCCGCCGCCGCCGCGGTGCTCCGCGTCGCACCGGCTGCAATCCTCCCTTCCCCCGGGCCACACTGTCGTTTCCAGCGCAAATCGCTCGTCCTGTAGCTGCGCTGTGGCATGACCTCTGCTGGAAGTGTGTGTGGGGGGGAGTGCCAATGACTGCTGTGCGTCCCCGACCAAATCAAAACTTGATTTGTAAAACAATGCGTTGTGAGGTTTTAATTTGTTTAACAATGCATTTTTTAAAGATGGATTCCACACAATTATACTACTGAGCATATGGAAAACAATAATTTTAAAGAATTGAATTATTTTATTAAAAGTTTTATAAATTAATTCTTAATTTTAACTTTAAAGATTAATAATTAAAGCTCGAACTTTTAGGTAAATATTTATTTTTTTCGTCTTAATCTTGAGCGTTGAAAGTTTAGTGGAAACTCAAGTAGCGCCCCGTGGTTTCCATGTAACAAACTGCGTATCTCCTAAAAATAAAAATTTTGCAGTTTCTTAGCACCTAAAAGTCCGACCCCTAATAATATTATTAATATTAATTACAACAATGAATAATAATTATTATTCTCACAGTCTTCAGGAATCGACATGATATTGTTATGTTCCAGAAAGAAACAGGCAATTGGATGTAACAATTGTAATTTGAATTTTGTATGTTAAATACGTGGAAATTAAGACTAAGTATGTGGACCTCTCAGAATCTACCAAAGTGCAATGGAATGGAGATAAAATGAGAATAGTTTCTACTGCAGTATCGAGTACTGGTGCCATCGCAAAGACCTTGCATCGAAGTCTCGGGGATTTAGATCTTCCTGAAAACCTATGCAAACTGATACAAAAGTCTACCATAGTCCGACGACTATGAAGACGACAACTATACGGCGAACTGTGTGGGAAAAGACAATTAATATAATTATTAGATTGAAATAACACCCATTGTTTGTACTGTGATTAGATAATCTGTATAATTCATTTATGCACCATTGATAAATAAGGTGAAAATAAATTATTTATAACAATAGTAATAACAACACTAGCAATTACAACAGCAATAATAATAATAATAATAGTAATAATAATAATAACCATGGACAAATATGGCGAGTTGTTTTGCATGTGTGTACTCGTTGACTGTTATGATATTCATGAATAATATTCAATCAATATTCAATTCCAGTGATGGTACAAGCTCATACGATTTTGTCCGCAGGCACCGCGTTTGTTAAGTTACACGATAACGAGTTTCAAATGCTCGTATGATGAAAATTAAAATAATGCAACAATTTGAAACCATGAAACAACTGATTTGAAATAGCATAATTTTTGTTCTTGATAGATACATTTCATAAAACTGATCAGTAGTTATGGTGATATTTAGTATAGGCCTATAGCAGCACCTACGGTTCAGTTAAGTCTAGTAATCGAGTCTGTTCCGACTAAGTTCCGTTGAGAAGTTCTTTTCCATTGGTCTCCCTCCTTCTACAATAGTTTTCCATTTCTTCTATACTAATGGGGCAGCTTGGATAATATCTTATTGTTCATCCTTTGTATATGTTTCCGCTACAAGTTTCCGTATACGGGCAAAAATGTCAAGTGAAAAAGATTCATTCGCTTAAACGAAATCTGAACATTACAGTAGCATTCCCGAAAGCCCTGCAAAGAATGTCACCAACACGGAAACCCTAAGGTAAAGAGCGTTCTCTGGAGCACGTTCCTCGCATGCCACAGGGCCACGCGCACGGGAGCGCAGGGGTGGGGTGGAGGTGGGGGAGGGGGAGGCCAAGGACCGATGTCGTCGTTGGGCGAAGGGCGGTGGCGCGCGCGGAGCGTTCGACCAAGGGCGGAGGGGGGAGGGGGGAGGAGCCCTTCGCGATTTACGGCGGCCGGGCACGCCATCTTATCAGCGCAGGTGGCGCCCCGCGCGGCCGTTCGGGGCACGTTGCCCTGCCTCTGCAGGGCGCCGACGAGCGCTTGCGATAACTA
The DNA here is from genome assembly GCA_031308135.1 of Acheta domesticus. Lineage (NCBI taxonomy): Eukaryota > Metazoa > Arthropoda > Insecta > Orthoptera > Gryllidae > Acheta > Acheta domesticus. Next base: position 136,633,726 of record JAHLJT010009355.1, read on the forward strand.
CAGGGCCGGCGGAAGTGATGGTTAGTACTACCCCAGCGAAAATACCTGGTATTGTATGCTTCCTCTCTCACTTTATTTTTTTATATTATTTTTATAGAATTGTAGTGTGTATAGTTTTAAGTTAGTTTAAGTTATATTAAGTTAGCATAAGGTAGATTAAGTCCATCAAACATTTGCACAGTTAAAATGTAAATTGAACAATGTAATGTCAACTGAAAATAAATAATTAAAAAAAAACTGGTATTGTCACAAAATTTTGGGGGGGGGATATTCCAATTTACTACATTGATTGACGCGTTGATCGATTTCACCAAAAATGTTGAAAAAAGTACATATTGTATACCGTTATGATGTTTTTCTTTAAGAAAACTTAAATACATAGCCTCATCCCACCCGTGGTCCTACTCACCCGAAATTTATATGTTTCTCCGGCCCTGATAGAGGTGCGAATTCTTTCGTAAAAACAGTAAGAACGATAAAAACGATAAACACTTTTTTTAATTTATTTTTATCCGATGGGTCAATATGCCTTACAGAAGTGAGAAACAAATATATTAATACATTGAAATTTCCCCACAATTATTTCGAGCATTCTTAGTCAGCACGTTAAGTTCTGTATATTAAATTTTTGTTTAATTTTATTACTGTTGGCTTAAAATTAGGAAAACGGAACAGGTAGATTCTTTAAAATTTGGGAGTTTCTGGTAGTGTTTTGTTTTAACGAGGTTTGAAGATATGGTAAAAACTAAAAGAACGTTTTCGCATTTTCTTGACGAGATTAATCTTTGGGCTGCGCAATTCATTTTTGTTCGCAAATTTTCATGACAAGAGCGTTTTTAAAGGTAAAATTGGTGTATTTTGGCAATTATTCATTTTCAAGCAATCCATACATCATTTTTATAAAATCCTCTTGTTTTTAAACGTAGAAATAAGGAATAATAATCTGAAGAGGCATCAAATTCTTAGAAATTAAATAAATATTAATTTACAAATGCTCCAAAACTTCTATCACAGAAATAAAGGAAGTAAAGGAATTTAAGTAAACTTCACAGAAATGAAAGCACAGAGTTATTCAATTACAGTAATTGAGGCGCTCGGGTTTAATTAATGGTAAGCTATCTCAAGCGAGTTTTGCAGGAGAGTCAATTGAAAATTCAAGGAATTCAGATGACCAACATAAAAAGCATTGCATTAAAAAATAATGCATACATTACAATTTTGTTTTGCACTATTTCGTGAGTGGACTGTCAACGTCTAGCAGAAACGAGATAGGGGAATACCTCGAATTTGCTTCCCTGATTGGCTTACCAATGTTCAATCGCAAGTGGCCCAATTATTGCCTTCTGCGAAACACAAATTGAATATGGCATGTTCATAGCAGGAAAACAGAGAATAGGCGTTCCCAAACAGACTCGCTTCCTGTTTTGACTTGATACCTGAGATTTGGTTTCTCTCTTCAGTACATCACGTAAAATTTCCATGATCATCGCTACAACATGCTTCCTGCCACGCTCTTGTTTTGTGTTTCATACTAATAATTCCAGATAGTTAAGCACGTGGGTTAGGTTTCCCATTGCAGTTTTGTTTTAGCTCTTATTTTTAACATTTTATCAAATTGGTGTTACGTATAGTGCTTTGTGTTGAAATTTTTATGACTTCAGTTTGTAAGTAATCTACATTATCTACTAAAGTTATTTGTTTGCTACCATTGTTAATACATACGTACTTGTACCTTTTATCACACACGTTCTTGTTCTAACAACTGATAAACGATAACGCACAATAGCCCAAATATCGGGGGCCTGCCATGAAGTAAAGTAAGCAAACATCCAGTTGAATTTTGTTTCAACCTCACAAGACCTAATATTACTTTTATAAAATAGTAAATATCTTGGGGTTTAGTGGCACACATCTTAATGCACTATGCAGTAAGACACGAAAGGTTTCATAGACGTTTCATAGACATGCACAAAGGGGTGGATGTAGTCCCTCCTGAATAATTGAAAAGGGATTCCTTAGACCTATGGAATACGTTTCTTCCATAAACATGTTCAATTCTTATTTTATAAATAAAAATATCCTGGAAAGGGGGAAGGGGGCCCAGACAGTCCCAGAAATGAAGTTGCCCCCCCCCCTTTTGTTTTAGGCTGCGCACGTCTATGAACCATTTCAATTCCCTACCACTCGCTATGTCCCTACGACTCTCTAGCTCCCTCGCTATCCATTCCCTAACTCCCTAGCTCCCTCGCTATCCCTACCACTCCCTAGCGCTTGCACTATTACAACGAGCGCTGTGTCATCCTTTGGCACAGCGGCGGTCGCACGCACGTGTCGCCCGCGGGGGTCGCACGCACGTGTCGCACGCGCGGCGGGCGCCACAACGTGAGCGGCCCGGGGATTAATTCTACGTGATTACAACTCTCACATTAACGGCGCGTCATCGTCTGACAGGTATTAGACGCAAACGGGGCCCGGGCGGGGCCCCGCCGATACCATCGCCCCGGCCAGAACGCGGTTAATGAACAGATCTGCTGCTGTCGGAGCAGACCCCGCCGGCTTCGCGCACGGACTGTGCGTCGGAATAGCACCGAAAACTCGAATTGCGTGTTTGGTGTTTCAACACACAAATTCAATTGAGAAAATTAATAAATAAGTTGCCAGGCCAACAAATGAATTTAGAACAATTAATAATGTATCCTCTAACCCGCTGGATACTTTGGGACTTTTAGAGCACCTGAATTCACGCTTTTTTGAGCAGAATGTAAAGCAGGCCTATCAATGTCGTATTTGGAGCTTGGAAAAGATGCCTTTGGGCCTCTCGCACATCATTAATATCGTATTACCCTCATAGCACCAGTAACATTGCACTACCATTACCATACTACTATCCTCACTCTACTACTACACTACTTCCTTCACAAAACACTCAGGGATCAAGAAGCAGAGGTAAGGTACACTTTATGCAGTATGTATCGACTTCTTTCCTCTACTCGAATATCCATGCTTTCTTCGTTGAAATTAATATATTAACTGATGCAATAATACAATTTTAATACCTGATTTCAAATCAACTTCTGAATGCTGTTCAAACATTTCTCACCCTAATACAACACAAGAGGAACAGCAAGGACAAAAAATCCATTTGGTTATTAAATTCATAGTTGAATAGCTATCATACAAAATCCATTAGCTTTTGGAACTACAACAATATTCATAAAGGTAGAGTATTTTCGATGATTATATCTCGGTAACTTTCTCGTACTAGTTACGCAAAGAACAAATAATATTGTAATGCTGCAGCAAAAAGTACATTGTAATGCTGCAGCAAAGCATACGTTTTTTGATTAAAAAAATTCATATTACAGGGCCCTGATATCAAAAAAGTTGACAAATATTGTTCCTACGGGTAGTGAATTAAACAAGGAACTCTGAATATTCATTAAACTTTGAATTTTCGAAAATCGTAAAAGTCAGAAATAATGTAGGATCTGTTCCAAGGCGAGAACGCGACTACGCAAAACGCGTGATATGTTCCAACAAATGAGGCAATTCTATAAAAAAATAGAAATAATGCGAGGAAGTGTGTGCTGTTTGCAGCACAGCTAGTTTTCTATTCGTTCATCATCCGACGTCCCGTGTGGCTCGGTTTCGCCCATTGTGCTCCACCGCCGGCGCCCGTGGCACGCGCCCCGGCGAATTACGCGACTCGATGCGCGCGCGCGATGCTGCCCCCGCCGCCCCCCGCCATCGCCCCCGCCCCCGCCATCGCTCCCGCCCCCCGCCATCGCTCCCGCCCCCGCCATCGCTCCCGCCCCCGCCATCACCGCCGCCAACGCCCCCACCATCGCTCCTGCCCCCGCCATCGCCCCCGCCACCGCCGCCGCCATCGCCCCCGCCACCGCCGCCGCCATCGCCCCCGCCCCCGCCATCGCCCCCGCCATCGTTCCCCCCCGCCATCGCCCCAGCCCCCATCGCCCCCGCACCCGCCATCGCTTCCGCCCCCATCATCGCCTCCGCCACCACCACCGACATCGTTCCGGCCCCCGCCATCGCCACCGCCACCGCCATCGCCCCCGCCATCGCCCCCGCCATCGCCCCCGCCATCGCCCCCGCCATCGCCCCCGCCACCGCCCCCGCCATCGCCCCCGCCATCGCCCCCGCCATCGCCCCCGCCATCGCCCCCGCCATCGCCCCCGCCATCGCCCCCGCCATCGCCCCCGCCATCGCCCCCGCCATCGCCCCCGCCATCGCCCCCGCCATCGGCCCCGCCATCGCCCCCGCCATCGCCCCGCCATCGCCCCCGCCACCGCCACCGTTCCCGCCCCCGCCCCCGCCACCGCCACCGTTCCCGCCACCGCCATCGCCCCCGCCGCCGCCGCCGCCCCCGGCCGAAGCGCAATCCACGCGGCGATCGCGTGTCACGACGGCAACGCATCACATTCGCACGAGTCCAAGTACCTCCCCCCGTCCCCTGCCCCCGCCCGCTCGCCCGCCCGCACGATTCACCAACCGCAGTGGCGGTCCGTGGGTTGCGAATTACGAGCGGAAGCATGTTCCGACAATCGCGTACATTTTGTCTCTTCAGAATATTTGTTGATCAAGGTTAACTACTAGAATGTAGTGTACGATCTGTTTGAGAGCACTAGGATTTAAATCCTTGCCTATGATAACTGATATTTTGATAATTTTTGTGGGCAGAACTGTCACCTTTGTTGAGCTTGAAAAAAATTCAGCGAACAAAACGCAAATTTACGAAATCAGGAATGGAATGGTCGATGTCTTATGGTCAGTCAACAGGTTTATAAAGGCTAGCGCACCCATGGCGCTAAGTACAACAATATCAGCCGGACCGTGCCCTATGAAACTTTATACGCGTAGTATCATTTTGCCACCATCCAACTCCTAGTACCTCCCTCCATTCCACATTTCCCCTTTACATGCAAAGGTCCGGACGAGGAAGCGAGTATTCTAAACGATCTTTTCTAAAAACATTTATCATTCGCTTACGTCGATGCATGAATATATGTTAGTGCTCTGGTAGTATGCACAAATTAAAGTAGTTAGTGTCAGGTTGAAACATTCAGAAATTTTCCCCACTTTGTGGAAGGGGCCGTCGCGCAAGAGTCCTGAAAGACCCGCTGTCGCTCATCCAACCACTGGACTGATATACTTTGGGGGGAGTATTAAAAGTACAAGATTTGCCAGATACAAAAATTATTGTCTTGTTACACAATATAGGAAGTGATAACCCTTAAGAGCCACGTGAGAATACACAAGCTTTCCAAGAATTTCTAATAACTGGCTCATAAAATGTTTTTCTCTACCGGTTTACAAGATGTTGACTTCCGAGAAAAGAAACTCGGCAGTACTCGATACAGGGATACAAATAACATGCTTTTTTTAAGGAAATATGAAATCTTCACGTAGGCGGAAAGATGTACCGATTGAATAATTTTATCGTAAACATGATGTTCTTGAAAATGGCAAACTATAAGAGGATAAGCAAAAAGTATTGTTGAAAGGAAGCTGACTTTTCTGCGTGTTTTCAGCATTTAAAATACAAATTTACACGGAGAGGAAATTCTATTAGAGGAAGTTAATAATGTTTCATTCGTTCTCAATATTCTGTTCGTCTCTTGTATTCATTTATTTAAAACAATTCCACACAGAACTTCGAAACGGCAGTAAACATTATAGATATTTCTAGATTAACGATGACCATCTTGCATACTTAACTGAAAATCCGTATATTTACTCGTGACTTTTTAAAACCACTTCGTGTCTGTAGATAGTAACCAAACACAGGATATCACTTCCTCAGTGCTGTTGAAGAATAGAAATTGCAGATCTAGTGAAAGCACTCTCCCGATGGACCACTTCCCTCTTTACAGGTTGGTCTCCTTATTCAGGTGAACACGATGCCGGTGATTTAATATAGCTAATATCCCGTTGCAAATACACGGTCGGTGCCCATGTCGCCATCTAACGTTCTCTACTAAAGCAGGGCGATCCTGGAATAGTCTATTTTCACTTGTACGTTAAACTCGAAAGCAAGGGCCTCGCCTAGTGTGCTCCTTAATTAGCATCCTCGCAGCGCTCCCACCTGGCAAAGCACAACGGCGAAGGCTCACATATTGCTGCCACCCACAAGACCTGCGGTCGCCGCTCTACCCTCCTCGCTCCACCTCCACCGCGTCTCTACCAAGCTCCGTGCTCTGCGTCCCGCCCCAGGTCGACCCGCTCTTTTGTCTCCGCCTCGCCTCGTTCTGGCTTTTCCGACTCTTCCTCGTCTCTTCCTCTCCGCCTCGTTTCGTCTCGTCTCGCTTCGTCTCGCCATCTTTCTCCAGCTTCGCCATGCCCCGCCCAGCCCTACTCTTCCCTGCCCTCTCCGCCGCGCCGCGCCGTGCCTTCCCTCACACTCTCCCTCCCTCCTCTGCTCCCCGCCCATCCCTGCCCTCGTCCACCTCGCCTCACCTCACTAGCTCACTCCTCCTTCGGTGCTCCTCACTCTCTCCCTCCTCCCTCGGTGAACCTCACCCAGCCCTGCCCTCTCCGTCCCTCCTCGCCACGTCAAGAGAAGGAAAGAAAGAGAGAGAGAAAGAGAGGGAAAGAGAGAGAAAGGGAAAGAAAGAGAGGGAAAGAGAGAGAAAGGGAAAGAAATAGAGGGAAAGAGAGAGAAAGGGAAAGAGAGGGAAAGTGAGAGAAAGGGAAAGAGAGGGAAAGTGAGAGAAAGGGAAAGAAAGAGAGAGAAAGGGAAAGAGAGGGAAAGAGAGAGAAAGGGAAAGAGAGGGAAAGAGAGAGAGAGGGAAAGAGAAAGAGGGAGAAGGAAAGAGAAAGAGAGAAAGGGAAAGAAAAAGAGAGAAAGGGAAAGAAAAAGAGAGAAAGGGAAAGAAAAAGAGAGAAAGGGAAAGAAAAAGAGAGAAAGGGAAAGAAAAAGAGAGAAAGGGAAAGAAAAAGAGAGAAAGGGAAAGAAAAAGAGAGATAGGGAAAGAAAAAGAGAGATTGGGAAAGAAAAAGAGAGATAGGGAAAGAGAAAGAGAGAGAAAGAGAGAGAGAAAGAAAGAGAGAGAAAGAAAGAGAGAGAGAAAGAGAAAGAGAGAGAAAGAGAGAGAGAAAGAAAGACAGAGAAAGAAAGATAGAGGAAGAAAGAGAGAAAGAGTGATAAAGAGGGAGAGAAAGAGTGATAAAAGAGAGAGAGAGAAAAGAGAAGATGAGACAAAGGAAAGGTAAGGAAAGGAAGATTGTGCACGAACCTTGGTCCATGTGTTCAGAGTATTTCCACGGTATTCACTCTTTGTTATTCGGAGAAACCATCCAAGCAGCCGGACGCTAGAGTTCTCCTTCAGTCAGTAGTCGAATTCGACCCATCTACATAGCCAGAGTCGAAAATGCGCCACCATCGAGTCTCGAATCTTGGGATCTCCTGCTCACCGACACCAGAGACGAAAAGGTGCTGCCGCGGAGCTAACCCAGCCGATCCCACCCTCCACATCCCCTCAAAACCCTCTCCATCCTCTTCTACACTCTGTTCTTCTCCACCCTCCTAGCCAACCATTCTCACATCCTCCGTCCACTCTCGCCCTCGCCGTCGCCATGGCTACCACGCGACGCGGGCTCCCAAGTAATCCTTCCGAACGCGGCAGCTCCGAAAGGAACGCAAGATTTACCTCCGGAACGCAGCCGCTCCGGCTCGCGCTGGCTCTCGCGAGAACAAAAAGCGCCCAATGGAACTTGCTCCCCATCCCCCCCACGTGCCGCTCCCCGCCGCCCGCCCGCCCGAACGAACGAATCCCGCCCCATCCCCCTCCGCATCCATATGTATGCGCGTTCGCTCGCGTTTAAATAAATGTAATTAAAGCCGTGAAAAGGGCCGCGGGCCTTTAATGATACGATTCCGCGAGAAGCGAGGACGCGCCGGGCGGCGCGGCGGGGCGCGGTGTGGGGAGAGGGGGGGCGGAGGCTGGGAAGCGGCGCTTATACGGCCGCGCTCGCGAGGGGGTGGGGCGGGGGTGGGAGTGGAATTCCGCCGAGCGCCTGGGGATAAACGCCGGCGACCGAGGGGAACGCCCCGCGTGCTGTGCACAGCGCTCAGCGCTAGTGGCGGCGGACAGCGTTAGCGAGGAGCGGGCGGAGAGAGGTAGGGGAGGGAGGAAGGCGATGAAATGAGTGGTGGGGTGAAGGGTTGGTGGGTTAGGGGGGTCGTAAGGTGTTGGGTTGACGTGGTATTGGGGTAACGAGGCGGAAAGGTGACGTATCAATGTGGCGGGACGAGGGGTGGTGGAATGGAGTGTGGTGCGATGGTGTGGAGTAGGTGGGTGGCGATTTGGGGTGTGGCGGTTTGAGTGTGATGGGATGGGGGGACAAGGTGTGGGGGTGATGAGGGTGTTAGGATGGTGTGTGGTGGGATGGGATGGCGGAATGGGGTGTGGCGGGATGGGAGGACGGCGTGTGGTGGGATGAGGAGTGGCAGGGTAGGGTGTGGTGGGATGAGATGGCAAAATGGGGTATGGCGGGGTGGGGGAATAGGGTGTGACGGGATGGAGGAATGGGATGTGGCGGGATGGAGGAATGGGGTGTGACGGGATGGAGGAATGGGATGTGGCGGGACGGGAGGTGGAGGGATGGACAGAGGCAGGATGGAGAGTGGCGAGATCGGGGGGATGGCGGGCAGAATGGCGGAAGTGGGATGAGGGATGGCGGGAAGAACAGTGGCGAGGTAGTGCAGTCACAGGGTGGTGAGATAGTGGGTTGGCAGGAGGGAGCGAGGGAGAGAGTTTGTACTGAGCTCGGGGGACACCCGCTGTGCACTCAAATCTATTTTTCCCTGCAGAGGGGATTTACAATGGCCCTCTTATTTTCTTTGCTTTGAAAGTGTTATTGCCCCATATGTTTAAGGATTTAGAGATTGGTACAGAAGTCGCACCTAGCGAAGACAAGGGTAACGCGAGGATTGTGTGAAAATACCCGTAAGGCAACGTCCGACACATGCAAATGAAATACGTTAATATAATCCAAGTTTCAGAGGATAAGGAAAGGCTATCTGAATGTCAAAAAGTACATTTAATGCAAGTAATTACATGATTGTTTAAAAAGAGCCTTTATAATACTGCAACTTGCAATGATCATTGTTCGTTGAAAGACAAATAGTATTTGGCACTAGTCACAATAGTGTATAAATGTTTTTCTTATCAGTTATAGCTTCAAATAAATCTCTGCTAAAGGATGTATCTAAAAAAATTCATTAGCATTAGTTCGAATCGAAGAGGCAATCCCATGTAAATGGAAATTACTGAATACTCTCAGACACCCGTTATTGGACATTCAGGGAATTACCATTTGCGTTTGAGGTAAGAGGTTTGTAGAGTTAATGTTTTTATATTTCAAGTTCGCGTGTAGGTGTCCACGAATGTTACAACGAAAGCACAAAAATCTTTGAATATTAAAAAAAAATCGTGGAAGGTTTAGTGTGTTAATACATCACGAGGATCATAATGCCTAAGTATCATAGACGAGAATAACAAGTTAAAGTTTCCAAATTTTAAAATACATAGAATCGGCCATAATGTAAAATTTAGAAGCTAACAAAGAGTTCTCAAAATAACCACTAATTAGTGGAAACAGAAAATACTTAACAGCACACACACCCACTCGCTTCTTATCTTTAATTTCAACGTTCACTCAAGTTTACAAAGAGTTAACAAAGAGTTCTCAAAATAACTACAACAACTACAAAATAACTACAAGTTAACAACGAGTTCTCAAAATAACCACTAAATAGTGGAAACAGAAAATACTTAACAGCACACACACACCACTCGCTTCTTATCTTTAATTTCAACGTTCACTCAAGTTTACCCATCCTTTACCTTCAACCCAGCCTTCTCACACGTACGAGAAGTCGAATATTCATTTCAAAGAGCAAAACGAAACCCATTTATCTCGAGTTCGTCCGCCTCGCAGCAGAGGTCGCGGCCCGGTGTCCCCGCCGCAGCGCGTAGCAGGTGCCGCCGGCCGGTTTTCATTAACACCCTAGGCGTCGAGAGGAGGGGAGGGGGTCACAAAAACAACGTCGATGCGAGACAGCGCACGGCCGCAGACTGAGTCTCTGCCCCTCCCCTCTCTCACATTCACACCTCGGCCCTCCCTCTCTCGCTTCTCTTTTTGGGGCTGCGGGGTGCGCGTCTCGCTTTCTCCCGCAGTGGGAGAAGATTCTCTATCACGTGGCGGTCGGCACAAAATTTGAAAAAACTTTAATGATGATCGGAGCCCTTCGGGTGGTGTATGGACAGCGTGCTGGCTTACCGTGCAAAATCGGGTTCGGTTCCTACTCGGAGTAAAAATAGAGCAGTACTAGTTTTCTAATACAATCGTTTCGGTTTCTGTAGCTGTGTGACGAAAGAATGCTCACGCAGTCCTAGTATGCTAGATTCGGTGCTGGGAATACGTAATGTTCGTCACATGTATCCATCATCCCAAGGCATGGATAAGAAATTAAAACAGAACCCATGTCTAGAAACACCGATAGCTAGCAAAAGTCGGATTAATTCGACTTTAAAATGCCTAATGCATACAAACAATGATGATTGGATTGGTTACGAGAAAGAAGTAATTTATTTTTAATGCAATTTTTTTAAAATTTTATATTCTTTCTGTGGCAATACAATCCTCTATAAGTTTTAGCATGATAGTAGCCTGTCAACGAATAAAGGCTCAATTTCTGGTGGAAGTCGGTAAATTTATTTTAAATTTGTGGATGATAAGATAGATTACAAGGAAGAAGATATGCATTGAAAAGCTGATCGCTCTGTCCGAAATCGAATATACAAAGAGAATACCACTATAAAATCACATTCCTATACATTCATCTTTTGTGTAAAGCAGTATGCGTGAAACCAATATAACAAACAACATGATTATATTTGCATAAACTGTGTGTTGTCCATTCACAATAAAGAATTAGAGGGCCCAATGTACTTATAGTGGGTGCTTTTCTAATATTTATTGTTTAAATAATTGTTAATTTATTGCTTAGATAATAAAAAAGTTGTTTGGAAATTTATTTATAGATACTTACTCCATTGATCACCTAAAAATGACAAAAATTTGTCGAAAACGTCGTGGTTTAAAAAGAATGTGCTTTAACAAATGAAACTGTTTTTATGTGATTGATGTAAATAAACTGTTTTAATAAACTGTCTTTAATCAAGTTGGGACTCATTCTTTAACGTGAACAACAAAGAACAACGAACTTACTAAATTCACGAGGTGGACGTTTTGACCTACTGTGCCGCCAGTCCGCTTACTCCGCCCCTCCAAGAGACTCCCGGACCACCGCCGCCACCGCCTCGGATTCCTTTCCTCCGCCACCTCCGGGAACCCTCCAGCCCCTCCACATATCCTCCGACACCGCCTGCCTATCTCGGTACCTTTCCCGCTTTATCGTCAATCTTTCGCCTCATTATGTCACGATCCGGCACATGGCCCGAGCGCCTCCGCGACGCTCGCTTCAGGTGATCGTCTTCCCCAATCTCCCTCACTATCGTTTCGTAGGTTTTTTTCTCGCGTCCCCACACGGCTCTCGGAGAACACGACGGCCGTTCGAGATACGGGCGCACACATTCCCACCGCCCAGGACGCCTCGCGCGCTCGGCGAGCGTCTTGAGGACGCGAAGATGTATTACAGGGTTCCTGATAGACGTCCACGCTACAAATTTGTTTATTTGTGGGAAAATGCAGGTCAAGAACCTCGTCACATTAGTTTTTAAAGGATCCCATTTGTTTCTTAACCTCGCGGGGCATTCTGCTTCCGAAGAGAAACCAAATAGAGAGCAGAAGTTTTAATAGGAAAGATAGTTCAACATTTTTCCGCACATTCCTTTTCGCAACATGGAATAATGTATGAGTACAACAAATACATGTCTTCTTCATTTTCAAATTGGTTCATAAATTTTATGTTGATGGATAGAAACCTATTATTTCCTGTTAATTTGTTTCCGTATTAAGAGAAATCTCGGCATATTCCGCTTAAGTCATATTGAGTTTATAGCACTTCTTTCTCAAATAAAGAAACAAAATTCATATTTTTAATTAAATTTTTATTCAAGTAAAAATGCGTCGATGAGAAAGCTCGGCTTATATTCCACGAACCATATTGAGTTTATAGCACTTCTTTATAAAATTAGGAAATAAATTAATATTTTTTTGAAAATTAAATTTTAAATTCTGATTCAAGTAAAAATTTAACCCACAGTGTTATTTTCTTTCAAGAAACGTCAACTCGGTTTAGAGAACAATTTTATCAGTTTGTCCTTTTCTGAAAAAAATTGAGGAGGGATAGACGTGATAGTGACTTGACGTGACGAATACACCAAAAAGTAAAATAAAGTCAATTAGGAAACACGCAGAATTTTTCTAACTTCTTGCACCTAAGAGTAAAAAGACAAAAAAATGATCAAATCCATAAAAGCCCCAGCCAGGAAAGTGGGAAAGTCCGTCGATTGAATAAACAGCAACAGCCACCGCAGTCGGAAAGGAGTCCTAGAATTCAGAGGCGCCGGCTGCTGCGACAGATTCCGTGGTGATGGGGAGGGGATGGGAGGGGCGGGGCGGGCGGTCCCGTTGCCCCCGCGCCCCGGGCCGCCCGCCCCGGCCGCGTCGCCACCGCGCACCTCCCTAACGAACGAGCGCCGGCCGGTCATTAAGGAGACAGCAGCGCCACAACGCCCGTCCCCACCCCTCCCATCCCCTCCGATGCCACGCCCCCTCGCGCCGCCCCACGATTTATTCGGGGCAGCGCGCTCCCGGAGGTGTGCCCGCCCGTTCCCGAGCCCCGACGCGCCGCGGAAGGCACGCCGTTCAACTGAGGAAGCCGTTCTCGCTCAACTGCATCGACTTCTTGTTTTATCGTCAAGGAAATGTATTTTCGACCCTCTTTCTGCAAATAATGCAGTCAATTTTCACCAATTTTCACCATTACCTGCAAGAAATTATGTAAGGGTTATTGGCCATACTTTGTGTCGTCAACCAATGAAATATCTCCAAGTGTTTACATTCCAATTTTAATTAAACGGGAACTTTGTTTATTATTTTTAAGTAATGTAGGAAACTACCATAAATTGAAAGTATTATTGAAACATCTTCAATAATTCCTCTAATGATTGGAATAGTACATTGTTACCAGAAGCCGAAGGTACGGATAGAAAATGTAAATATTTCCTTTGTATACGATTTCTTTCTTACGATTCGGCAATCACAAATGGACCTCATCAGAATTTTAACTATATATACACCCAACGAACATAAGTATAAAGAGTATATGTCGTAACAGGAATGTAGTAATCACAAGTAAATCTTCACATGAAGACCGTAACATATTCACGTTATTGATAAGTTCATCAAATTTGGTTAAAAGCACTGGAAAGATCACCTTATGATTCACCAGCGGTAAGCAATGTCAAAGTGAAATATACAATAGCAGATAAAATCTTCTGAAGATCCACAAGGTTATTCCATTAAAATTAAATAATTATTACATCGATCAGGGAAAAGCTTCAGTGTATAACTTCTGTAAACCTTGCGGCACTCCCCGCGTGTTTTGAGCACAATTGTACACGTGTCATCCCGCAAGATATGGTAGTTGTATCCTTCGATAAAAGTGAAGAAACGGCTAGGATTCTAAAGTGTTTCCCAACAAAAGCCCCAAACTGAATTCCAGCACATATCCCTCAGCCAAGTCCAACGCTCCGCCCCCATCTTCACGATGGGATCCGTCCGTTCCCGCGCCTTAGCGACGGAACTTACTCCCAAACAGCACTGTTGAGCAGAAAAATCCTGCCATACTCGACCAATGGCGCAGTGCATAGAATAAGTGGCAACGCAACCCATAACTACTACTAATACTTGATTACCACTACTACTATATAACTCATGTCACAGTATTGTGTGATCCACGTCCATCCGTAAGTCATAATAACTACATTCCAACCAAGAGGAAAAATGAAAATTCACAATATGTGTTTGAAAAGCATTGAAATTTTCCATCCGAAGCTAGTCACAAATTGCGCCTGGGTACAATCCAGAGGAATGTTTTTTCATTCTTGAACACTGAAATAAAGCTGCTCATACCCATCCAAATTGTTCACGTACTTGCCGTGACGACAAGGATTGATACTGAGAATCACCACTTGTACATGATTCATGAATGTGCATCTCCTTAAATTCGACGTGACGTTGAAATATTACCGCATTTTGAAAGCACTTATAACGCAACGACTTCAGTTTCAGAAAGAGATGAAAGTAACGTAGACGGAGATCAGGAGGGAAAGCGAGAGAGTTGTAAGATTTTCCATTCCTTCATTATTCATCACGTCACACTACCTTGACGTACAGACGTTTTATTTTAGTGTGAACTGGCCACTAATATATGTGCATGCACGAGAAAGGAACTTAGGTTTTATTCACATACATATTTTGTATCTAATTTGTACCATGGCTCTCGTTTTACACATTTAAAATTCACTGTTTCACATCTAAATAATGAGTGTAATGAATGAAAAAGTAGATTCTACAAGTAAATAGCTTATACAGTACCATTGTCAGAGGACCAAATCAAGAACAGTAAAAATACATCAAAAAGTTTTGTTCACACAATATCGATGGGATCAAAATCTTCATGCAAATGCAACAAGCAGTTTGAGAATGTATCAGTAATGAGAGAAACTTCAGCAATCACGCTAACAATGAAAGTTAATACTGTTCAAGATGAATATACCAACGAAACTGCCACTGCACTTTGTCCCTCGGTGAGAATTATATTGACAAATATGAGTTTTTAATTATTCCAAACTGTTAAAGATTTATTTTTAAAATCCTACTAGTATAATGTGAGTCCCGCATTCACGCCATCGGTTCATTCTCTGCCGCGTCATGTCTAACACTCGTTCAATGTGAAGTCTGGAATAATGAATGATTTATGAACACCAATACGACATAAATATGGCCATCAATGAGGAACAAATGACACCCTATTAATCTCGCCGAATGAGAAATGTGTAAAATAACACGCTTTTTATGGAGCGTGAAAGACCGCCGCCATTAAAGCACATTTTTCTTACGCCTGCAGCTTCAAAATTCAAATGGGTGGGCAAGATACGCGCTTCCGCAGCACAAAAATCTATTTCAATATTCATTATATTTTTAAATAAATGATTGATGTTGGGGAAGAAAGATTTATTATGTTTCCAGTTACAGCGTTAATGGGTGGTAACATGCGGACGGCAACACCGCACTAGGGGATTTGATGGGGTGTGAGTGTGGGGAGAGTACAATAACAGTTTCGGCAGCAGACAGTAGCAACAAGCCATAAACACGCTCTGCAATAGAACTTCTGTTGTGTAGTTTAAAAAATTCTATTAATCTCCAACTGTTAAACCGATATAAAAATTGAACATTTAACACGCTGTGTACGCTCTGAAGCTCTGCTTTTACAAGTGGCTGTCTAAAAAATAAAAGTATTTATTAATGTAATTATTTATTTGTGTGTGAGACCGTCAATAACTAAAAGCACCGATATTCACGAGTGATAAAGTAGTGCGCAGATGATATCGATCTTGAAGTAAATGATGGATGAAAATGGCAGAGGAAACGAGAGAACAAAACCTGACGAGAACTCTCTTTGATCACCAAAAATTCCACGGAGATTAGCCGAGGATCGAGCTGACCCTGGCATTTTTTGATTTGATTGATTAGTGATTCCTGGCACGTCAATTTCTGATGTCGTTAGTCCTTTAAGTGTAGTCCATGTGATTTCCTGCTGAGAGGGCGGTGATCTACCCCCGCTGGATGGTGAGATCCGGCACAGACCTACCATCGGCCAACGGGAATTCCCTCAAGTAAGAATCTCCCACTAGCGGGGCACCGCCCCAACCCGGACAAGCTTTAAGCTCCAGAACGGTCTCCCGTCATATGTGATACTGTAGTCCTTGTAAGTTTGTGTAAATAAAGGGGTCAGGATAAGTCAAGGAAGGGGAAGGAAAGACCGCGCACGGTCGCAATTCGCCAGGTATTAATCGGAGAAACCATGGAAAACTACCGACCAGACCAGCCGGCCGCTAGAATTCTTCTCCAGACAGCGACTGAATTTCACCGTCGGGACTCGTACCTATGACATCCCGGTCAGAAGTACTGCAGTGACATCAGTAGAAACACTGAGCCACCTCTCCAGAGCTGGCCCTATCGGTGGAAGGCGTCTAGGCAAGCCATTATTCCATGGCCCCATTCAAAATGTGTTTATCATACTATTGCTTTGTTACCGTGAATCAGTATATTATATTAAACTAATTTTAGCATTCAAATTTATTTTTCCACGTGTACGCCATTCCCTGCTCTTGTCATTAAACCTACCCTAAAATCAGGAACCATTTTTATCTGTAATTCATTAAATGAGATAATAAAACGAAACGTAATTTCGCAGCTTAGGATACAAAGTTTCTAAAGTCCGTTTCACTCCGTCATTTTCTCATCACTTATCATGGGTATAGAGAAGCAACAAACAAGACGGGATGTAATTTGTATAGAAAACTGACTCATGCTGCATTATTCTGTACAGATTTCATCCAGTTTGACTTCTGCGCTTCTGGTGTTACTTTCTAAAACTGGATGCATATGGTACACCATTTGTTCATTTTGTGCTGTTTTAGAGCTGCTAAAGTGTTAAAATTGTAATGTGAAGTGTTTAGTTTAATGAGAAATAAAACGTGTGCTGTGTTCTACCATCTCGTTCCGTGCTCAGTCCTAAAATAAACTAACTTAATTTATCATAAATGCGATGTTCAACTGTTTCTCTTCGTCGCTATTTGCGACGTACAGTGGAAATATTTTCATCATGTTTACGTGCCATCTAAAACACTGGATCTCGTTCCTCCAGTTTACCGAAACCGTACCGGATATTAACGAACGCCCCGTTTTCATCCATTTTCTGTACAGAAAAATTATGAAAACTGACTATGTAAAACGGTCTTATGAGAAAACGTTGTTTACCTCAAACAATATCCACATTTACAATGTTAGTGGAAAAAAGAACTTTCTACAATTTTCCTCATTATTTACCATCAAGTTCTCCACCAATTCCACACAAAGACAGCACCCCCCTTGGTTTTCGATTTAGCCCTTCGAGTACTCTTGCTCCGACCCCCGCCCAGTCAGCAGTGGCTGCCATTTCTGGCATTGCCACCCCTTCCCCTCACTCCCTTCGGCCTCATTCAGCATCCATTCCATCCCTCTCCTCTCTTCTCATCTCCCGGCCCCCTCCTCTCGTTCGTGCTCCTTGGTTCTACCCAATTCTTTCTGTATCTCACCCACGCCCCCACTCCGACCCACGCCCCCGCCCTCACTCCCACCCACACCCACGTCCTCAGTCCCACTCCCACCCACGCCCACGCCCTCACTCCCACTCCCACCCACGCCCACGCCCTCACTCCCACTCCCACCCACGCCCTCACTCCCACTCCCGCCCACGCCCTCACTCCCACCCACGCCCACGCCCTCACTCCCACCCACGCCAACGCCCTCACTCCCACCCACGCCAACGCCCTCACTCCCACCCACGCCAACGCCCTCACTCCCACCCACGCCAACGCCCTCACTCCCACCCACGCCCTCACACCCTCACTCCCACCCACGCCCTCACACCCACCCACGCCCCCGACCTCACTCCTACCCACGCCCCGCCTCACGCCCACCCACGCCCCCGCCCTCACTCCCACCCACGCCGCCCAGGCGCTTGCGCTTTCTTTCGCCCACGCACCCGCTCCCGCCCACGCACCGCGCTCCCACCCCGCCATCCTCGTCTCGCTTCTCCTCGCCCGCCCGTCCCCTCTCCGTCGCCAGCCCCGCCCGCCCCTCCACGCTCCTCCTCCTGCCCCTTGACGGCGCGTGCGATGAGACCGCGCGGATTTGCATTTGGGAGACTTCATTATCGGGGGCTGATTGCTCGGCGGCGCGGCGCGGCGAGGCAGACGCAGGAGCGGCAGGACGAGCCGGGGCAGGGTGAGGGGGCGGGAGAGAAATGGAGGGGAGGGGAGTATGGGTTTGGCATCATCGGGGCCGCCCTGAATTACGGGGCCGGCGGCGCGGCGCAGGCGAGCTCGCTGCCTGGCTCCACGTGGCTCGGGGCTGTGCGAGCATCGGCATGGCTATCGACAGCATTGTGGCGGAGACAATGTGGCGCCGGGGGATCATGAAATCACCATAACCGGGTCATAGTTGGTGATTAATGCAGGATAACAATGGGCGGAAGCAATGAAAACACATCTGCTAATGATACTTTCTGTGGTGTCCGATGGTATCGGCAAGGTGTTGAGAAAAGCAGCAGAATAGTGTGGTGACGACGCAAAAAACAGAAGAGATAGAGGTAGACAGAGCTAGAGAGACTGTAGGATGTTAAGTTGAACAGGGTAGAATGGAGCGACAGGAGGTAGGGCGACGTAGCGTGGAGAAGATGGCACGGAGGATGATGAGAAATTAAAGGGTGATACGCAGTTGAATTAGGCTGCTGGGATGCTGAGGAGGCAGAGGGAGGTGTGGCGGAGAGTGTGGCTGGAGTTAGTGTGGTGAGAATGTAATGTGCTGTTGAGGTGCCAGGCATTTTGGGGTGGTGGGAAGGTTGGTGTGGCAGGGGTTGTGGATGTTTAATCTGAGGTGATGGCGATAGACGAGGTGAGGATCGATACTGTAGTAGGTAACTGTAAAGGTAAGCGACAAGTGGGCGTATGGTGGTGTTGATGATGAGTGCTGGGGTTAGTGATGGTGATCGTGTTGGTGGTTATAGTGATGGGGCGCGACTGGGGGGTTAAAACTGCCAAGCCTTGATCTCCACGCGGCGATGGGATCCGGTGCATTCAGGTAGCAAAGCGACGGCAGGAACGGTGATGAAGAGGAAGCGTTGGTGCTTGTTGAAGAAAACAATCTCCTTACTTCGCAGTTTTTAAAGACCCAAGAGACCCAAATAGACTCACGCGCAACACGAACCCATCTTCCTTCGCGCAGTCTCTGAAACAAAACACCTGAGACAAGTAAGTGAGTGATAATGGGCACTGAAATAGAGGAGTGAACGGGTTTGATGCCGAGAATTTTTTTAGTCTCGCAAAGGCCGTTCGAAATAAACAGACGGTTTCACAGCACGAGAAGAAGGAAGAGCGAGCAGATCGAGGCGCCGGAGAGTAAGGTGACGAGTAGAGGGGGAGGAAATAGCACGAAATGGAGGGTGACAGCGCACGTGGCTCTTCGTAACAGGAATGGCGAGGCCATGGCAACGACAAATTGATGAAATGATCCTGTGGAGCACGAAGGGGCGGAATGGTGTGACAGACAGGGAGAGCTCAGCTTCGTGTTGCAGAGTTTTAACAGTAGGAGCGGTGAGAATGGGTAAATGATGACAGTGGTGAGGGTCGGTAGCGAGCGTCGGTAGCGGAGGTCGCTAGCGGAGGTCGGTAGCGGCGGTCGGTAGCGGCGGTCGGTAGCGGCGGTCGGTAGCGGCGGTCGGTAGCGGCGGTCGGTAGCGGAGGTCGGTAGCGGAGGTCGGTAGCGGAGGTCGGTAGCGGAGGTCGGTAGCGGAGGTCGGTAGCGGAGGTCGGTAGCGGAGGTCGGTAGCGGAGGTCGGTAGCGGAGGTCGGTAGCGGGGTTTGGTGGCGGGGTTAGGTGGCGGGGTTCGGTGGCGGGGTTCGGTGGCGGGGTTCGGTGGCGGGGTTCGGTGGCGGGGTTCGGTGGCGGGGTTCGGTGGCGGGGTTCGGTGGCGGGGTTCGGTGGCGGGGGTTCGGTGGCGGGGTTCGGTGGCTGGGGGTCGGTGGCTGGGGGTCGATAGTGGCTGTCTGTAGCGTGGCCTGAAGCAGGGGGCGGGGACGGGACCAGCGTTGGGGACGATGGCGAAGGTCTGAAGCAGTTAGCGGTAGGAGACTATGGCACAGAATGGAGGGATTTACCTACAAGACCGGTAGTCAGGGCGGGGGCGTAAACGAAGAGGTGGAGATGGTGACGACGGCAGTGGAGGTGGATTCGCGGCAGGTACTTGCGACCATGGCGGGGAGGCAGGAGCGTTCTCGATCAATAGGCCGTCCCTTCACCGCGCCCCCACCCCCACCGCCGCCACCAAAACACGAGGAGCAGCGACCCGTCGTCCTCAGGAAGCAGGAGGAAAACAAGGGAATAAGGGAGCGACCTTGCCGAAATGTTGCATCAGAGGTTAAGGAATGAAAAGCATAATTGGGCTGGGCTAAGAGCGGAGAAGGGTAAAGAAGTAAAATGCTAAGTGAAATTACGTGTAACGAATGAAATAGTTTTATGATGGAAAATATGTGGCAAGACAATCTAACAAAACCATGATTTACAATCATGGTTGAATGTATAATCAACTTGACGCCTCCAGATAATGGTTTGTTGAGTGAAGCATTGAAGAGGCAAGTAATTAGATGATAATCCTATTCTGATTGTCCACTGTGAATAAGACTTCTCTGGAAGCTTGTATAACACTAATGATTTATAGGGCAAGTATTTCACCAAGTATGTGAGTGAAATGAAGTGAACTCGCATTCTAAAAGAATACACAAGTGGATTACATCGTTCCCGTTCAACACAACCGTGAATCACTTTGCTTCCGTCAACACAAGCATCGCCTTCTACGTTGTAACACACGCTATTGAGGAAACTGGGCTGGTCCAATGTGGGCAAACAGGTTTCCTGTGTCGGCCATAAGCAACGAACAAGATTCTCAACAGCGTACACGATTTAACCGAACGGAAAACGCCAAATAACGACATGACATGATCACATTAGCACCTCCAACTGCACAAGACAACAAGAAGTCATTACTTGAGAATAAAAACACGAGAACCACTGGGCTACCGGTAATACGGAGGTTTCAGAGTGGATACTTCATAACATGAAACGGCAATATAAAATTATACGTTTAGCTCACGATCGCATACAATGTTTCAATTCCTATTTTTTCACGTTTTGTCGAACCGATACTACTGTCCTGTACTGTGAATGGATTAAACACTGCCAAAAGTGACTTAGGACATCAACTGATGTCACTGCATAGCCTCTGACTCAGAGACACTGCAGAGCTTCTGAAGTCATAGGATTCCCGAGTCCCGATGGTGGCAGGATTTTCGACACCGTCGAGTTCAGCCGCTGTTTGGAGAAGAATTCTAGATGCCAGCTGCTCTGATCGGTAGATTTCCGTGGATTCTCCGATTAACATCGGGCGAATGCCAGAGTAGATCCCTAACAAACGGCCACGGATCGCGCGCGATTGTTCCTTCCTCTTCTTTGACCTTTACTCACTCCTTCTTACACACACACGCTCACATGCACTTCACTTCCACACCTGCTGGGAGAGGAGTCGGGAGCTTAGAGCTGGCACTCCGTTGGTGGGAGATACCTGGTTGAGGAAAATCCCTCAAGCCGACCTAGATCAGTGATGGATCTCTCCAGCCAGCGGCGCAAGATTACCGCCATCGCCCGCGATAAAACATGCACTACGCTTACGGGACTAATAACAGCCGTTGAAGCTCCCGGAATCACCAATCAACCCATCGATTAAAAAAAATCAAATTTAACAACATTCAAAACTTTTTGAGCAATATAGTAACAGCACAACGCTGAGCATTGATAATTTAAAGAACTTTTTTCTTTCCCATTCTTCGCCAAAAAATCAACTGTATGAAACCCAAAACCTCCGAGCAAATCGAAAGCTCCGAGTGCTTCCGATGACGTAATTTCGGTTTTCGGTCGGTCCGCCCGCCCACAGCCCTCGCGACCGCATCCCAATGAAGCTTATCCTTCTTAGGTCTCCAGTTGCGATCCTCTCTGCACGCCCCCGCCGCCTCCGCCATCCTCTTCCGCCGCCGCTGTCGCCGCAGCTGGCACAGTTAACGCCCCGACGCTTGACGCTCTCTCTCGCATCTCCGCTCCCGCTACCTCTCCCAAATACCATCGACGTTTGCCCGCCTCATCCATATCTTCCCTGTCCCTCCACATTTTATCTGTTTCACCCATATCTCCCCTCCTCGACAACATCTCTCCCGCCTCTTCTACAACACCCCCGCCACCTCCACATCTTCCATGCCACCTCCACATTATCTCCGCTTCGCTCACATCTTCCCCGCCTCGTTCTCATCTCCCCTGCCTCTTCTACAACTTTCCTGCCTCTTCCATAATTTTCCCACCATGCCCAAAACTTTCCTCTCCTCTTTCTCCCTGACATATCTTCCTATTTTCTCCTTGTGCCTAGGTTCCCCTCAAATTTCCTCCTTGTTCGTGACATCGTTTCTATCTCTCCCAGGTCTTCATTCTCATACCTCTCCGCTTTCCGATATAATTTCCTCTTCTTGATCTCCTGCATTTTTTCCTGCTGCCTTTCCCGCTGGGCTTTGCTTGCTTACTGCGCCCCGTAACATCTTCCCTAGTATCTTCCATTATCATCGTCTCCCTCGCCACATATTTTCCCCAACACCAACTTCCCATTGCTTCGGATTCCTTCTCTTGTTGCCCGTGATGCTCGTCATCTCCGTTGCTTCGCCGTGGGCGTCTCCGCCGCACAGACCCCGAAGTGCTGCCGCAGCGGCCGCCTCGAAGCCCCACCGCGTGAGCTGCGGGGGCTTAGTCCAAGATTTGGGCCTCGCGGGTCACGCCAGGGCAAGCGGGAGAATTCACGGAGGGGAGGAGTGGAAAAGACTAGAGCTTGATAATCAGGGGCGGAAGGGGTTGGGACGCAGCGAGGAGGAGTGGAAAAGGATGGGGCAGAGGGTGAACTGTATCGAAACGGGGAGCGTGGAGGACTGGGGAAAGTGTGTTGAAACTGGGCGGGAAGGGCTTGGGCAGGATATGATGAAAGTCGCGGGGCTGCAATTAGTGTGGCTGGGCTGAGAGGAGTGTGGCTGGGCAGTGAGGCGTGTGGCTGGGCGGGGAAAAGAAAGATTGGCTGGGGAAGAGAAAGGCTGGGCGGGGAAGAGAAAGGCTGGGCGGAGAAGAGAAAGGCTGGGCGGGGAAGAGAAAGGCTGGGCGGGGAAAAGAAAGGCTGGGCGGGGAAAAGAAAGGCTGGGCGGGGAAGAGAAAGGCTGGGCAGGAAAGAGAAAGGCTGGGCGGGAAAGAGAAAGGCTGGGCGGAAAAGAGAAAGGCTGGGCGGAAAAGGGAGTGGTTGAGTGGGGAGGAGTGTAGGGAGCGGGGAAGAATATGGTGGTCGGGGTGCTGAGGGTTTGACGGGGAGAGACAAAACGAGGTGGAGGGAAGCGGGACGAACTGGGGCAGAGCGAGCCTGAGCGAGGAAGGGCGGGCTAGAGAGAAGAAGGCTGGGAAGCGCAGGCAAAGGATGGTGGATGGAGAGGAAAGGCGGCGGGGCGGGGGATGGAGCGTACGCGATCGGCCGGAAGGAAACTGCGGCGACGCGACGCACGGCTCCGGCTTTCCTCCATCCTTCGAAGGGGAATCCCCTGACGTGACCACGGACTCCACTCCCCTGACTCCCGATGGACGCCTTACGCTTTCAGCGACTTGGGGGCTTTCAGCGTCCACGAGAAAAAAATAATGCTTACCTCTCAGTGTGCCTCAGCAAGATAAATACGAAAGCAGAACTTACCTGCAACAAAAAAAAGATAGAATTAATACGGCGTTCTAAAAAATGATACATGTCAAAGAAGTCTATGAAAAATGATGAAAATGGCAATTGAATAATTGAAACAAGCCCTACAACTATTGCAGTTCAGTTATAGAAGAAGTAACACTTCGTTAAATTCTTTATCTTCCATAAAAGGATATCTTTATCTGTTAGAACACAAGTGCCTGATTCTTGGTGTATGACACCCTATTTTACATAAAATTACAGAAACATTTTCAGATACAATTATAAAATGACTAAATTAACAAACAAATAAAATTATAATGAATACTCTGTTATACCTGGAACGAATGTCAACGTTATTTCATTTACTGGGGCACAAAAAGTAGATTTACGGAGCTGAGCTGTGATTGATAGGAAATAAAGTATAATAATATAATACAT
This sequence comes from Acheta domesticus, assembly GCA_031308135.1. Classification (NCBI taxonomy): domain Eukaryota; kingdom Metazoa; phylum Arthropoda; class Insecta; order Orthoptera; family Gryllidae; genus Acheta; species Acheta domesticus. The sequence goes on from JAHLJT010009355.1 coordinate 136,657,781, forward strand.
GTTTCAACATCTCGCAGAAAAAAATCACTCTTTCCAGTCTTAGACAAAGCTTGACACTTGACTTGTTATTGTTTTAAAAAACATATGTGCTGACCTTTAGTAACCTCTTTAAGCATCTACTATTTCATAAGACATTTTCTTATTTTATCATTTAAATAACAGAATCAAAATCTGAATTAAAATTAAAAAATTAAAAAATCTACATTAATTTTATCGCACAAATTTCACATACACTTTTTTTCAGAACGTTCAGACGTTTATGACAAGTCCAAACAAAGAATTCAGATTTAGAAAAAACCTGCAGAGAAAATGGCGCGCCCACGTGCCAGAGATCCGACAAGCGCACCTGCGAGGTGCAAAGCGCATTATGGGAATCAATGTTATCTCCCGCGAATTATGAAATAAAAACAAATTAATTCCCTCTCGAGGAACAAAGTGTCCTTCCATTATTTTATCTCGCCCACTTTACAACCAATTACAGCCCTGCTCCCCCGCAAACGCCACCTCCATTGCCACAACCGCCGCCACCACCGCCCCGTCCTCGTTTCCTCCCTCTCATACTGTCCCCCGCCGCGATCTCCTCACCCTCCGCCCTGGCCCCTCCGTTTCTCAGCTCCCCTCGGCGATCTCCTCAGACCTGTCCCAAGGTTGCTACCTCCGCCACTGTCCTCACTGCATTCGTCTATCCCCGTCCCCGTTCTCACCCTCGCCGCGACCCCCTCTCCCTCCGGGCTGTCCACCATTGCTCTGCCACCTCCGCGATCTGGGGGAGACCTCTTCCACTTCCGCAACCTCCGCCATCGTCTCCGGTCTCCGTCATTTTTCCCGTCCTCGTCTCCTGTCCCCCATACTGTCCCCCGCCGCAACCCGCTCTCCTTCCATGCTGTCCCCTCCATTTCTGTGCTCCCCCCAGCGATCTCCCCAGACTTCTCCCAAGGTTGCTACCTCCGCCACTGTCCTCACTGCATCCGTCTATCACCGTCCCCGTTCTATACCTCGCCTCGACCCCCTGTTCCTCTGCGCTGCCCCTCTCAGTGCTGTGCCCTTTCCGCTATCTCCCCAGACCTCTCCCTCGCCTGCATCCTTCGCCACACCGTCCTCATTGCCTCCCTCACTGTCCACTTCCCCGTCCCCCCGTCCTCCCGCGACCTCTTCCTCCGCAGTGTCCTTCCATTGCTCTGCCATCTCCCACATCTCTCCAGACTTCTCTCACCCACGCAACCTCCCCTACCGACCCCAGAAACGCCGTCTCTGCCGCAGACTCCATCCCCCTCCCCGCCCCCGCCGTTGCCCCGCACCTCAGCGATTTCCGCCAACCGCTCCCTCTCCCACCCCCCATCCTACTCCCCCGCCACGCCCTCTAATCCGCTTATTTTATCAGATCTCCGGGCGTCGACACCGCCCCCATCGTCGCCGCGAGTCGTGAAATACGAGTTAAATAATGCGCCGCAGTAAAAATTAAAAATATTTCCGCGGCGCCCTATGCAACAGCCCACGATTTTCATTACGCAAATTAAAAGTAATCACAGACTCGTAAAAACGTGCGTTACAAGGGTGTTTCATGAAAACTAAACAATACCCCCTTGGACAGCCCTTTGATAAGACGAGGGGACTCGTGGGGTTGGTCGTTCGCTGTGCGAAGCTGCGTGACAGTTCGTGGGAGTTTTTTATCCTGAGAGGATACAAGTAATATATTTTGCTTCACTACTGAGCCAAATGTAATTAAATATGACGTAAGAGAAAAAGCAAAACAGAAGCTGCACTGAAATGGTTGGAGATCTATCTCGCGGCAGTCGCTCTTTAATAAATATCCCGACATTACTTACGCCAAGCGAAACTTATCACTGGAAGGGACAAAAAAGCAGGAGGAAAACTGTGTGGGCTTTCACTGAACTAGTCAAGTGTTATGAGTTTTACGAATATATCTCATTGGCATCTAGTATTTAATGTATCGCTTATACGGCGTTCACTTCTTCATTGAAAACGTTTTTATGAATTTCAAATTAACTACATTCAAATTACAATCATTTAACCTATAAAATCTGTTTTACCATATTGTAATACAATTACTCATCAAACTGCATATTTGACAAAGGAAAATAACCACAACAGAAATAGTTTTATTGATTACAAACACAATCGTTTCATTATTCTAAATGCACTGCAAACTTTGTTGCGTATTAATCTGAATTAAATCCTGAACTATGAATATTTTTTTAATATTTTTTATTTTCACCGTTGGGTTGCAACAAGTTCTCATCTACCATGACTATTGGATGGAGATTCATCTGTTCTGTCTGTCTGCGTATTCATTTTGAGGGCACTGCACTTACCCTTAAAGATATTTTTCGTTTAAGTACTGAAGTGCAAATGTTTATTTTACTACTTTTGTGGAATGCTTTCTGAATCTTCTTCTTTCTTATTATCAGGTCACGATGTTTCTGTATATTGTACTGCTGAGATATTAATAATTTAGTCTCAAACACGATATATAAATTCATTTAAAATATCTATTTTTATGAAGTCAAATGGAAAATTTAGTTAAATTTTTTACATTACAAGTACATTACCTGTTACATGAACATTTCAATCAATTTTATTAATTACAACTGTACACAAATAATCGAATGTCTAATTAGTTTTGTAGTTTATACACCTCTATTTATATACTGTCCCGTGATCTGTAATATTATTTAATTTAAAAAAATATTACGATCTGTTTCATTAGCCATCATTTCAAAGTTCAGATTAACGCTTTAAAACAGAACTCCTAATCTTTTCAAATACATATATCTTATTTTCAACATATTGTTTAATTTTAAAAAAATAAAATAATGAAAATCATTAATTCAACAATAGGTAAAAAATTGCTTACCTATTTCGTAAATCGCTGTAAAAAATTTTTTAATATATCTTTTATTCAAAACCCTGAAAACTTATATAAATTGAACAGATAGAAATAAAAAGTCAAATAACAGAATCGTGAACTCAGAAAACAGACAACCGAGTCCTTGGTTCACCTGGCGAGTGGAAAGGCAGAGACCCTTGCTCATTCACTGGAAGGAGTCGCTGTGTCTACGGACTCCGAAGGCAGCCACGCGCGTGGGTGGGCGCTGGAATGTGGGCGTGCGGAGGGGACAGCGGTGCGGGGGGAGGGAGAGGGTGCGAAGGGGAAGGCGGTGGCGTGGACAAAGCGACGTCGCCTGTAGGTGGCCGGCTTGCACCTCGCGGCCACTGCACTGGCCACCTAAGGCATCATTCGGATTCGTTGCTGTTTATTGGCGAACTGACAAAATACGAGTATACAATTCGGGAAGTTGGAAAGGATTTAGAAACCTACACGATTTAAAACTGTTCATCTTAAACACATAAACTCGTAGATTCAGGAACTTAGGTGCCATATGATTTACCTTGCATGATTGGGGACTTCATTTCTAAACTATGTTAATTTTTTTATTTTGCAAACGAAGTTCACTGCAATATTATTTTTAGCCTAAATTGATATTCGAAGTGCGTGACTGCTGCATTTAATACAATTGGTGAGTTACTCTAAAAGGAAATTATTATAGTATTTTATTCCAACGATTGAAACTATATATTTGGTTCCATTTCATTGTTTTCCTGTAACTTAATAATGTGATGAACATGAATTATGTATTTACTCAATTTCATTAATTCGATTTATTCGGCGTGACGTTTCGTAGTATTTCTATCCGCAAAACATTCTGAGTGGCCTCTTCATGAGAATGCACATGACAAAAGAGCATATAAATGTTTACCGCTTCAAAATAAACGAACTTGCACGAGAAACCTAACAAATTTCATGATTAACCTCATTATAAAACATAGTAATGAATAGTTTGATAGCTTAAGCTGAGTACGCCCTGCTAAGCTGAAATTCACGATCACACGTTGCATTAGTCCTTAAATAAATGTTTATCTGTGATTTATGCTAAATATCAGGCATTTCATGGAAAGATCTGAATGAAAAAGAACGTACAAGATCAATTCAAAATATACCTCTTAGTTAAATGTGGATTTTCATATAATTAATAGACAGTATATGAAGTGTAGAACAAATCTAAGGTATTGCAATTTAAACATTTTTGCTTTTATACATAACGGTTATGGTATTACTATTACAATGCATAAACATGCCATGCATTCCCAATATCTATATATTTTTTTGAAATTTCATAGAAGTATGAAAAAAAGTTTTTTTTCTTGAAGAAAAAACAAATAAAATACTGCTTCTAGACTATATTAAATTACGCAAATTTCCTTTACCTAATGAATATTTAATTCTCAAGATACTCGCACACCTTGCAACGTCATTGACCTTACTGTCAGAACTGGCAATCAGCCAATTCTACAAGCGTTCGGAATGCAATGGATGATTTCTGCATTCTCTACAGATAGCATATGATTTACTGTGGATTGTACAATCAGTTCTCGTTATTGTAGTTCGTTAGTACGGTATTTTCGAATAATGTATATATCAACATTAAGAAAAAACATTGCAAGAAAAAAGAACAAATGTTAATATTTCATTTGAGAAATGAGAAACTAAATTGCATTCCATGGGGATGAGATCACATGCTGTGAGCTGCTAAAAAGCATAAATAATACGCAAAATTCACATCCTTGTAAATCTTACCCAACAAGATTACACAGTTTAACTTCTGAGACGTGACACTTAAGGAGTTAAGAAAGTGTCATAAATTGCGGACTTTACAGAACTATGTGTATATCTTATCTAGCGATAGGACAAGTCCCATATTCGGACTACAGTCCGGAACGTGACGAGCTAAAGAAAATAAAACCCACCGAATACCACCCTAAACAGACACGACCTCAAAAAACGCCAAGCTCATCACGCCAGAAAGTACCCTACGCTCACAAAAATCTCACCAACCAACACGACCACACGCCACACAATACACGGCATTAGGCACCGGCGTAGCCAGACGTGCATCACCCAGGAAACGCCGTAAAGATGTAAGACGTGTGTAATCGAGTGCTCGTTTTGTGCGTGGCACCGGACACCGAGACGAGTCTCATTCTCGCGCCGTAAGCCGACAGTGTGGCCAACGCGATTTACAGGCCGACGCGGCACAAAAACCACGGCAGCGCTCCCCTCGGAGACGTTCTGGCTATTAGGGCGGCCGGTGGCAGCAGATCGGAGATACCCGTCTCAATTCCCTTCGGGCGGCGGGGGCTGCACGGACCCATTCACAGCCAACGTATGATGAGGGAGGGGAGGCGCATGCTAAGGGAGAAGAGTCTTCTTGAGAGTGGAGGTAGATGAAAATGTTTCTCGTGTCTAAGAGTGTCTTTGTTGTTTCTGAAGGGCCCATGTTGGAATGAAACAATTTTTGTCTAGAGAGAAATGAAGACGAAGATAAGGCGGGCAGAGTCTGATACGTAACGTTCTTGTGTATCCATTGCCTTCTTTTTACGTAATAATATGCGTTTCAAGGTGGGAAACGTCCAATTTCACAGATTTTTTTCTAGGTTTTTTATCCAGCTGACAGCCGGTAATCCTTTGCGTCCCGATGGGAAACATATTCGACCATACACTAGACGCCAACATACTTGCGGGCTCCTCTAATATGAAATCAGCAGAACGTGAAGCCCTCCGCGATAGCACATACATGAGAGACATGGGACAAACAACCATGCCCAAGGCGGGAGTCAAACCCGCGACCGTTTGAACCGAAGCACTGAGTTGGTACACGCTCTTAGACACTTCGGCCATCCAGGTCGGCCAGTTTTACAGAATATACTGCACCCATTATCATCACGTATTCAAAAAACTTCGACTTTTAATTCATTAAGTGTCAACAATAATATAATTCACCATATTTTTCTTTTAAGTTCCAGACGAAACTGAAACCACAACGAAACCAATTACGGTCAATATATGTATGAAGAGGGAGGGGGCCGTATTCTGGGAGCCAAGGGAGGAGGACGGTTCTTGAAAGAGGAGGTAGATGAAAATGTTTCTCGAGTCTAAGAGTGTCTTTGTTACTTCTGAAGGGCTCTCCGCTCGGATGAAACGATTTTTTGTGAGGGGAAGAATGAAAGGCAAGATGAGACGGACTGAACATAATGAGAATGTTCGGGCAACATATATTGGCTTACTTTTTTTGGAATAATCCATTGATAAATTTACATTACCATTCACACTCAATCCATTTTATGGTTTACGTAATTTGGTTCGTCTGAACAAAAATTGAATATTAGTATTTTTTTCAAACATATCATTAGCAATTATACAATAAGAAATATAACGAATTGACTTTCATTAGATTACTACACACATGCCGTTGCACTGGCTAACTAGCATGGCTCCAATCTATCTGATGGTATATCATTTAATGAGAAAAATATTGTATAATAATAAATTATTTTAGTCATCTTTACAAATACCTCCAGTTCTGGGATCGAAGTTTCGTGATCTCGATCTCATCTCATTTGTTTCCATTGCCAGGCAAATAAAGAAACAATCTGAGCATAAGCTTTTAATTTATAAGAATGTATCCACGTGACATCCGAGACGTTAATCCATACCGCTTCCCCACCCGTTGAATTAGCTCAGAACAACAGTTGTCTCTGCGACGTCTTTGATTGGATCGTTCTATGGTTCGAGGCTGGACAGTGGCGGAATTTTTTTACACTAAGTAACAAGGTCGAGTTCAACCATTGTCTGAAGGAGAATTCTAGCGGCCGGCTGCTCTGATCGGTATTTTTCCGCGTTTCTCCGATCATCAGGTGAATGGAAGAGCAATTTGCCCCAAGTATACAAACACCCCAAGTATACATAACAAACACCCCTAATATCGTGCGTGATCTTTTTTTCTCTTCCCTGTCGTAATCTCTTCTTACACATATTTTCACTTACATTTACAACACTACCAAAATGCTGCGAGACCACTCGGAAGCTAAGAGCTTGCCCCGACTGGAACGGTGCCCCGCAGGGTGGAGATACCTTAAGTGGAAAATTTACAAGCCGTCGTGTAGGCTGGTACTAGAACTGTCGTTTAAGCGACAGAAGAGCACCGTCTTCGCTGAAGATATATCATTCAACACGTCCGGGATTATTGACCATAGTAGGTGGCGCGTCCAGAAACACCAACCAATCATTCCTCGCCTCAAACGCACGCACCTGCTCTGCCAATGCCGTTAAACACGCCTTTGCGGAGAGAACGTGCGCCGGACTGGACGTCCGCGGCGGCGGTCGCGTTCGGGCCTATGCAACGAGCAGCGGCAGCGAACCGATTCGCTTCTGTGTACCCAAGGAGGGCGGGCGAGGGAGATCAACAGGTACACACACCTCCGTGCTCAGTCGGTCCTCCGCCCCCCGTCCTCCGTTCTCGAACGTCAGCCCGTCCCCCTCCGCCCGGGCGCGCGTGGGCTAACATTTGCGTGCCCCTCCCCAACCAGCGCCCGCGCCCGCGCCCGGTCACGTCGCGTCGCGTCCTCCGCCTTCCCGACGCGGCTGCACGTGCGCCACGCCGCACCTCGCCCTGGGCGAGTGTTTCGTTTTCCGAGCGCTGCAGCTACTATGGTCATTAGTCCCGTAAGGATAGTCGTATTATGTAGTGATAAAGTAACTTATAGTGTTCCTTCGCCGCTGTAATGTGAGATCGGCGCCGTCCTACACTGCGAACAGCGGGGTTATTCAACAATATTTAGTTTTCGGAGCGCTGCAGCTACTATGGTCATTAGTCCCGTAAGGATAGTGCATATTATGTAGTGATAGGGTAGCTTATAGTGTTCCTTCTCCTTTATAATGCGAGATCGGCGTTCTCCTATACTGCGAACAGCGGGGTTATTCAACAATATTTAGTTTTTCGAGCGCTGCAACTACTATGGTCATTATTCCCGTAAGGATAGTGCATATTATGTAGTGATAGGGTAGCTTATAGCGTTCCTTCGCCGCTGTAATGTGAGATCGGCGACGACCTGCACTGCGAACAGCGGGGTTTTCAACTATATGTAGTATTTCCACAGCGAAGTATCACTGTAGCAGGGACAAGCTCAAAGCTCATAACATGAAAGATTAGGTGTGGGCAAGGTGAGAAGAGGAACGAAAGATGACGAAGGAAAGATCGCCCACGGTCCGTGACACGTTTGTTAGGCTACGTCTATGGCATTCGCCTGGTGTTGATAGGAGAACCACGAAAAATTAAGGGTCAGAGCAGTTGGTCGTTACAATTGGTTTCCGTGGTCGAATTCGACCCACCTCTGAAACTAGTGTGGAAAATACGCCACGTGTTCTTTCTCATTTCCCGTATCTCCACCATCATGTACCTCTCTGTGCGTTCTCGCTATGTTACTCTATCCCCTCCTCCTTTCTCAACCCTGTACCCCCAACCTGCAACCCTATCCCCGACCCGTGCTGCCCTAGCCTCATGCCACTCCAGTCCGCACCAAGCCCATTCCGCCTCCGCCCTGCCCTGCCCCAAACCCGCCCCGCCTCCGCCCCGTCCCTACCCCGCCCCGTCCCTACCCCGCCCCGTCCCAACCCCGCCCCGTCCCAACCCCGCCCCGTCCCAACCCCGCCCCGTCCCTATCCCGCCCCATCCCAACCCCGCCCCGTCCCTACCCCGCCCCGTCCCAACCCCGCCCCGTCCCTACCCCGCCCCGATTCCTTGTGTCGTCGCATTCCGTCCCGTCCCGCCCCACCCTGTACCTTCTCGCCCCGCCCTATCGCCGTCCCGACCCGTTCCGTCCCATCCCGTTGCACCCCAGTCCCGTTCGCATCCAGCCGGGACCCTCCCCGCCCCAGCACCATTCCTCTGCGCCCCGGCTCGTTCCATCTCCTTGCCCCGCTTCCGCCCCGCCCGCGCTCCGCTCGGCCACCATCTAAACTAATTTGGGCGGCGACGCGTGGCAGCGCGCGCGAGCGGAGAGCCGGGCCGGGCCGGGCCGGGTCGGGTCGGGCGGCATATTGATTATGGGCTCTGATGAACCTCCGGGAGATGTTTGCTCAGACGCGGGCGGGCCGAGCTGAGAGAGCGCGGCGAGGGCAAGGGCGAGGGCGAGGGTTGGGCGGAGTAGTAGGGCGGGAAGGGGACGCCGGTCCTCAAAGGGCAAGAGAGCGCCGGGAGCGAGGTGTTGTCAAAGCGACAGCGATACTCATCGAGCACAATGGCCGCTAAGGCGTCGAGCGGGAGAGCGTACGATTCGACGGGCAGGGAGCACGGGCGCTGTGAAAATAGAGGCTTTATTTTTGTACGCGGAAGAGGAGAGTTCGCTTCTGTTACAAGCGTATTCCATTAATCGTGTTGCCTAATGTAGTGTGTCCAAAAAGAGGGAAACTATTATTGATGAAAGGATGAATACGAGAGGATACATACTAAGGATATACTGTTTGGATGGATGTATTGTGGGAATACAACACAGAAAGAGGGAAACACTATCATAAACAACACGGAAAGTAGGGACGCACTATCTCCAAGAATGCCGTAATGTTCATATAAAAAACGTGGAACAAAAAACTGTTTAAATTCATTACGCGTCAGAGCGTGAATTCCAGCCGTCAAACCATATTTTGAAGCGAACTGAAGGCATTTATGAAGAGAAACGAACAATAAATCGGGGTGATGGATGGTGGGCGATATAGAAAACAAAAAGTTTGGTTGAATGAAGGGAAGAAAGTAGTTGTACCAGAAACAAACGAATCTAATAGAAAACTGAAGCTAAAAAGTGAATGTGCTGCATTTGAAAGGAACAAAGTTTACACTCTGTAAAAGGTTCATATGCTTGATAAAAGTAACTGAAATAGATTTTTAAGTCGTTGAAAATGTGTGATTTTGTGATCGTATGAAATAAAATTCCAACACACAAAGAGATGGCTTCATATTAATCAGAGCTCTATAATTAGTATGGCAATAACGAATAGTGTAGGTAAATTGTTAGCTTATTAGTAGGCCAATTACATTTAAAAATGTAAAACACGAACGTACACATTTTCACTTGACCACACTACTATCCGCATAGCCCTTCAATCAAAAGCAGACACAACAATAGAAAACGTCTAGAAGAAGCAGAAATGCTGTAGGCGCGAACAGCACAATCTAGAGAAAGCCACTGGCTGAGAGCGGTCATCAAGCAGAGAGTTCCAGAACCTACTCCTCATCCCAAGTGGGGTTTGGGGGCATGCACTGGAGCGGGCACTTTGTCAGATGAACCGGGAGGTTAATTCGGGCTCCGTTAGATTACCTAATTTTACATGAATCTATTCTAGGGGGTCCGGTTACTTCATTTACCCATCTAAAGAAAATGAAGAGTCTTTGATAGACTAACGCGAGTCATTAACAACCACTATTAAACCCGCATCAGAGAAATTTATAGATGCTTTTCAGCGAAAAGGATGTGAGACTTACCGTCGTATTAAACGTCAAATAGTTTCAGCACTGAACCCGATTACTTCATAATCAATCAGCGCTTTAGGATTCGTGCTCTTTAAATGTCAATGTTTGCTATCTAAAAATGCCAATCACGTACTAATTTCAATTGAACCACAGAACAAAAAACCCATTGACCGCCAATCAAATGAGGATTTATCAATAATTCAGGACGTAGAGGAGACACAGATGCGCCAAGGACAGTAATATTGAAATCAGCCGACACCACTGGTCGGTAGACCGTCGGGCTGGGTATGAAGGGGGGAGAGGAGGGGAGGGGGAGGTGGTGGGGCGGGGAGGGGGAGGGCAGGGAGGGGAGGGAGGGGGAGGGGAGGGAGGGGAAGGGAGGGGAGGGAGGGGAGGGAGGGGGCGGGGTGGGGTGGGGAGGGGAGGGCGGGGGAGAGTTCATCCCAGCCGCAGGGTTGCGGGCGGCCGGAGGGAGAGGGGGGAGGCACTTTGACAGATGAACTGCGAGGTTAATTCGGAGGCGGCTGCGCGAGGCTGCAGGGGCCGCCGCGGAGAGGACGCGACGGTGGCGCGGCGCGGGCTCGCGGCGTTCGTCGCGCCTCGGTAGCGCGCCACAGCCGCGGGTTGTTCCCGGCGACCCATCTGCTCCGCTCCATCTGCGGCGGAGGCGGCGGCGGTGGTGACGGAGGCGACGATGGCACGCGGGTGGAGGCGGGAGGCGGGTAGGCGGCGAGTAGAGGGCAAATAGGCGACGGGAGGCGGACGGCGGGTTGCGAATGACCGGGCGGTGAAGGGGCGGAAGGGCGGCGAGTGGGTGGGCGAGGGGCGGGGGGTGGCAAGTGTAAGGCGAACAGGGCGGGCGGGGAGAAAGTGGGAAAGCTGGTAGGCAGCGGAATGAGCGGGTGAATGGGCGGGCGGGTGAGCGGGCGGGCGAATGGGTGGGTAGGTGGGCGGGCGAATGGGTGGGTGGATGGGCAGGCGGGCGAATGGGTGGGTGGGTGGGTGGGCGGGCGGGCGGGCGAAGGGTGGGTGGGTGGGCGGGCGGGCGAATGGGTGGGTGGGTGGGCAGGCGGGCGAATGGGTGGGTGGGTGGGTAGGCGGGCGAATGGGTGGATGGGTGGGCGGGCGGGGGAATGGGTGGATGGGTGGGCGGGCGGGCGGGCTTCCGAAGCGCTCTGGTTAGCAGAGGATTCCGATCGAATCACTGCGTGGTTCAAGCATGAGTCGACTTGCACAGATAGCCTCAATGGAAAGGACATAAATGTGTCTCTGACCGCATGTTACATCATGCACAGTGGAACTTCGTTAGCTCGAATCTGAAGGGAAAAAGAACACGAGCTATAGAATATTTCGACTATCAAGCTTGAAATTGCCAAAAATCGTGTACATGAAGACAGCGAAGATATGAAGAAAACTCGAAATTGGCCAATTCCAGGATAATGGTATTCCATTGTTTTAAAGGATTACGGCATCAATATTACATTCAACTTCGAAGGACTCGAGGGAGCTATTTATTCATTTGCTTGAAATAAAATATTTCCGGGAAATTCGTAGAGAATACGTACTTGCTTGTTTTAAGAAGTAATTAGGTCAGTATTTACAAAGCGAGTACTTACTTCTAGATTAATCTTTTAAATTTCACATATATTAGAGAACTTAATGAGTTTCACAATATTATTTGTATTACAGTGCAAGAGCAATTTATTATTTTCCTTTCTTAGCTTGATCTGTAGTTCAGTTAGTTAACTGTTTGGAGGACTTTATTGTAATTCAAATCGAAGGAGTTTACGACTGAATTGTTAACTTATCAATTTTACCCTCATGCTGCTAACTAATTGTTTAGCGGTAGCTAATTGTTTATGGGGTTATTAACAACAGTTGTCATTTATAAGTGAATATGCAAAGTAACATTTAGTGTGAAACCTGAGCTATCAAAATATTTCTAAGATGATCTAGTATAATGACTCCACTTATTAAGTCATTCAACACTATCCTAGAGGGTGTCCTACATATGCAGAGTCCCAGTCCTCCGGGCCGTTCGCTCGGCTGCCGTCGTCAGGGCAGAAGCGCTGCGCCGGGGCCCAGGAGTGAGACGTTAGCCCTTCACAAAGCGAGGGATTTGAAAGCTTGGCTGAATGGAGGTGTGAAGTCCGAAGGAAAAAGCTGCGCTCGAAACACTCCATTGTGCGGCTGTTAGCGGAGGGGCGGCCGGGGGTGGGGGGCGGGAGGCTTAAGAAAGAAGGGGCTGGTAATTGTTCGAAGCGCGGTACTATGGAGAAGTCAGTACTTCATTGCCTCATTAGGGAACTCTGGAGTGTGTATCTTGTGTTCGCTGGAAAAAAAAATGAGATGGACTCGTGTAGTTTCATTCTTCTTATTCAAACGCGCGCCACAAAAGTAGGCTGGAAAAATTGATATGAAGGTTACCTGTTTCGTGTACCATCGCCTTTATATCTATTTGTAAATATCATAATACATTAAAGGTGTGTATATTTCCTTTCCGACTCACATTGTATAATTTTTGTATTTGATTGCTACAGCTCGTTAAATAATGATTATGATACAGCTTCATTACGTTATATGTGTTCGATTCGTGTAAACGTTCAAATAAAAGTTCAACTTATAATAGCTATTATTAGACGTAGAAAAATACTATACTATGTATACTTGTATCAATTTCATGATACTTGTTTTCTCTCGCTTGTATAATTATGTCACGTCACACTTGAGTATTAATACAAATCATTACATCATCGTTTCATAATACACTATTTCGAGAAGTCTCAAACATTTTCAACCTGGTCTCACGTTCCTCTTGAAACGAAAGAAGCATTAGTGAACAATTACACTAACGGAAAGTCGTGAAGATGCTTATTCTTGTGATGTCAAACTTCCTTACAAACCAACTGCGAACAGAGAGTTAAGAATTTTGCATAAATACCCAATAATGAAAGAAAGAAAGAAAGTATTTTTTAGAGCTTATTAAAGAACGTTAAGTGTCTATAGAGCTTCTAAATCAGATGCAAGTCAATAAGGAGAGAGTTTAAGCAAGCTCCTTTAAAATCATCCCTTATCATTATCGTTTTCCACTTAAATAGCAGTTCATTATCGTTTGCATACAGCTTATTCATGATAGTTTTCCACTTAAATAGCAGTAAATAAACTTCAGGCACACACCGTTATTCTCGAATTTTAATGGAATCCAATTCAGAAGGAGTTATCGATGGTTTAAAATTATTTTCAATGAAGGTATAATAAAGAAAGAAAGGACTCTGTGTGAGTTTTTTTACAATAAACGGAAATACTTCGATAATCCACGTTTAGGAATCAATATTCAGAACGAAAAGTTATAACATGTGTTACGTACCGTATTTCTTCCCCTCAAGAAGTTTCAACCCAATCCAATGGTAACTTTGCATTCCTTCCATTTCTCTCGAACCCTGCATACGTTTTTCTGCACACGCTTAGCTGCAAGCACCACAAAGAACCACCGAGCACGTCCGAAAACTACGCAAAAGGCTGCAGCCACCTTCCGCAAGTCTGGTTTCGGTGGAACTTCTGGATTCGCCCAGAGTCCAAAACTAGATTCCACCGCAGGTTGGAACTGGGAGCGTCAAGTCGGCGCCGCCGTGTGGAAGTTATCAAGGCATCTCCCGCGGCCGCTGCAAGTCCGCGTCTCTCGGTGTTGGCTCTCCGGAGTGAGGATGAGGAGGAGAAGGGGTAGGCGGCAAATGAACTCCTCCCCGCAGCCGTAACTCTTGGGGCAGTTGCGTCAGCAGCTGGCTGCAGCCGGCTGCACTACGGGTTCCTCCGCACCAGGCTCCAGCCACTTCTCCCCCCGGTCTTCCCCAAGAGCTTTTCTTATGCTTCACGCTTCTTTCACCTCAGACCTTGACACTTCATTTGCCTTTCCTCTTCCTGCTAAACTCTGCATCTTTCATCTTCAGGCTCACGTATGTTTATTTCCAACTGAATTGTTCTTCCGTCATCTTTCCCTTTCTTTAAACTTTATTTTCTCAGTTTTATTTCATTTCATTTTACCTTCACTCAGACCCGTTATTGCAAGTAATTGCAAGTAAGTAAGTAATTGCAAGTGTTCCTCTGCCTATTGTCTCTTCTTCCTGCACCACCGTATTTTTGCTTACTTATTATGCTCACTAGATCTTTCACTTCCAACTTACAATTGAAGGCTGGAATTATCAAATGTGTTACACTATAACTTATTTATTAAGGCAATATTTAATTAAATATTTTGTAGCATTCCTGAAAAAGTAAGAATATTGAATTGAATTGAATTGAATTGCCTTATTTTACGTGGCGAGACTCAGGCCATGAGGCCTGCTCTTCCGTCTGATCACGCAAATTTCGCTACGCTCCTTTCACCTAGCGGAGAAAGAAGGTATTATCTCGGGCGACGAAACAGGCGATTTGAATTTAGCTCAGAGGCGTCATTTAGGCTTGAGGATCTTTTACATGCAAGTAAATCTACTAACATGGGCCAGCCGGCTTTACTTCCCCTCCGCGGAAGGCGTACGAAGGATTTTTTCGCCCGTAAAAATCCACGGCTTCGATCGGGTTTGAACCCGCGAACTTGGGTATGACAGTCCGGCACGCTAACCGTCACACCATCGAATCCGCACCATCGAATCCGCATCGAATCCGAATCCGAATCCGAATATTATCACATAAGTAATATATTATGAAACATATGATACTGATGGACAAGAATCGGTAAAAATTTTCATTTGTATAATAATGAAAATTCATTAAATCATATTTTCTTAAACAGTAAGTAGCAATACGCATGGCCCTTAAAATCTTTATAAATTTCAGAATTGAAGAGCATGGGGCAGTACAAGATAAATTTCCTTAGCACCACAGCAAGCTTCTTACTATTACAAATTATTAGTGTATCGATTTTGGTGAAACTGTATTTTGTTACAATGAATGTTCATAATTATAAAGAGCTTGGGGCAGTACCAAGATAGAGCGACCAAATTCGACATAGTAACATACACGAACAGCAGTAGACTTGCAGTGGTTCGTGTGGTTAATTTTGTTTCTGCTCCAAGGCCTTCCACTATATTCTTTCTTCTTTTCTTCCCAAACATTATCAAATTCTCTCCTTTCATTTTCCTTTTCGTCTTCATTCGACCATTTTCGAAAGCCACGTACGTGCACCTGAATTCTCAGCGACTCCCGTACATCTCATTCCTTCCTACTGCATCGGTGGCGTAGCTTCAGTTGGTCACCTGGGGCAAAGCTAATGGTGTCCCCCCCCCCATAAATTAATTATAAAAATATCTATTGCTGCATAGATATGAAATTTATATTTAATAAAATAATGTACAATATTTGTTTATATTTACAATCTTTGTTAATATTTTGTACAAATAATGTACAAAATAATGTACAATGTATTTATTAAATTTATTGCGTTTTAGTTTTCATTATTTCTTTGCTTTTCTTTCTTAGTATTTACGATTTAAATGTATACTTATTAAATTGATATAAATAATATTTAACTAAGCCATAAAAATATTGTAATTCCACAATACAAGTTTCAAACTTATAAAATTAAAAAAACTAACTATTAATATATAAAATTTTTAAGTAAATGACTTAAATTATATAATTCCAACTATAAAATATTTTAATTGGTGTCACCCCTGGAATGGTGTCACCCGGAGCGCGCCGCCCTCCCTGCCCCCCCCCTAGCTACGCCACTGTACTGCATTCTTCTCCTCCTTTTTCTTTCTCCTCCTGCAGCCCCTTGGCCCCACCTTGAGGCTGCTCCCCGCCTCGCGCAAGCGCCTTGCCGCGCCCCGCGCCCCGCGCCCCTGGCGCGCCTTTTGTAGGCGCCTTTTGTACGCGGCTGCGCGTGTGTGCACAAGCCTTGGGGCCCCGCCCCCTGCCCCCGCGACGCCGCGGCAACCACACCGCAGCCAGTCCAGAGCGCGTGGGCAGACGAGGCTAGAGCTTCACGTGGAGAATTTCTCTTCGCTCGTAATCGTTCTCTCCTTCTTCCTTCCGCGTCTTGTGAGAGTATGAGACTCGTTACACAGTGCGTACCTATGTGTATTGAAGCACAGAAGTGAGAATATGTAAAGTACGTGGATGTGCGGGTATGCAAAGTCCTAGGACTGCAATATTAGCCGAGTAGAAAAATGCGTAGGAGATTTTGTAGCCTACTTGGAATTTACATGAAGCGATGCATGAAAGAAAATGTTGGGTTAAGTAGAAAAAAATCACCTATGTAAATAAGTGGGGAATTGAAATCAGAATAACATCTTATTAACATTAAATTGAATTACAGAATACCACTATTTTTCTCTGAATAATAACCAGCACCAAAAATGTATTCAAAGTGAATAGTTTAATGACCATCCTCTTTATCTAATGATATTTAATGGGAATACTAATCATGGTACATTGATGCATCTAATCTCTGGTGTAACCTCTTGAATAGGCTTGCGTAACATTAATTTTTTAACAATGATTATACTTCAATAACTGTATGCATATTTAGCAAACAAAATTGTTTTTCGTGATTCAAATGTTCGTAAATACGTCGATACACTGTAGAAATAATTTCTCGAATCATTGGAAAGATTCGTTCTTTCAATTTTGGCTCTGTGCCAATCGTAAATAGCCCATCTTCCAGCCTGGTTAATTAACTTCACAATTCTAATTAATTTTACATCGTAAAATAGAACCAGTAGCCCCAAAGTCGCCCATCATTAAAATTGTTATGGCACGTCAATGAAATGTATACCATTAAAAGGTCTGGGAGGGTCTCTGATCCGATCAGTGAAATAAAAAAGTCAGTTCTCTACGAACCATCGTAACGCTTCCTCACTCTCGCCTGCATCTCCTCTACAGGATCTTCATCGCAGACGGCGCCACCGCAGGAAGGGGAGCTACGTGTTGATAAGCCTGAGGAACACCGAGTGTGCTCAGCAAGTGGCTGAGAGTGCGTGTGCCTGCAACAACCCGACCCGCCACGTCCCACCCGGACCCGACCGCCAACACTTCTCTTGGAGACGTCCCTCTTTCCTCCCACTCCCGCCGCTCCACTCCTCGCCGCTCTCATCTCTTCCCCCATCCCCACTCCCTTCTTTCCTCTCCTATACTCCCCGCCGCTCTCCTCCCATCTCCGCCTCTCCTTTTTCCTCTCCCCCGTCCTGCAGCTCTCCTTTTCTCCCTTCCTCTGCCCGCAATTCTTCTCTCCCCCCTTCCTTCTCCATACCTCTCCTCTCCTCCCCCTTCCACCCCCAACACTCTCCCTTCCTCCCCTCCCATCCCCGCTGCTCCCCTCTCCTCTCATCCCCGCTTTCACCCCTCTCCTCCCATCCCCGCTGCTCCCCCATCCTGCTCCCATCCTCCATGCCCATGCTCCCATCCTCCTTGCCGCTCTCATCTCCTCCCCTACCCTCCCCACTGTTCTCCTCTCCTCCCCTCCCTGCCACTCTCATCTACTCTCCTCCTCTCCCCGCCGCTGTCATCTCTTATCATCCCCTCTCCACCGCTCTCCTGTCCTACCCTCCCCGCTTCTCCCCTCTCCACTGCTCTCCCCTTCTTATCGTTTCCTCTCCTCGCCATTCCTTTCCTCTCAGCTCCACCTTACTCTTTCCTTCTCCTAGTTCTCCTCTCTCGGCTCCTCCCCACCTCACCCCACCCCTCACAACCCCTGACTCAGTTCTCCCAGCTAGCCGCGCCTACGTCTTCCTCCTGCCTACCTCCTCCCGCGCCTAACGCCAGCCGGCGCGGCGAGGGGCGATATTTCATGGGATCCCCGCACTGTTAAGTAGCGAGGCTGAGCGGAGGAGAGGCGACGCGGCCCCTCGCCCGCCTCCTTATGATAAACTTAACGCCTGGGTTTAGAGAACGAGCTGTAAATGTTTGCCCAAAGGGCCGCCGCGGATCGTAACCCACCACGGGCGTAACTCTTGCCCTCCCTCTCCTCCTTCCCCCCTGAGTGGATCGGAGGCGCACGGATGGATCTCGACTGCTCGCGTGCGTGAGTGAGTGAGAGAGCGCGTGGTGTGTGTGTGTGTGAGAGAGAGAGAGAGAGAGAGAGAGAGGAGCGTGATGTGTGTCGTTTAAATGCCTTTCCTCGCGTTAAGGCCTCTTCCTTTGACACAAGCTCCTGCATCACTCTATTACGACTTTCTTAATGCCAGATGGTGTTAAGCAACTACACAACAGCAAGGAAAGCCATACACACGAAGTTACCTTCATTAAATTATTGAGATTTTGAAGACGAGTTAATTTCAATTCATTTAATTCATTATGAAAGTAATGTACTGTGATCATTCTTCTCACAACCCGCTATTATTATATCGAAGATTGCTTCTGTAAACCAATCTGAAAATATATATTTTATTTGTCAATGTCAAAAAATAATTATTTTGTAATTATCTATCTTACAACTCCAAATAAAGTTACAATAAATTTACTTTTGTATTAATCCTTGTTTTCAGAAAATACATGTAGTATGTGAATTTGATGAGACTGGACGAAAATGTGAATTCAATAACCTGCTCTGAAATTACATAGGGAAGCTTATTTTGCTCATTGTAATTTTTTCAAAGAAGTACATGTATTAAAGAATACGAAGACAACAAAATTATTAATTTCTCTAAAAAAATATTAAAAAATGTTTGTGGAAAACTCCTTGAATTCGTAGTAAAGGTCTACCAAAAACAGAATTTTCCCACGTAAAAATAATATTCTCCTCTTTAAAAAGACAAACAATATATTTTTCATCTCCACTTTCAGGTGAACGTGATATGCAAATGAAAAATTCAGGCAAGCGTGGTAAATAAAACAGAGAGAAATATGTACAGAGAAATCATTTTCGTCCAACAACACAATGTTTTGTAAATGCGTGTCTGACAGTTTTGGTATTTCACTGCAGTGGCAAACTCTTCTTTTAGAGGAATATGTTCACAGAAGCTATGCAAATAAATAAAAAGAATGAACTTATAGAAAGATTTAAAACCGGAAAAATTGTAGCAAAATATGAAGTAATTTTTTTCCCTCCATTCTGGCATATTACTAGAGCCAGGAATATAGGCAAAATGCATTATTATGGTTACGATTTTAACACTTAAGAATAGAAAAAAGCTTCATTATGCTTCCGGAATTACTTTGGATGGTTTTCATTTTGCTGGTGTAGTTCCCAAGGGAATGATGCATGTTTTAAAACATTTTGACATTTTCTTCCTTTTTCATCTTTATTTGCCTTTTGCCAGCTAGCACAGATTTCTATCAAGTTGCAAAACTTGCTGCAAGACCGGACGTGTGAGCGCTGTCGCGTTTTGGTTCACTCAGCAAGTTTACGATTCAATGTTGAACTCGGGCGCTAGGTTATTGAAGTGTTATAAATAGTTACCAGAAAGCGATACGGTAACAGAAAAGATTGTTGTATTTCTGTCATTGATGCCAACAGGTTTTTATTCGACAACGAGGACTTCCATTCTAAACTTGAGTTTGGCCTTCGAGTCTTTTGGACATTATTTTAATTTTTTTTCATTTTTTATTTCTAAATATCATCTTTTTCGCGTCGTTTGGATGTAAAGTCTGCACTCTAAGCCTTTCAATGTGAATAAATGATTTTTGAATATAATTGTATTAAAAATTAGTGTCTACTTGCGAGCTTATTTTGGTCAAAATAAATGCTTGAACTTCCGGGCTACTTAAAACTAAAATACAATAGAGCTGTGCAAGGTATTTGTCAAACTGAGAGCAATGTCCGCATAGTTTGATTTTCTTATTAGAAAGTATTTACTTTTCTTTTTCGATAAAATAAATTCAATGATTCTAGGCAGAAAGAAGACACTTTGATGGTATAAATATTTAATTGAAGAGGGTATTAATTAGAGGACGGTGGAGATTTCAGATGACTGAGGAATGGAAGCTTAAAGGTTTGACAGAGGCAAGAAAACATAGGGAATACCTGTGCTGAGAAAACCTGTCACTGGGCAGAAAATACGACGACAAATCTATGATAATAAGCAAAGCGCTTTTCGTTTTCGCTATACCTACGTCTGTCCCATAATGTATTCTTATATTGGGTTATAGTTCGAATCTCTCATTTGCCCGTATGTTTCTTGTCCTTTCTTATTTCTCAGTGAAGTTATCGTTTCCATGTCCAAATGCCCCTTTCCTCTCCTCAAAACATCCTTTCCTGAGAAACCATATCTTGAGATTTTTTTCTTTTTCCTGTCCCAGTTCAACATTTTACTGAAATTCTCTTTCCGTATTTCTTTCCGATATTGCTCCTCCAGCCTATACCTGTTCCTTGGTCCAATTTTTCTTGGTTTCTTCTTTCAATATTTAATGGCCTTATTTCGCCCCCCAACCCCCATTTCCATCAACACTGACCATATATCCAGGAGTAAAAAATATATACCTAAAATCCTCTTTAAAACCATAATTGTATCATCTCTCCCTTTCGCAATTTTTATTTATTATCCTTTGTCTGTATATATTATCTTTCTTCACGTTTCCGGTACACATTCCTTCAGGAATGGCACTAGCTTACTAAAACTTATTGTATCGCCACAAACTTTATTTTAACTAATCGCAATCATTCCTTTCGCATCTGTTATGTCGTACCAGAATGTTTCCTGCTCGCGGAACTACTGTCGCGTCATCAGAGGCGCCTCCGTTCACAAACGAGGTTGGCGCCCCTGCGCACAGAGAGGCACTTGTGTTGCTGGACGCGCCGAGAACGAACGCTGGCTTGGCGGCATCCAAACACAAGCAACTGGAACGAAAAAAGGCGAACAAGAAGGCGAGAACGCGGTCAAAACATTATTGCAAGCTCCGTTTAAGAAAATAAATTACTACGCGAAAAACTTAGTCACAAGAATGCATACCATAAACATAAAATATCGTAAACAAAAACAAGATTAGAGGCAATAGAAATTATGTGAAAAACTGAAAAAAAAGTTTTTAAATTGAGAAAGTTTTGAATACGTGTGACAATGTTTATCTACATAACAATAAATCCAAAATTCAAGCAAGAAAGAAGAGAAATTAACATTCAAATGAGAATTAGAACAAAATGTACGATATCAGATAAAAAAAATAGCTTCCATGAAAAAAACAAACCATACTAATTACGAAGGTATTTGTCAAATTTTGATTAGCTGTGCACCCAACGAACATCAGTACTCTAACGTCTCATAATAGACTCCTTATAGAAACAACATGCATTGATATCACATGACAGCCGCAGCAATAAGTCTTCGCCTCTTCCGTGCCCCTTTCTTCCACCCAGAAGGGCAGAGGCGGCAGCGGAGGTAGGGAGACGCGGCATCACTGACAACGAAGGCGCAAAAGAGGGAGTTTTTGCACCCTCGAACGTGACGTACTATCGATCTTCTGCTCATGTGCAGTTCCAGTTTCGCATCACTTTAGTGCATCTGCACATGCGCAGAAGATCGATAGTGCATCACGTTTGAGGGTGCAAAAACTCTCTAGTGTCTTTAGCGGCGACGGCGACGGGTCCAAGGCTGTGACAGCTAAGAAGGAAGTGACTGGTTCAACATCGACTACCGCTGTAATGGAGTGACGATGTGACAGAAAGACGATGAGACGGAAATACGGTAAGACGATGAGACGGAAATACGGTAAGACGATGAGACGGAAATACGGTAAGACGATGAGACGGAAATACGGTAAGGCGATGAGACGGAAATACGGTAAGACGATGAGACGGAAATACGGTAAGGCGATGAGACGGAAATACGGTAAGACGATGAGACGGAAATACGGTAAGACGATGAGACGGAAATACGGTAAGACGATGAGACGGAAATACGGTAAGACGATGAGACGGAAATACGGTAAGACGATGAGACGGAAATACGGTAAGACGATGAGACGAAAATACGGTAAGACGATGAGACGAAAATACGGTAAGACGATGAGACGGAAGTATGGTAAGACGATGAGACGGAAACACGGTAAGACGATGAGACAGAAATACGGTGAGTCGGTGAAACGGTGAGACGTTGAGACGTACGACAGAATGACGGGGGAGCGACAACCATGGCGCGGACCGTAGCGGTGTGGCGGTGTGACGATGGCGGTGTACATCGCTAGCGCGGAGGCTGCGGCGGCGGCGCTCCACCCGTCAGCCTTTTTTCCCCTGGCGCGCCTTCCTTTTTTCCGCGCGCCGCCGCGCCGCGCCTCGCCGCGCCGCGCCGCGCCGCGTCGCCGGCTGCCTTCCCTGCGACGAGTTATGAGATCCACCGCGACGCCCACGCCAGCCCGCCCTCATCTGCTCTGCTCCTCCCCCCGCCCCGCCCCGCCCCACCCCGCTGCGCGAGTGGGCGCTGCCCTGGGGAAGAGAAGCCTCCAATCCATCTTGCACGAGCGCTCCGTCGGCATGCCATCAACCGTCGTGTTGCCCAGATTGACCTACAATGTTAAGGAATGTGAGCGCTCTCTCTTTCGCTCTCTTGCTCCCTGTCGCATGCTCTCGTTTCCGATCCGTTTTCTACCTTTCCTAAGATTTACCCCATTTGCCGCGTGGCGACGGATAGGGGATCCCTCTGGTCATTCACCCGCAGCTGCCGTAGTCAATGTAAACGGACGCTTATGGCGTTCGCAAAGTCTAGTGTTGCACCTTCCGTCGTTGCACAACGATACCGCCCAATCGCCACGTCACGCCGACTCTCTCGCCAAGGTCAAGGCTGTCTCAGACGTGTGAGTCTAATAAATATGTTTGGTCTAAGTACTGTCTGATACTAAGTAAGCTCTGAACTGATACTTGCTATCTTGCCAGGAAATGGTACAGGATTTTCCTCTCTCCTAACAAGTTGCTACACATTCTTCTTTTCTTACCCCTTCTCCAGTAATATTTGCCCTTTAAGCTGCCTCTTAGCAATAGATATTCCCATACTGAAAATTGTCTGAGGTTTATTAATAGCGACGATTAAAAACTATTCACATAGAAAGCAAATAAATGTATTTCAATTTGCGCCGTTTAAGAGTTTCTCCCTCAAAAAACGTAAAAGAGTACGTCTTGAATATTCTTTAGCAAAGATGTCACAGCCCTCACATTAACACAAATTATACCTTCAAAGAGTCAGTGTCAAAAATTACAGAAGGATTTCTATTAAATAGGGTAACGTATCCGTGTAGTGAATTATACATCCTGTCGTTAGTAACAGCAAGTAATGGGAAACATTAACTGTCGTTCGCCAACTATTCTTCTCCGTCAAGCTCTGTTATCAAATCTATGCAACACGATAAAATATAATGAACCGTACTCTTCGACACACAAGTATTCCAGTCCTTTTATCTACGTAGCAAATTACTACACCGAACAGTTCCATTTCACCGTCATACTCACTACACAGCTAATCTGATCAGACGTACAACTCGACTGGTTATTTTAATCGGGCCGTGCATCTGCTCTCTGACGAAGGCCAACAAAACAAACACGGAAACGAGCATACATCATTTGAAGCGGCTGAACAATTCGTCCAAATAAAACAAATAGAAAGGCGTCCCCGGGATAAAAAGAGGGCCATTCAACGGGGCGCCGGGTGTCATGATGAATGTCTCACACGCGCGCTGAGTTGCGCAGAGGAGGCTCGGAGGCGCCGAGTTTCTTCGCCGCTGCACCCGAGGAAGGCTCCGCCCGCTGCCGAGCGCATAACGTACGCTTAAGACCAGAGCCGCCCAGAAAGCACACATGGCCGTCGCAGTCAATGGTTTATTTGCGCGGTGGTTTCGTCGAGTCGTTAATCTTATGTGGTCTCAAACATTTTAAATTATTCTCGGAAATGAACGCTGAAAAAGGCAGAGAGATATTTCAATAATAATAATAACAATAGCAATACAAGACGTTGTATAATAATAATAATAATGATAATAATAATAATAATGATAATAATAATAATAATGATAATAATAATAATAATAATAATAATAATAATAATAATAATAATAATAAGGGGGGCGAGCCATGTCCACGTCCCCGACGTGCCCCCTGGGACCTTCCGTATAGATAATATGGATGCTAACGGACCTCTGTGAAGATCAACGGGCCAAGAGGCGGAAGAGGATCCCTGGATTCCAACGGTTCCTGGCGCGGACGAGTCTTCAGAGGAGCATACCTCTATAAAACAACCTGGGCTCAGCTGGCTCCGGCTGTCAGTACCCAGCAAGGGCCCCTGCCTAGGGTCACAGGCGAAGATCTAGCGAGGGAGAAGTCGCACCCACGAGGAGTCTACTCCCTGAGGGAGAAAACCCCAACAAAAAACCCCTGGCTGTAGGGATAAAACGCAATCCACAGGGACTTTTCCCCTCTTTTTCACCCTTATTCTGAAATAAGAGGGAACCTGGGTCTCGGGTTTGCACCCCGCCACTCAGAGAAGCTTTGAAAAGCAGCCACTAGGTATAAGGAAGCCTCGGCCTCATCTGGTAATGGGGTTGCTCCAGATGAGGAAAGACGACAGCCCCATTATGATGACATGTGCTACGAACCATCGGAAGAAGCAGAACGAATCGAACAGAGAGACAACCACCATCAAGAGTCAACTGCTCGAAATGTTTCAGCGGCAGCACAGCCGTTGACCACCAGAGCAGGACTGCCTAGACAGCGGATACAATGGAATGTGGAAATGAACCAATTCCTACTGCGCACTTATTATAGAGTGACCCGCTGTGAAACAGAATTGACTGGCTATAGGCAGCTCCTCCATGCGCGATTCGTACAGCAGTTTCCCAATCTACGTGTTACTGAACAGGGTCTAGCTAGTCAAAGAGCGTCAATTGTGCGAAATAACCTGGTACCATTGGCAATACGAGAGCGTATTCTGCAAGAAGTTGCAGGAGAGAGAGAACAACACTCCGAAGAAAACGTAAATGCCAGAACAGGGGAAGAAGATGCACAAGAAAATACCACCAGTCCAGAGAGACCATGCATTTTCCATCAGAATGATGTGATAAAACAACAGATGGAATTTGAGTTAAATAGCATGCTGACTAAATTCAATGGGTTAATGCCAGAAAAGAGACCAAGTATACCCAAACAATTAATGTCATCCAAACTGAGAGATCTGATGAATATCATGAACAACTCTGTTCTCCCATCAAAGATTGATAATGTTATCACCTATTCAGATCTAAATTTGTATTTATACAGTTCAGCAGCAACTATCGTCAAATTAAACGGAGGTAAACTGAAAGAAACATTTGCGAAGCAGCCAAAATTAAAGAGAAAGAAACCACCATGGGAAAGGAGATTAGAACAAAAAATAAATGAGTTGAGAGCTGATGCCGGAATAATAACAGCCTATATCAACAACAGAAATAAGAAACTTGAGAAGAAAATGCACGCCATTCGCAAAAAGTACAGCAAGCATGCCCAATTTGATAAACCAAATAGCATACCATCTGAATATCTTGACACAGTCAAACAAAAATTGAGCGCGTATGCAAAACGGTTAAGACGTTATAAAAAAGTCAGAAGAGAAAGGAGCATAATGCCAACTTCAAAAGAGACCAGAAAGCATTCTATAAATCTTTACATAAACAAGATACTGAGACAAACTTGCCGCCAACTAAAGACGAAATCGAAGGCTACTGGGGAGGTATATGGTCAACTGGAATTAAATATAATGCTGAAGCAAGCTGGTTGGAAACAATTAGCAAATCAGCAGAAACGATTGTACCCATGGAGAGCTTCCAAATTGAGACAGTAAAACCTATTCTTGCCAAACTAAAGAATTGGAAGAGTCCTGGAAACGATAAAATTCATAATTTCTGGCTGAAGAATTTATCAGCCTTGCATAGCAAATTCGTTGAATGTATAAATGCTTTTATTGAAGAACCTCAAAGCATTCCTCATCATTTGACCACAGGTGTGACGTATCTCATACCGAAGGGCTCCAGGAGTAGTAATCCGGCAAGATATAGGCCTATAACCTGTTTGAACACGTTTTACAAACTCTTAACATCATGTGTGTCTAAGATCCTGGAAGATCACTGTAATGGTAACAGTATCCTAGCAGAACAACAAAAAGGATGTAAGAAAGGCTCGCTAGGATGTAAAGAACAACTTATTATTGACTCAGTAGTCTTGAAACAAGCAAGTAATAAACAAAGAAATCTATTTGCAGCGTATATAGATTATCAGAAAGCTTATGATTCGGTCCCACATGACTGGCTTATAGACGTGCTAAAAATATATAAAATCCATCCCAAGTTGATAGATTTCTGTGCAACCCTAACAACTAAGTGGAAGACAGAAATAGTATTACAAACCAAGGAAATGAATATTATTACAAATAAAATTGACATCAACCGAGGAATCTTCCAAGGAGATTCTTTGAGCCCACTTTGGTTTTGCTTGGCTTTGAACCCGCTATCCACTATCCTCAACAGCAGTAAGTATGGCTACGAGATAAAAAGTCGGCACTCCTCGTACAGACTTTCCCATCTGGCTTATATGGATGATATAAAGCTGTATGCATCAACAGCCAGTTCGTTGAAGCAGCTCCTAAATATCACAGAAACTTTCTCTGAAGACATCGGAATGTGTTTTGGTGTAGATAAGTGTAGAACGGTTAACGTGGTACGTGGCAAATTGACGAGGGGTCTGGAATACGAGACGCAAAGAAGCGAACTTATTAAATCGTTAGACCATGATGAAGTGTATAAGTATCTTGGTCTAGAGCAGTCTCGAACAATAGCCCACTCGGAAGTGAAGAAACGTATAACCGCAGAATTCAAGGACCGACTCACAAAGGTTCTCAAAACATCTTTGAATTCGCGAAATCTTGCCACTGCAATAAATATATACGCTATTCCTGTGATCGTCTACTCAATGGGCTTAATAAAATGGAGTCAAACAGATCTTGAAGCAATGGATAGATATGTAAGAACCCAAATGACTCAATATCGATATCATCATTCTAAATCTGCTGTTGAGAGGATCAATCTACCTCGTGAAAAAGGAGGTCGAGGCATTACTAATATAACTAACAGTAATGCCAATCAAATCTCTCTTATGAGAAAGTACTTTCTTGAGAGGGCAGAAACATCGGCAATGCATAAGGCTATCGTAGAGGCTGATTTCAGTTTCACCCCCTTAAATCTTGTAAGTACTCAGTTTCAACCAGAGCACACTAGTCATGAAAGCCTGATGCAAAATTGGTGTCGAAAAGAGCTACATGGTAGACATCCCAATGAACTATCAGGCCAGAACATTGATTTTAGAGTTTCTAACAGGTGGTTGACACGTGGTTTACTGTACCCAGAGACAGAAGGCTTTATGATAGCCATCCAAGACCAGGTTATCGCAACAAG
Source organism: Acheta domesticus (assembly GCA_031308135.1). Classification (NCBI taxonomy): domain Eukaryota; kingdom Metazoa; phylum Arthropoda; class Insecta; order Orthoptera; family Gryllidae; genus Acheta; species Acheta domesticus. The sequence goes on from JAHLJT010009355.1 coordinate 136,685,500, forward strand.
AAATTACTTACGATATGTTATAAGAAACCCCTCCATAGTAAGTGATGAATGTAGAAGATGCGGTGCACAGCATGAAAACATCCAGCACATCCTTGCTGGTTGTAGTGTGTTGGCTCCCACTGCCTATAAAGTTAGACACGATAATATGGGGAAAATAATTCACGGACGACTAGTAAGAAAATACGGACTTGAGTCCTGTGATGTCCCATATTACAAATATCATCCTTCTACAGTCTTGGAAAATGAAGAATGGAAGCTGTACTGGGACAGAAGCATTATTACAGATACCACAATTTCGAACAATAGGCCAGATATAATAGTTCTGAACAAGCTCAAGAAAACAGCCATGATCATCGATTTTGCAGTCGTCAACAATAATAATCTAGAATCTGTTCATAGCTTGAAAATTCAGAAATATGTACCGTTGACTCACGAGCTTCGCCACCAATGGAAACTTGAGAATATCGGCATACTACCGATAATAATGTCCACCACAGGATTAGTACCAAAACACACAATGCATGCAATTCAAGTGTTGGAATTACCATTCTCATGCGTGGAACAAATGCAAAAAGCAGTAATACTGGATAGCTGCAGAATAGTAAGAGAATTCCTGGGATGTACGACTGATTGGGACACGATTGATTGAAATGTCAAGAGTAACATTCGTTCGTGTTTTGTCTCAGCGAGACCGACCGAGCCTAGACCAGCAATGGTCAGGTGAATGTTCCTGCACATAGTGCAGAGAGTGAAAAATTCGGTTGTTATAATAATAATAATAATAATAATAATAATAATAATAATAATAATAACACAGAACTAGCAGCAGAAGTCAAGGCACTATGGCATCTTCAAAAAGTCCATATCATTCCTCTGGTCATTTCATGCACAGGAGTTGTACCAAATAACATCCATAAAAATCTGGAACTTATTCAAATACCAAAATATACTTTCAAAATGATGCAAAAGTCAATAATCTTAAACACATGTAGGATTGTGCGAAAATTCCTAAATTACGATGAAACATGAATTGGCCTGTGTCTTGGTTACTAACCCGACACAAAGTCAAATATATATCCGGCGAATACCGAGAAAAACAATGTTGTATATTAATAATAATAATAATAATAATAATAATAATAATAATACATACTATAATATACCAGAAGTGTCCTCTGGTGGTCATAGAAACCATATTATCATTTTTACAGCAAGTGTGACGTAAGTACGATTTTATTTATTATGACAATTATTAAAGGATTACGCACTTTTTGAAGGCATTTCTTAGAACAGTTGGTCTAACTATTAGCAAGCGCATTAACACATTTCAAGATTTTTATATTGAGAATAATTATTCAATACTACTACTACTACTACTACGTACTGGAATTATTGGTGATAAATGATATTTATCCAGTTTAAAACTTTTCGAAATAAAATAATCGTAAATATGTATGTCTATATTTTACTATATTTTGGCCCCTTTATAATTTTCTAAGAGACATTGCCTAAATCGCATTGTGAATAGTTTTGAAATGATTTTGACGCAGATAAAGACAGTATATTGAAAAAACAAGAGGGGAAACAAATCACGAGAACGTGCTTATGGAAACGCAAAACATAATTACGAACATAAAGCGATATACATTCTATAAAATATAATAATGCATCATATGTATTAAAGAACTGCTTCGAACAATGCAATTGAACAAAGCTGAAAGCACCTTTGCGGTGTCACCCCGACGCATAACAAGCGTGAGTAGATCCTCCCACACAACACACGTGTTCTATTTACGGGGTTGTCCATCAGCTCCCGCTTCTCCGGGCGCGCCGCCCCCGCCCGCTCAACTGCCTTTGTACGCGCTTCGAGCCCAAGGGCGGTCGGTGCGCCGCGGCTTCTGTTGAGCTGCCGCGCGACGGTGGACCCCAGAAGCGGGTTTTTGTCAGCCGCTCTCCAACCGGTCTCCTACGACTCGGACCGCATCCCCTGCCGTCACCGCTGTCGCTACTTCTACATCTCTTTCTCATTCTCCAAGACTTCACTTCAGTCGCTACCGTCGCTAAGCCAAATACCATCACTGTCCCATTGCTTACTTCCGACTTTTCCACTGTGTGCTCTGTTTCGTTTTATTCTTCTTTAACATCAAAGCCTGTCTACCACTACTTCCTCTGCCGCTGTTACGATACCTGTCATTTGCACTTCTCAATCTTCCGTTGCATCGGGACTTTCACTAAATTAGTCCTCAATTTGCACCGGATTTTTATATCTATCTTAAATCAGTATTCTTCTTTCTCATTAAAATGTGTCGCTTTGTGTTACTAAATAACGATTTGGATTCCCAACACCCAAACATGTATCGTCGAACATAAAAGAAATAAAGAGAGAAATCATCATTACGTCAAGACAATCATAATTGGACTCTGTTAATTAAGACAATCATAATTGGACTAGGCAAATACAAACAGCACAGGAAATGAAGGTGACGGATATTTTGAATTGTTGCGGTTTACGGTTTGTCTTATCGTGACATTGAGGCGCCCATACCAACGAATGACATATTGAAAACAGCTGTAAAAATGAAAATGGTGTTAACAGTTAATCAACAATCACTGCGAGTGGTAACAATTATTGGCTTCTTCTATGAGAAAAAAGAAATGCTGATCGACCAAATAGTCGGGAACAACAAATACAAGTAAAAGGCAACAATGACTAAAATTGTACGAGAATGAAATGAAATGAGCATGAAGAAGAAGAAATTGAACATCCCTGAGAAGTTTCAATTGATAATGCAAGGAATCATGAATTAATTATGCCGATGAACGTAATGAAAACCTATAACGAATTAGAAGATAAGGATCTGAAAGACCGAGGCTACTACAGAAAAAACATATCATAGCTTGATTTGATCGATCTGGAACTCCAATTGTCCTTAGTACTTGATATTTGAATACCTGGCAGCAATAACGTTGTAACCCTCACTTTTCTGGAATGCTGGGTTTCCTCGCAATAAGGTCATGTGTGTAGGTAGGAAACTGTTGGCAAACATGAACATTAAGCACCTTTTTTCTTCTTTATTTTGTTTCGCCACGAGTCGCACAGGTGCATAAACGTTGTAATAATGGAGGAGTAAAGTCATGTGTCGCTAAATTTTCATTTTGATGACTACAACGTTTTTCCGGCAGGTATTCATTTGTGCGTTGCCTTTGAGTGTACCCCGCTGAGAGTGTTAGTTGAACCACAGCTGACGCAAGTGTGTACCTAGAGCATAATACAAATGACATTTCTTCCGATAGGTTGAGCTATCATCATCAGCTGAAAAGCGATAAAAATAACAAATGTTCATGGTGATGAAATGAGAGTAAGTAAAGGCATAGTGAGAGTGGCAGTACAAACAGATTATCGCTGAGAAAACTCTGGCAAACCAATGAACAAGTGTGACGACATAGAGGCCTGTTGAGAACGAGAGGAACTCATTTGGTAGAGTAGAACTTCCGCCTCATTGATAGTGCTTACTAAGGAAAGCTAGTGGTGCTTCAATAAGACATTTTTTCTCGCATTTTTTTTAACTTTTGCAATTTTCGAAAATTCAGATAGTTGAATGTAAATGACTTCAGCGATATTTTTTAATCGTTCTTGGCTCTATCCGAGGTAAAAGTTTAATTAAAACATTTGGAGCAATTCTTGAAGTGAAAAACGAAAATGTAGTTAAGGCTTCATGTAAATTATCCCCATCATCCCAATCAAAATGTAAGTTTCAAGCTCGTAGGGTTTCAAGTTCGACCAGATCGAAAGGAGAATATCAATTTGGAGAAAATTATCTGAACGGTTTAGGTGCTAGTATTAACCACAGATGGACAGACGTCACAGTTTTCCGTCGATCACTTCTTCGGTATCAAGGACCCACACCACAAGGGTTCACACGTGTTTGATGAAGTAATCTATTTCATATAGAAACAAAATTTATCCACTTTTTTGATATCACTGCCTCACAATTTGCATTTCTCCTTTCGAAAATCGGCCGACTTTTGCCACAGCCTTATTATTATGGCGATAAAGTAAAATCAGCCGTATTATCATCGATTAAATCGAACAATGGTAGTTGAGAGACGATGGTGCTGATAACTCGTCGCTTTTCCGAAAAACAGAAGTAACTCAAAAAATTAGAAAACAGAGATGTTAAGGTAATTCGGTTCAATTTTTAAAGTTATTGTCATTGTTAATTTTAAATCAAGTCTGTATCTCTGGCATTGTACTAAATGTAGCTTGGTATTGGATGCTTCATTATTTCATAGATGGAGTTCACCATTTATTTTTATGGAATAATGTTGTCCAAATATTCAGTTTTATAAAATCAATTTTCGTATATTAAAAAACCAAAACAATGTTTTGATATAACTTGAATATCGTCTACCAATGGGATGCAAATGAAGTTGCGGGAAAATAAAATAGCGCTCTCTAGTTCAAAATCAGTTTTCTGTGTTACAATCGTATTCCGGGAAAACGACGAACTGTTAACGAAGACTGACATCGAAGATGCACCGGCGGCGTTAACCGTCCGTGTAGTGCGTAGCTGCAACGTTCCAACGCCGGGCTCTGCGCTTTGAGCAACGACTGCGCCGCCGCTACAGCAGCGCAGCGGGAAGGGCGGGGTGGGGGTGGGGGGCAGCGGGGAGAAGCGGGAGGGCTTCCGCCGCCCGGGTGAATTATTCCTCACCTCCCGCGGAGAAGGCGGCGCCATATTGCGTGGGCGGTGCCCCAAAGCGCTTTAGGCGCCGTACGGGGCCCCGGCAGGGGGAGCGCGGCTGCCGTACAGTCGAAACACGGTTTTCGAAAGGTCCCCTGTCCGCACGATTCTATTTGGCGACGATTTTTTTTGTCGAAATTTCGTACCATTTGTCGTACAACCCATTGGTGGTTCGGTTTTCAACGACTTTTTTTAAGGTCGCATCAACTACTCGGTCATTAGCGACCACTATTGGAAGTAACGTTATGACATGATGATGACACGATATGGTGGTGATAGGGGGTGAAAGAACGAACACATACAACCATGCCCGAGGCGGGACTCGAACCCGTGACCCCATGGTCCACGACCACTAGGGCACCACTGCCTTAGCGATCTCGGCCACGGAGCCGGCAACGACTTTTTTGTCGTCGAAATTTTGCCCTAGTTTTCGTACAATCTCTTGGTTTTCGCGCGATTCAGTTTTCGAGGGCATTTTTGACGAAATTTTGTCTTAGATTTCGAACATCCCCTTGATTTTCTTACTGTTCTGTTTTTGGCCATTTTTCAAAATGTTGCCCCAGCTTTAGAACCACCACTCGGTTTTCGGGCAGATGGAAACGATCCATACCAAATTCTTCGAAAGTCCATCGAATAGTGCAAACCATCTGTTCGAGTCTTAAGACTATTTCCGTTGAGGGAACATCACCCTCAATGTTCATTCGAATTATTTTGCAACAATCTATTGATTTTGTGTTCTTTTCTTTGACGCGAACCGAAATAACTCACCATGAAGACTAACAAATGCCCTTTGGGAAAAAGGCGAGAAAAGCCATAGAATTCAAGAAATGGCCATCAGCAAAGTACGAAAGTGGCCAAAGAATGTTTTTTTGTTCATATTTTTGGTTGTTTGGGGCAGTTTCTCATTGAAAATATTTCTTTTATTTTTCGTAATTCGGCTTTTGGTCAACCTTTTTCGAACTAATTAATCAAGAAAATTGAAGATCCACACTATTAGTAGAATGATAAGACGATTACAAATTCAAGGGTACAGCTTTAAAGAACGAATGGTAGAATCTCTTTATTCCAGAGGATGTCGGATTAAAGAATAACAGATTACTAGATATTCAAATAGAAATAAAACGAAGATAAAAATTTGTAAGTAATGCAGCAACTTCTCAAAGCTGATCACATGGTATACAGGGTTGTTTAGCATAACAAAGCGAAATAAATAAAATATCTTAGTTCATTAGGTAGCTGTCGTGTCTGTCTTCAATAATACAGAGTAATTGCATTAGCCATTAAACTTGTCGAATTCGAAAACATTGAAACTCCATTTACTAACCTGCGAAGCGCAGAATTAATGAACGTATTGGAATAAGTGCCGTAAGACTTAACATCGTATGAGCATGTCAAGCTCTGCATATTCGTACGTTGAACTTTTATGATCCAATCCTGGCAGTTTTAAAAATATTGGTTATATTTAGGATTAATTTTAAATTATATTTTTCCATACTGACGTTTCACAGTTTTACCCCACTTTAAACACAAATCAAAAATGAAATTAACACTTTCTACCAAGAAGTCTGTGAAATTAGAAATGAAATATATTCCCCTTATTTAAAAATAAAAAGTGATTAAATAATATAATAATAAACTTCATGTGTAGTAAAAAAGTAAAACACGATATGTTACGGATGAAGGAAAAATGAACATAGTCACAATTGAACGTAACAAAATGTCTTGGATGTTTCAACGAATACATTTAGAGGAGAATTAATAAGAGTTCTACACTGATGAAAATGTGAAGAAGGAGTCGAACTTCAGAAAAGTTTGGGACGAAAGAGCCTAAAAATAAAAAAAGCAAACATTACTGCATGAATCTTGCAGAGTTCTCATTAACGCCAGCCCACACTGCGAACCAATGCTAACACAAATTGTAAATAAACCAGTTACGTTCTGTAACTATGATATTACTATGCACCTTACCACGTCTCATTATACTACAACAAGATAGGCGACAAGAAACACAATGCACTACGAAGCAGCATCGTAACGAAGGGAACAGTGAGCAACAACAGGAAACGAGGATTCGCATGGAGGCGAGGCAGCAGTAATCTAGCAGGTTTAACACGACGCCGTGGGGCCATTGAAGAGATACCCAGAGGGGGAGGTGCAACTAAGGGCTGCGAGGGAGCAAAAAGCTTAGCACGTCCACCGGGAGGGGGAGTGAGCTAAGGGAGCCGAGGCGAAGTAAGGCTCAGCGTGGGTGAGCGCGGCTCATTTCCTGCGCTCGCCCCGCGGTGCGTGGGCGATGGCGAGGGCGAGGTGGGAAGGTAACAGCCGGCGCGGCGCTGCGAACGACGCGGGAGGGGAGAGGATACGGGGAAAGGCCATGGCCAGAGGTGGCAATGGAATCAGGGGAATTATACGTATGGTTATCGGTTGTGCTTAGAATAAAATGCGTATGGTTAATGGTGATAATTTTGAGGAGAATGCGATGCGTGGGCGATGACCCGGGCGGCGACGGGGGCGAGATGGGAAGGTAACAGCTGACGACGCTGCGAACGACGCTGGAGGGAAGAGGACACGGGGGAAGAAGAGGAAAGGCGGTAGCCAGAGGTCGCAATGGAATTATTCGTATGGTTATTGGTTGTGCTTAGAATAAAATGCGTAGGGTTAATGGTGCTAATTTTGTGGAGAATGTCGGGAGAAGTCAGTGAAGGTATAGGGAGGACAGAGCAACATGGACAGAGACCAAAGAACATAGCAGGTGTTCCACGTGAGAGGCAAGCGCGTGAAAGAATCTGCGAACTGACGAAACAGGGAAGACAAAACAAATAACGAAAAAAAAACTCTATACAATGTGGTAATATGAATGTAGTCAGAGTGGAATACAGGTTCAGGAAACATGAAAGCAGGAGCCGATGAATTATTTCAGCCAGGGCCGAGGTAACGATGACGACATCGGCCCTGACGTTAATCTCGGCAGACCGCGCAAAAAGGAAGGCGTAATTGAATAGGCGAAACGATAGCATGAGAAAATTGGTAAATGACTGGCAAGAACTAAGAGCAAACACGTCGCTGCGATTAGATGGTTGAGCAATGCAGGTGGTCGCAGGAGAAAAAGTTCAGGTAGGAGAAAGAAATAGACGGAGATGAGGTTGAGAGCTGTGGTCAGAGCTGGAAACCGAAAGATGCGGGGGAAAAAACTAGTTCTAGGCGGAAGGAGCTGGAAGGAGGAATGAAGCGGAGGGCATCGCAATCAGTGGAAACGACAGGAACTGTGGTCGCTGTGAGCACGCTAGGGCGGCGGGGGCGGCGGGGCGGCGGGGGCGGGCGGGGGAGGCGGGGGCGGCGGGGGCGGCGGGGGCGGCAGAGGCGGCAGGGGCCGCGGCGGGGGAGGCGGGAGCGGCGGGGATCACTCGGCAGCCCGGGACAACGGAGCCAGCGAGAATGGCGAAGGCAGTGAGGTCGGTGGGTTAGCGAGAATGTCGGAACTGTGGGGAGGCAGGGAGGGAGGGGACGGCGCGCACGGTGGGAGGGTGGGGATAGCTCGGACAGCGGAGATAACGGACTCATCGGGAGCGGCAAGGACAATGAAGGCGTGGGGAAAGCCGGCGGGCAGGGTGGCAGTGACATCGCGGACGGCGGGGACAACATAGTCAGCCAGGTGCAGCAGTCAGGTGGGACAGAGATGGGCGGGAAAACTGCGGGTGGCAGCAGCAGCAGCGGCGGCGGCAGAGAGGACAACGAGGACAAGGGGTCAGCAAGACCGGAGAGTGCGGTGGGGAATAAGAGACGACGGGGGCGACCGTGTGGCAGGGAATAAGAGAAGGCGTGGTCGGCGGGGACGACCGAGGGAAAACGAAGCTGCGGGAGCGAGGACGTCGGTAGCCGCGTCGCCGGAGGGCTTGTTAGACGCTGGCCGTGCGTTATTAATTGCCAATTTCCAGGGCGCCGCCCGCACCCACGGCCGCCGCCCCCCGTAAACAAAGATAAGGGCGCGTGGGGCTTTTAGGGGCGGCACGAGCGGTAAACGCGACCCTGGCGGCGGCGACCGGAGATAGCCCCCGGCGGACCTCCCTACACGTTTGCGTGCTGCGCGCCCGAGGAGCCCACGCGCCGCGCCGCGCCGCGCCGCACGCCTCTGCGATGCGGGGGAGATTCCGACTCGCTAATCGAGGCGGCCGTACTCGCCTCCGAGGAACGCGGAGCGAATTCTTATCTGCGGGAATTGTGGGTGGGAATTTCCTTAGGAAGACAACGAAAAGGAACACTGGGGGGAAAAAATTGAGGAAATTTACCGTTTGTTTAGATTGTAACAATATTTCTGTCACCTCTCTCCTTGAATGCTTTTAAGAAAATTTTCCGTTCGTTGCTTTGCTATCTGTTAGGGACAAGCTATAATTTTTGCGTCTGATGAAGTTTGTTCTGATTTGTCTTTTCTGACTCGAAGCAGCTTATCGCCGGGGAGCTATCGTTCTCCATTTCAGACATTTCTTGGAAGATTCTTCATTTGTGGGTTCTCGGGCCCGAATCCTACAGGTCACGCATATCGTCACAATGCTATCTAGTAGCGAGCGCAGTTGCAAAAGACCGATAACTGTTTTTAAAATTGACCTTAACAGGCGTAATTTCAAGAGTGAGGTTCTTTGACTCTCTGCAAACCAAATTAGAATCCTTCCAAACATACTTGATCGAAATCAGACACACATTCAGCCTCAGCTTGCTGCTCCAGCTTCGAGGGCCAATTAAGAGAGCGAACTCTAAATATTTTAATGAAAATAATTACTAGCCTTCTCGGATTTTGCGACAGAAAAAGAGACGAGGAATAACAATCTAGCTCGAACTAATTTGAGAAATATCATATAACTAGCCTACAATGTCTTAAACTAACCCATACACAGAATGGCAATTTGGCCGTTTCCCTAAACCAAAATTCATTAATAATTACATTTGTTCAAAGAATGGGTCGGCCCGAACGGGATTCCAACCCGGGCCTTCTGGTTTACGCCTCGTTGTTCTGACCACTAAGCTACCGAGTCAACCAACCCTTTGAACAGTTTTCACGAGCGTAATTATCGCTCCTTATATGCATACACCTTGTACACACACACATATTATATTATAATATATATAATATATTATATATATACCTTATAAGTGACAATTGTATACAAATTTTTAAAATGTCTCGCTTAATTTCTTTTAAAATTTTTGAGTCAGTTCACTCTCTACACCAAGAAAGCCGCCACAAAGAAAATCTTGCGCGGTGCTCCGTCATCCGCCGCCTGACCCCCGGCGCCCGTCGGCGGTGGCCGCATGCCGAGGCTGCGCCCGCCCCTCCCGAATTCGGCCGTCATCCGGCCGTATTTATGGCGGCGAGGTGCGGCGCGGGCGCGGGCCGGTGGGCAGGCCGCGGCGTCGCCCGCCGGGGCCCATCTGGCTCCCGCAAGAGGTAATTGGGCGCATTCATAAAACCGCCCCCTGCCGCCGCCGCCGCCGCCTCCGTGAGTAGCCGCAGGCAGCGCCGCGAGCGACGGGCAGAGGGGCGGCCGCCGCTGTGGCGAGAGGGTGGGGTTGGAGGCGGCAGCCGCTGGCGATGAACTGGAGGACATCTCTGGTGTGGATCAAGGTGGTGGAGGGTGATGGAGGTGATGGAGGTGATGGAGGTGGTGGAGGTGGTGGAAGTGGTGGAGGTGGTGGAGGTGGTGGAGGTGGTGGAGGTGGTGGAGGTGGCGGAGGTGGCGGAGGTAGCGGAGGAGGTGGAGGTGGCGGAGGTGGCGGAGGTAGCGGAGGAGGTGGAGGTGCTGGAGGTGGTGGAGGGGGTGGAGGTGGTGGAGGTGGTGGAGGCGTGTGTGGCCGCTGTGGTGAGCGAGTGAGGTTGATGGTGGCAGCCGCTGGCCGTGAGGCGGGGGACATCTTCGGCGTGGAAAGAGGTGGTGGAGGTGATGGTCGTGTGTGGAGGATGTGGTGGAGGCGAGTGTGTGTGTGTGTGTGTGTGTATGTGTGTATGTGTGGATGAGGAGGAGAATTGAGGGCAGCAGTGTGAATGACATTGTGGTTCTGGTTTTACTAGTGAAAGAAGCGGGTTGTGAACGTGATGATTGACCAGAGAGACAACAGTTAACCACAGAGAAGGAAGTAGAGAATATGGGAACTGGTTTCGTGCTGCAAATGCTGGAGAATAGAAAATGTATGCTGTAATGCTGACAGAGCTGAATATGTGTCGGACGATGTAGGCGTTAAAAAGTTTGAAGTATTCTACGAAATCAAAAGAATGGGGTGTCATGCTTGGGAAGGCGGCCGAATGGTCCCAACAGAGTGAGGTGAAAAAAGTACAGTGATCGGTGAAAATTGATCGTAGAGGAGAAAGTAAGAGGTAGTATAGGGACCATAATGGCAGACAGGAATGGAGGGTCACAAATTAAAACTCACGAATTTAGAACGGAAAAGGCGGGTCTGGAATAGGGACAGAAATGAAGAGATAAGAGTTTCATTCAACTGTACCCAGAATGGAATAGTAAGGTCAGAATTCCAAGAATGGAATAGCAGAAACGAAATGACAGAAAACCTGTGCCGAAGTGTGGCGAAAATTGAGTAATAGAAACGAACTTTCACCGGTAGAACGGCAGGAATGCAGCCGCGGAAAAGAGGTAGCAGAAACGACGCGACCAAAAAAAAAAAGCAGGAGCGTGCGCGCGCGTACGGACGACGGCGTCCGCAGGGGGCAGTGACGGTGACAGCTGCGGCGCGTGATGCGTGCGGCGGGCGATAACATCTGCAGCGGCGGAGGAGAGAATGGCCGCGCGGGGTGGTGATTTCGGAGGCAGCGGCGGCGAGGAGCTGCGGTCAGCCGACCGCGCCGCATCGCCACCGCATAAAAGGGCCGGTGCAGCCAGCGAGCCCGCCCAGTCGATATCGCAGGAAAGCATCGACACGCGATGATACAGGCCGGGAATCTATGGCCGCTTCAAATAGCGAGGCACAGGATTTTCCAGGGAAATTAAATACCTGCACTGTTACCTTCAGCTCCGTAATAAAATAAATCTCCGCGTGCAATAAACAAACACTGGCGTCCGACATATTTCACGGCTCAGAGCAAACCCGGCTGACAGCACAGAGAAAGATTTGAGTAAGGGAAAACAAAATTTATACAAATGCTGTGAAGAATTTAGAGGGAACCGGTACCATAAAAAGCAAAAAATTAACGTAGTTGGCGGAACTACTAACTGTGAATCAAAATGTTCTTGAAAAATATTTCTCGATTGATATGCCATGCGCAATATCCTGCCTTTTAATGTCTATGTTGTCTTTTTAAACAAAAGTGCCCCTTCGGATCGTCATTGATGTAATATTCTAATTATTAAAATGTTTCTTCAGATACGTATATAACGCAACTATGTAGAAAAGAAAAAGTGAAATCCAAAAGCACCGCGTAACAACAAACAGCAATCACCTTGGCTCACACTTAGGCCTGCTGTTAAAACGTATTTTATGCGTTTAGAAAGTGTGAGAAAAGGGTATAAATCTTTATACAGCTTCATAACTGCCCATGAGCAGGGGAAATCTCCAACACTTCGTAGATGCCCAAATGCCAGACTACTATTCATGTCGGAAGTCCACGCTGTCCCCGACTGGAACGGTGCCCCTGGGAGGGGGGAGACCCGCAAGTCGAGGTGGACACCTCCGAATTCCACGTTCCAGCAAGAGGTTGATTCCGGGCGCGTGAACGGCTGAGGTCATTAGTTCCGAAAATGCAGTAAATGTTTATCGCGAGAGGTTCCCCGCTGGATCGCGAGATCCGGCGCCGAGGTACATGTCAGATTGTGGAGTTTCCCCCCTACAGGTATCTCCCAGAAGCGGGGTGTGCGCACGCTCACACACACACACACACACACACACACACACACATACAAACACACACACACACACCAGTCGGGTCATGCTCTAAGCTCCCGACTGGTCTCCCAACGTGGGTGGTAGTGTAGTGTGTGAAAAGGTAAGAGTGTATAACTAAGGGGTGGGGATACGATAAGGAAGAGGAAGGATAGTTCGCGCGCAGTCGGTTGTCCGTTTTTAGGGTACTGCTCCGGCATTCATCTGTTTTGATCGGAAAAACCACGGACCGGCACCTAGAATTCTCCTCCGGACAGCGGCTGAATTCGATCTTGCTACGAAGCTAGTGTCGAAAATTTGCCACCGTCGATACTCAAAACCTAGCACCTCCCGGTCAGAGGGTTTGCAGTGATATCAACTGATACCCTGAGCCACCTAATCCGGCCCCAGCAGGGAAGGAACACCACAACCTCCCCGGACACAGCGCGCACCACACTTCGTGATGAGCTCAGTACTTCACGAGCCCCGAATTAATATTCACTCGCTCAAAATGTCAGCCATCTTGCCTTCCGCTTCGACCTTCCGCGCGAACTCACTCCGGCTCTCCGGAATCCAACTCTCCACTTCATAATACAAATCCCCCAAAGACATTCCGCATCGCGTCATAATGGCCGCGCGCCGGAATACGAAAATAATCGCCTTAAAAACTCCCAACTCCTTCCATTTAGGGTAGAACGTCTTCGAGAAACCTCGAGAGATGTATCTATCCTTTGTGGAGGGGGCGAGTTTCGCGAAACTGTGCGCCAAGTCGGCGCTAAGCTGCTCGACATTCAGCATTCTAATATGGCGCGCGAGACACAATTCGCCGCCGCCGCTCGTGCCAGCGCGCTGAGGAAACGGGCGCGAGATCACGCCGTTTACTTCGCGAAGCTCTTCGGAAGGGCGAGAGAAAGCGGATAGAGGGGGAAAGAGGAGATAGAGAGACGACAGAGAAGTAAAGTAGAGGAAGTGAGAGGGACAGAGAGGTGCTAGCTCGGAGCGTGAAATTCTACGGCTTCCTCACAGCGAAGCAGCCAGTGGCAATGGAAGTTGTGTTGAAATGGACTGTGGCAATGGAAGTTGGATCGAGACGGTGTTGGAATGGACTGTGGCAATGGATGTTGGATCGCGAGTAAAGGTGACGATGGTGGAGGATGGAGGAGATGGAAATGATGGTAATGGAGGAGGAAAGAATTGGTAGATGTTGATGGCAATGAGTATAGGGGTGGTGAAGGATAGGGGAAAGTTAGTATAGGAGAGTATAGGAGTATTAGAGTATAGGAGTAGTAGTGACGATGTCGATTCATCAATCGGGGAGGCAGGTACAGAAGAGGCAGGAGGCCCTGATCGCTGGGCGCGGAGAGAATACCAGGAAGGGCAGCGAGCGTGGTGAAATTTGAAATGTGGGACAGACGCATCTAGAAATTTGGAGAATGTGTAGAGAGAAAAATGGGATAAAGAGTAAGAAAAGGGAAAGATGAGAAAAAACTGACCGGTGTGCAACGAGGGACAACGGGAGCAGGAAAATATACGAGTAGCGGGGAATAGTTTGAGAGTGGTGGGGAGAGATCGAAAAGCGAAGCGGGAAACTGAGAGGCTACGAGAGGCTGACACCCCAGGCGGATGTGGACCCGGATGCGGTTTTGGTGGAAGGAGAGGGGGAGGGTGTCTCTCTCCTTCCCCGGAGCCGGATATAGGAATTGCGAAAGTTGCCGTGGGGTGCGACTAGCCAGTCACCGGGTACAGGGTGTACTCTCTGAATCTGCATCAGTGAAATTGTCGCTGATTCAATCAGCGAGAGCCGAATTCACTGATATCTTCAGTCGAAATGGGTAGTTTCGCTGACAATCAGCGAATATGCGAACCTTTTCATAGTGACCACCAGCATTTCACTGGTCGTCAGTGGTAAAAGTGCCGCGCCACCATCGCTCACTGATCGTTCAGTCGTTTACGTGCTGCTGTTGTCACTCTTTCATAGATTCAAACAGTGAAGTTTCACTGATTCAAAAAGTGGACCCGATTTTCACTGATTTGTACAGTTCAATTCACTGATTGTCAGTGGCAGGGTTATAACTGACACCATCAGTGAATAGTCACTTTCAATCAGTAGTTTTTCACTGATTCAGACAGAGAGTATGTTACAACTGCCTTCCCTTCCACGTCCCGTCCTGAATGTCATTTATTACGTCGCCTTCGCTAAAGCGAACGTTACTCGGGCAGTACCGCTAATAATACAAAATGATCGACCTTCGTGCATAATCATTACGACCCGCTCGTGTCCACTCAGCCAGATATTGCTAGGGCGCTCTCATGCATACTGAATACTCTTCAACATTCACCTCATATCTCCGTAATGCAGATTGTGCCCAGCACAAGCAATAATGTTTGCATAAGGTCGATTGTATGGAGTTCACTCTGTCTTGTCTAGTAGGCGTGTAAAAGCAACATACTACGCTCCCTATTTTTTCAACATTTGCACAAAATATATAATAAATATACATAATAAATTTTATTTCTTTTCATTCGAGATTACAATAGTAGAAGTTATTGCAAAGTAGCTATTTGCGCGTAAAGAACAATTTAAATGTCAGCATCCATATCTTTGATGTAATTGTAATTATTAAGTAATTGTAATTGTGTACAATGAAACACATTAAGTAATCGTGTACAATGAAAAAGCACAAAAAATTTCGTATGTTTAGTAGTGTAATAATAACTAATTTAATTTATGTACTTTCCTTTAATTGTGTTATATACCAAATATTTTTTTGCATACTATGAGTAAATAAATATGCAATAACAATTTTTCCTTTAATTTTTCCAATAACTTCTTCAGATTCAGATTATATGTAACAATAAATTATAGTTCTACTACATATTTCACTAGCAGAGCGGTTTCTTGCGCAAGTTTCGTGAGGTTTTAGTAATTCAAGCATTGTTAATCATAAAAAAGGCCTAAAATGCCCATTGTCCAATATGTTTGTGTCCCTATCACTCACAGTACTGAAAATAACGAGAATCTTAACTTGACTCAGAAGAGTCGATTCCCATGTACTATTTTGTTATTCGATGTCTGACGTTCACCAAACCACAGCATCCCTTGATCAGGTTTCCTCGCGTCTTTCCTTTCATCCTGCCTTACCATTGGCAGCGGCGGTGAGCATTCGCACAAATCTCATTTTCTTCCTGACGTACGGCTCACGATCGTCTTTTGTCGCGGACGAGAGGCAGCGCGGCGCGGCGCGACGCGCGGCGCAGATGCTGGCGGCCGTCGCAGCCATTTCTGGAGCAGCGGCGCGCCCCCACAGCACGGAAGGAAGGAATTCCGACTCCGCCGCGCCGCCCCCGCAGTTCCCAACCCCGGCCCCGCCCCGGCCCCGCTCCGCTCCCGCCCCGTCCCGCCAACGCCCCGTCCCGTCCCGCCACCGCCCCGTCCCGCCACCGCCCCGCCCCCCGCCTCCTCGCCCCCCGCCCCGCCTCGCCCCCCGCCTCCTCGCCCCACGCCTCCTCGCCCCACGCCTCCTCGCCCCTCGCCTCCTCGCCCCACGCCTCCTCGCCCCACGCCTCCTCGCCCCACGCCTCCTCGCCCCACGCCTCCTCGCCCCACGCCCCCTCGCCCCACGCCTCCTCGCCCCACGCCTCCTCGCCCCACGCCTCCTCGCCCCACGCCTCCTCGCCCCACGCCTCCTCGCCCCACGCCTCCTCGCCCCACGCCTCCTCGCCCCACGCCTCCTCGCCCCACGCCTCCTCGCCCCACGCCTCCTCGCCCCACGCCTCCTCGCCCCACGCCTCCTCGCCCCACGCCTCCTCGCCCCACGCCTCCTCGCCCCACGCCTCCTCGCCCCACGCCTCCTCGCCCCACGCCTCCTCGCCCCACGCCTCCTCGCCCCACGCCTCCTCGCCCCACGCCTCCTCGCCCCACGCCTCCTCGCCCCACGCCTCCTCGCCCCACGCCTCCTCGCCCCACGCCTCCTCGCCCCACGCCTCCTCGCCCCACGCCTCCTCGCCCCACGCCTCCTCGCCCCACGCCTCCTCGTCCCCGCAGTCCTCTCCACCCACGTCGTCTCGTCGCCACGAGGCGCCATTCGGAGCGCAAAGATTTGTAAGGCGATTCCCGCGAAAACAAGATCCGCATCGTTGTCATGCTCGGCGAATATGACGACGATCGAGCGAAAGACAGCTGAACGATGCGAGCAGAGAAGTGTCTCGCAAATTCAATCTTCACTCCCCCGAGGCTTGGACTTATGCGCGCAAATGTATACTTCATAACGCTCTGGGATATATGATGTTTCTTTAATTGCAATTTTCTGTAATTGAGTATGATTGTGGACGGGAACTACCTGCCGCGCGCATAATATGATTCGGTATCAAAAGTTAATTATTTATCGGATTTAAAAAGTGTAATTATCTTGCATGCTGCAAGACAATTTTCAAATTTTGTCACTTACACTTTATTTTTCTAAAAATGATCTTTCTCACCTCTTCCAGAAATGTCAAAATCCGTTCTATCGAGAGATTAAGGTGGTAATATGATGTATCAGTAAATCAAAGTTTAACAATTCTATTAGCAACTTAAGAACATCATGTTATAGAAGAACAGTTGATCCCATCAAGCACTCTACAGTACAAATAATGTTTACTGACACTTACTGTACGTGGTTATTTAATTTATTTCTTCACATATTTTAAAAAAATGGACAACGACGGAGCTCGAGTCAACTCCATCAGCAAATCCGAATTTTAAAATTAGCCTTCATCACCAAATCCAAATACTTGAGAGACGGAACGAATGGGCATCGCATTTGTACGGTGGTCACATGCTGCCCGCCCCACACAGCTCACCATGTGCACCGAAACGTAAATGCAACTCTCCAGCACAATTCGCTGGGGAAGAACCGTTGGGGAGCTGTGGAGTCTGGCTGCGACGACCTCCGCTCGAGAGTGGCGGTGCGGCCAGGACGGTGAGAGCAGAGGCGGCGGCAGAGGCGGCAGCGGTAGCGGCGGCGGCGGCAGAGGCGGCGGCGGCAGAGGCGGCGGCGGCAGCGGTAGCGGCGGCGGCGGCAGAGGCGGCGGCGGCGGCAGTAGCGGCGGCGGCAGAGGCGGCGGCGGCGGTAGAGGCGGCGGAGGCGGTAGAGGCGGCGGAGGCGGTAGAGGCGGCGGAGGCGGTAGAGGCGGCGGAGGCGGTAGAGGTGGCGGCGGCGGTAGAGGTGGCGGCGGCGGCAGTAGAGGCGGCGGCGGCGGCAGAGGCGGCGGCGGCAGTAGAGGCGGCGGCGGCGGCAGAGGCGGCGGCGGCAGTAGAGGCGGCGGCGGCGGCAGCGGAGGCGGCGGCGGCGGCGGCGGCGGCGGTAGTGGCGGCGGCTCCAGCGACAGCTGGCTCTCGCGGGCCGCGACGCGATACAAATGAGCGCCCACGGGATGCGGTCGGAGCAGCGGAGGGTCGAGAAGGCTGAGTCAAAGGGGAGGCGTAGTACGCGGTGACGGTGACTTGCTTTGGGGGCGATGGAGGCCGAGGCTGAGGGCAAAGGCGAAGGAGGAGTGTGAAGCGGGAAGGGGGCGGGGCAGCGGTTGAAGAGGGAGGAAGTTGAGATAAAGTGGTAGACTGGAACAAAAAACAGAAGAAGAGGTAATTTAACGATTGGTGAGGGAGGCTGTAATGCGGAATGCGCTTGGAAGAGGGCGGGGTTGGTACGAGAGTTTAGAAACGAAGTGACTGGGAGGGAACAGAGATAACAGATGTGAGGCAATGGCAGTAACAGTGAAGATGATAGTGAAATTGTCGTCGGACTATGACAAACTGCTTTTTTATTTTTTTTTTTTTTTTACAGGAGTTCCGATGAATATACCAATATTGCTTACACGAAGAAAATCATGTCCAAAACATTTTCAGAATGCGCCAAATATTAATTACATTCTGTTCGCGCTCAAAATGCACACACGACAGGGCTTCCTATAACTGATACATCGCATCTTATAATTGGCCAGCAGTGAGAAGATGAAAAAAAAAACGTCTTGATTGGTGCATGTCAGATGATTGGAATAATGCTATTGGCGTAAATTTCACGAGTGGAAAAAGTCATTTGAATATCTTTCAACTTGTTCGAGTGAACAAAAGTTTCACTCCTCGAACTGCAACAGAAATAGCGATTTCAGTGCGGTGCAGCCAATCGTCCACAGTCAAGAAAATGAAGAGTGTTGAGCAAAGTGAAGGTTTGCATTGAATGTGCCTTTCACGTTGTCGAAGAAAGATACAACTACACAGGTGGAAGCTTTACATTGCTAACGTAGAGAGACTTACGTAGGAGGGAGCAATACGCACCGAGCACCGAATAGGGAGGGTGCATAACCATGACTAGTAATTTTTTCTGTAGATATTTACATATGCTACAAACCCCAAAAAATATAAAGTCTGAATGGAAAATTTTGGAAGTATTGCGTGACTGAGTAAAGGATAAGATGGACAGGGGAGTAAACAACGCCTGAGTGTATTTTGAAATCAAGTGCAGTAAAACTTTCTCAATAAGAAACATTAGGGGAGCAGAATTTTTTTCCGTTTTAGATAATATTCCGCATTATACAATGTAACATAGCAGAATTTTTGTTAGGCAGGACCACGATTCGTGTTCACATTCGAATTCCGCATTGAGCAAGCCTTACTGTATTTAACTCCCCTCTCCAGTGTTCTCGCCCTGACCGTAAGCCAACATAGATGCGTTCCTGGCTCCGGTCAAGGGCGGAGGTGGCGAAGCGATGGAGACGGTGCCTTAAGCGGCAACGGCAGCTTCGGTGCGAGCGCCGAGCGACAGAGCGGCGGCGGCGGCGCCCCGCCCCGGGCGATTCGTCTCGGGCGCCCCCTGGCAGCGCGGGCCCTGTCATTACTCTCCCTCTCGCTTGAGGGCGCGCTCTCCGCCAGCCGCCGCCCCGAAGCAACTTCGGCGCCGCAGGCTGCGGTCTGGGGCGGCGGCGGCGCCCGGGAGCAGCGCGCGCCCGTGGAACGCGTCACCCGGAGATGAGCGCGGGCGAAAGAAGGGGCTCGGCGGGCGAGGGATGGGAGGGAAGGGGGGGGCTACGTTAGAGAAAGGGAAGCGTGATGTAGTATTAACTCGAAAAGGTTAAGCAGGTCTGAAGAAAATCAGAAATAAAACGCAGATGCGTACGAGTCATATGAATATTAAAATTAAATGAGATATACTTCGAAATTATCGACGTTTCTCTGTTGTTGATTTTCATATGGACACTGGGCGAATGCCGGAGCAGTATCCTAACAAACGCCATAGACCGCCCTCCATTTCCTTGTCCTACCCTCACCCCTTCCTAACACACACTTATCTGTGCAACTACTACACTATGACGCATGTCGGGAGTCCCAGTCGAGAGCTTAGAGCTTGTCCCGGCTGGGGCGGTGCACCGCTGGTAGGAGATACTTCGTAAGGGAAATACCCACAAACCGACGTGCCGGTTGGTTCCGGTTCTTACTATCCAGCGGGAGATCATCACTACTTCTCGCGATAAAAATGCACTACACTTACAGGACGAGTAGCATTAGCATTTCACGCGGATGGAAACACTAATCAATCAATCAAACAATCAATCGAAAATAGCGAAATACCTACGTAATGCGTATCGAAAAACACATAAGATGAACTAAAAAAAGCATTATTAACATATGTTTCTCTTTCCAAATTACAATTGTATGATGATTGAAAATATGAAAATAAATCATTCAAACCAGCAAAACCTTCCTCAACATAAACGTGGGGTAGGAACTCATATGTAGAGAACAGTTCTCGTGAGATTCAGATGCTTCGTTTACACCACAAGAGCGAGTGCGTGAGAAGTATTTCTCTTAATACTCTTTGTTCAGTTTCTGGTTATGTCGTTTGGCAATTGCGAATGGTTTAACATTATTTATTGTCACGTAAGAAGCAGCATGACAACTCATTTTGAAGAAAGCACTTTTTCTTCCGCAAGAAAAACCTTTAATACATTATCATTCATCGCTGAAATGGTCCTACTCAAACATTGAAACAGATTCCACCAGTCGTTCCGGCACGCATTTTTGAGTTATGAAAGGTCCGTTAGTTACATCGTCAAAATTAGTTGTGTTATGTTTCTTCCTTGAAGGCGATAATATTTACCATAAAATCTACAAAGAAGTTTTACTTGCTCTTTATACTCCTTACAAATCGGATGTGAAAAGCCTTCGTAAATAGAAGGTTATGTTCATTTGTCGAGAGCTCCACAGAAGGAAATTTTGGTTATCGCACAGCTTACCGCCAGTAAATAGCGTTCTCACTCGTCCTACCGCTTGTCCTTGTCCTTTCTTGCCGCTCCACGTCTCTGCACTTGCCGAGTCGGAAACACCGCCTTGAACTAGAGTCCCTAGATACAGAGAGTAGCGCCACCGCCGCCATTTAATACCCTCCCACCCGATAGCTCCATCAAGCAGAATTCAGAATTTGAACAGAAACGATAACAATTCATGACGTAATGGAGATTTTTAAGAATATTAATATTGATTTAAGATAGATTCATGGTTCTCGACACCCATACTACCACACATTTCCAATTTTCCTGACAACTGGACATAAAATGGCGGGATCCGTGGAACAATGGAATGCGCTACTCTCTGGATCCAGGGACTCTACCTTGAACTAGAGTCCCTCGATACAGAGAGTAGCGCATTCCATTATTCCACCGATCTCGCCATTTTATATACAGTTGTCACGAGAATTGGAACTGAGTGGTATTTTGTGAGTTGAGAACCATGAATCTATCCAAAACCGATATTAATTATTCTTGAAATTTCCATAATGTCTCGAATTATTATCATTTTTATTTCACTTCAGGATTTTGCTTGACGGGGCTTTTGGATGAAAGGATATTACATGGCGGTGGTTGCGCTACTCTCTGTATCCAGGGACTCTACCTCGAACCCGCAGGGAACGCCACCGCGGCTAATTCGGCTTCTCGCCGCGACTGTCGCCTGTCCACGCGAGTTCCTCGGACTGCCACCTGGGTCGCCGCGGGCGCTCCATTACTCGACGCGCTCACGGCCAACGCTCACCGCCAGCGCCGCCGCCGCCGGGGATCGAAACCCAAGCTCAGGGCTAATGGCCGCCGGTTCGATTCCCAATTACGCCCAAGACACGACCCGACCCGTCCCGTCCCGCGCCGCTGGGAGCGGGAGAGCCCCGCCCCCTGGTTCCAATCTTCGCCGTGGCCCAGCAGCAGCTGCTGCCATCGGGACCGACCGCGCATTCCCCGAGGTCGCTGATTCCCGGAAGGGTCGATACTGCCCGAGAGCAGGCGCTGGAAATATCCGGATATCTGAACGAGTCTTCACTGAACGCGATCGCTAAACACTGTTGGCTCTGCAGCAACGTTGGCCGAGAAGCCTAGGCTTCCGATTCTGGCGGTGCGGAACTTCGACACTACATTTATAAAAGTGTCGAATCCAACCTGTATCTGGAGGCGAATCCTAGTGGAAGACTGACCTCACCGATAGTTTTCCATGGATTCTCCTATCAATACCAAACTATTCCTTGAGCAGGGCGCTAGCAAACACGCTGAAGGCCTTCTGTGATGTTTTCTTCCTCATTCGTGTCCCCTCCTCGCCCCCCTATACAAACACACACACGGACTTACATGCACTACACTACCACAGACATCGCGAGATAGTTTGGGAGCTTAGAGCATGTCCCCTTCCCCCGGCTGGGGCGGTTTTCTGCTGGAGGGATACCTTAAATAGGGAAAGGTCACAAGCTGACGAGCAGTCTTATGTCGGATCATAGGTTCTAGCGGAAACACCTCCATGATACACTTACGGAACTAATGGCCTCAATTGTTATCGCGTCCGAAATCAATAATCATGTGTCTTGAGTACCGGATGCATATGATTTTAAAATATACTATGGTCAATCGAACTGAAATTAAATTGCCTTCATTTCTGAGCCCATAAGCTGTTTCTTCCATTCAATAAAGAATTCGTTATCTAAATGTAAGTCAACGGTGTAAGATAATTATCTTTGCCCTAATTATACAAAATGAATACAGACCCTTAAAATGCGTTAACAAAACTGTTCCCTTGAAAAAGATAATATCGTTTGAAAAAGGTTCGCAACGATCGCTTGTCTTCAACCAGAAGTCTCTGTGATGATCTCCGTATAGCTTTTTTGTTACGGCGCGCTCAGCTACTTCAATTATCTGCAAATATTTTCGATTGCTAATTCTTCCATGTCCGAATCGCAAGTCCAATCTCTCTGCACCTTTACTTATTACAAAACTACTACGTAATCCTTATTACAAAATTACCATGTAATCCTCAAATTTAATTTACTCCTATCCATGCATATTGTCCCTTTCAGTTCATTCTGAAAGTACTTGGAAGCATAAAAGCAACAATATTTGCTTCCAGCTTAAATTGACCAGTACAGGGTAATATGTTTCCTTTCCTGTTAATTTTCCTATAAGCGAATACTTTTCTTTCTCTCAATAACCGACATAATCTCAATCAGACAGGGAAACGGGTTATTTTAATCAGATGATAATTAAATATCCTTTTCCAACGACAAGGCTCGATTAGGTTATTGACCCACTTCTTCAGATCTTCAACGGGTTTATTAATAGCATGTTGGGGCGCGAAGAAACAGTGTAATTTTGAACCAAATTATAGTTTATTTTGTAGAAATAACACCCCATGCGTCATTTTACACTGTATAAGATAATATATTGCTGCATTGTTCAACAACCTAACGCAAGGCAACCGAATAACACCATTGTGTTTCTCAAAGAATACCCATTGAGCATTCACCGAGTGTCAGTATGATGCACGAGCCGCGTCTGGGGTATTCCATTCATTCACGAAATGAAACTCTTACGTGTGTTGACTGGACGCAGAAGAACAGAAGCATAGAGTTGCTGATCTGAGGAGGCACATGGCATTAATAAGCACGTTAACTGTTCTTTGGTGACTGGGCGTAAACGCGCGTGTTCATTCAGAATCTCTGGTGTTACTTGCGACAGAGTTGTCATCTTCCTTCATCCAAACAGAGATGACGTTATGAGATAAGTTTTCTATTAAAAAAGTACATTCTGTGAGTATAATAAAAATTGAAGTTTTCAGAGTTGGCCATTTCGTTAGTACGAGATACATGATATTTCCAAGCCGTTAAACACATTAGTGAGCGTAACGAATCATAACGGGCATAAGTAATGGGTTTTGTGTACTATTTAGAAAGAAATTTGAGGAAATATCAAAGTGGCAAACACCATCTGTTACATTTCCCATACCTCCATAACCGTATCGTAAATGGAGATTTAACATGAAGACACGTTATATTTTGTAAGACTGACTCTAAGTGCGGGCATGCATGGGCTACAATTCGTATTGGAACGTCAGTGTGTTACTATTGTATTAAGTACATATTCGCTCTAGCGTTTTACAAAGCTAGTGTCATTTCCGATTAAGCGCTAGTTTTGCTTTAGTAACTAACGAGATCGAAATCGCTCGAGATCGGTAATTTCCATCTCAAAGCGTTGCACCTTCACTAAGGGAAATTCTCTTCCGACTGTCGCGACGATAGACAGAATTTCAATCCTGGAGTCCCAACAAATAACATCCTTACTCCAGCTCAGAACACTTGTTGCTGTAAAACCTGTCTGATTTTTCGGAAAATACGTATAATTTCCAGTGAGAATCATTACATAGAATATATAAATATTCTGGGTAATGATCCCCAGTCTCTAGCTTCTTCGGCTGAACCAAAGATAATTTCAGTAGGTGAATGGATGATATGGTTTTGAATGATGAAAGAGCAATGGTGGAATGAGAAGCAAGAAATCGGGAAAATTCTAAGAAAATCCGTGTGGTTTCCTCTTTCTTCATCACTAATTTCACACGACTGATCAGGATTTGTAGCCTGGCACCCCAAACTGAAAACTGACCTGTCTTACCACTGCATGACGATGCGCACATGCGACGCGGGCAAGCTTCGCATCAGTTGGTGTCTCCACTTATGGACATCTTCCAACCACCAGCCACAGTCACCCTGGGGACTCCCTAGACCAAATAATCAACCGCACGCGGTTGTGGAAAGCAAAGTGGGTAATAAGCACGCAGACATTGAATGACATTGATTGGTTTCTATTCGTTCTAGAAGACTATTACGAACATCGCCTTAGGTCATTTGTTTAAAATTTTATTAAGGTACAAAGTATTCAATTGCCTCCGAAAGAACACGTGCCATTCCCGTTCAAATCGAATTTCGCTTTAGCGCCTCAACAAGCCTACACATATTCAACTGAAAGCGACTTGTTCCTGTTTTTTTCTAGGATTTTATTCAGCCAATACGATTACCCTTTATCTCCCGATGGGACGCATTTTCGAACACACACTGGTCACCAAGACCTAGACACCATATCCGGGCTCCTCTGATCTGGGGTCAGCAGAACGCGAGGCCCTCCTCGACAACTACATGAGAGACAAGGACAAAAACCATGCCCAAGGCGGGACTCGACCCCACGACCGTTGGGGCCAAAGCGTTGAGCCACCTCGGCGCGTACACGCTCTTAGCCACCTCAGCCATCCAGGTCGGCAGCGACACGTTTCTGCTCACAGGGTTCCACCTCCAACCACTACCACCACAGTGTCCACTCGAGCAACTCCCCACCCTGGACAGACAACCGCGTCAACTCCAGCTCAGTACACTCGTTAGCGACCGGCGCAGCGGGGAACAAGTGCAGCGGCCGCCCAAATCTCTTCCCGCGGTCCCCGGAGGGCTCCGGAAACGGCGAGGCCCTCGGCCAGGGCTCACTTGTTTGCTCGGCTAATTGCGAAGGCGTCCGCGGCGGGCGCTGGCGGCGGCCGCGCTGTTGACGGAGCGAGGGCGTGTGCCCCACGCGCGCGCGTTTATGCGTGTGCGTGCATGCGTGTGCGTGCGACTGTTGGCGCGTGAAGCGGCGTGCCTTCCGATGTGTCACCAGCGAAATGCAGACGTTCGTCTGAGATGAAAGCGTACTGGTCTGAGTGACCGCGATTCCCTGCTTCGGTACAGGCGGTGTTTCGGTTCAAAGTGAATCATATCGTGTAACATCTTTGAAGACAAGAATGTCTCAAATGTGGAGGGTTCCTATGAACCAATCATTCCGTAACTGAGTACTTATTAACAATAAGTACATAACCGGGGTTCCCTTAAGTATCATGAGAACTCAACTTCCCGGAGGCATAATATATTCCAGCACTGCCGTGCTTCATTTTCAAATTCATTCAATTTATTTATAACTTAAAATTCTCGAAGAATTTCCTTCCTGTTTCAATAACATTTGCCTTCATGTACAAACTAGTACTCTTTAACTGACGTAGATATCTCTCAGTAATCACATGATTGTGGGGGAGACAAAAAAATTAATAAAAGACTTCAATTTTTTATAATTGAAATTAAACTTAACGTTCACTGAATTAAAGGATGCACAGATATTCATGATTACAAAGAAAATTGATTAATCTTTCAATGTTGTTAAAATACGCTATTTTCAACACTATCGAAACTGCAATGGCTCTGAATTTAGGTATTTTGTTTTATTTTTAAGTTTTTATTTTTTTCTTCTGTAATATGAATACGAATAATTGGTAAATACGTTAAGTATTACTAATTGGAATAATCGTAAAAATTCTTTCACATTTTTTCACTAAAATATCTTTTATTTTACCCTCTATTATCGCCTTGTTTTCTGACAATCAAAATTAAAAAACAGTGAAGTTCACATAAATAACACAAAACAAATCGTTTTAACAAGCGGGAATGAAGCGAAAGATTTACTCGGATGGATGGACTGACACCTATCGTTCCGTTAAATTAGCGCCCAATTACAAAATCGTTGAGAAGAATTAATGGGCTATAAAATCTGCAATCGTGCCAATGATCCAAAAAGTACATATCAATCGTCATTCCATTCCAATTGTACAATAAAATCAGCAAAACATGTAGCATAAAAAAGTACTCATAAAAATTCTCTACACATAGCAGTTGTGTATTGATCGATGAGGGTATATTAATCCATCTGTTCATATATTCATAAACGAAAATTGGTGTGACATAAAAGTACATAAGATCACACTCATGAAATAAGTTTTTTATGATAAATGAAGAAAATTTTTATGGTATTGCTGGCATGATGTATTAGCTGTGTCCAACCAAGTGACTTCAAAAAATCCTGTTGTGACTTTACCACAAATGCAATCAATAGGCAAAATTTCCATAATTTCCTGTCATATTCTCGATATAATTGATAGGACTTTTTCCAGAAAGGGGACGTAACAGGAGTGGCCATCTCCATTCCATTTTGACTTTCATTCACGACTTTGAAGCCACTAATACATATGCGATCTTTCCGGTTTAAGGATATAACATCATGCATCTCATATACAGGAGCAACGAGGAGGAATGAGTGGAGATAAATGAGAAGGCGATCGTGGATTCAACTTGTTCTAAGGGCTCCGTTGAATGGGGGAAGAAATTTTCAAATATGTATTTGTAGTCATGAGAATACGGAGATTCAACCTCGTTTTTGACCCAGAGGAGCCTTCTCACAAAGTGTATGTCCCATCCACAAAGCCGCTGATCATCGTTACTTCATCTCAACATTATGCACCGCTTCAAGAACTCGTACCATGAGACTCAAACAATGGATTCCTCCCCGCCACTAATCTGCAACCCAGCTGCCGCCACTGCCCGCCACCACCGAACCACGTGGTTGCCTCCAACGTCACCGTGGTTGCCGCCATTACCACAGTTATTGCCATTCCCACCACCGCAACCGGTGTCGTTGCCACCACCGCCAGCATCGCCGACACCGTGGTTGCCAGTGTGGCTCCCATCGTTGTTGCCGCCATCGCCACTGACACTGCCATCACCGCCACCGGCGCTGCCTTTACGAGCCTCTCCACTGCCACCACTAGTCATCCCGCGTGCGTCCCCGCCACCACACCGCACCCAACTCCGGGAAGCCGACGCAGCGCCACTGCGGAAAGCCGACGTTCATCTGCAGGCGCACACGCGGTGGCAGCGGGCAGATTATCGCAATCTGCTCCCAAGGCTGCACCTGAGCCTGCGGCAGAAGGCGGCCGAGCCAGTACAGCGACGCGGCGCGGCGGGACGCGAGGCTGCGGCAACGCACGACGTGCTCTCTGACGGCTGGCGGCGTCACCGGCGACCTCGCGGGCAACCACACCGTCACTCGACAGGAGTGGGTTCCCTTTATTCAAACACTCGAACGAAGTCATACAGCACTTTGCGAAACCATAATGTAGAACTTTTTGTGGCTTCAAAATACGCAGATTTAACATATCCAAACCTAAGATTTATGTCTTACTTCAAAATGATCAACTGGACATTGACGCATCATGTATTGCATGTCGCGCTGGCGGCGTCACCACCGCCCTCGCGGGCAATCACACCGTCACTCGACAGGATTGGGTTCCCTTTATTCAAACACTCGAACGAAGTCTTACAGCACTTTGCGAAACCATAATGTAGAACTTTTTGTGGCTTCAAAATACGCAGATTTAACATATCCAAACCTAAGATTTATGTCTTACTTCAAAATGATCAACTGGACATTGACGCATCATGTATTGCATGTCGCGCTGGCGGCGTCACCACCGCCCTCGCGGGCAATCACACCGTCACTCGACAGGATTGGGTTCCCTTTATTCAAACACTCGAACGAAGTCTTACAGCACTTTGCGAAACCATAATGTAGAACTTTTTGTGGCTTCAAAATACGCAGATTTAACATATCCAAACCTAAGATTTATGTCTTACTTCAAAATGATCAACTGGACATTGACGCATCATGTATTGCATGTCGCGCTGGCGGCGTCACCACCGCCCTCGCGGGCAATCACACCGTCACTCGACAGGATTGGGTTCCCTTTATTCAAACACTCGAACGAAGTCTTACAGCACTTTGCGAAACCATAATGTAGAACTTTTTGTGGCTTCAAAATACGCAGATTTAACATATCCAAACCTAAGATTTATGTCTTACTTCAAAATGATCAACTGGACATTGACGCATCATGTATTGCATGTCGCGCTGGCGGCGTCACCACCGCCCTCGCGGGCAATCACACCGTCACTCGACAGGATTGGGTTCCCTTTATTCAAACACTCGAACGAAGTCTTACAGCACTTTGCGAAACCATAATGTAGAACTTTTTGTGGCTTCAAAATACGCAGATTTAACATATCCAAACCTAAGATTTATGTCTTACTTCAAATGATCAACTGGACATTGACGCATCATGTATTGCATGTCGCGCTGGCGGCGTCACCAGCGCCCTCGCGGGCAATCACACCGTCACTCGACAGGATTGGGTTCCCTTTATTCAAACACTCGAACGAAGTCTTACAGCACTTTGCGAAACCATAATGTAGAACTTTTTGTGGCTTCAAAATACGCAGATTTAACATATCCAAACCTAAGATTTATGTCTTACTTCAAAATGATCAACTGGACATTGACGCATCATGTATTGCATGTCGCGCTGGCGGCGTCACCAGCGCCCTCGCGGGCAATCACACCGTCACTCGACAGGAGTGGGTTCCCTTTATTCAAACACTCGAACGAAGTCATGCAGCACTTTGCGAAACCATGAAGGTAGAACTTTTTGTGGTTTCAAAATACGCAGATTTAACATATCCAAACCTAAGATTTATGTCTTACTTCAAAATGATCAACTGGACATTGACGCATCATGTATTGCATGTCGCGCTGGCGGCGTCACCACCGCCCTCGCGGGCAATCACACCGTCTCTCGACAGGAGTGGGTTCCCTTTATTCAAACACTCGAACGAAGTCATGCAGCACTTTGCGAAACCATGAAGGTAGAACTTTTTGTGGTTTCAAAATACGCAGATTTAACATATCCAAACCTAAGATTTATGTCTTACTTCAAAATGATCAACTGGACATTGACGCATCATGTATTGCATGTCGCGCTGGCGGCGTCACCACCGCCCTCGCGGGCAATCACACCGTCTCTCGACAGGAGTGGGTTCCCTTTATTCAAACACCCGAACGAAGTCATGCAGCACTTTGCGAAACCATGAAGGTAGAACTTTTTGTGGTTTCAAAATACGCAGATTTAACATATCCAAACCTAAGATTTATGTCTTACTTCAAATGATCAACTGGACATTGACGCATCATGTATTGCATGTCGCGCTGGCGGCGTCACCACCGCCCTCGCGGGCAATCACACCGTCTCTCGACAGGAGTGGGTTCCCTTTATTCAAACACTCGAACGAAGTCATGCAGCACTTTGCGAAACCATGAAGGTAGAACTTTTTGTGGTTTCAAAATACGCAGATTTAACATATCCAAACCTAAGATTTATGTCTTACTTCAAAATGATCAACTGGACATTGACGCATCATGTATTGCATGTCGCGCTGGCGGCGTCACCACCGCCCTCGCGGGCAATCACACCGTCTCTCGACAGGAGTGGGTTCCCTTTATTCAAACACTCGAACGAAGTCATGCAGCACTTTGCGAAACCATGAAGGTAGAACTTTTTGTGGTTTCAAAATACGCAGATTTAACATATCCAAACCTAAGATTTATGTCTTACTTCAAAATGATCAACTGGACATTGACGCATCATGTATTGCATGTCGCGCTGGCGGCGTCACCACCGCCCTCGCGGGCAATCACACCGTCTCTCGACAGGAGTGGGTTCCCTTTATTCAAACACTCGAACGAAGTCATGCAGCACTTTGCGAAACCATGAAGGTAGAACTTTTTGTGGTTTCAAAATACGCAGATTTAACATATCCAAACCTAAGATTTATGTCTTACTTCAAAATGATCAACTGGACATTGACGCATCATGTATTGCATGTCGCGCTGGCGGCGTCACCACCGCCCTCGCGGGCAATCACACCGTCTCTCGACAGGAGTGGGTTCCCTTTATTCAAACACTCGAACGAAGTCATGCAGCACTTTGCGAAACCATGAAGGTAGAACTTTTTGTGGTTTCAAAATACGCAGATTTAACATATCCAAACCTAAGATTTATGTCTTACTTCAAAATGATCAACTGGACATTGACGCATCATGTATTGCATGTCGCGCTGGCGGCGTCACCACCGCCCTCGCGGGCAATCACACCGTCTCTCGACAGGAGTGGGTTCCCTTTATTCAAACACTCGAACGAAGTCATGCAGCACTTTGCGAAACCATGAAGGTAGAACTTTTTGTGGTTTCAAAATACGCAGATTTAACATATCCAAACCTAAGATTTATGTCTTACTTCAAAATGATCAACTGGACATTGACGCATCATGTATTGCATGTCGCGCTGGCGGCGTCACCACCGCCCTCGCGGGCAATCACACCGTCTCTCGACAGGAGTGGGTTCCCTTATTCAAACACTCCGAACGAAGTCATGCAGCACTTTGCGAAACCATGAAGGTAGAACTTTTTGTGGTTTCAAAATACGCAGATTTAACATATCCAAACCTAAGATTTATGTCTTACTTCAAAATGATCAACTGGACATTGACGCATCATGTATTGCATGTCGCGCTGGCGGCGTCACCACCGCCCTCGCGGGCAATCACACCGTCTCTCGACAGGAGTGGGTTCCCTTTATTCAAACACTCGAACGAAGTCATGCAGCACTTTGCGAAACCATGAAGGTAGAACTTTTTGTGGTTTCAAAATACGCAGATTTAACATATCCAAACCTAAGATTTATGTCTTACTTCAAAATGATCAACTGGACATTGACGCATCATGTATTGCATGTCGCGCTGGCGGCGTCACCACCGCCCTCGCGGGCAATCACACCGTCTCTCGACAGGAGTGGGTTCCCTTTATTCAAACACTCGAACGAAGTCATGCAGCACTTTGCGAAACCATGAAGGTAGAACTTTTTGTGGTTTCAAAATACGCAGATTTAACATATCCAAACCTAAGATTTATGTCTTACTTCAAAATGATCAACTGGACATTGACGCATCATGTATTGCATGTCGCGCTGGCGGCGTCACCACCGCCCTCGCGGGCAATCACACCGTCTCTCGACAGGAGTGGGTTCCCTTTATTCAAACACTCGAACCGAAGTCATGCAGCACTTTGCGAAACCATGAAGGTAGAACTTTTTGTGGTTTCAAAATACGCAGATTTAACATATCCAAACCTAAGATTATGTCTTACTTCAAAATGATCAACTGGACATTGACGCATCATGTATTGCATGTCGCGCTGGCGGCGTCACCACCGCCCTCGCGGGCAATCACACCGTCTCTCGACAGGAGTGGGTTCCCTTTATTCAAACACTCGAACGAAGTCATGCAGCACTTTGCGAAACCATGAAGGTAGAACTTTTTGTGGTTTCAAAATACGCAGATTTAACATATCCAAACCTAAGATTTATGTCTTACTTCAAAATGATCAACTGGACATTGACGCATCATGTATTGCATGTCGCGCTGGCGGCGTCACCACCGCCCTCGCGGGCAATCACACCGTCTCTCGACAGGAGTGGGTTCCCTTTATTCAAACACTCGAACGAAGTCATGCAGCACTTTGCGAAACCATGAAGGTAGAACTTTTTGTGGTTTCAAAATACGCAGATTTAACATATCCAAACCTAAGATTTATGTCTTACTTCAAAATGATCAACTGGACATTGACGCATCATGTATTGCATGTCGCGCTGGCGGCGTCACCACCGCCCTCGCGGGCAATCACACCGTCTCTCGACAGGAGTGGGTTCCCTTTATTCAAACACTCGAACGAAGTCATGCAGCACTTTGCGAAACCATGAAGGTAGAACTTTTTGTGGTTTCAAAATACGCAGATTTAACATATCCAAACCTAAGATTTATGTCTTACTTCAAAATGATCAACTGGACATTGACGCATCATGTATTGCATGTCGCGCTGGCGGCGTCCACCACCGCCCTCGCGGGCAATCAACCCGTCTCTCGACAGGAGTGGGTTCCCTTTATTCAAACACTCGAACGAAGTCATGCAGCACTTTGCGAAACCATGAAGGTAGAACTTTTTGTGGTTTCAAAATACGCAGATTTAACATATCCAAACCTAAGATTTATGTCTTACTTCAAAATGATCAACTGGACATTGACGCATCATGTATTGCATGTCGCGCTGGCGGCGTCACCACCGCCCTCGCGGGCAATCACACCGTCTCTCGACAGGAGTGGGTTCCCTTTATTCAAACACTCGAACGAAGTCATGCAGCACTTTGCGAAACCATGAAGGTAGAACTTTTTGTGGTTTCAAAATACGCAGATTTAACATATCCAAACCTAAGATTTATGTCTTACTTCAAAATGATCAACTGGACATTGACGCATCATGTATTGCATGTCGCGCTGGCGGCGTCACCACCGCCCTCGCGGGCAATCACACCGTCTCTCGACAGGAGTGGGTTCCCTTTATTCAAACACTCGAACGAAGTCATGCAGCACTTTGCGAAACCATGAAGGTAGAACTTTTTGTGGTTTCAAAATACGCAGATTTAACATATCCAAACCTAAGATTTATGTCTTACTTCAAAATGATCAACTGGACATTGACGCATCATGTATTGCATGTCGCGCTGGCGGCGTCACCACCGCCCTCGCGGGCAATCACACCGTCTCTCGACAGGAGTGGGTTCCCTTTATTCAAACACTCGAACGAAGTCATGCAGCACTTTGCGAAACCATGAAGGTAGAACTTTTGTGGTTTCAAAATACGCAGATTTAACATATCCAAACCTAAGATTTATGTCTTACTTCAAATGATCAACTGGACATTGACGCATCATGTATTGCATGTCGCGCTGGCGGCGTCACCACCGCCCTCGCGGGCAATCACACCGTCTCTCGACAGGAGTGGGTTCCCTTTATTCAAACACTCGAACGAAGTCATGCAGCACTTTGCGAAACCATGAAGGTAGAACTTTTTGTGGTTTCAAAATACGCAGATTTAACATATCCAAACCTAAGATTTATGTCTTACTTCAAAATGATCAACTGGACATTGACGCATCATGTATTGCATGTCGCGCTGGCGGCGTCACCACCGCCCTCGCGGGCAATCACACCGTCTCTCGACAGGAGTGGGTTCCCTTTATTCAAACACTCGAACGAAGTCATGCAGCACTTTGCGAAACCATGAAGGTAGAACTTTTTGTGGTTTCAAAATACGCAGATTTAACATATCCAAACCTAAGATTTATGTCTTACTTCAAAATGATCAACTGGACATTGACGCATCATGTATTGCATGTCGCGCTGGCGGCGTCACCACCGCCCTCGCGGGCAATCACACCGTCTCTCGACAGGAGTGGGTTCCCTTTATTCAAACACTCGAACGAAGTCATGCAGCACTTGCGAAACCATGAAGGTAGAACTTTTTGTGGTTTCAAAATACGCAGATTTAACATATCCAAACCTAAGATTTATGTCTTACTTCAAAATGATCAACTGGACATTGACGCATCATGTATTGCATGTCGCGCTGGCGGCGTCACCACCGCCCTCGCGGGCAATCACACCGTCTCTCGACAGGAGTGGGTTCCCTTTATTCAAACACTCGAACGAAGTCATACAGCACTTTGCGAAACCATGAAGGTAGAACTTTTTGTGGTTTCAAAATACGCAGATTTAACATATCCAAACCTAAGATTTATGTCTTACTTCAAAATGATCAACTGGACATTGACGCATCATGTATTGCATGTCGCGCTGGCGGCGTCACCACCGCCCTCGCGGGCAATCACACCGTCTCTCGACAGGAGTGGGTTCCCTTTATTCAAACACTCGAACGAAGTCATGCAGCACTTTGCGAAACCATGAAGGTAGAACTTTTTGTGGTTTCAAAATACGCAGATTTAACATATCCAAACCTAAGATTTATGTCTTACTTCAAAATGATCAACTGGACATTGACGCATCATGTATTGCATGTCGCGCTGGCGGCGTCACCACCGCCCTCGCGGGCAATCACACCGTCTCTCGACAGGAGTGGGTTCCCTTTATTCAAACACTCGAACGAAGTCATGCAGCACTTTGCGAAACCATGAAGGTAGAACTTTTTGTGGTTTCAAAATACGCAGATTTAACATATCCAAACCTAAGATTTATGTCTTACTTCAAAATGATCAACTGGACATTGACGCATCATGTATTGCATGTCGCGCTGGCGGCGTCACCACCGCCCTCGCGGGCAATCACACCGTCTCTCGACAGGAGTGGGTTCCCTTTATTCAAACACCCGAACGAAGTCATGCAGCACTTTGCGAAACCATGAAGGTAGAAACTTTTTGTGGTTTCAAAATACGCAGATTTAACATATCCAAACCTAAGATTTATGTCTTACTTCAAAATGATCAACTGGACATTGACGCATCATGTATTGCATGTCGCGCTGGCGGCGTCACCACCGCCCTCGCGGGCAATCACACCGTCTCTCGACAGGAGTGGGTTCCCTTTATTCAAACACCCGAACGAAGTCATGCAGCACTTTGCGAAACCATGAAGGTAGAACTTTTTGTGGTTTCAAAATACGCAGATTTAACACATGCAAACGTAAGATTTATGTCTCACTTGAAAATGATCACCTGGACATTGACGCATCATGTATTGCATAAAACTTATACATTTTGGCGTCTCATCCTCAGAGTAATCTGTATTAATGTCGAACAGTGATTAGTCTTGTTAATTTTCTCAAAATATGACCACACACATTAATTAATTCAAAAATCGGCAGTAAAGTTTGGTA
Source organism: Acheta domesticus (assembly GCA_031308135.1). Classification (NCBI taxonomy): domain Eukaryota; kingdom Metazoa; phylum Arthropoda; class Insecta; order Orthoptera; family Gryllidae; genus Acheta; species Acheta domesticus. Next base: position 136,720,905 of record JAHLJT010009355.1, read on the forward strand.
AAGCCTTTTATCTGCTAGTTATTCCAGATGCCAGTGGCTTTCTCGTTTTCAATATTTACCTGGTTAAACTGAACATAAAAATAAATTTAATTAAGTACAATTCATATTTTCCATTGTTCAATTGTTTTCAATGGATGGCTTTCCGTTTTAGTAGTAATCGAAAAATCTCGTTCTTCTTTTGAATCAAGTCATGAAACAAAATTCAGGAATCGATGAGAAATTACAACTCTACAGTTGTATTTTGTACCCAAACAAGACTTATTACTATGAAAAATTAATACTACTTATACTGAAAGACATCCAAATTTAATGCTTCAGCTGAAAGTGAGCATTTTGAACAGAAAACCGAAGTAATGTGATGCACAGACATTTGTCCTTGATCTTATCCGCGAGGGAGGATGGATTTTGTGGCGTGAGCTTCTTCCGTGTGAAAAGCAAGATGTCGTGACACTCACCGCTCAGAGCTAGAACACAAAAGGCAGTGTCAAGGATCTGCTTGGGGCCTTGACCTGAGGCATTACCTACTGGCAGCGAATAAATGCTGGAACCTCTTCTAAAAGAGGAGAATCGTTTTCATTGTACACGATGATGCAGCATTTGAATCTTGCAATATATTCAGAATAATGTGTTCACTTTCAACAAGTCAGCACAGATATGACGTTAGACTTTTTCAAAAAGCTTCCAATAGCAAATGAAAATTAAAGACCGAATTGCACAAATAGTGGCACATTATGACAGTAAGTTTAAATATCAATATTTCAAAAGATGATAAACATTACGATAAGAATAAAATGATTGAACTTTTAATGTTTCATAAACAATGTATTGTTCTACTCTTTGATATATTACTCCATATACTCGAGATTTTAATCAAAGCGATAAAATATTATAAATTAAAGCTGCAGTAGGGACGTTTGTAGTTTGTATTTAACTATAAAACAACAAACACCAAAAATTGTGTTCTTATGAGGTTGGAAGAAACCAAAATATATTTGCAAGTGCTAATGCGAACATCTCTAGAAACATTGCTATTTTTACTGATAGGAAAGACTGAAAGGTTAGAAACTATTCTCATTCGTAGTTGGCTAGCTATTAACTGATTCATGACACACAATTGTGCCATCCGCCGAAGGGAGCAATCAGAACAGATTTTTAATCACAATGAAATATAGCAATGCCAAAAGTAAGAAAATAAAGAAATCAATAAATGGTATTTAATTCCACTGCATTCAATTTACTAAGAAGTCAATAAACACGAAAAATATTCATACCCTCTTGAAGAAAACATGGAATTGTCGCGATGTCTACAAGTTGCCTATTATCTCCAGAACGACATTTCTTACAGTCATCAGAAAAAAATAAACGACTCTCACTCGACTACTGGCTGCCTTTGTCACGTGACACCGCCGACGCTCGCAATCCGCGCGAGCGCAAACGTTTCCTGAACAACGCAACGCGCGCGCCTCGGGACAGGGCAGAGCAAGAGCAGCAGGTTGCCGGGCAACAGCTGGCCGCTAATAGTGGCCCATAAAATGCATCGTAATTCAGAGCCGCGACACTTTGATAGCCGGAGTGTGCCTCAAACGCCAAACAGTCGCCGCGACGCGGCGCGGAGCGCGGGCGGAAACAAAGAGCCCCGCGCCGCAGGGCGTCGCGGGGCGGGGGCGGCGATGCGGGAGGGCGCGCTATCGACGCCGCAGGTCGAGATCGCTCCCACCGCTGCAGAGCGGTGTTGTTGAAGCCGAGGCACGGGGTGGGAGCGGGAGCCGCGGTGAGAGGAAGCTGCTCTGCGTGGCAGCGATGGCTGCTGATTAGAATCTGACGTCGTAAAAGAACCAACTCCTGTGTCATTACTCCACAGGCACGATGACCATTGCTGGGGAAGTCTCAATACTTCATCACTTTCAGGTTACAAGTGTTTTAAAAAATGCAGCTTAAATTACTCCGAATCAACGCATATGTATAGGTCAAAGTCCACAAAAAAAAACGTTTCTCATGTAGTAATCTACAGAATGAGCTCTTCTCGAACATCTATTACATGTTTGCTGGACAGGCGCTTCCCGATATTACCTCACCTGCTCAGAGACGTGCATAATCTGCAAGTAAATGTGAATGAGAGGGACAGAGAGTGGCAGAGACACACAGACACAGACAGACAGGGACAGGGTGAGGGAAGGAGGGAGAGACAGTGACAAAGGGAGATGGGAGGGGGAAAGGGAGTTGAAGGGCAGAACAACGTCTGCCGGGTTTTCCTAGTTACTTATACAAGTCACAAATACGGAAGAATAGAAAATAATATGAAGTGTAGATAGGAGGAATGAAGTATGGAATGATATTGTCATCGCGTTTATCCTTACGAGAAGTAGAAATTAAAAGTATACATTAAGAAAGACAAGGGAAATACATGTGACAATAATGAAACATCGAGTCTACTTTATGAGGGTTGCGAATGTCGTTTGTGAACGCTTTGCGAATGTCGTTTGTGACAGACAGACTTTGAAACTCTGTTCCAGGAAGAAACTTCAGTCGCGTTGAGAATCACAGAATTCGCAAAAAGGCAAGGGACAATGACCACACAATAGACTAGATCTGACTTGGACGCAGTTTTCAACGAATAAGTATCAATCATTTATTTGCCGTCTTCAGAACCTAGATCTCATAACAGACGGTGCAAGACTTTTTTCATTGAAGCAACACAGAACTAACGTAATGCTTGGAATACCAGAGTGGGTTCAAATGAATGTGAGGAATTGGTAACGACTCAGGATAAAGTGAGATCTGATGATAAAGACGCAGTAAAGAGATACATAACTAAGCTTAAATGAAAAAAATGTAAATTCTCAATTCAATTTCACGTCAATAAACACACCCTCTCCAAGATAGTATAAAGCATATTTTCACATATTAATAACTTAACTCATTTTAGGCACCTAAATATGTTTAATACTCTAATTACCCGAAGCCTAGCGATGGCGTAGCGCGCGCCAGAACGGGTGGTCGTAGAGGTGAGAAACTTCGCACTCCGCGCGGCACGGCACGGCGCGGCGGCTGAGGGCTCGTAAAGCCACGCAGCGCGCGGCGGGCGGCGCGGAGGCGGCCGGGCCAAGTTCTGGCCCCGGACCGCCTGTTTACAACCTGCGCAACAAGACTCCGTCTCTGCGGTGCCCCTCCGCACCAAGCCCAGAGCGCACGAACGCTAACAACCACACATACTAACGCACACTGGCATGTCAACTGATGGCACTGCAGGGCCTCTGACCGGGAGGTTCTAAGTTCGAGTCCCGGCGGCCCGGCAGGATTTTCGACACCAGCTTCTCAGCTAGGTCGACTTCAGCCGCTGTCTGGAAGAGAATTCTAGCGGCAGGCTGCTCCGATCGGTAGTTTTCCGTGGTTTCTCCGATCGGCACCAGGTGAATGCCTGAGCAGTACCCTAACAAACGGGCCACGGACCGCGCGCGATCTTTCCTTCCTCTTCCTTCTCCTATCCTCACCCCCTTACATACACACACACACACTAGCATGCTCTACACTACCACACATGCCGGGAGACCAGTCGGGAGCTTAGAGCTTGTCCCGGCTGGGGCAGTGCCCCGCTGGTGGAAGATACCTGGCTGAGAGGAAACCCCGCTAGTCGACGGTAGATCGGCGCCCGATCTCGCCATCCAGCGGGGAAAAGATCACCGCCACCTCCCGAGGAAAACACGCTCTACACTTACGGGACTAATGACCTCAGTAGTTGACGCGCCCGGAATCACTAACGACCAACCAACCGTAGTAGCATATACTAGCTCACTAGCACGCATACTAGCACACACGGTACAGCACTAACAGGCACAAGTACGCACAAGAGGTGCGACCGCGCACATACACACATACACACTCGCACAAAAATACGAACATGTGGATTCGTGGCTATCCGAAACACGTCACATCCTAGGCAGCATAGCAAACGTTTTGGTATTAGTGTGAAATATTGTGATCTAGAACACGACGTCCCGGGCAGCTAAGAATTCATTGAAGGCAGCGTCTTCACCAATGTATTAATACATGCACGACTAGACATGCACTCTCACAAACCCATACTCTCACCCTCACAAACAATACTCACTCTCGCGATCTTGTGCTCAACTGTGTACACACGTACACTTACACCTATTCCTACGAACTCAAACATGCACAAACATCTTAACTGTTAACTACTCACTAAAGTTGTTTTTTGTTGCTTTTTTTCAACGTTGCAGCTTCTAACAGAATTGTGTGTCTAGAAGGTAAACAGAAACAAGCGCAGGACTCCAACAACTCTGAGTTGCTAATCCCTGCTTCCTATCAAATTATACAATCTCTACGGTATGTAACTTCAGTGAAAAGGAGACATGAAATAACGCACAAGATGCGACAAAGCCTTCGAGTAAACCAAATTAATGTGGCGTGATGACAGTCCTAAAAGAACAGCATAAACATAACATTATTTATTGATTAATGAACTGATGACAGATATAGGTAAGGAAGGCCATTCGCATACATATGAGCACATACGAGTAAGTTAGTTCAATGCACGCATGGCATGACCTTCTACCCGCCTCTAATGTATATCATTTGGCGGTCTCCGCTACCTTTATTTCTTTTCAAAAAACACTTTTCTCTCCTTTCAGGTACGATACACAAGTATGTCTTGCTGGTACCAGATGGACAGTCAGCTTAGTGCAGTATAGGAGAGGTTGCATAAGAGAGCAGTACAACAGTCGAATACAAAAATAGTATTGAAACAGTGCGGTTTATATGAGAATGAATAGTTGGAAGTTAAATGAACTGCATTTTAGTTCTGCTTCAGAGAGATATAATTGCGAAGCGGAAATGTGAAATTGATAAGGAAAAAAATATGCATGATTCAATAGCAGGTCTTTGTTTTGTGCTCCACCACAATGTTAGTAGAATTCTGTTGGCGTCATTACTAGCGCAAATATTTCATCTGCAGTGCACCATTTTCATCTGCCCAACGCTACGAAGTGGATTGCATTATCCGGAATTATTAGCAATGCTGTGCAAAGAGCTAGCTCGACAACATGAACTGAGAATTGTCCCACTGCAAAATACGGGCGAAAAATTGAAGTGACGCCTGATCTACGAACAATCCATCATTTCTAGCACATTCAATTATCGAGCTCTCAATTTCAAAATAACGGCTGCACGGACAAAAAAACATTCTCATTCAACACAACGCACACGTGATCTCTGTGTACACGGGAGAGGGAATAGAGCATTTCGTTAATAATGCGCGACTCGCATACATAATATTGCGATAAATGTGGGATAAATAACTGAAAATTATTCAACATAACGAAAAACACACCGAATATGCTAGATTATTTAGTATCCACAAAAAAACAAGCGATGTAGTTTTATTATTATTTATTATATAGGTGTATTAATTTTCACACCGGACTGCCTTGCTGCATAATCTCAAATTGACCTTGCATGTCATCGAGCAAAAGTTTTGATTGAAGGTTTAAACGGTATAAAATATTAGCGTTAAATTAAAAGTATTTTTTGAATACGAAAGAAAAATTACTGGAAAGCAACTGTGGTCACGGGGTAAAAGTTCTTAAGTCACTTTTTGGCAAAATTGGGTTAAGTACTGAAACTACAAGTTAAGTATTTATATTTTATTTGAGACAAATGACCGAATTCAAATGTTGCCTCCTTAACGACAAAGAAAGTGTTGGGAAATAGCGTTGAGCTTAGGAAGAAGCGTTGGCTCAATAATATTGAACCCTTGTTTTCTCCAAACTAAGATTTTTGACTTAAGAACTTTTAGGCCGTGACCACAATTTTTACCGTCGTCTTGAAAATTCAGCGTTGATATTACTGCTAATGTTTGAGTAATTACTTTTGATTTGTGTCCTGAAAGAGTTCTTGAGAAGAAGTCGATTGCGGCGAGCAACCAAAAACAACAGAGGCGGCGCGGCGGAGGTCCATCTGCCCTGTCGCCACTGATCTCGCTGCGGGCGGTCGCCACATCTGACATTGCTCCGCCTCTCCCGAACAGCACTCGCTTCCCTCTGCCAAAACCCACTGGTCGAACAGCGTTTGCAACCAAGCGCAACGCGAGACGGCTTCAAAGGCACGTTTCAGCATGTCACACATCATTAATAATTCCAGACCACACAGTACCATATCATTAATATCTTCATTGGCACTGTCTTGTGTCCCATTTATTGGAAGAAAACCAACGAGATTTTAAATATATAAATTTCTTGGATGAGTATTACGATTATTTAGATCAGCTAAAAGTAATCATTTAATTTTTTTACTTGTAAGGCCATCACATTGCAAGTAAGCGGTAACGTATTGATCTCAATATATTTCAATAATATTTATTTAAAAATAAATATCTTAAAAATTGGTCATCACCCATTTTTCCCGAACAAACCCAAGATTACGTCACCACCATCACTTTTCCAGATCTAGTGACAGTAACAAATGACAATCGGCAAAATATCTACGAATGCTATTAGAAGTAACCACAAATAGTGAAATATTCACAGTATTACATCTTATTACAAAACATGTCACCATATTTTTTCACCGTGAAGTAACTGGGTTAGCAAGTGATGGCAGAACTCCTCTTTTCTTCCACCGCACCCTAGTCGGCTTACGTTAACCGTGCATCCGCTCACAACAACAGAGTTCCCCGTCGCTCCCCTAGACGGTTCTCCGAGAGGCTTCCGCAGAGCAGGCCGGGGCGGGGCGAGGAGGGCGGGGCGGGGCAGGGAGGAACGGGGCAGGGAGGGGCGGTGCAGGGAAGGGCAGGGTGGGGTGGGAAGGGCGAGGTGGGGTGGGAAGGGCGAGGTGGGGTGGGAAGGGCGAGGTGGGGTGGGAAGGAGGGGGAGGGAAGGGGTGGGAAGGAGGGCGAGGGGCGGGGAGGGGTCAGAGAGGGTCGGGGAGGGGAAGGGGGGAGGGTCGGGGAGGGGAAGGGGGCGGGGCGGGGAGGGGTTTCGGCGCAGCACACAGCTTCCGCCCACGCGCAGTCACTGCGGCCGCGTCCCATCGCGTAAACAGCTGCGGAAACACGATCCCCCGCTGCGCCGCCTCTCTCCTCCCAGGCCCACCGCCGCGCCGCCCACGCAGCACGGGCCTCCAAAGAGCGCCCCCTGCCTCAAAGCCCTTGCCTCCGCCCACGCCCCGGTCCCAACACGCCGCTTTCGTCACTAGGGAGTTACAGCACAGCGTAGCGAACTGCAATTGGCGGCAAACTCAATCTTCTGCGCATGCGTAGATGATCAAAAGTGATGGGCACGCGCAGAAGATCGGCTTTGCTGTCGATTCCTGTACGCTATGCTGCACTTAGACCCCACTGTCTTCACCGATATCCGGAGTCGTCTTGCCGCTCTGGTTTGAAGCGTGACAGACTTTTGTACCCAATTTGAGAGTTCAAATCCCATCGAAGCCATGGATTTTTTAAAGGCGAAAAAATTCTCCGTACACCTTTCTTTGAGAGAAGGGAAGTAAATCCCGCTGCCCAATGTAGATTTACTGCCCGTTAAAGCCAAAAAGAATCCTTTGGACTAAATTATAACCGTCTGTTTCGTAGCCCGAATGACTCCTTATGCTGATGGATGGCGAAAAAGCATTGCGAAATTTGCGGGTTCAGATGGAAGAGCAGGCCTGGTGACCTGAGTCTCGCCACGTATTGAATTGAATTGAATTGAATTGAATTTAGTTCATCTATAGTGTACCACCCACTGTGTTGCCCTCGTCACTGCCCACCTGCATTCCATGTTCCCGCTGCCGCACAAGCAACAGCCCACACTGTGTACGCTGCGGCCAAAGCTACAACCAAAACCGTCACCCTGAACGTCGCTTCTGATGACCCCCTTTTCGATGTATTCCATCCTATCTCCTTCGCTTTTTAATTTCAAATTCTTGAACAGTTCTCCGATATGGCAACTGTACACAGAAGTAATTTTGAACAGTGGGAATTTAAAGAATACCAACGCGGAAGTTCGAAAATGAATCGGAAATGGAGGTATACGATGTGAGAGAAAGCAGCGATGAATTCAACTTTTTGACAGTAACAATTTATCGGAGACGAAGTATCGAGCAGTATCACAATCATGCAGTTTCGGACTGTTAGTGTAGAAGCGCTGAAGCATGGAAGTAAAAGCACAATTATGATCTCTTTTGACGAGTCTATTAGAGAATGTCAAAATAACCCTCTGGACCCCTTTATCCTCCAGGTAGCCCATGTGATCCCTCTGAGTCCCACCAAATGTTTCTGTGGTGATGAACCGATCAGGTAAGCCATTTGTGGCCAGCACGAAACCACAGCCAAAACCCGAACACTTGCGGCAAGGCCCCGGGAAGCCGACTAGGTAACAACGCGGAGTGCTCATTCCGCCGAACTCACTCGCCTGCCGCCAGCCGCTATTCTCCCAAACTTAACAGGTTATGGAAGGCGAAGTATCGAGAGATATTCCTTTCAGAAATTCTAATGAATTAAAAATTTAGGACCCGCACAATTGTGCAGTTTCGGACTGTTCGTATAGAAACGCTACAGCAAGATATTAAGTATATTACCACTTTTGATGAAGATAGTAGAGATTGACAAAATAACTGATGGACTCCTTTATTCTCCAGGTATTCCATGTGAATGTCCAGGTGTAGCTTTATTCTCTTGGTATTCCATGTCCCCTGAAATACCCCAACAAATGCTTTTGCGGGGGTGAACCGATCAGCTAAGCCATTTCCGGCCAGCACGAAACCACAGCATTCGAGCCAGAACCCGAACACTTGCGGCGAGGCCCCGGGAAGCCGACCAGGTAACAACGCGGAGCGCTCATTCCGCCGTATCCACTAGCCTGTCGCCAGCTCTCCCCCTCCCCCACCCCTCCCCTGCCTCGAGCGCGCTCTTCCGCGGCGCGGCGCGCTCTGTTGCTTTTGGCAGCGGCCCCAGCGGCGGCGCAGCGGCAGCGGCACAGGCAGAGGTAGAGGCAGAGGCGGCGCGGCGCGGCGGCGCCCTGTTTACAGCTCCATTCATTCGTAGCCAGCCGAGGGCCCGGACGCGGCTGGGCGCACGCATGCGAGGGCGGCGACGCACAATGGGCCGAAATGCGCCTGAAGGAGCGAAGAAGGGTGTCGATCAATTTATGGATTTTTACTTTCCCGTATACGTACGTATATACGGAGTAATATACGTAAAATAGGGAAAGTTATGTAACGCTGCGCGAAAAAACGGCAAACTTTTGGCGGAGAAAAATCATTGCCGGGCCCTGATAACGAAAAAGTGGATAAAACTAGTTGCTAAATTAAGAAAAATATCCCCTAACACGTGGTGTAGCTAGAATCCTCGTTTTGTGGGTCCTTGATACCGAAAAACCAATTGAAAGTAAAATCGTCCGTCTGTTCGTCTGTCTGTCCGTCAGCCCGTCTGTCCGTCTGTGAACACCACCAGCGCCTAAACTATGCGTAGGATTTTTTCCAAATTGAAGAAACCTCTGTCCATCTGGCTCTAGTCGAAGCTTAGGCACTTTGAAAAACTTCCTTCAAAGTCTGGGGGTACTTTACACGAAAATGTCAAAAAAATGTACTTTAGGCGGCGATAGATGGCAGCTGCCAAGAATATGTGGCAATTCCGAATAGCTAGTTCAGACCTAAGAAAACAGAAAACTAATACGGGAAAGTCTGTGGCATTCTGTAGCACCACTAGTTTAAAATTGCTTTTCGATCGACAAATTTATCTATCGAGGATTAGAAAGTACGTAATTACAATGTGCTGTCATGGTCTTAAGATCATATCGTAAGAGTGGTAAATGATTTTTTTATGATACTCATAAAATGATGGGTTTACTTATCTAATTATTTGAATGAATAATAATATAATTATATAAAATGAAAATAGTTATATATAGGGTAGTGGGGGTGTATGGGTGAGATGGAAATGGCTGTTGGTTATGGGAGTTTGAATTGGTATTTTGAGAATTTCGATGAGAGACTTTTTTCTTCTGAAGTTGGAAATTGAAGATCCTGGGAGAGTTTGGTAAGCTGTTGGCCACGTAGTAGGTCAGTTAGTACTTTCTATAACCTACTCAAATAGTAGGTAAGAACATTGGTGAATTCTGATATCCCTAATTCTCGTTGGATTTGTTAATGGGGCATATACCGTAGAGCATTTCGTGCTGACGTACGATATTTATTTTGAAATCCGCTTAGCTTGTTCTTAGTGCTTAGCACAGCCCCTCCCCATTTTGAGCATGCATTGATGTCAACGAGGAACGTCTACGTACCAAACAAATATCTGAAAAATGTTTGCCTAAGAATGCGCCTTTAAATTTCAGTACCGTTCTCGTGCAAAAGTTTTGAAACTTTTCTTTAGAGAACGTATGTCATATTATAGCACTCTCCTTAGCTTTTTCTTTAAGCAATGTAATTTCTTCATTATCACAATCATTTTTCATAACGTATCCCACGCATACACTCTGTAAATTCTAAATATTACGTAATGTAAATACAATTTAGATTTATCGATAACTTTAAACGGAATTTGTTTGCTGAAAATTGGTAATTCAGTTCTTCGATCATAAAAGTCTTTTTAACTTGAAAAGTTATGAAAACAAAATCAAGTCCTCAGTGAAACCCTTCTCCATCAGATCGGGAAAGTTTGAGAAATTTTAAAAACTCTTTAGCCTCAATTGCGTGAATCATCCTATGACATACAAAGATCAGAATATCGTAAAACATAAACTGCTATCCATGATATGCGCAATCGGCTGTAGAAAAAAAGGAGGAAGCCTAATGTAATCTTTCTCTAATGAACGAAATTACAATTTTGTTTCAAGGTCTCAGCACAAACATTAACGTTAAAACTAGACAAACCATCATATTATATTTTCTGAAACATGTAACCCATTCATTTCAAATTGTTTTACGTTATTTATATTAGTGTCCGCCTTATTTTCAAAGATTATTAGAAGTGGTAGAATTTTTGTCATATTAGTCACTGATTTTGACACTGCAACGAAGCCAGCCGATATTACCCGACGGCGCCAGTCTCCTCCACTTTGAAATACTTGAATAACTTCCGTAATGGCAGCCGATATTTTGTGGTAATCCATAATGGTAATTGGAGGTAAGGGATAATGGTTTGAAATAATAAAATTGTGGTTGATTATCCCTTACCTCCAATTGCCACTGAAATACTTGGTTGGATACCACAAAAAGTTCACTCTCGGTCCCATTTGGGCCTACTGTGAGCTGGCCGGAGGAGCGAGGGCGGCGGGCGTGGGCGGGGCGGAAGCGACCGGCGCGGGGCGCGGAGCCGCGAGGCGCGGGGTCGCGGAGAGCAGGCAGGGCCCGTGGGAATGGAGCGGCACAATGCACGCACCTGGCCGCGCAGCGCAGCGCAGGAAAGGGCTTCGGCAAATATGCGCTTCTCACCCGCGCTCACGTCGCCGCTCAGGCCTCGCGCACACGGCGCCGCCGCCGCCGCCACGTCCACACTCCTTTGTCGGGAATCTCGCCAGAGGTTAAAAAATGATCGCCCGGATTGATGGATTATTTCGCGTTCATGGGCGCGTCAGCTGTTTTTGTCATTAATATAGTAAATGTTTTTATCACGGGAGGTGGCGGTGTTTTTCCTTCACTGAATGGTGAGATTCGGCGCCGACCTACACGTCGGCGAGCACTGTTTTCCTAATACAAATATCTACCGCCAGCGGGCAACGCTCCAGCTGGGACATGCCCGACAAGTGTGGTAGAGCTGCACCTGTAAGTGTAGGGGTGAGGATAGGACAAGGAAGAGGAAGGAAAGATCGCACGCAATCCGTGTCACGTTTGTTAGGGTACTGCTTGGGCATTCGTCAGGTGTTGATTGGAGAAAGCGTGGAAATCTACCGATCAGAGAAGCCGGTCGCTAGGATTCTCTTCCAGGCAGCGGCTGTATTCGACCTACATATGTAGCTAGTGTCGAAAATCGCACCGTCGGGACTCGCACCCAGGACCCTCCCCCCCCTCCGTCAGATGCACTACAGTGACATTAATTGATGTCCTTAGTCATCTCAGCAGGTGATGTCCTGGAGCTCAACTATGCAGCACAAACTTATCAGATCATTATTATTTTGACAACAAGCAAAATGAGCCGCTATATTTTACACCATAACGTAACAACTAAGTCTTCCTTCCAGGGAACTGCTACGATCCCAGCAGCCCTGGAGCTGGGACCCACACTCCACCTTCTATCGCCGTCTGATACGTAACCCCCAACTTCACAAAGAGAACGAAGAAAATAAGATGGTTGGGGAACGTTTGTGTGATAGCGGTCCACGGGCCCAATACTCTGCACCAGGGGGCAAGAGGAGGCCATGTGTGTGGCAAAGAGGTGGGAGGGAGCGGGGGTGGGGGTGGGGGTGGGGGTGGCGGAAGCGGCGGCGGAGGCGCAAACCCACGCCGCCGTGGGAATCGCGAGCGCTGCGTCGCGTCGCGCGGGTAAACACCCCTTCCGCTCCCCTCCTCCCCCACACCACACTCCCCTCGCCGCAGCCTCCCTCACCTGCCGCGCTGGCTGTTTGCCTCCAGAAACCCCCTGCTCCCCCTCACACCGCACACAAGCGCCAAATGTTGCTGATTTGGACGTTCTTCTCTGATCTAAAAATTAGCTGCTGTTTCAAGTATTACGTATCCGAGCTCTGCTGTTGTCGGAAAAAATATATTTCAGTCAGCCTTCAACTCTCTATTTATTCAGCTCTACCAACACCGTTTCATTACTTTTCTATTATGTTTATGCATGACACGTAGCCCCAGAATGTTCTGCAATCTTCGAAATGGTAGGATGGCAGTAAATACCTGTGACGAAAAGCATATATGAAAGATATGGTGTAGTATGTCTTTCAATAATCGTCTTAAGCATTCCCATCTGAAACCAATACTGAATATATACGTACGTACATTACTGAACACATCATTCCGAGCCTTCATGGTCATGATATTTTCAGCACTACATCGTTCTTCAACAACTCGTGTGACACGGTATCTTTCCTGTAAAATACACTAATTTAGTGTTTTCAATGTGACCTCTTGCTCGAAACGTGTCAAAGATTCTGTTATACCGTTTCTCTAGATTTTTCTTACTGGTACGAATTTGACAATATTTATTTTTCCCGTATTTTTTAAACAGAGTAAAGATAAATCTAAAGTGTAAAAAATTTCAGAAACAGAGAAAGACATTTTTTAAGTGTCGAGAGAAAAATGTGTACAAGAGAAAAAATAATGTGAACGGCAAAATGTAAAGAACAGAAATTTGTGTCCTAAGCAAGAGGAAAGAAAACGAATGTGATTGAGAGTGCAGAAAGCAGATTGAGGAAGTTGAAGGAGAGAAAGGAGATGGAGAGGAAAGAAAGACGAAATCGATGTCGACGAAAAATAATAACAAGAGGAAGAAGGAAATAAAAGAAGTACAATGGAGATTGCGGAGAGAAGGAGGAGAATGTGGAAAAGAGAAGACAAAAGAGGAGAACAAATTTGTCGAGAGGGAGAAACTTAGAGAAAGGTAGAGACAGCATTCACATAAAGTAGCGGCTGGCGAACAAGTTTGAAGCTCTCGCGTTATGCGCAGGAGGAGCGCGGAGGCGAAGAGACGGAAGAGGGTCCGAGGATGGATGGTGAGGGGATGCGGGAGGGGCGGGGGAGTGACGGGAGAGGGACAGGAAAAGGATGAGTGTAGGAAAGGAATGGGACGGGTGAGGGAAGGTGCAGGGGAGGAATGTAGAGGGACGGGAGGTGGGTCATGAAGGGACAGGGGGAGGGACGGGAGAGAGTCGAAAGAGGGAGGGCGAGAGACAGGAGAGGGACGGAGAAGGGATGGAGAGGGACGGAGAAGGGATGGGGAGGGACGGAGGAGTGAAGGAAAAGGGACGGGGTGAGACGGGGAGGGACCGGGAGGGACGGGGAGGGACAAGGAGGGACGGGGAGGGACGGAGAGGGACAAGGAGGGACGGGGAGGGACGGGGAGGGACGGGGAGGGACGGGGAGGGATGGGGAGGGACGGGGAGGGACGGGGAGAGACGGGGAGGGACGGGGAGAGACGGGGAGAGACGGGGAGAGACGGGGAGGGACGGGGAGGGACGGGGAGGGACGGGGAGAGACGGGGAGGGACGGGGAGGGACGCGGAGGGACGGGGAGGGACGGGGAGGGACGCGGAGGGACGCGGAGGGCTGGGAGAGGGTCAGGGCTGGACAGGCGGAAACCGCGCAACTCCGGCGAACAGTGCGCCGGCCGGCGGTCGCCGCCTCTGACAAACGAGCGCCCGTGACGTCGCCGCCCGCTGGACGCCGGACGGGTGGACGGCGGCCGCAGACCCGGCGACCGGCAAGTTGACGGACGGGCACGTTCCGCGGAGACGTAACCACCTCGTGTATATTTTGCTCGCTACGAGGGCACTTCAAAAAAAGGAGTGCGTAAACCTAATCCAATGGCTCTATATACGGCTTTTTCTGGTTCTTTTAAAATTTTTCGGTTTGGCCGTTGGATCGTTAGATGCACAGATGAATGCATAATCCTCGTGTTGCGAAATGTCAGGGGAAATGGGTGACACATCAAACAAGGGCGAATGATAAATGAACGGTGAAGAAACATGAATGAGGGCGATGCTGAATGCATGCTGTGTATTTTGAAATGAGCATCCCATGAAAATCTGCCATAACATTGGACTGCCAATAACAAATTTCATATAAAGTGTTCAGATCTAATATTAATCCCAGATTACGTACAATGTGCGCAAGTTGTAATCCCAGATTACGTACAACTTTGTGATTATTTCACATTCACATTGTTACAGAAAAATGTATTTAGTATATTCACAAGCATTTTGTTTCTATTTTACAGTATTTTTGGATGCGCAGAACTCATTTACTAACAACAGTCAAATATTATAGTTGATCATTTCACGTCCATCGCAACAAATTTTCTATTTTCCTATGTTCCGACAATACTCTATTTTCCTATGTTGGTTGATTTTAAAATAAACATCCTTTTTCTGAATCAGTACTTTCAAAGCAATTCCGCCACCCATGTTTAAAACAACGTACGCAGCGGCAGTCACGTTCAATCATTCACAAACCAATTAAAGTATCAAATGAAACTAATCTAATTAACTGTTAAAATGCAATTAAAAATATTACAGTAATAAGAGGTAAAAACATTCATTTGATATATATACATTATTTGCAATTATAAATTCTTTTAACATTCAATGCAATATGTCCCGTATTTTGTTACAAATATTTTTTTAGAATTTTGTTATCTTCTGAAACACGAGTCTACAATAATCGCTAGCAATCCCACTACACGAGACCACTCACTTCTCAACGCGCGAGAGCCGATGTACTCGATGGGTGGGCGTGCGGGCGGAACGTGGGGCGGCGCCGCGGGGGCGGCGTGGGCGGCGTGGGTGGCCGGGGACCCGCGTAGGGCGAGAGGCATTAGCAACCCGTGTCCGCCATTAGACGCGGCCTCTCCGGGGACGCGCCCAACTTCGCGCGGCAAATAGCGCTGGCGGGCGGGCGGAAGCGGCTGGAGGCGCCCGTGGGGAGCGGCGTTCGGGGCCCCGACGGCGCCCGCCCCCGCGCGTCAACCCAGCGTGCAGCCCCGCATATCGCTTCCACGCCCCGCCCCCCCCAACGCCCCGCCCCCCCCCAACGCCCCCGCCCCCCCCAACGCCCCGCCCCCCCAACGCCCCGCCCCCCCCAACGCCCCGCCCCCCCCAACGCCCCGCCCCCCCAACGCCCCGCCCCACCAACGCCCCGCCCCGCCCCCCCAACGCCCCCCCAACGCCCCCCCCCAACGCCACGCCCCCCCAACACCACGCCCCCCACGCCCCGCCCCACAACGCGCCACCTCCGCGAACCTCCTCCACGCCCCGCGCCCGCGCCCGCAGCCGTCCTCGCTTCCCGCCCTTGCGCCCCCGCCCCCGCGCTTCCCGTCCCCTGGCCCGCCCTCGGATCCGCTCCCCGACTCACTCCCTGACCCACTCCCCGACCCGCTCCTTGACCCTTCCCTGAACCGCCCCCGAACCGTCCCTTGAACCATCCCCTGAACCGCCTTCTGTACCGCCTCCTGAACCGCTCTCTGAATCGCCCCGCCCCCCTTGCCCAGCATTCGCCATCGTTCCCCACCTTTTCATCACCATGTCACATCGTAAGTTCAGTGTGTTTGCGACCTCCGCTATTTCTCCTTCCTTCCTTTTTGCCACGCTTCGTCCTCTCTGCCATCTCCTTCCTGCGACTCCCCCGCCTCAGTCGCTACCCCGCCCATCATCACCGTCGCCACTGCGTGGTTTAAGCCACAACCGTCCCCACGGCGCGTCGCCTTTCGCCACGCCACGTCACATCCTCACCCCCATCAGCATGCCACCTCCGCGGACCCGCCCTCGTTGCCTCTCCCGTCCCCCTGCATCTCAGCCCTCGACATCTCTATTGTTAGACGTAGCCCGACCCAAGTAATTCAGTTACAGTTCCAGCTGAGAAACTAATATGCTTCTACGAATTCCCTTATTACGGCTCAAAATGAGTAAACCCTCGAAACGACCGACTCCTTTTAAAAGTCTTACGTGCAGAAATGTCTAAGAGAGATTTGATAAAACGAATGGGCTTTACGGAGAAAAAGTGCAATTACAGATAAGGTCAAGAAAATAATGATAGATTTTTACTTTCCTTCGCCAAAAATATCACGCATAAAAGTGGGAGTTCAAAATTACCTCTTCTCACTATACGATTCCAATTCTCGATCAAAAATCATACGTGAACGAGTAGAAAATTAATTTTACAACAAGAACGTTCAGCTTGAAACGCAAAAATCTAGAAGGCGGTACCTGACGTAAACCGGCAACGTTCCCATCACCATTCGTTAACGTCAGTTGAAAAACCATCATCATCTCTCTCTCTGGCATTTTTATGAAGCTGAATGGAGTCTGAGTGGTAACGAGCCAGTGTTGTTCTCGGCTAGGCACGTGTCCACGCGGTGGAAGAGCATAGACCGCCAAGCGACCGCCATAAATCGCATGTCGCGTATCGCGCCGTTCGCCTCTCATTTGTCCCCCAAAATGGCGACAAATTATCGCCTACGAGATAAATTGTGGCCGCGAAGCTGTGCGGTGCAGCACGGCGTACTCCCTGGGCACAACGTCATCGCCATCGGCGTTGACTTCCGCTCTCGCCTGCGCTTGCTTCCGTTGCATCTCTTCGGTGCGTTCCCTCTACCCTGTACCTCTACCCCCACTTTTTACTACTTTTTTCTCTATATTAATAACTTAGACACAATACCATTAGTCCCACATCAACAATGTTTTCTCTTCCCCATCCTGAAAGATTTTATTTTGAACATATTTGCTCGTGTGCCTACTGTTCTTAACTTGTAACCTTATGCATGAAGTGCCCTCTTTATTTTTTGGTGAAAAACCTTCGGTTTCCCAAGGGGACGTATGTTCGGACCCACGTGCAAATGGAAAATTACATAGACGTACTGCTACATTGTATTTCTATGTGTCTTGTCAGGACAAAATCTCTGCCTAATTGTACTCTCTTACAGAAACAGGACGTCGCTACGCCGTGTGTGAGATTCCCCTCCGCCGGTATCTGATAACTAGCTCACACGTTTGCTCATCATAAGCGACTCTTATCATACACGTATTCATATTGCTGACTGGATGAAAGCCTCAATATATGGTTATTTTAGTAGTTCATTGTCCTCTGGATACGTAACTGACGTTTTACAGAGCAAGATGGAGCTGCCATCTTTAGGCTCCGCATCAAGCCTGATTTTCTGTCTGGGTTTCTTCCCACCCACAGGCTGAATTTCAGATCTAGAGGGACCATTCCTCCCAGATGGACGAATTCAGTAAGGATCTCTTTCGCTTTCATCTATGTTGTGATGGTTTCATCTTCCACTTTTGTAGCCGTTGGATCCTATCTTCACTCGTCTGGTAGGAGAGGTGTGAGGCAAGGAATATCTTAGGTTGAGAGGTAGGATTCTCTAAGCTTTTCAGTCCATCTGTCGACTCCTTGGAGTGGTCTTGCAAACAAGGATTATTGAAGGTGAGATCAGAAGCTCACTGCTTCTATTGTACGTCGGAGAAACCAACAGTATAGGAACGGAATGAATGTGATGGAAAACTGGCATTTGGAGTCTCAGGCCACCCATTAGCTCTCGAGGTGGGGAGGGGGGAGGAATGTGAAAAGAAGGATACGTTCTTTAGAATAAGCAGTAAGTCCTCTCACGACAGGGGGAGATTCATGCTGCTCTTCTACTAAAATTCACGGACGCCTCACAGAGTCGTCATCTGGTGAATCACATTATCACCTACTATTATGCACTGATCTTTAATTATTATAGCACAAATCTCTATTTCTACCCATTCACCATTGCCATAACGTCAGGAGCAGTCTCGAGAAGTCACCGGTTCAAATATCATTGCATCCCTCATGGTTCGCATGCCCAGCTACCTAGTACTTAAAATTGAAGTAACACAACCCTACTGCCCATTGAGCGTGGTAGCGTATGTAGCTCAGACTACACAACTAAAGATTCACAAGTTGTCTTCGGCTCGAGACTAAGAGGGCAGGTTTTCAAAGCCAACAAAGTAGGTGTGTCAGACGAATGCATTGTTTATCACAAATTCCATAGGCCAGTGGCAGGGAAAACATATACACACCAAGAATCGCACGCAGGATTATTCATTAGAGCCGAGGGATAAGCTCACCCTGAAGAATCAAATAGAAAACAAGAGAGAGTGAGGGGAGGAGAAAACTAGACAAAGTGAGAACGAGAGATAACAGGGGAAATTAGGAAAATAGAGAGAGAAAGAGATAGAGAGAAAGGAGAAAGAGAGAGAGAAAGAGAGCGAAAGAGAGAAAAAGAAAAGGAGAGAAAAAGAAAAGAGAAAGAGATAGAGAAAGGAGAGAGAAAGAGATAGACAGAGAAGGAGAGAGAAATAGGGAGAAAGGAAGAGAGATAGAGGTAGAAAGAGAGAGGAAGGAAGGAAACAGGTAACTGTCCGAGTAACTCCATTCGAAACTCTTCTGATCATCTCAGCTCATTGGTTCTTCTAATTCCTCCGTTCCCGCACGCACGCACACGCACACATGCGCGCGCCCACACACAAACACACACACACACACACACACACACACACACACACACACAAACACAAACACAAAATGTACCCGAAAGGCATTGAGCCCTCTCATCGACAGCTTTTCTCTAGGTCTCCAGGGTCAGTATTCTCTCTGCATTCGTACCACTGACTGTCCCTGCCACGCCCACTGGCTCTTTGCCGGTGGGTACAGTAATTATGCAGCCGCGCGACCCGCGCCGCATGGCCTGTCGAAAGCGGCCGCGCGCTCGGGTCGCGCCCGGAGGACTGACCGATGCGACGCATTGCATGGAACGTTCAATGACCGTCAGAGGACTCGCTTGACGCAGCCTCGGGGTTGAAGGGTGACCCTTCTACCAGTTTGCCTGTTTGTCACTTCGCAAAAGCCACGAGACATCTCACTCACCCACAACGTCGAACCAGCTGTGGATATCCGAACTGCAGCAATGGCACTTACCTGTAACAAAAAAACATTGACAATTAAATCACAATTACATTATATTTTTGTAATGTGTCTAGAAAACAGCTAAAAAAGGTAAAAATGGCATTACAGACTGGTCAAACAATGTAATTAGGTTTCGCTTTGATATTAAAACGTTTAAATTAACTGACCATACCATATATATTCGTTTCAATCAATGACAAACTTTTTATGCTTTCAAACACGAGACCAAATGTTACCGGCAGCAACCGCTCATGACAGCAAAGACAGGAGTAGCTACATTTTAAAAAAATGCATTTACATTTAATCCAAATTGTATTCCCAATTGCATTACATTTACGGCATATCTTATTCAAATGAACTGTAAATAATCAAGATTTGGACATATGAATTATCGTAATAGATGAGACACTTTCAATGTGCTGCTTTTTAATTAGAATGGACAATCAAGTATGTGTTTGTTTGTTGTAACTAAGTGAGCATGTACTAATTTTTGGATTGTAACATAAAAACATTCGCGCACATAGTTTATACATAAAGTGATGGACAATGAAAGTTATTACAGATATCACGGTATGTTATTGAATTTGTTCTACATCTCTATCGTTAATAAAAGCCTACTCATCATCAACTTCTGAGCGATTCGGACGGGTATTGTATACTGCAGATGTAATGAACAATTTACAAAATCGGGAAAACGGATGCCGTCGTACCAAGGTGAGTACAACTTTCAATTTTAACAATGAATAGTACAGACCTTAAAAATGTACATCCTAATAGACGAGATGTTTGTGAACAAAATGTGAAAGAAATGTATAGATGTATTAAAAAAAAAGATGCCCAGGTATTACAAGAATGTTGAGACAGAAACAAGCAAAACGCAATTGAAAGTTGGGATAAGGTTTGATGAAACGTATTTGGGGACAAAACGCTTGCCTGAAGACCAACCTGCAAGCAGTGTGTATGCAAAAACGTGCCAACAGGGTGGAAACCAACGATGATGACGGACTAACAGGAAGATTTGTTGGTTTGTACCTCTACCGACAAATCTATCCACTGACATCCTTGTTCTTGACTTTTAACTTGAAAAAGATGCAGTTATAGATGTCGGCGAGCTGCCTTGAGAGGCTCTAGGAAGCAGTGAACAGGTGTTCTTTATGCTGCTTCTTCGCCTTCTTCCTTCGTTACAGCTATGGGACCATGGGTAAATCTGACATAGTTTAAGAATTTTCCTTATTTTTTTTTATTTTGTATTTTAGGTCGTATTAACATCAAGGTCATTAGCGACCAATATTGGGTTTAACGTTATGTAATGATACAGTGATGACATGCTGAGGTGATGACAGGGAGTGAAAGGACGAACACATGTACAACCATACCCGAGGCGGGACTCGAGCCCGCGATCTTTGGGTGCGAGATCGCTATGACGCTAATTTCTTAACGATCTCGGCCATCGCGGATCGGCTTTTCCTTATCTTTCTAGAACGTATATAACACTTATCCCCACAGAACGTCACGCGGGTTTACGTGTTTTTAACGTTACATAAATAAAACATCTTCACCTTCTCTTTCCTTACTCCCCGTTCTTCCTTCTGAGATTAATCAATCTCCTTCGTTTTCTCCCCCAAAAAGTGCTTCTCCTTATGCCCTTTGCTTTTCGTGACCCTATACTCTTGTCTATAGCTTATTTCCAGCCCAATATGGATTTGCCCATTCTTATTTTTTTCCACTTCCATTCCTATCTCAATTCGGTTCTTTTCGAGTTCAACAACTCACTTATTCCCGACTTTCCTCTCATTTTGCGTTCTTCTTAGCCTTTCTGTCCATGTGTCCATTGCATTGCATATGAAACCACTTTTATTCTTCTGTATCTAGTTTCCTCCGATATCATCCTCACGTTTCTACAGAGTTCGCCTTTCGACATACGACGCCATCCATCACCTTCTCACTTTTATCTAACCGACTTCCTCTCTCCTGTCTCTCACGACTTCAGATCGTCTGTTTACCGCACCGATCGTCCCTGTGACCTGGTTCTCGGCCTCCCCGCAAGCCCACCCACTTCCCAGGAGCCGCCGCGGAAAACAACGCTCCAATTTCCCCCGCGATAAATCCCGCTCTCCGTCATGGGATTAGCAGCGCTCCGCACCGCGTCTTCCTTCCGGTTGTCTCGACGTCGGATGTTCCGTACAGTTGAGAAAGGCTTCACCTACTGATCTGAATTAGGTTTGTGGAGGTCCTTCCTTTAGGAAAAATGAGACCACTTATTTCCAAGGCAGACATTACTCCGAGGTCTAATTCTATTCAAATGTGGCGCCACATGCATTTCAGTAATTTTAAACAAATAATTATCGATATTACTCCTTTTTTATAAATGCACAAATTCTGGAATTCATTTGGAGCAAGGCTTTACCAACTGAACTGAACTGAATTAGTATTTTGGATAGGTCTTTGCTTTAGGAAAAGTCGGGTTCGATTGATTTCCAAAGCAGTCATTATTCTGAGGGCTAAATCTAAGCAAATATGGCGCCACATGAATTTTAGTGTTCCAATCAGCTTCACACAGAGTGAAGTTTGGTCATTTTAAAAAAGTATAACACTTATATTAAATGCGTTCATGTTGGAACACGTAAAGTTATTTTAAGAATAGTGAAGAATATTTATGCTTATATGGTCTTAAGGCAAGACAATAATTTACTTGTTATTTGTAGATTTTTTTTTTCTTTCTGAACATCGAATAGTTAAGCGCCGAATCGTGACGAAATTCCAAGAACGTAACACTAAAGACGCTTTTGAAGTATGTTTTGTCAAAGTTTCATTGCCGATCAACCACAGGAGTGGAAGTGAATAAAAAGTACTGAGTGACGAGAAAAGAACATTGAAATTCATGTCGCAACAAGCCATCCAGCAAAGCAGTATTAAAGTTTAGGAGCTGAAGGGAGAAGCAATAAGATGTAACGTCTATTCTCGTAGTACGAAGTATGTATAAGGGAAGTCTAATGAAATCCAAAAGAAATAGTACGAGCCATAGACAAAACATTTTAATTCGATATCTTGTCATGGGTATTTTTGTCCACCAATATTTCTATTCGCAGTCACCTCGTTTGAATTGTGGTATATTGAAGTCATAAGAGCCCCAAAATGATGAGTCAAGATGCTAATCGGAGCTCACGTGCACATGCTCAGTCTAGCGTACAAAATTAGAGAAGTATACGACAAACGCTTTTTAATGTGAAATATGTTTCTAATGTAACAAAGTTCGATAAGGCACATAAAATGTCAGGATGTACTGAGGAAAACCAATGTTTTCTTACAAATTTTGTAATTCACAAGAACTTAAATTACATTCACTAGAATTGTGTGTCACTGATTCGGAGAAACCGCGCTCGAATGAATTCAAAAGGAAAGGATTACGTAAAGGCAATTATCAGAATTTTATTTATTTATTCTCTGGGATACTAAGGGCCCTTAGGGACTGCAAGGTCTTTGAAGTCGTTATGGGTGATCTAATGACAGCGATAATGATGTGAATGTTGATGGAATGTTGGTGGAATGAGAGGAAGGAGATAAAGCAAAACCTCGAGAAACCCTGCTGAGTGCCCGGTCTGTCCACCACAATGTTCACCACTAATTCTTCCTTTCCGAGTCCACAGCCTAATAGAACCTTTTCCAGCACAATTGCAAAGTGAAAACTCAGTTGGGAGTTCGTAGGAGCACAGCGACGCGTGGGGTGTCGGCGGTGGATGCGGCCGAGTGGCTGGCTGAGCAGCGGCGCTGGCGGCCAGCTCGTGCCCCGCCGTCGCGTCCCGGCCGAGTGCTGCGCTGGCGGTATTTTGAGAGCGCCCTGCCGGGTCGCTGCCTCGCCTGCGCCACCGCCAGCCATACTCCCCGCGTCCCGCCCCGCCCGGCCACGCCTCCGCCTGCCACGCTACCCGCACGCCCTGCCACGCCACGCCCCAACACCCCCCATCACACCTCACCTCCCTTTATCACGCCCCGCCACCCTCCCCATCTCCCTTCCCGCCCCCCGCCGCCCACCGCCACGTCACACCACTCCACCCTCTACCATACCTCATAAACTCCCGACCCGCCATGCCACCCTCCACCACCTCCCGCCCCGGCCGCGCCACCCCCCCCGGCATCCTCCTACCTCCGGTCCCGCCACGCCACCCTCCGCCAGCAACCCTACGCCACGCCAACTTTCCGCCACGCCAATCTTCCGCCATGCCTTGCAACGTCCCCGCCACAACACACCACCCTTCGGTTTGCCACGCCACCCTTCGCCACCCCCTGCCATCCTCCTCCAAGCCACCCGTCATCACGTCAAGCCACGCCACCCTCAGCCACACTAAGCCACGCCACCCCCGCCCGGTCCCGCCCTCCCCCCGCCACCTCCACCACGCCACTCTCCGCCTCGCCACTTCTCTCCCTGCTCGCCACGTTTTGTCAACTATTCCCCTCCACCCCGACTCCTCTCCCAGCACACCTCTCCGCCCCCACGTCCCACCATGCTTTCCGCGAATTTGCCTCTGCTGCAGGACCCACAGCTCTCCAATCTTTCCTAGGTCAACGCTTTTCAAGGCGATACTAATGCTGTAGATTAGAGACATATGTTCGGTCTGAGAATCGTACTGAATAGTGTAAGGAAATCTATCCGGATGCTCTTTTAGACATTACCATCATTTTTGAGCAGTTGTATGTGTCAAATTAATTACATCACTGTAACTTTGAAAACTTATTTTAATTTTATTGGTACATTTGTGTAATTTAGAGAGTAGAAAAGCTAAACGAAAGTAGTTTGACAGTAGTTGTTAATTTGAATGTAATTATTTTTTTTTCATATTTATATTGGAAATTCTTTACTACGCAATTATTATAAAATCATAATTGACATTTGTACATTTGCCCTTAAACAATGATTATAAAAATACGCATTACTTTTATATCTCTAATGCAAATGTTAATTATCCGAATTTCATGGAAAACTAGATCAAATAATTGTTGCATTCTTACTCCCTCTGCTGTCATAATTTGAGAATAGACCTAGATTAAAATATGTCAATTGTCCACGATGAAATTCACGCTACTCTCCCGTGAATGTTTCACCATGCAAAAAAAACAGCTCTCGTGCATGCTACATTGACAAACCAGAGAGGTACTTTCAGGCAAAGGCTTGACTTTGCCACAAAACCTATTAACAACTAGTGCGGAACGGTAAATGTGACATAAATCGCTATAAAATTGTGAAAATACGGAAATAAAATTAGTGGTAAATTAACTGACTTCAATATAAAATTAAATTGCTCATAAATAATTCATTGAGAGGAATAAAATGAGTCACATAAAACGAGAGTTGACTGGCGATCGGTGGGGAAGTTAAAAGCATGAAGCGTAACGAAGAGCAAAGGACTTTTGTACCCGAGAATGGAACAACAAAATCAATATTAGCAATAGAATAGACCAAATTTTAAACGAATTACAAATGCACAACAGAAATAAAATGAATCAAAGCAGTTCTACTTAACTTATTAATGTATCAGTAGGTACGTGAACGAAAGGCACAGACACATAAAGAGATAATCTTGAATGTAAAGTGAATCTTTGTCTTTGTGGAAGACACGTCAATGGAGAATAATTTCTTAATTTTGCCTACTGTACGAACAGCCTTACTGAAACAGTTGAGCTTCGAGTTAAAACACGTAGCGCCTTCTAAAAATAACTTCTCATAAAAATAGACGCGTAATGAATGGAAACTTTGATCGCTGCTACAGACAATATTTTATTTACGGTATTAAACGGAATGACGCAAAATTTAAAAAAATGTTTCTGGTAAATGTTCACGAAATATTGTTGTTATATATTTTAAAATTTTAAGAGCACCGCAAAATATACCTTCATAAACACAACCAAAAAAGGTCTAGTAAATTTACCGAATTACGGAAGATGTCATCTAATTTCAATTCTGCCTTATTTTAGGAAACGAGGTTCAATCCATCAAGCCTGCTATTCAGCCTGGCCATGCAAATTTTTCAATGCTCCTTTTATCGTATAGCCGCAAAAGGTGGTTTCATTCACGCGACGAAACAGGCGATTTGAATTTATCTCAGATGCTTCTTTTAGGCGTGAGTATCTTTTACAAGCAGTAATCTAAAACATGGGACGGACGGCCTTACTTTCCCTTCAATTTGAAGTTATCTCATAGAGTCCTTTTAGACTTGAGGATCTTTTGCATGTAATAAATCCACATGGGACAGCCGGCTTTACTTCCTCACCAAAAGAAGTCGTACGAATAATTTATTTGTCCTTAAAAATCCACGGCTTCGATCGGAATTGAACCAGCTAATCCAATCGAAGCGTCATGCATCGTCACAACCAATTAATTTTTCAGGGAAAGCCCAAAAGCAGCGCATCCCTTCGAGCGCCCGTGCGTCGGCATCCGGGGCGCACGTGACGTCACCGGGCGGCGGGCGGGCCCTTGGAGATGACGCGCGACGCGGGGGAGGGGCGGTGGGCTGCTGTCACCGCCTGGCTATTTCGGCGGCTGCCTAGCGCGGCAGACGGACGCGCCGCGACGCCCCCGGCGACGCCTCGTTGCAGCCGCTCCTCTCCCCCGCCTCCACCCCCCGCCCCCTCGCCAGCCACACAGTGGGCCATAATCAACAACAGGCATGTACTTCGATTAATTTGTATGGTCCGATTAAAATACGTTGGTGATTGACAGTTGCGAATGGAAGGGAGCGACGTTGACTGGTTGCGTACCACTGTGCACGTGTTCCCGGGACACGAAAATCAACACTTGAAATAAATACTTATTAAAGTAACCAAATCATACACTCATATTGTATGAAGCTACAGCTTCAGAAGCACAACTGTCAATCACCAACTTATTTTAATCGAACCATATTGGGGCTTGACGTAAATCAGCTGTTAAGGTGCGATCAAATCAGAAACTTGAACGTTACCACTATGGTGCCGTGTAAGCTCCGGATTGGATGACACTGTCAACAGCTGATTCACGTCAAGCGCCACTACAAATAAAACGAAGAATAAAACGTCTCGAAACAAATCGAACAAACAAATCTGAGTCTTAATGCACTAAAGTGAAATAGGGTCCACAAAAAATTCGAAACGAATGGACAAAATTCAAATGCTCATAACTTCTTAAAATGTATGTCTCAATTGATGAAAGGTTTTCTTCTTGACATCCTGATTTATAAATTTAAAACATCGTTTTTTCGGGACGATGAGTGTAGAGAGGGAGGATTCATTTTTTAAGTTTTCATCTTTCAGGAAGCATTTCATCGATTTTGAATAAAAATTAAAGAAGTCATGATCATTTGAATTTCAGCCAATTTTTTTGAAATGTTTATGAAGGTTGCCGAAAATGGTATGAGTATTTTTAACGATAGTATGGGTAAGATTGGACATTAAAATAAACAATTGTGAGATTACAATAAATACTAATAATGAACGAGCTGTATCAGAGCAGAGAAAAGGAGAAAACCACCAAACGTAAATTTTAAATCTCCTTATAAATCTGCAGTCAACCAAGATGTAGGCCGAAATCGTGATTAATAATATAGGTTTTAAAATATGATTAAGTCACGACGAACGTCACATGCGATATACGGGACTGGTGTTTACAGAGGTTCGATAGCACCGATGGCCGAAATTGCACCATCTCGAACAAAGCTTATTTCCTTCGATTTGCTACCAAGCTTTTCTTTGAAGGTACAACAGTCGTACTAATTATAAACGAAGTCATGAAATGAGTAATGTTTGTTTGCGTTTTGTTTTCAAACTTTCCCCTTACTTAAATGTATGACATGTTCATAATGTCCGCATGATATTTCTGGCAGTATTATATTCGCAATTATTTACGTCCAGAATAAAGTACATAAAAGAAGATTTCAATTCTTATGGGCATTTGACATTTTCTTTTTTTGCATTTCCACGAAGATAATAATTATTAAAAAAGGAAAAATATACATTTTGTACCATCATTACAAAAAACATAAAATTGCTTCAGTTGAAAATGCCCTTGTAAACCTGGACAATTCCAATCTTTGTAGCGAAATAGTTATTTTCATATTAGGTGCGCGAAGTGGATTTTTTTTCAAGGCAGAGTTTACATTTTTTCAAAAAACTATCATGGAAAAAAACCACTTCGAACACTTCGAAAATATGAACATTTCAATATAACGATATAAAAATTATAATTAAAAAATGCTGTAATTTGTATGATAATAAGGTGTTTGATATGTCGGGAATAGCAGTACGTTACAAAGGACCGTGATTGGAGTTGGAAAGGAAGCGTTACTAAGAGACACGTGTAATTACTTCCTTATATTTCCACGCGTGAAGTACATTTTTCCGCGGAAACAAGACAATTGCCTTGGAAAGAGTGTTTTTTTAGTGGATATTACAAAATGACTCACTTCACGTGCGGATAGCAATGCGCAGAATCCGCCTTCTGATGTAAAAATATTTTTTCGCTTTTCCTTTTAGAGTAATGGTCTTACAGTATTTCGAAATGCGACTGCGAAAACGGCAAAGTCCTTCTCTTTCTCGTTTTTACCGCCTTCGCTAGGCTACCGCCACTTAGTGATGGCAAATTTCAGGAAAACATAGATTCATCGATACTTCCATACATCAGCAAATGAAACATCGACAAAAAGAACATCGATGCTTAAAATATATTAACTCAATGTATAAAGTAATAAAAAACGTAACAACACTGGAGAAAGATGACGAATAGCAAAACGGTTTTGTGCTGCCTGGGGATCGACAACAGTGATAGCAGTCAATGGCTGTTGATTGCGAGTAATCCACAAATAAAATAGATAATGGAAGTTTTATTTACATCATGAGAATTTCTTTGGAAAACTTCGATGTTACTGGACAAATATTTCGATCTGAAGAAAACATCTAAAGCAAAACGTCGATCTTTTAATATCGATGTTTATGCCCGAAAATATCGACGTTTTAAAAACATCGATGTTTTTTTTGCCATCCCTACCGCCTTTGCCGCGCGCCGCGCAGTGACGCATCGCTTGGCCGCGCACCAGCTGAGCCGCCCTGCGCCGCCGCGCGCGGGCACGGCCCGAGCCGACGCGAATACGCAACGTCCTCTGCGCGGAGATATTTTCAAGCGAAGGGTTGGCAGCGGGCACAGAGGTCGTAGCGTGGACAAGGGTACTGCGTGGATCCTGCGTCGTTCGGGACTCCGCGCGTATTTGTGTAGTTCTGCAAGTTTCTCCTCGTTTCGAAGACTTGTGTGACTGGCTGAGGTAGCGCAGGGTATCAACTGATGTCACTGCAGTGCCTCTCACCGCAAGTTTCTAGGGTTAGAGTCGCGACAATGGCAGGATTTTCGACATTAGCTAGGTAGTTGGTTTGAGTTTAGCCGCTGTCTGGAGGAGTATCTAGAGGTCGGCTGTTCTTCTGTAGCCACACTTAGGTGACTAATGGCCGTAGCAGTTGACGCGGCCGGAGACACGAAATAATCAATGGAAGTTCGTGTGAGTTTAAAGAACAGGTCAGGATAAATAGGGGATACGGGAAGGGTGATGAGACAAGTTGATTAACAAAGTTGATTGTTTGAACATGTTTATTTGTTTGTGAAAGGTGTATTGCTGGCCGCGTGTTCGTCTGTGTAGAATTGTTTTCTTCTAGAAGAAATCTGTTTTTCGATTTCTTAAATTCTACGAGTATAACTTATTTCCTTCTCTCCCGGCTTGAATGTTTAGCAATAAACGACGGATTAGAACATTTAAAAAATACCACTTTTTCGGAGGTTTTGGCCATTAATTCTGAAAAAGATACTGCTTAAAGAGGTAGGTCCATTTATGTATGACAAAATAATTTCAAACCCCCCGTTAATGACAATTACTATTGAAAAAATTTTTTTATCATTTAAATAATTATTAACATTTTAGTTTAAACTATGAAAGCTAAATTTAAAAATTCTTTCCCGTTAAGATTTTCTGTAAATCCACTTCCACTGAAACCTACCCTGACACATTTAGAGAATATTTTGGCTACGTGGGTTTTGACGATGCGTTTGGTCATCTCTCGATGTGACAGCATTTAAAAAATAATTTATGAGTCAATATCGGATTTTGATACGCGTGAAATTATATAAACGGGCAGAAATTGACACATAGTCGCAATATTCCGCAGCACTGGACTTTGCAGCACGTAGCTTATGGATTGGCGCATTCGTGTGAGCTGCTGCGGTATTGTGCGCGCCAAAAAGACCGAGAGATTTGTTTATAGTTTTAATTCTGCTTATTTATTTATAAATTGTCCTCATTGCTTCTTTCCGAGCTCATCTGACTTTTAAATTCCAACCAATTTATAATTCACGCTGTTCTTTTTTATTTTCTTTATTCATTATTCACTCGCAAGTTCGCTCGTACAGCATTCATTGACTTGTTCATTATTCATATTGTTACTTTAATTCATTTGTTGGCTCAACTCATGATACATGAAGTTATGATACATCCGGTCTTTTATCATCTCTCTGTCATTCGTTTATCCATCATGTATTCATTATTTATTCGTTTAATTATTCACTCACCTAGATCCGTTCTTTCTTGCCTGGTTCCAAGTTTCTGGTGTACAATGGATGGTTACTCAAATAAAATATCTTGTCAGAATTTACACGACATAATTTGGAGATTACTTTAAAATATTTACTAAACGAACACAATGTATGTATCTCTACTTTCTCAGAAATATCTCAAAAGTAGATTTCTATTATAATTACTCTAACTCCATGCACAGTCCAACGGTCGTCTCTGGAAATACTAAAGAAATTGGTACTTGAAGAAAAGAAATCGGCGTGGTTCGCGACATGTTGAGATGGCGGCCAAACATCGAATTGATCAAAGTTGACCAGCAAGAGGTACAAGAGCAGCAGTATTTTATAATTCTTCTCCAGACGGGTACGCTTCGTTTGATTCATCTGATTAGCAATTGCGTAAAATCCTCCACTCCCCTAAAATCGAAATCTATTACTTCCGAATATGTGCTGAGTTTCAACCGCGGGTAAGCAACCACATTCGGTACCGCCGCCCCACCGTTGCGACGACGCGAGAATATTCACGGTACGGCCAGCGCCACCGCTCTCCAGCGCGCTGGTACGCATTATCTATTGCATCCGCAGTCTATTAGTTTTCTAAGGGGCGTCGATATTGTCGGCTATTCCACACTCTGCGAACCTTCTACTCGTTCTCCTCTCGCCCCTCGTCCCAAGGGCTCCTTCCCACGCTCACCCATTCCCTGTCCTTCTCCCACTCCCCCACTCTTTGCCCTCCCTCTCCCAAATTTCCCGTCCTTCCTAACCCCATTCCCCGCCTCACCAGCTCCCATTTCCCGCCTCCTCCACATCCTTTGTAAACTGTTATCCCCTCCCCCATTCTCCGAACTTCCCTTTCCTTCATTTCCGCCCTCCCCATTTCTCCACCCTCGCCCTCACTCATTCCCCGCCGTTCACACACTTCTTGCCCCTCCCCTTCCCCTCCCCCACTCCCTGGTGTTGACCCCTCACGCACTCCCCACCCTCCTCTTCCCATTCCACGCCGCACCATCACCTCTCACCCATTCCCTGCCCTCCCCTCCTCACCCATTTTCCACCTCAACTCCACGGCTCTCTTTCCCCGCCCCATTACCTTGGCCCACCATTAGCGCTCCACAACCCCCTCTCCGCCCCTCATCCAAACGGCTCCGTCCCACGCTCACCATTCCCCGCCCTTCTCCCCGTCCCCCACACTCTGCCCTTCCCAACCCCACTCCCCGCCCTCACCCTCCTCCGTTCTACGCTGTTCTCCCTTCCCCCATTCTTCGCACTTCCCTGTCCTCCATTCCGACTCTTCCCAATTTCCCGTCCTCCACTCCCCCATTCCCCGCCGTTATCCGCTCACACATTTCTTGCCCTCCCCTCCCCTTCCCTTCCCCACTCCACGCCGTTGTCCCCTAACCCACTCTCCGCCCTCCCCTTCCCCATTTCCCGCCCTTCCTCCCATTTTCCACCTCAACTCCACGGCTCTCTTTCCCCGCCCCATTACCTTCGCCCGCCATTCGCGCTCCTCCCTCTCCTCCCCGCCCCTCCTCCGCTAACGGCGGCCCGGTGGCCGCACGTGGGTCTCCCCTCCTCCCGCGCGCGGCCTCCGCCGCGGCGCCAGGCAGCGCCTGCCGCCAAAGCACACGCAACGCGACGGAGCGCGGCGCAGAGCAACGCGGCCCGGCCCGCCAGGCGCGGCGCGTATCGCTCGTGATTTAGGGCAGTCATTAACGCACGAGGGCTGCGCAAGCACCGCCCCCGCCCCGCCCCACGCGCCGCTCTCCACGCCGCCCTCCACCGCGCCCTTCACTGCGCCCTCCCCCTCCGGCTGTGCACCTCAGGCCATCAGCTCGTGTCACTCTGCCTCCGGACGGAAGGTCCTAGGTTCGAGTCCCGACGGTGACAGAATGTTCGACACTAGCTTGTCAGCTGGGTCGAATTCTTTCGCTGGCTGGAGGCGAATTCTATCGGCCGGCTGCTCTGATCGGTAGTTTTCCCGGGTTTCTCCGATCAATACCAAGTGAATGCCGGAACTGTACCCCAACAAACGCGCCCGGGACTGCGCGCGATCTTTTCTTCCTCTTGCTTGCCCTATCCTCACACATTTTCACACACACACACACACTTACCTGCATTACACTAGCACACGTGCCTGGAGACCCGTCGGACATTTAGTGCTTGTGCCTGCTGAATGGAGGGAGATACATGATTGGGGAGGACCCCGCTAGCCGACGGTATGTTGGCGCCGGATCTCACCATTCAGTGGGGGAACATCCCCGCCACCTCCAGGGGGAAACATATACTACACTTACGGTACTAACAGCCATAGAAGTTGACGCGCCCGGAATCACTAATCAATCAAATCAATCCGGATCATCGCCTTCAGCACACCACCCCCCGGTCATGGGGCCTGAATCCTGCTTTTCACATTTTTTCCCTTCAAAATTCATGTCAAGGGTGGCTCGTGGACAGCGTGCTATGAGATGATCCCAGGTTAGTTTCTCGGTTGGGGTTAAAATGAAGCGGTAGCTTTCTGATACAAAATCGTCTCAGTTTGTGTAGCTGTGAGACGAAATAAAAAGCTCCGGGTGGACAAACGTGCCAGATACGGTGATAGGAATACGTCATGCTCGCTTCAGTTCTTCCTTACCCCCAGACGTGGATAAAAAATAAAAATAGAGCCCAGGGCTTGCGATCACCACTTGCTGGCAAAAGTCCGATTAATACGTCCCTAAAATAACAACATTCACACATTGTGCCATGGCAGCTAAAAATTGTATCATTCAATTACACAGTGCATACAATGAATTATTTCTGGAAATATAGGTATTGTGGTTAATTTCAATGAAGTTTTCCATCACAACAATTTATAGAATAACTTTTTACTAATATAAAAATTGACTAATGCTTGTATTAAAAATATTTGCGCGTTTCGACAAAAATATTTTTAGAAATATTTATCTGCAATATGAATTGTTTTTGTGAGTTGAAAGGCGCTACTAAGCTCTCATCATTTGGGAGAATACCTCTCTGCAGCGCTTCCTTATCCAAACTGTCAGCAGCTACACACAATCTACATTATGAGTGTGTTCAGTGCACAGCCTCTCGTCTCAGCTTCTCACCGTACAAATATTTTTTTCTGCTTGTAATCTGTACTTAAAAACTTGTACTATTACATACGAGACTATCTTTCTTTAACACTTCGAACAATTCTTTTCTTTTTCAGTTTACTTACAATTCAAATATTCTAAGAATTACGCCATAGATTCCTCATTTGATGTGCTTTTCCAGAGTTCTTATTTAATTACGTATGTTTACCGAACTAACTTCCACGATTACCGACCTAACAAAGGTTTCACGATTTGTAAGAATCAGGTTGAGCTAAACACTTAAACATCAGGATATCTAGTACTGTACTTCCAGGTTCAGTTCTAGAGAATACATGCTTTTCTGATGCCCGCCTGGCTATTCTCGAGAACTTGTGAGCTTGTTCCTGCTTTTCATACGACGACTTCTATCCGTCTCCTTCACCCAGCCTTCCGACATCACTGCCCATCCCATTGCCACGCCAACCTCACCGCACCACACCACTCAACGCGTGAACCTCAGCTTCCCCATCTCTCGCCTCCGGCGCACCAGCGGGCGTCTTCAAAGCTCTCCACGCGAAAACGAAGGCAAGCCGGCGGAAGCGAGAAAAGAGAGCGAACAGAGAAGGGGGGAGAGAGAGAGATGCGGGGAGGAGAAAAAAAGGGCGTTATGCAAATGCGTTTTTCGCGCGATACACAATTTGTCTTAAACGCAGTGGCTTCTCGCACTCGAGCTTAGGGTGGGCAGCGCCTGGAGCCTCTCTCCTCATCCAAGTATAATTACAGGGCACTGCTTAAGCGGCGGGCCCTGCGAGAGGCAGCCACCGCCGCCAACGCCGCCGCCGCCGCCGCAACCTCCTGCAGGCACGGTGCCCCGCCTTAAAATTCACCACCAGCCACCGCCTACGCAGCCTCGCCAAAGTTTGGTCGAAAACCGCCCGGCGGAGATGGCGCGATTATGCATGGATTACGCGCGAGGCGAGCCGCCCGCCCGCGGGATGCCTGGCGTGGAGTGTACACGTCGTCGTATCTGCGAGTTAGGCGTATGCCACACGCTGGGAAGTGGTCAGTTGGAAACCGAGTATTGATTCCTATTGCGCGAAAACTTCCGAGGTCATCAGTGCGTGGGTGTAGTGCTTGTTATATCACCAGAGGCGGCGGTGTTGGTCCCCGTTGGAACGTGAGATCCGACGCCGACTTTCACGTCGATTTGCTGAGCTCTAGATATCTCCCCCCACTGGGACATCACCCCTGCCGAGAAAAGCTATCAAAGGCTACCCGACGTGTGTGGCAATGAAGTGCATAGAAGTGTGTGTGTGTGTGTGTGTGTGTGTGTGTGTGTTGTAAGCGAAGAGACAAGGTTGAGGAAAGAGACACAGCGCGCAGTCCGTGGCCCGTTTGTTAGCGAACTGCTCGCCGGATGTTCGAGAAACCATGAAAATCTTACAGAGCAACCGGGCGTTAGAATTCTCTTCCGCACAGAGGATGAATTCGTTTTAATAACACAGCTTGTGTCACACACATGCCACTATCGGCACTCTAACCCTAGAACGTCCTGGTTCACATTTAACGACTAACCTTCTATTACATCCTGTTAGTTTTTCAATAAAGAATTCACTAATCATGAAACGTATTACAATTTGAGAGCAACCCACATCGCATACATCTGAGAAGATACCATGCGATCAGTATTGATATCTCAAGCATTCTCGTTATTTCTGATATCTGCCTATTCGCCTCATTACTAGGCAAACGTCACAAAGGGACAAATGAAGAAATGACATTCTAAGTGCCCAGTGTCGGACCGGTAATTCTGGTATTCCATCGCAAGATATTCCTGACGACACAAGAATGAATTTCCAGGTCAATGCGTCTCTGATCTTCTTCGATGTAAACTTCTGCACAAAATAATTCTTGTGCTACGCGCATGCGCCTACACGTGGACTGAGGTCACAAACGAACCACTTCCTAAGCAACAAATATGTACAGACATGGATTCGTTTTAGGATCAACCGATTCCCACGTATTATTAGTGTCGTAGATTTAAGCGATACAATCTTATGTTGTTTTTTTTACACACAGTTTGACCAACCACCGTTGTAACGAGTGAATAGACATTTTGAGAACGAATATTATTAAATCGGTCAACATTAATCAATTTCATTGATTAATTCTTCTTGATCCAATATTGTCATTAATCTTGCGTCACACTTTTGTCACCACGTATGATATTTACAGCTTGAAAATGTAAGGTTTACTTCAGATTTAACGTTTGCATGTTCCGTCGTACTCTCAAACAAAAACTGGTATATAGTTAAACACTTTAAAGCTTGGAAAAATCTGCTACCTGCAATTATAACTCAACATTCTCATAAAACTGCCATCATTGGAGAAGACTTGCTCGCACTTGTGCTAATATCTTACTCGTACGATTCCATCAACCTCCCCCTCTCGCATCGTGCAGGATGCAGAGCCTCTTCAGAACCCATCCCTTCTCCCCGCGCCTTCATCAGGGAACTCTAATGAGTGTCTTTACGGCTGGAGCAGGTGATGAGACGGTGGCTGTGATGGCGGCGCCCGCAGTGATAAGCGTTAGAGGCGCGCCGCGCGTCTAGACGCCAAACTACCGCCGCGACGCCGCGCTGCGCTGTGCTGGCGTCGGGGCCGTCGCGACGTCGCAGGATGGCCTACAGATCTCGCGCGGAGGCGGCGCGCTTTCAACCGGGCCCATCAGAAGCGCGTTCCTCCACGAAAGTGGTCTTAAGTCTCCACGATCGCGGAGTTGAACGTTAAACGACGTCGCTGAAGTAATGGACGCGTTCTATTCTGTTCGCTGACGCCTGATGGTAGTTTGAAGTGAGAAATGATGAGTGCTATGAGTGTAGAGGTGCCTGTTGATAGAGGAAGTTCTAAAAACTTAAAGGTCATAAATCTTTTTTTTTTTTAGATTTAACTATTTTTTTTACTTTTTAGGTGAATTGAGAGTTCTTAATATCTAATATAAATTATTTTTGTTTCTTGAAAATGTTTGTGAAAAAACACAAGTTTGTGTACATTGTATATGCATACGAATTATACATTTTTATCGCACGTCTTTCTTATTCCTCATATGTTATTGCGCTGAGCTTACATTCTCTTTTGAATTACAGAATTTGAAAGTTAGCACAAAAGTTCGAGTAACATAGGTTCACATTCCTTTGGAAAAGTTTGAATCATTTTGAAAAGGTTAAAAATTTAAGAAATATCATTCGAAATCTTTTTAGCTGTCGTTTTTACTCAATATTCACATTTTATGGTCCGTAAATTTTGCTCTCTCAGATTCGTGTTTAATAAAAGCTACACTAATGTGAGAAACTTTTACGAATAATTGACTTGGTATAGAAGACCGTGTTTGTTGCAAACATTTTCCGCATACCGTATAAATCCAAGACAGTTTCTTTGTGCATCCTCAAGGATCCCATCTAGTAAGTTCGCGATTGTGAGGGACAGATCTAGTTGTACGGATTCCCGCTTCTCGTGTCTAACCGTATACCGAAGGAATCTGCATACCCCCATTTTATTGCGAAACATGGGCAGGTATGTGTACACATGATGATATGGACAACCACCAGCACATATCTTAAAGAAAGTCTGAAGCCGAGCTTTCGTCAGGCCATAACCACGCCTGACCGACGAACTGGATTCAGATGTCTTTAGCTGGAAAACACCCGAGGCATTGTTGAGGTCTCTTCCCACTTGCTCAGTCCTCTTCCTCTTTTCCTCTGACCATCCCCTTCTACGAGCTTCTGTCCGCCACATCCTCTTCTACGAACACAGTCTTTCAAGAACTAAACTGAAAGTATATCTCGTAGTCCCAGCGATAATCCATGTGAACGCGACTGCCCTGGATGGTCGCAGTCGCAAATAGTGCCATTCTTTTGGGCAGGCCTGTTATTGATGAACGTAATTACTAGACATCGGATGTTTAGGAAAATGCCTGCTTTTTTATAGCGAACTTATTTAAAGGCTGATAACACATGTGCACGAATCATGACAAATGATATTTGACGAAGTTTTATAATGCTTATTTTTGCTTATTTTAGCGTAAATGCTTTTTTTTTTTTTTTTTTTTTTTTTGCATAAATGCCTTTTCTTTAGAATTATTGCACGTTTTTGCCTTTTATGTATTATTTTTATATACAATGCTAAGATATCAGAAAATTGGCCCTGGTCTAACCTGACCACCTACAAAACCTTCAATTCACGTATTTGTATTTTGAAATACGAGAGAATTCCTGAAAGTATACCAACATATTTTTCTCCATTTCCCTATTTCATAAATACTAGCCATGTTCTGAGAAAATGATCGATTGACAATACACCGAGGGCATCTTTTGAGTGGAAATAAATGTAAATTCCCCGTGTTGCTAATGTTGGATTTCTAAAACATATGCCAGACACATCAGTAGGTGTTCAGAAATCCTTGTCTGTATTCAAACTGATTTTGTCTCCCAATGGTTGTAGATTTGAAATTCCCATCCTTGAAAAGTTACTGGTAATATATTGCAATGGTAATAAAATGTAGAAGAGTTGTAAATATGTATGGAGTTTTACAAATAATTTTTAATTTTATTGTGAATGTAATTTATGACAGCGCCTTTTTTCTGCTTATTCTTGACATTTTCAGTGTCTTTTTAGGCGCCTAAAAGACGATTTTTTTAGTGCCTAAACATCCGATGTCTAGTCATCACTCAAACGGAGCTGCCAACTGTCCCGAACGCGTACAGGCTCCTTCAGGTCAGATACTCCCCAACGAGACGTAGCGAGCTTCGCCCGGTCGCGCGCGAGAGAGGCCCGTCGAGGCGGCGGGCGCGTGCATGCGTGCGCGTGACCCAGCGAAAATAGCCGCTCACCTCGCGTGCGCGCGCGCCCGCTCCCTCGCCGAATTTCTGGCGCGCTGATTGGCCGCTGGGCGATGCTATCGGGCGGGGAGTGGGCGGGCGGTGTTGCGAAGGGCCGGACGGCTACTCGAAACGCACGAGTTTCTCTGCGGCACCGCCGCGCCCCGCGCGATTTCTTCGCTTTACGACCAGATTACTAAGTGTATTTTGGGCGGAATTAATTACAGTGCGGTTCGTGCGCCTGGCTGATGCCAGCGTTTGGATGAGATTAGTTGGAAATTATGATCGCATACGAACAAAATTGCTTGTCATCAAGACTTGGGACATGTCGCACTACGTAGAAATTTCTATATGATCGGTAATGAACTCTCTCTAGGTAAAAAAATATTTAAAACTTCAGTAAAAAAATTGCAGCACTGCGATGAGTGATGTCATCCAATCACTTTTGTTGAAGGTACATTTTTTGGTTTTGTTGTTAATTTGTACCACCAAGTACCCAGTACATTTGTAACATCAAGTTTGGGCCAGTCGGGAAGTAAATAAATTAAAATTTAATACCAATACACTAAAACTTCGAATAATTAGTAAAAATAAATGTTTCAGCAAATTCTAAACTGGGAATAAAATAAAACTTATCCATTTCATTGCACTCAAAATTCGACGACTGGAACATCCAAAACACTTGTCAACCATTAATGCATATTACACCCAAAACTGCTACTATTTAGGCGAATAATCATGTGATGTGAGTCCACATAACGTTTCAGAGTGAGATGAAAGCTTGTGCAAACAGATGGATCCGAAGGACTATACCTCTTCTCACGACAATTGCTTCTTGATACAACCTAATTTGCATATTGATCCACGTTGTCAATATCTCAATCGAAAAATTGAAACCGCATTATAATCTAAAATAATATTTGGTCAGTCCTTTCATGCTTTCTAATTGACAAATATTACATCTAATAACATCCAAAATTCCGTAGGAATGAGGCGGCTTTCACTACGATTCATTCAAAAAAAAAGAGAGAGAAACGTGATGATGTGAAGAGTTGTTTCAAATGGTCAACAAACTATAACTCCGTAGGTTTGATCGCTTTATTTTGGTGTAAGTTGTCACTTTCGTAAACCATCCAACAGCACATGCCATTATGGTATTCATTGTAGTACGATGTTTTTACAGATACATTCAAGGTTTTCCTTCACATATTAATTTTCTTATTCACTTGGCCTCCCAAGAAGAAACATATTTCAGAATATTATTATGACGTTTTTAGTACAGATGCCTCCAGATAATTCCCGTATAGAATTTCCCTAAACGTGCAGTTCATTGAAATGTTCACATATCAGAAACATCGCGTCCCATTCACGCTCGCGGCAGCGCCTGTACACAGCCGTTTCAGAGGATCCATAGGCTGAGGAGCTGCAACCACAAGATGGCGTCGTCCCCGCAACGCGACATCTGCCTCGCGACCCGCGCGCGCGCGCCATTTCGCGCCGGAAATGAAGGCGACGCGCCATTTTGGATTTACGAGGCCCTGCGACGCTAATTTACGGCACCTGGGAAGCGAACCGAGGGCGATAAAGCCCCGAGGGCCGCTTATTTCGGCAAATCAGATCGCCTGCTCGATCCCTCTCGTAAGGGCGCGGAGCGACGTCTCGTCTTGGCAGAAAACAGCTTTTATTGCCCGTTATTATGCACGGTCGTTTGGAGCGGGCGCGGTGCCGTATTAAAATATTGGTTCTCCACCGCCCTTCCCTTCCCTTCGCTACCAGATCCATTCATTATACGATGCTCGCGATTCCAACGGGCGGAATAGAATTAGGGAACACTTTCAATTAAATTATTGTGAATGTATTAAAACGGATATTCTCGTAAAGATTTCATTTAACGACCAGGCGCTACTTGGTGTGCAGGAGGAATTTTCAGTAAAAGAAAATCAATGTGCTACTCTGAAAACTGTATTTCAACCCTGAAGCAAATTACAATTAGAGAATCTGTACTGGCAGGATCTGCATCTAAAATACATTGTGGATGAATAAAGTGATATTTGGAATAAAAATGTTGACACCTTTTTTACATAAATAATATTTCTAAGAGACTACGTAAAAATTATGTAATAACAAAAACAGAACTTAAACGCTCTCAGTAAATAAGCATTAATAAGATAGTGGCAGAACCAACTTCATAAATCTTTACAAAAAAATGAAACGGAAATGTAAATAGAAGCAACAAAACAATTTCATTCAATTCCTGTTCTAATTAGGAGAACGTGCGAGGAATTTCATTCATGAAGCACAGAACACAATTTTAAAAAATGCATGCATTAATTTCTTTTCTCAGTTGTCAGGATACTTTTAAAACACTTCTAAAACTATTACGAGTCAACTCTAGCACCATTTATCTTCGTTCAAATCATTGGCTCAACTAGGAAAAGATTATAAAGATTTATCACAATGCCCACATCGTTCTCATTTGCTTTACCGCAGCGTCATTAAATCAAAATACTTCAAACGAAATGGATAAGGCACTTTATTGATCTTAATTGGTGGTATGAAACAAAACATAAATTCAATTAATATTGTCACGGAAAATGCGCTAACATCTATAACGATTTCCCTTTCAACAACGGACCTTTTTTCTGTAACAATTAAACGCACCCAGGAGAGAAATATTTAAATATCTCGAACCGTAAACAACGCGAGAACTTTCAACCTCGCCTGTGTTATGGAGGCAATATGAAACGAGCTAATTTAAACCACGCGATAACTGACCCGGCTTACCTCCTTGTTCCTCG
Organism: Acheta domesticus; assembly: GCA_031308135.1. Classification (NCBI taxonomy): domain Eukaryota; kingdom Metazoa; phylum Arthropoda; class Insecta; order Orthoptera; family Gryllidae; genus Acheta; species Acheta domesticus. Next base: position 136,761,813 of record JAHLJT010009355.1, read on the forward strand.
GAACAGAAGCGTCGTCCATCACGCATTTGTGAAAAAGCGCGCGCAGAAAACAAAAACATCATAAAATAATTGCGAAAAAAGTACACGATATCCGCAACGCAGAACACCGGCTTCTGCGCCTCTAACGAGACAATATCGCACATGGCCTTTTTTTTTTTCGACAGTTTCGTTTTTAATCCTGGGATACTGTGACGCGGTCAGAAAGCGTGGAAACACTATAGCGACCGTTGCTCTTGCACATAAAAAACGAGACTCCGGCGAATTTCCGAATTTTTCGCCGGGTCGAACAGCCAACCGAAGCATAATGCGATTACTCAAATAATTCAATATTTACATGTCAAAAGCTATTAAGAGTGTGATACGTAGTGGGAACGGGCGAGTCCCGTTCTGTCAGATTACAAAACGCGGTAGGTTTTACATGTTATTAATTAAGCACACTAATGCTGAGTTACGTAAAACTTTAATTCACCATAATTCAGGAGACTCCAAACAAACTGCTGTGTCCCTCCCGATGGCGATATGCATCGTTAACGTAGCTGACTCTTTCATCCTTCGGCCGGCGGCGTTATCATTCGAACGTCAACAGCATTACTCCTAAATGAAACTCTGACTATGGGTTTGAAATGGAAACAGGTGGTCAACGTTTTCACAAAAGAAAGGTAATTTAAAACGTGATCAATCGGACTGTGCAGCAAAAATTCATTTGCTACACCGACACCCAATAGAGTAGTTCCAACTGCAGCCTCTTTTTTTTTCATCCAAAATTTTATATAGCTTCTTTGAACAAAGCTTACGAAAATTCGAAATGGACTCTGTTCTGTGACAAAAGTTACATTATTTCTTCGTAAGAAAATAAAATGATTAGAATTCCAAGATATCTCAATGGCAACTCAGCATTTTTAAGGAGAAATACGAAATGAAGAAACAGAACAGAATGTTTTAAGAATATTTCAATAATAATAATAATAATAATAATAATAATAATAATAATAATAACAATAGTAATAACAAACATAATAATTACAATAATGATAAAAATAACAAATGGATGTGGTCTTATTGATAAGAAATAAATTTATACGTCTGAACAACACTACTGGCAAAAGAAGAAAATAAAACGAAACTGGCCACCGCTGAAACAACTATTTGATCGATTATATTTACCAATATTTATTTATCCCCTTATCAACTTAAAACATACAACAAAATGAATTGCATGAAATTGAAACACATTGAATCGCGAGCTTCCCCACAATCGTTTCTGGACTAGTTTAATTATATATTTTCTTAATCACTCAGAATAAATTTTTATTTTAAAAAGTCGTACGTCAAAGTTACGATTCCATTAGTTGCAGCAAACAAGACGAATGTGCAAGATTAGAAACAGAAAGAAAAAAGTCAATATCTCGTCCTTTCTCTCTGTTGTAGTTCATAGAGTGGATTAGTGGAAATAGCGAAAGCAAGGAAGAGCTTCTTAAGGTTCCTGGTAAGGTGAGGCAAAGAATACATGGTGACAGATGGGAGGGATGGGAGAGGTAGGAGGGGTGGGAGGAGGCGAGGTCCGGACTAAGCAGGGAAGGGAGAGATGGAGTGGGATCGGGTGGGGTGAGGTGGAGCAGTGCAGGTTAGCGGGAGGTGAGGTGAGGTAGGGCGGGATGAGGTGGAGTGGGAGGTGGGGGAGCGAAGTGGGACGGGGTGGGGTGGAGTCGGGGCGTTATGGGTAGGGCCGGGAGAAGTGAGGCGGGGTAGGATGGAGTAAGGCGGGGAGGAGTTGAGGCGAGGAGTAGGGCGAGGAGGAGTGAAGTGGCGTGGTGCGGGAGGAGTGAAGTGGCGTGGTGCGGGGAGGAGTGAATTGGCGTGGTGCGGGGAGGAGTGAAGTGGCGTGGGGCGGGGAGGAGGGAAGTGGCGTGGGGCGGGGATGCGTGGTGCGGGGAGGAGTGAAGTGGCGTGGTGCGGGAGGAGTGAAGTGGTGTGGTGCGGGGAGGAGTGAAGTGGTGTGGTGCGGGGAGGAGCGAAGTGGCGTGGGGCGGGGAGGAGTGAAGTGGCGTGGGGCGGGGAGGAGTGAAGTGGCGTGGGGCGGGGATGCGTGGTGCGAGGAGGAGTGAAGTGGCGTGGTGCGGGGAGGAGTGAAGTGGTGTGGTGCGGGGAGGAGTGAAGTGGTGTGGTGCGGGGAGGAGCGAAGTGGCGTGGGGCGGGGAGGAGTGAAGTGGCGTGGGGCGGGGAAGAGTGAAGTGGCGTGGGGCGGGGAGGAGTGAAGTGGCGTGGGGCGGGGAGGAGTGAAGTGGCGTGGGGCGGGGAGGAGTGAAGTGGCGTGGGGCGGGGAGGAGTGAAGTGGTGTGGGGCGGGGAGGAGTGAAGTGGTGTGGGGCGGGGAGGAGTGAAGTGGTGTGGTGCGGGGAGGAGCGAAGTGGCGTGGGGCGGGGAGGAGTGAAGTGGCGTGGGGCGGGGAGGAGTGAAGTGGCGTGGGGCGGGGAGGAGTGAAGTGGCGTGGGGCGGGGAGGAGTGAAGTGGCGTGGGGCGGGGAGGAGTGAAGTGGCGTGGGGCGGGGAGGAGTGAAGTGGCGTGGGGCGGGGAGGAGTGAAGTGGCGTGGTGCGGGAGGAGTGAGTGGTGTGGTGCGGGGAGGAGTGAAGTGGCGTGGTGCGGGGAGGAGTGAAGTGGCGTGGGGCGGGGAGGAGTGAAGTGGCGTGGGGCGGGGAGGAGTGAAGTGGCGTGGTGCGGGGAGGAGTGAAGTGGCGTGGGGCGGGGAGGAGTGAAGTGGCGTGGGGCGGGGAGGAGTGAAGTGGCGTGGTGCGGGGAGGAGTGAAGTGGCGTGGGGCGGGGAGGAGTGAAGTGGCGTGGGCGGGGAGGAGTGAAGTGGCGTGGGGCGGGGAGGAGTGAAGTGACGTGGGGCGGGGAGGAGTGGATTGGGGCGGAGAAGGGCGGAGACGAGCGGTGCGCGCACGGCCGCCGGAAGTGGCTGGGGCGGCGTCGATAATCCGTCATCATCGACGCATGCGCCCCTCAGCCTCCCGCGCCCGCTTCCGCTTCCGCTCTGCCAGAATACATGAATACCGCAACGCACCTCGCCCCGCCCACTCCCACTCCTCTCCTCTCCGGCAACGCTCGTCGTGACCCACGTCGCCGCTCTCTGCCGCGCCACATCACGCCTCCATACAGTGGGCAGCGGAACGCAAAACGAGGCGGAAATAAATTGATGAAATTACACTTTCGCACATACACAAAAAGAGGAAACCATATGCAGTAGGGATGCACAACTACAGCGCTCCTGGTGCGCAACTCTGCTGCAACCGCACGCTGGCGAGGCAGCAGTGCTTTAATAACTTCATATGGAGCTCAATCTGGCGCAGCTAAAGCAGTGAAGATGTAGTTCTTTACTGAATCTACCTCATATCATGTTGCACAATTCTCTGTCAATCACGATGCCGCGGTGCACTCCAATTCCGTGGAGTAGAATTTGGCGCGTTGATGTTTCGTACAACAATATGTACTGGTTAGAAGTACACCTGTATTCCCCCTGTTGTACGATTTCTTGAGAAATGCCTATGAGAGGTACCTCCCGATTACACAAAACGAGAGGGAAATACAGTGGATATCCAGAATTAGATTACTTAACATTAAATCTTTTTTGTTTCTGTTTTTCCCAAATTTTGTGGACTTTTCTCCGTTATGTTGAATAATAATTTAACGTTAGATTTTATACCACTGTCAATTAATATTCAATTTATGTAAATTCCCAGCACTTCCGATATGTACTATGTTTCTACCAATAGGAATGCCAGAATACGGGTTACTCCGTCTGCTGGGTATTGCGGGAGGAGAACTCCAGGGTTCGCCCATCGCGCCGAATTGTTAGATAATACAACCGATGCTTTGTGTCTTCGCATCGCGGTCCTCCATCAGCAGGATTTTCCATTCTTCTCTTTCATCGTATGTCAAGCACCAATTTGCATGCACAAATATCATTTTCAAACAGTGAACGGCTATAATTAATCGTCGCATACTGTAACTCTTTGTACGTTTCACGATTTCAGTTGGTGACGTATGCGTCCAACGTTAATTCATCGAATACCGACATGTTTTTCCGCCTGTCCAATGAATGCTGGATCGACGATTCTGCCATATGAAATGGAAGAATAAATAATTTACTTTCTGGATACTATGCTTTGTGCCTGACTTGCCAGAGATTCCACTATACTGTTTTTTTTCTCCTATGTCAATCTTTCGAAATTTTCAAGCCTGGCAGGTACTCATGCTCACACAGCGTGCAATCAGTCGGCGATTGCGGATACGGCCGTCCCCGCCTCCCACGCCGTCCCCGCTGCTCATGCGATCCCCGCCGCCTTTGGCTCCCACACCGCCCACGCCCCCTTTGCCGCAGAAGTTGAGCAAATGGCGGCGCCCACGCTGACTCGCTTCGAGCCTCTCAGGAGGAGGAAATGTTTAATCAAGTCGACGACTAATATCCCGCGCCTGTCACCACTAATTACGATAATTAATAAAAAAGCCGCCGGCTGCGGGGCCCGCCGCCCCCGTCCTCTGTCTTAAACTTGGCCAAGAAATACATCGCGGATTTGGGGGCTGTTGACTTAGCAGCAGCGAGTGCTCCCGCATTTGCATAATGCAGTTTGCCCAGTCGCCGGTGGCGGACCGGCAGGGGCAGGGGAGCTCGAAGGGGTGCGGAGGCGGCGAGAATGAAAGGTGACGATGAGAAAGTGGAAGCAGCGATGAAATATTCGGCATAGAGTAAATTGAAGACACATTGGTGAAATCAAAATTTCTCGAGATATGCTAATGGTACAGGTGTTGGGGGTTGCCATGGAGGTGGCTCTTGCAGGAGAAAGGCGATAAATTGCAGTTGACGTTCAGATGCAGTGACAATGCTAGTGGTAATGAGAGGAAGTGCCAACGGAAGTGCCAACGGGAGTGCCAGCGGGAGTGCCAGCGGGAGTGCCAGCGGGAGTGCCAGCGGGAGTGCCAGCGGGAGTGCCAGCGGGAGTGCCAGCGGGAGTGCCAGCGGGAGTGCCAGCGGGAGTGCCAGCGGGAGTGCCAGCGGGAGTGCCAGCGGGAGTGCCAGCGGGAGTGCCAGCGGGAGTGCCAGCGGGAGTGCCAGCGGGAGTGCCAGCGGGAGTGCCAGCAGGAGTGCCAGCGGGAGTGCCAGCGGAAGTGCCAGCGGAAGTGCCAGCGGAAGTGCCAGCGGGAGTGCCAGCGGGAGTGCCAGCGGGAGTGCCAGCGGGAGTGCCAGCGGGAGTGCCAGCGGGAGTGCCAGCGGGAGTGCCAGCGGGAGTGCCAGCGGGAGTGCCAGCGGGAGTGCCAGCGGGAGTGCCAGCGGGAGTACCAGCGGGAGTACCAGAGGGAGTGCCAGCGGGAGTGCCAGCGGGAGTGCCAGCGGGAGTGCCAACGGGAGTGCCTGCGGGAGTGCCAGCGGGAATGCCAGCGGAATTGCCAGCGGGAATGCCAACGGGAATGCCCGTCGAAGTGCCCGTGGAAGTGCCCGTGAAGTGCCCGTGGAAGTACCCACGGGAGCGCCAGTGGGAGTGCTGGTTGGAGTACTAGAGAGTGTGCCACAAAGAGAACCAATCGTGTTGATGATAATTAGAGTCAAGGTGACTGAGTCAGCGATAACAATGCTGGAATCGGAAAAGCTACAAGATTTGGCGGGGTAGCTCTGGAGAGAATGGCGGGAAGGACGGCAGGGGAGAGATGCGACGAGGACCGGGAAGGTAAACGAACTCATCAAGGCAAGAGGAGTGGCGACTGACAGACTAAAATGTTAATATGCTGTCGGAAAGGGAGCGGTAAGATGTTCCCAACGCAGAAAACGCTTGCGTTTCCTTCAGAAAGTACCCTTCAATTGGAATCACCAGCGACGGAGGCGACACTTGAGAACAATGACGTGAGGCTCAGACAGCTGCGGAGGTCGGTCTTAATCTCCCGTTCTTGATGAAAATTTGCTGCGTCGTACTTCTTTGTCGAGAAAATGCCGGCGGCATTTCGCAGCGTGGAGAAAAAAAGTAAACCCCGGGCAAAAGCACAAACTTAAAGTACTCTTTTTTTTATTCACCTAATACGTTTTGTAAAGAAGGTCAATATTTTAATTTGGCCTCGTTGGTCACTTGAATCAGTCTTGCAATCTGCATCACTATTTGTTTTCCATTACACTCAAATACGACAATAAAAATTATCTTCTTTCATAAAAATTCACTACTCACAACAACTCAAGAGCACCTGATGAAACTACTAAAAAATAACTTGTCGGTGAAAACGGCTAGCGTTCGGAGAGACAGTATCCAAGAAAAGAAATGTTTGGTAAAACTGACAAGAAAACGAATGAAGAAATACAATGTAACGCTCGTCGGCATGTAGTCGACTATAACCATAGAAAGGTGAAAGTGAAGATGATATACGTATAAAAATGATGCTGCCTTACGTCCGAAAATTCTCGGAGACCCGCACGTTCACTTGAATATTTACGGTATTCGAGTACACCTACAACTTTACGACTCCACACCACCATAAAGTACATACGCTGTTCTAGCAAAGTATCTGCTGAGATGACTCAGAGCAAGAACTTGCTACTCGAGCGTTTTTGACCGAGGGATCGAAGATTTCGTGTTCCGTCATTGGCGGATTTTCGACTCTAGCTGAAGGAGGGTTCTAGTGTCCGGCTGCTCTGATCGGTGTTTTGTCTTACCAATATGAGGCGCATGCCGGAGTAATACCTTCGCGACACACACCTTTCACGTGATATTTCCTTCCTCTTCTTGCGCCCTATACTCTCCCTTTACTACTACTTACATGCACTACACTACCAAACACGTCGGGAGCATAGAGCTTGTCGCGACTAGGGTGAATCCCCGCTGGTGGGAGATACTTGCAAGAGAAAACCCCGCAATGTGACATTCGGCAATGTGACGACATGCCATGAACGCCAGGTCGGCGCAGAACCTGGCGTTCAAGCTAAAAATGAACACCACCTCCCAGCACATAGCATGGGGTACACTTTTGGGATTAATTACGATAGCCGTTGGCGCGTCCCGGAAACAAAATAATCAATCTAAAAAGAAATATGTGTACCCATCCAGCGCCATGAGATGGCATATGACATCGGAACCCCTCTTCTACCGATCACCGTACAACCGTCGCGTCTGACAGAGCGATAGCGATTACTCGCCGGTCCGCACCCACGCCCCACGCTCCTCGCCGCGAGCAGCGCTCCGCGCCCGGCCGTCTCCAAATGACGGGGAACCCCCTACTCGGCCGCAACGGGTCGACGAGGGGTTCCGCAGGGGGAGGTAATGGGCGCAGTCGTTAGCCGCCACCGCTGCGAGGCACCACCGCCCCTCCACCTCCCACCCCACCCCACCCCACCCAACCCCACCGCCCTGATGACCAGCCTCAGCCGCGTCGCGCCCCCCGCCCACCGATTGCACGTGGACGCTGGGCCGTGAGGGTGACCAGTGAGGAGAGCGATAGAGTTTCGTCTCTCGGAAGCGAGATTCAAATATTGGGAAAAATCATGAGAAATTTCTGAGGGGAAAATAGAATTTCTGAGCACGGTTTTTACGGATTTTACCATTTCTCTGCTCAAGTCAAAGTTTGTTTCATCTGCCCTACAGTTGGCATTATCTTTTAATCACATCAAACACCGACCTGGTGAGAAACAGAATTTTGGGCAAAGAGAAAAGTAAATACATGGAGACAAATAATATTTACTTGTACGTAAAACGTACATCAGAATTACCCGGTAATCATAACACTGAAATGAATGGTAAATTGAATGATGCAGCTTGTCTATTATAACATTTAGAAATACCTATTTGGCGAAAACAGATATGGTTGTGTATTTAACAAAATAGTGTAGAATACATTCGTTAAAAGTAGAAGTTTAAAATCATACCTGAAGGGCCTGATTACGAAATTATGTCAATATATTGTAGTTTTTCAAAGAGTAATTAATGATAATTTTTTTATCAACAATTTTTTTCCGAAATTTACAATATAAATTTACAATTAGCAAATCACTTTACACGACTGCCAATATCATTGACAAGCGTATGCAATAGAACCCCAGTCCTCTTTAATGCGTTTCGAAACATCCAACTGGGGCATTGATACTCACGCTCTTTTTCATCAAGGACAAGGAAATCTATTTAGAGAAACGTACAATTAAAATTCACTTACTACGGAAAGTACCAGTTATTTTAGCCTCAAATGTCAATATATTCAATTATCCGTCATTAAAATTCAGCTTAGCAGAACTCTACCAAAGATCAAGTGGGAGAACCAAGAAATTAGTGAAAAAAATGCTTATATCCGCCCTGGCTTTGGCGGAATGCGGTCTGATTCACGTCCAAGAAACATCTGTCCATCAAGACCCTCAGGGCGCCTGCGATCGGCAAGAAGTATGCTAATGAACTCGTAAAACCAGTTTTTCGGAGACCTTCAATGTGATCCCATTTCTTCGATTCTCCAAACAACATGAAATCAGCGATAACCCATTAATGGGTAAGAAACAAGAAAAGGATTCAGAATGAAGCTTATTTCCATGCGTTCGTAATTTCTCAAAGTAAAAAAAAACAACAAATTTCCTTCAAATAAGATTTTCCCCCTGTAATCTAACTAATCTTACTTTTTTGTATTATACTAAAGTAAATAGTATAAAATGAAACTAAATATGCACAACTACGAAGAGGTATTTTCTGACTTGTAACAAAACCATTTCTCTAAAAATCTTTTTAGAAAAGAAAACGTTTTTGGTTCTCACTGCATAGTAAGAATTTAAAAGAATTGTGTTCACTTCGCAATCATCCTCAAATAACCTACCTTATATACTTCAAGCACTTTATGCATATTTTATGCAACAAACGTTAAATATTCCGAAGACTTGAATGCGTTCCATCAAAAGAGGACCACGTAAGTGAGAGGAAAAAGAAGAGTTCGTGAAATCGATACCTTATTACTCAAACGTCGACAGCTGTTTTCATTCTCGAAAAAAAGGTAGCTTCTACTGCATCAGTTTCAAACACAAAATAAGCATAATAGCATTACTGATGCTAATGAAAATGGCCTGCAAATAACGATGGCCAAAACACTAAACAAAGAGCAATTTAAATGCGAAATAGCTGTCTGGGATGTTGCAGTAATGGGATTTACGTTGTAAGTACATGCGCATAAACTTGCTAAACACAAAGTGGTTGTTATTACATTGGATGTGAAATGCTTACAGTACTTTTATGCACTAACATTTTAAATTCGTACAACAAAATACACTCTCTAAACATTAATAAGAGTGTAAAATCTCCAAGGAGCTTAAAAAATATTAAAAGAACAGGACAAAAGATATTTGCCCTGGTGCAGACTTCTATAGGTTCTGGAATAAAATACCTAAGAATCGACCTTGAATAGAAAAGTAAGAAATAAGAGGAAACAGAAAGGAAAAAAAGGAGAAGGAGAACTAGGAGTGGTAGAGGGAGGAGAAAGAGGAGGATAGGAATTAGGAGGAGATGAATAAGGAGGAAGGGTAGGGGGAGTGGGAGGGGGAGGGGAGGGAGGAGAAAGAGGATGGAAGAAGGTGCATAATAAGCTTACACCACTTTCCAAGCGAAGCAAACTACAGTACTAAGTGTTTACACCCTACTCATTTTTATTTAACTGAAGAGCATGATGCTCTATATGTGGCCGCTAAACCATGTAACGTGATGATTTGCTGTAGAGGGAATATCTAAAGCTGCAGGGGGCAAAACCAAAAACAACGCGACAGTGCTGCGCCCTGCCGCCGCGGCCAATTAGCAAAGGCGCGCGCCGGCAGTCGGTTGTCGACCCGCGCGAGCGCGTGACTGCGCCGACGAGGGGGACAACAAGAAATAAGTGCGCGTGGACGGTCGCCGCAGCCCACGAGGGGCCCGGCCACAGGTGCAGCGGGGCGGCGATAAAGGGCGAGGGAAGCAAATAGGCACTAGCGAGAGGAAGAGGCGGGCAGACATAAACGGGAAGAAGATGTAGGCAAACAGACAGATATTGACAGAGAGATGAAGTACGGAAGTAAGTATTCAGGCATACTGGGGAAATGAGACAGGCCGACATTGACGAAAAAAAGATAGAAGACAGGCAGACCGACAGACTTATAGGGAGGTAGGGAGATACGTGGGCAGGCAGACAGGCAGATGGATAAGCAGACGGGCAGATGGATAAGCAGACAGATAGGTAAGCAGACAGATAGGTAAGCAGACAGATAGGTAAGCAGACAGATAGGTAAGCAGACAGATAGGCAAGAAGAGAGGTAGGGAGGAAGTCAAATAGAGAAGCAGAGAGATTACGAATGAAGGGAAAAAGTGAGACATGTAGTAAGTGGCGTAGTGCCAAATTCGGGCGTGGATTTTAAGCAATCCCACTCACGCTTAGCATACGTGACAGTTTTATCCGTTTCGTTTTTCCCGTCCAGACAAACACGGCCGTTGATGGTCACATTTCGGTAAATAAACCCTTCATGTTCAAAAAATCCGTCGTCTCCAGGTTTTCTTCGGGATGCATGTTTGTGGTTGCCCGCATCCTGAAGGAGTGGACGCGTATCCCTGCTTCGAGTACGGTCCTATTTAGAATAGGTATCTATGCGCCCTAGCACAAGCACAGTCGTACCCTCACACTTCCCAACCACTGAGCTGAGGCCTGGAGCCACGGTAAAACCGAAAGGGCAAAACTGGGAGTCTCCGGGAAAATTCGGGTTACGCTTTAACTATAGAGACTAATCCGTGAAACAAGATGGGACATTCAATACCGTCAATCAACACAGTCACTTATTCATATTGCTTAGCAATTATTGCTGGAAATGAACCTCAAAACTAGAAAATATTTTATTTTTCAAAAACGTGTATCCTTTGGTAACCGATAAAATCCCTTTCCAGGAAATAGATAAAACGTCTGACACACGAATTAATGAATTTGCTGTTTGTAAAACTGTATTGAACAGTGTTCCAATTTAGTGTTTATCTAAACAACATTTTTTGTTATTTCATGATTTTTTATCTCAACGGCAAATATAACTACAAGGAGTGAACTTCACAGTTTCGGTAAACCAAGGGGAAACAATGACTTCGTCGTCCTGGTACTAGACTGATTACTAATAATGGTAAGAAAATTGGATGAAACGATTAAATGAAGAACTAATCATTATTTTCCTCAGAAAACGTGCCAACTGAACTCTCCTCCATGACATGTTTGCCAAAGCAGAATTTGTACACTCATAAAATGCTTTTAACACAGGGGTACCTTTGCGTAACATCCTTCAGGTCTGCAAGTTTCCATGTCAGCGATCCCAAACCAAAAGTTCTCCACTAAATATCGCTCACAGTTTACAGCCCAGCGACGCGAGGCCATGACGTAAACTTTCTCGTCCGAAGCGCCCCGTTTCCATCCGACCTCCACGCGAGGCCGGAGCGAGCGCTGCCGCGTGGTCGCGTCGTTCGTGGGAATGTGTCGGCGCGCGACACGCAGCGCGGGCCGGCCGCGCAGCTGATGGCAATCAACGAGCGGTGACCGCACGCCTAATGGGATGCGGCCACCCGCAGACGCGGCGCCACCGCCGCCCCGCGCCGCGCCGCCCGCCCGCCTCGCTCGCGCGTCCCGTAGCGCTGCCCGCCCCGCCACCCCCACGAACCCACACGCCCCGCCACCCCCCCGCACGAACCCACACGCCCCGCCACCCCCCCGCACGAACCCACACGCCCCGCCACCCCCCCGCACGAACCCACACGCCCCGCCACCCCCCCCGCACGAACCCACACGCCCCGCCACCCCCCCCGCACGAACCCACACGCCCCACCACCTCCCACGAACCCACACGCCCCGCCACCCCCCCCCGCACGAACCCACACGCCCCGCCACCCCCCCGCACGAACCCACACGCCCCGCCACCCCCCCGCACGAACCCACACGCCCCGCCACCCCCCCCGCACGAACCCACACGCCCCGCCACCCCCCCGCACGAACCCACACGCCCCGCCACCCCCCCGCACGAACCCACACGCTCCACCACCCCCCCGCACGAACCCACACGCCCCACCACCTCCCACGAACCCACACGCCCCGCCACCCCCCCGCACGAACCCACACGCCCCGCCACCCCCCCGCACGAACCCACACGCCCCGCCACCCCCCCGCACGAACCCACACGCCCCGCCACCCCCCCCGCACGAACCCACACGCCCCGCCACCCCCCCGCACGAACCCACACGCCCCGCCACCCCCCCGCACGAACCCACACGCCCCGCCACCCCCCCGCACGAACCCACACGCCCCACCACCCCCCCGCACGAACCCACACGCTCCACCACCACCCCCACGAACCCACACGCCCCGCCACCCCCCCGCACGAACCCACACGCCCCGCCACCCCCCCGCACGAACCCACACGCCCCGCAACCCCCCCGCACGAACCCACACGCCCCGCCACCCCCCCGCACGAACCCACACGCCCCACCACCCCCCCGCACGAACCCACACGCCCCGCCACCACCCCCACGAACCCACACGCCCCGCCACCCCCCCGCACGAACCCACACGCCCCGCCACCCCCCCGCACGAACCCACACGCCCCACCCCCCCCGCACGAACCCACACGCTCCACCACCACCCCCACGAACCCACACGCCCCGCCACCCCCCCGCACGAACCCACACGCCCCGCAACCCCCCCGCACGAACCCACACGCCCCGCCACCCCCCCGCACGAACCCACACGCCCCGCCACCCCCCCGCACGAACCCACACGCCCCGCCACCCCCCCGCACGAACCCACACGCCCCGCCACCCCCCCGCACGAACCCACACGCCCCGCCACCCCCCACGAACCCACACGCCCCGCCCTCTTTATCCCCCCAAATCCCATGCACCTCGCACGCCCTACCCTATCCTTCCACTCATCAAAACCCACCCCCACGCCCTGCCTTGCCCCTTTATCCCTCCCTCGTACCCAAAAGCCTTGCACGAGTCGTCCCGCCCCTCTGCACCCCACCCTTCCACGCCCCGCACCTCCCCTCCTCTTCCCGTTCCTTCCCTCCAGGACCCTCTTCTTCCCGTCCCGCCCCTCCACGCTCCGCCCCCTTAAACTTCCTACACCTCCCCCGCTCCACTCCCTCAAGCATCATGAACCCGACCCTCCGCGCCCCGACCCTCCGCGCCCCGACCCTCCGCGCCCCGACCCTCCGCGCCCCGACCCTCCGCGCCCCGCCCCTCCGTGCCCCGCCCCTCCACGCCTACACCACTCTATCCGCGCCTTGTCTCCCTCCCCCAACTCTGCACTCCCACGCCACTTCCCCTCGCCCACCAAGCCTCTCAATGCCTCCCGCACCACACACACATCCATGCCTCACATGACCCGCACCACCCTCCACCCCCACCCCCTAAAACCCGCCCCATACCTCGACCCCTAAGCCTCGCGCGTGCGCTCCTAATATCCCTACCCATCGACTCTCCACGCCCCGCCCCACCACGCCACCCAGCTACGCAATCCGCTCGACCCCGCTGGCGACAACGGATACCAGCGCCGCGCCTTTGTTTACAAAGGGCTTTGGTAACGATTTTCCAGAATAGACATTCATTAATTTATTCATTCGTTTGTGTTCTAATGTGTTCAGTGGCGCAACCAAGGGAGGAGAGCTCATGGAGCTTTGTCCACGCACATATCCAGAAGCCGATGACATGTGTAGTTTTTAATAATTTTCCATAGTAATAAAAATTATTCAATAGCTCAATTGAATATATTTTAAATAACTTTAAATCAACAAATAAAAACGACAATGTGCTGGACTCTTACATGTTTGCCCGGCACAAAGAAAAATCCATGTTGGGCCATTGAATATATTCCTTACTTTTTTATTCACAATATATTACATTGTTGGATCTTCTAATCGATCGTTTGAAAACTTCAGTCCTTGGGTTATGAGCGCCATCCAATACAATACCGCGCGCCTCCGCCATTTTCTATAAAAATGGGTTTGAACGTTTCTAATAATGATTTACCTGAAGGAGCATTAAAGCTTATTCCATTTCTTTAGGTCCTAATTTATTATTTCTTTATTCTTTACTCTTTACTTCTGAGCGCATTTCTTTTTCGTTGCTGATCCTTAGGATCTATGTCCCTACTGATCGTTTATTCGAAAGTTCCATATGTTAATCGTTCGTTCTTTAGTATTTTTTCTTACTTCCAATATCTTAAAATGATGGATGCCAGTTAAATTTCTACGTTCTTCTTGCTCTTGCCAAACCCCCATCAACATCCAAAGTTTTACCCTTTGAGTATTCTCGCAGAAATTACAGTCGCTGAACACAAGGTAGTTCAGTCAAAGCTTTAGCACAGCTTTGCAACTAGCGCTCATTGCTTTCCTACCAACGGCATTCACGTTTGCGGCTCTGCCACGTTGCCATTGTGCGCTTCTATTCGTCTTCCAACCACAACCACACGCCACCATATCTAGCGACCAGGAGGCTGCTAGGATTGAAAGTTTTAAGAATGACACTAGTGCGAGCGATTCACTTTAAATTCTTTCTTCCTCTCGCCTTCTTTCCACAGGTCACCGTTTAGAGGCTACGGATTACGGGAGTTCTGCGTCAAGAATTTAGAGAACGTTTACCTCATTACCTCCTAACTAAAACGCAACTAACAATAACTTGGATGCAGTAGTGTCACCTTCACTTACAGTTTCAAGCAGGCGAGAGTTATGGGACTACCCGTGAATTTTCTTCTTTGACTAAATAAGCGTCCTTTCCATCCACGTAAGAGTTGCTTAGTTTCCAGAGCATAGTTTAAGACCACAGTATACTACTCCCTTATGCATTTGTTCGAATTATGTTTATCAGTTTAGCATCAGTTAAAATATGGACCAAACGTCTTAAAATTCTACAACATCTTCCAGCAAAGATGTTTAACGTAAAATTTCAAAAGCAATTTTCTACACGATTTTACACTTCTTAAAAAATATTCCTTACCCATCCATGAAGAGTTTTGTGTTAAGTTTGCACTTTAAGTATTCGAAGATATTCCATATTTTTAAGTGTCATTCCAAATCTGGTTTTTTACATTTTCTTTATTCTAAAATCCCAAAAGTAAAGCCTTCAACTTTTCCTTGTCATATCTTTACGTTAAAATGTTTTCAATTATAGAGTGCTGGAAAAAAATCATAACATACTTTAGCAAAAACAAATATAATATGAAATACAAATAAAGCTGATAGGTTGTTTGGGTTGTATTATACAACGGTAAAACCAACAGAACTCGATCAGCCGAAGACAATACAGTTTATTATACATTTTATGCATCTAATAAATAAAAAAGTTTATTTTTTAATTTCTGATTCGCATTGAAATTCTAACTTACTAACACGATCGTGATTAAACAATTTTATACCACATACACAATAATATCCCCAACTAGTTATCAGAGAAGGTAAATATGAGGAAGTCATTTTTGGCTACGTTAATGCAAAAAAATGCTTTAAGCACAATGTTGATGAGTTGCAACGGTCCTTCATACAATTATGTGAAATCTGGTGCTCATTTACGACAATGTAATTGTTGGGTGTGTTCCATCGCAATATCGTCTCCCAATCATCGCCCCACTTAAGCAGTAGAGGACATTTCCATAGGTTCCCGCGCCTACCGACGCCCATATTACATTGTGCCGTTTCCTGAACCCGCGTTCCCATCCACTCCCCGCGCGCATATTGCGCAGTTAATAGATTGATGGTCGTTGCGACGCAATCTAAACCAAACACGAGCATTCGTGCGAATTGTAATTGGATTAAATCCCCATGCGGTCACTACATGTTATTTGAGTGCGCAACTATGTGGAATTTAATGGATGAAGCCCAGCCGGTGGTTGGAGACATTACGATTTGTTTGGTGTATAGATCACGCGTGGTCCGTGAGCCAAACGCTGTAGTACTCGCAAATTGCATTAGGAGGTTTTATGCTAAAAATACTAGCCGATAGACTTTCAGAAAATAATGACTGTAGAAAAGTGCGTGAGTTTCTGGAACGGCGTTCTGATCGGGCATTAGCTGCTGCTACTGGAATGTCTCCAAATGGGTTCTTGGCAGGATTACTATCCGCTGAGAGACACAAAAAGCGTCGCTCCCAGCGCACTCTGGGGCTTCGCGTCGGAGATAGCGGTGCTTCGCGTCTTTGGTTCCTAGTCTTCTGTCCAACAGAATCCCTCTCTACTTTAAGCAAAGGCAAACTATTGCTACTTTAACTGTTTGATTTAGAATACTATAAAAAACAAAAAGTATTAATTGTATAATTAATAACCGTAATAATATTTTTTGTTATTTTTATTTTTTGTTATTATTATTTTTATTTTTATTTTTATTTTTATTTTATCTCATTTGACACAATCGTTTTAAGCGTGACGCTCCTACTTCACATTCTCTGGCGGCAGTTCAAGTTTTAGTTAACGATACATTCAGAAAGTCCACTTTTCAGTTTGGTGCAAAGCAACGGGACATTACATTTCTGACCTACAACTATGTCCATATATAAAAAATGAGAGTGACACTATTGGGCGGTAAATCTCTCTTAGACTTCTAGACTGATTTTAGTAATTTTTGAGAATTGGGTAGACTCGGGAGCAACTTAGGGTCTTGTATTATTTTGATGGACGGCTATCAATTTGCAGTGATAATAATAGATAGATTGTATTAAATCGTCTTCCAGAAGTATGTCTTCCAGAAGTATCGCCACAAAATCACAAACGCATATTATGAACATTTGATTCATGAAAGTCTGGATCCAATATTTACTACTTTCAAACTGTTAAATCATTCTAAGCCCCATTGAAGCAGACGGGACGTGCTGATACTCTTCTAAAAGCACGTGATATCCAAGACCTTTAAAGAGCACGCGTAATTCCTGCCACATATTTTTCAGTTGCAAATGAAGCGTGAAATAACTGCCGTTGAACGCGGTCTTGCGTGTAGCACATTTTGAATTCATATTGTGACAGCCGCGTACAATGAACTCAAGATAAGCACGCGCTTTGTAATGGAAAATACGTCAAAAATCAGTAAAAGAGACTCAGATAAGAGCTCCATGGTGTACTACAGACGGCTTTGTAGGTATGTATGCAATTGTAAGCAGCCGTGACCTCGCATACTGCAACAGGAAAACTGTGGCAAGCTACAGCGGACGTTTCTTGTATGCCAACAAAGGACGTACGAGAATTGTATATACAAATGACATTAGTATTCTAGCAATACGTTCTTTTAACCCAATAACCTGGGCCAGTGGCGTAGCGGAGTGGGGGCGGGAGAGGCGGCCCGCCCCGAACAGCACTTTTAGGGAGGCGGCAAAATTTCACAATAATAATAATAATAATAATAATAATAATAATAATAATAATAATAATGGAGCTGGCTCCCAGGTAATCCAAAAGACTGGGAAGTGCAAGAAATAGCTTTATTTGGAACAGCCCACATTTTGCGCAAAGTATTGTAGAGGCACCGACAGTCCCTAGATCTGCTCCTTAGGTAGCTGGTTGCAACCTGGAGTAGATTTTATATTCAGCCGACACATAACATCTTAAGTCGTGATTTAGAGGAATAATAATAATAATAATAATAATAATAATAATAATAATAATAATAATAATTTGAACCATTTTATTTCATTTTTTTCGCATCTACTATTCGAGCTGATTGAAATGAACACGGAATCTTTCATTACGTATTCTGTAACGAGTTCTTTAAATTAATGTTTAATAATGAATGTTTTTGCTTGTTGTAGTGATTGCCAACACCGTCTGTATTGACTTGTTGGGATTCCCCGTATTTTATTTTGTGTTTGAATTGTTTATGACTAATTTCAGCGAGAATGACTTCTATCATATAAATAATACTGTTCAATATTGTATAACAACATCTGCAAATTAGATTACAGCACGGGCAAGACCCTTCAGGGAAGCCCGTGAAAATATAAATAGTAAGAGTCGTTCTAGTTCTAATTGGGAGTAGATGTGTGTTGATTGATATGTTTATTCGATCAATTCACTCTTTGAGGTATATTATTCAATTATTCAATCCAATTAAGGTATTATATTCAATTCGATCTTTAAGGTATAATCATAAGTGTTCTTTACCTGTTATATCAATGGGAGTGGCATAGTGTAAGAATTTTTGTAATAAATGTGATTATTATATTGGAAAACATATAAACATGACTTTTTATTTGTAACCTGTTCACTATACAATAATTATTATTTTTCTTGCGGATTACTGTATATTTTAGTCTTTCAAATTGAAATGCCTAAATAAGTGGGCGGCGATATTTTCCTCCGCCCCGGGCGGCTGACATTCACGCTACGCCACTGACCTGGACGATGCAAATGTACTTCTATATCGCCGTGTGGAGTAAGCAAGTGCTGAGTCAGGGATTTTCATCCCCTGACCGATCCCTGCCCGTTTATCTTTGACCCTGGTAAATAATCTGATAAGTCAAGTTTGCTGCAAACAACAGAAGTATCCTTCTGGTTTCACCTAATTATTTCCACCATTTGAATATAATCAAATATGTTAAATTACTGGAAGTAAGAACTGACACAATTCATTAAAATTGTCAAACGATTAAATGCGAATATTGACACCGAGTGTGAATATGTTTTGGCCTCAGTTTGGAACGTGGAAAGTATTAGTTGTAATAAAATGTACTGCGTGAAAAGTGTTTGGTAAAAATACCTTCATTCTGCAAAAGCTCGAATCGTCTAATACTTGCTTCGTAATGGTTAATTCCGTGGATGAACAACCCCTATGAAAAGGGCCCTTGAATATATTCAAGTATAGCTAAACCAACTCTTTTCATCAAATTCAATACATATCATTATTTCCCAAAACAGCTGACTGATTTAAAATAGTTGGACCAGTGTCTTATAGTGGCAAGGAGTCGTGTTCTTTGCTTTCCTTAATTTCATCATTATATTTTCTTTTTCTCCTTATTATCCTTGTTCTCGTTTCTTTTTCAATGCTCGAGAGTTTCCAACTTCGCGGTACGATTGAATATCTCCCAACCGGCCACCAATACTCCCCGCCCACAACAAGAGAGAAAATATCGGGTGAGCGGGGGCGGGATAGGCGAAAGGGCGTGCGGGCACACGCATGTGCGTGTGCGAGAGCGTGCGTCGGAGGCGAAGGGGCCGCCGGCCGTGGCGAGCACGGCATCCGCGCGTTACGACGCACGGGCCGCGTGTTCCCACACACGCGCGTGCGTGCACGCCCCCCCCTCTTCTGTGAGCTGGCAAGGGCGCGGGGTAGTCTTCCAATCTCTCTCAAGTTTTCTTTACTTTTTTTTAACGAATCGCCCTTGGACGTTTCCCCTTGGGAGACTCACGGAGAGCGTGATAGCTTTCCACGGTGCAGTCCCGGGTTGGATTCCCGGTCGGGGCAAAAATAGAGCTGTAGATTTCTAATACATTCGTCTCAGTTTCTATAGCTGAGTGGAAGAAAGAAAACTCAGGCAGGCCAAGTATGATAGATATGATGATGGTAAAATGACATGCTCCCCACAAGTCTCTTACACCCAGGCGTGGATAATAAATGAAAACCGGATTCAGGCATAAAACACCACTAGTAGGCACAATTCGAATGAATCCGACCCTAAAATGCGAAATACACACAAACATGCATGCATTCATGCATTATGTCTTCCCTTTGGATTTTATTTCAAGATTTATATGCGCAATCAACATACTCTTATCTGAGTTCAATCAGAGTACAAGTTATCCCAATTTACATTCTTACTCTCTCTACTAATAATGTCATTAAAGATATTCATATGAAAACATTGCCCGGTAGCATGGAACAGTGAAGACGTCTAGACTTTTAGAAAAATTGCTATGTGCCCTCACCCTCGCCAGCAAGCTTTTGTTATCAGTGTGTTTCAAAGACGACATTTTGCAAATTTTGGACTTACGGTATTAGCTACTACACTTGATACGTAAACTGTGCATAGTTAATAGTATTAACGTTATTTTCGCTTCATACAACTGAGATAGGCGGGAGAACCAAATAATTCTGAAAATGAAGCCTGTTTTGTATAATTCAACATCGTTAGAGATTCTCAAACAATCCCAAACTGCCGATCATTCTTTGTTGCACAATATTCTTCTTTTCGGTGAGAGTTTGCAAACAATCCCACGGATTTCCACATGAAACAGGCACGTAAACAAGACATGTCTGCCGCCTATAAAAACAATTCTAAATATTTTTCTTTCGAGTAAATAACGAGACGTACTTTGTGGAGAACGCCTGGAAACACTGGCCTCCCGCAGGCAACTCGATGGACGACCTCTTCCCGGGAAGTAGAGTCTGCTTTCAGTCTGAATTCACGTCGGATAAGGAAGTGCAGAGGCAGGGAAGAAGCGAAGAGGATGGGGGGAGGAGGCGAGGGGAGGAGTGAAATGTAAAACAGATTTGGATAGAACTGAAATTATTTTCTTTCAAAAGGCGACAATAATACCAAACAGTCATTTGCCTTCGCCTAACTATGAATTTAAATCAAATTCGTGCTTAAATTATGACAAAAAATTATTGATGTTCTTTACATGTCGTTCGTAAAATTTCTTCCAAAACTCTCCAGTCTGGATGTATTAATTGCGAAGTTTTATCTCTCATAAATCCTTGGTCTCTGGAAAGTGAATTGTTCGGTGCATGTAGATACAAAATGCAATTTTGTAGGACTTGCTGTTTTTTTTAAAACATCTGGTATGAAGTGATACATGCTTTTTTAATTCTCAGTGGATAATGTGACAGAAGTATACACTCCCCAGAAAAATGAACTCACAAAGCGCAGAGATGCTGAACTTCGCCCCATTAAGAGAGAACTACCACAGAAAGGCCTCGAGTTTCCGACAACAGATGACGCCGATGGGCGCGGGACGATAATTGGGAAGCCACGTACAGAGGGCGCGGAGCGACGAGTGACGGACAATGACATTACCATGTGGAAGGTGGGCAGAGGATGGATGGAAAGTGAGCAAGTAATGGGTGTTCAGAAGACGAGTAGATGTCAGGCAAATGCCGGACAGGGTACAGGCTGTGAGGCAGAGACAGGCTGAGTGGGTGATCAGCGAATAAGGAAGTAAAGACTGGTGACTGATTAATTTTCCGTTTCCGGCCTCGTCAGCTGCTTTGGGCAGTAGTCCCGTTAGTGTACCGCATGTTATATCTCGGAGATGCTATTTTCGTCCACCGCAGGAAAGTGAGATACGGTAGTGACCTATAGGTCGGCTTGCGAGGTTCCCCTTCCATGTATAACCGTCAGCAAATCCAAAGTTCCCGACTGGTCTCCTGACATATGTGATAGTGTGATGCATCTAGTAAGTCTCAGTGAGTGTGCGTTATGGGAAAAGAGAGAGCAAGGATGACGAAGGAACTATCACGCGCGTCCCATTTGTTGAAATATTGCTTCGGTATTCCTCTAGCAATGGTCGAAAAAAACATGGAAAATTACTGATTTGACCAGTCAGCCGCTAGAATTATCTTTTGAATAGCGGCTGAATAGCTTCTAACTATCCAGCTAGTGTCAAAAATACGCCAACGTCGGGACACCAACTCTAGGATCTTGCAGTCAGAAACTCTTCAGGAGTAACAGTTACTGCCCCCAGCTATCTCAGCCGGCGCGAGAGGAGCAGTGAACGATTAACCGACAGGGTGAAGTGGCCGACAGGGTGAAGTGGCCGACAAGGTGAAGTGGCCGACAAGGTGAAGTGGCCGACAAGGTGAAGTGGCCGACAAGGTGAAGTGGCCGACAGGGTGAAGTGGCCGACAGGGCGAAGTGGCCGACAGGGCGAAGTGGCCGACAGGGCGAAGTGGCCGACAGGGCGAAGTGGCCGACAGGGCGAAGTGGCCGACAGGGCGAAGTGGCCGACAGGGCGAAGTGGCCGACAGGGCGAAGTGGCCGACAGGGCGAAGTGGCCGACAGGGCGAAGTGGCCGACAGGGCGAAGTGGCCGACAGGGCGAAGTGGCCGACGGGGCGAAGTGGCCGACCGGGGCGAAGTGGCCGACGGGGCGAAGTGGCCGACGGGGCGAAGTGGCCGACGGGGCGAAGTGGCCGACGGGGCGAAGTGGCCGACAGGGCGAAGTGGCCGACAGGGCGAAGTGGCCGACAGGGTGAAGTAGCAGAAATGGTGAAGGGGCGGAGCGGGTGAAGTGGCCGAGAGGGTGAAATAGCCGATAAGGTGATTGGGCGAGTAAACGGTGAGTGGGTAATGCGGGGGGAGAATGGGCGGGGAGCGGGGAGCGGTGGGCGAGGCGCAGAGGCACGGAATGAACGCCGGGCAGAGAGCTCGCGACGGACGTTCAATTTGTAGAGTCAACAGGCGCCGGCGAGCGATAACAAATAGATGGCTCCTGCAGGAGTAGAGGCCGCGCCGCGCGCCACGCCGCCCGGGCGTTTACTTTCTTCCACCGAAAAGTCAAACAGCGCCGCCCCCGTCGCCCGCCTGTGAGGCGGCCGCCGCCGACACACTGTTTCTAATTGATTGTTATGGGTCCTCCGCCGACGCGCCGCGCCCATCGCCCCCTCCCCCCGACCCGCGAGGCATACCTGCCCTGTTTCCACAAACGACTGGGGAGGAGGGACGACGTGATCAAGACGCGCGGTGTCGTCGGCGGAAAGGAGACTGGAGATGACGCCGGGAAATAGAATACGTGTAGCGTGAGGGTGGCACAACATACCGGGTAACTTGTATCTGCATAATAGAGATGACTGGCCCGAAGGTAATGGAGTGTTTTTTGCCTCGACGCAATTGTGTTGGTAATGATAGTGTTGACATAAGAGAATGTAAGGACCTCCAAAGATGGTACAGATATGATGCTACTGATTACTAACCAGTCGGAGATATCATTAATTCCGGGAGAATGGTGTTTATACATGGATTAAGAATGTTTCTGACCTGCGCTGTAGTATTAAATGAAATAGGGAAATTTTAAAAAAAAGTTTTGATGTTTCGAGGAGTGTGTCGCGTACAATTGACCTGACAGACAGAGGTAGAAAAAGGAGAAGGGAGAAAGGGAAAGAGAGAGAGAGAGAGAGAGGTAAACGGACGGAGAGTCTGAGGAAAATGTATCTAGAGGATGAAAATTAAAAAGGAGAGAGAGAAAAGGCGAAAATCGTTCTAGAAATAACCCTTTAAGAAATTGAGGGCACTCACTCGTTCCTCTATCGTGTCGTAATACACCTCAAACTCTTGTATCAGAACTATCAATACGAGAACATGATCGTATCGTAATACACTATTGTTTCTCTTTTTTGAAAGTGAAAGTATCAATTGTAAATATGCTATTTATTCATGGAAGCAACTAAGAAAATGTGTTTCTCCCTCTTCATATCCTCTTTTGTAAACCCTCAAGTCAGGCAGAGAAAGAGAGAGAGAAAGAAAGAAAGAAAGAGAAAAGAAAGAAAGAAAGAGTGAAAGAGAAAAAGAAAGAAAGAAAGAGTGAAAGAGAAAAAGAAAGAAAGAAAGAGTGAAAGAGAAAAAGAAAGAAAGAAAGAGTGAAAGAGAAAAAAGAAAGAAAGAAAGAGAGAAGAGAAGAAAAGAAAGAGAGAAAGAGGGAAGGGAAAAGAGAGGAAAGATGAAAAAAGAGAAAGAGAAAAGAGAAATGAGAAGAGAGAAAGAGAGAGAGAGAAAGAGAGAGAGAGAAAGAGAGAGAGAGAAAGACGAGAGAGAAAGAGAGAGAGAGAAAGAGAGAGAAAGAGAGAGAGAAAGAGAGAGAGAGAGAGAGAAAGAGAGAGAGAGAAAGAGAGAGAGACTGGAAGGGGAAGGAGCAAACAGCCGCTGTGATGTCTGCATTGACGAAGCGGAGGCGCCGGCAGAGGCAGAGGCGGCGTGAGAGAAATAGGGCCACGCCCACACGTTTTCCTTTGAATGGGCAAAGGGCGCTGCCCGCCACCAAATCGTTTCGAGGGATTCATTGAAATGCAACGTTTTGATCCCATCTCTGCCCTAGTCTAGGGATATTTCAATGGGAATATTGTGTCTCTCAAGTTAAGGGCAGCTATTGTGCGGTTGCTTTCAAACCAAAATTCTGTTAACGGCTTTTGATTTTCTGAATATTGTACAGGACAGACGGCCGACACGCGTTTAGAAATGCACATGACAAAAATGAGAAACCGCAGGGTTAGAAGTGTTATTTCTAGAATGTCTTTCTGTGGAAAATATTTTATATATTGGTTGCATTGAAAAACGTTTTCCATTGCAAGTTTTCATATAGATTACATTTGCCGATTTTTTTACTTATGAGATTTTATATTGGAATCCTTTATTGCCGATGTTCCTCAAATTGGATATCTCTTCTTTTCGTCTTTTAGCTTTTTCAGCAAATAAACTCAGCTTTTGTTCATAACATATGTTCCCTTATGTTCTGTATTTACACTTTAACTCGAGTCCTCTTAAAAATAAGACACGATTTTTTTAATTTTACAATATCTCAAAAGTCTAATATTGTGAATTAATTACCTCAGTAGACAGGAATATCCTAAACAAAACACACAAGCAAGTTTTGGAAATCCTGGTGCTAGCGGTTGTCGCTTCGCAGCACTCTAGAAGTATAATTTAGCAACATAACAATGGTTGCTCTGGTAGCAAATTTTTGCAAATTTTCGGGTTAAACTAGAGAGCTCCAACAATGACTTTCTGCGCACGGACGCCACGACACTGGGCAAGCGCTTTGCGCACAAAATTATATCGGGCGTTAAAGGACTAATAGTGATGGTTACATTTACACTAGTTCTTCAATGAAATTATTATACCCTTTGGAGGTGTTGATGGTACGAATAAATACCAATTATACAAGGACCAACAGGAAGAATTTACATAAATTTCAATATTATACCCTTTGTAATGTTTTAGAGAACAATTTCATAAAAAAGTAAGTATGACAGAAATTATTACAGGTGAAACGTTGTCGTCTTTGAAATAGTAATGCAAATTGAACAGGTGTCTAATAACTGTTTTGCTTTGTCATATTCAAAAGTTTTTATGTGGTGCCTCAATTTCGTCAAAGCACAATCGACGAACAATCTTGACAATAGAAAGGTTCACATGTTCCTTGCGCCAATTCAAATGCCACCACCCACTAGTGTGAATGACGTAAAGGTCAAGATTCAACGAACTCGCAGCGTCACCACGAGAGCAGCCGCAACATGAATACATAAAGAAGCACAAGAGAGCAGAATAATCCATTTAGCCAGTGATTCAGTGTTACGGATGAAATGTCATTTGTTACTTATGAAACATGTCAAATTAATGGAATAACGTGAAACATTTGGGCTAATGTACGTCAATAAGAAAACATGACATTACAAAAATCGAGCTGCTGAATATCTTAATTATCTATGGTGATATTAGATGAATTTCGCAAATGTTTCATCCTAGCTTTTCATTTTGGTCTCCGACACTAGCATTGCCAAATTTTGCACAAATTGTTGAACTGAACTTCATAAATGATAGTTTATTCTTCTAATAAAGAGTAATTTATTTTCAAAATTCCAAATAAAAAAGAGATTATCTGTTGCATCATTATAATTTTCTCCACGATGTAAAGGTCAAAATGCCATGAGAAAAATCTTAACAGAACACGATGACACTGGAGAAGAACAGAAATAAAGAGAAATAAGGAGGGATAATGAAGAGTAAAAGAAAAAAGAAAAGAATACAAAGAAGAGAGAGAAGAAGAGTGAGAGTTGGTCTATGGAAAGACTGTATACAACTCTGAAGTCAAATGAACATTACTACCAAACGCCACGAAAATATGTAGAAAAAAGTGGCGACGCAAGTACAAGTGGGGAAAGTGCAGGTGAAAGTAAATACAAATGAGAGTAAGTGTGAGTGGGAGATGAATGAAGCAAGCATGAGGAAAGGAGTGGAGTCAAGGAGAGAAGAAGATTCTGGGAGACACGAGGAAAGTAAAGAAGGTTGGAAAGTGTGGGAGAGAATGATTGATAGAAGAGGAGAGTGGAAGAAAGCCGAGGAGAAGGGGAGGATAAGAGAGGGTGTGGGACAGTATGAATGGCGGTTTCTAGTAAGAGAGAGAGAGAGCGAGAGATAAAGGAGGAGAGTGAAGACAACTGAAGGATGTTCGCCTAGTCAAGGAGTAATGAAAGATCGAATGTAGGCAAATCGATGTGGAAAAAAAATAAGAAAATGAAATCATGAGAAAGAAACGAACGATAAAACAACCGCCGCCGCATCTAGTAGAGGGAAGGAGCAGCAGACCGACGCCGAAGATGGCTACGGAGGGGTGGCGGAACCCACACAGCCAGCGTGGCCGGGTGGAGGGGCGGAAAATTCCAGGGCGGGTTCTACGCAGGGAGCGAGCGCGGAGGCGGCGACGGGGGCGGGGCAGGGGCGGGGGTGGATTCGGCCACCCCTGTGTTCAGGCCGCCCGTTTAATTGCCCGCTTTATTTAAACACACCCCTCTCGGACTTTAAATTGGTCTTAATTGCGTCCAATTACACGATCGCATTGCGTTTGGAAATAGCGCCGGGAAAAACCAAACAGAGCGGCGCAGCCTTTGACGGTGCGGCAGAGGACCGGGCCGCCCATGTGGAAGCCTCGCGCCAACGAGGGACGGAGGGCGAAGAAAGAGACGGACGAAGAACAGAGGGGATTACAAAGGCAGAGAACGCAAACACTACTGCAAGCGAAATAAATCAAAAACGAAGATATGGGCCGCAAAAAATATTTGGATTGAAGACACAGTGTAGACACACGGTTCTAAAATATAGACGAAAGAAGGAAGAGTATGAAGTAAACTGTGCATAATTGTCTCTCTCATTTTTGTTCAAAAATAATGCAGCGTTAAATGGAATTATTCCATGAAATGAAAGTTTCAAAACAAAACAAACACCAGTCAAAATTAGATTACTGGAAAGAGAAAGAGTAAAGAACTCATACGGAAAAGAGGACGGTTTAAGAGAACAGAAACATGATTTCATCTCATCTCGCACTTAACTACAATCCTACGTAAAGCAATCGGGTAGCCTACGTGTATTCGTCCATCAGGCAAAGTTAGACACCTTCTGGTTCATCATTTGGGGCAAGCGAGGTGTCATTCCACACCTTTCTGTCTGCTGAGAAGAAACTGACAATTTTGTTCGTACCCTTCGAGAACATTATCAACATTTTTAAACTTTTGAAAAGTTAAATAGCAGATAAGAACAGATGGAATCGTGAAGAAGGCATTTTATAGATTCCATACAGTCCACTGTTCGTGGAAAGTGAGGTGACATTTGTCGTGTGTTTCTCTGATGGTGCCTTTTTTCCTGGACATTTAGTCCGTTTCCTTCCAATTAATTTTAAACACTAATATTAATATGAAAAAAAATAAAACTGTTCAAGTGCTGGAGATATCTTGCTACGTTAGTGTACGACTACGTCATGAGAGATGACAGATTTACTTCACAAACAAATCGAAGATTATTTCAAGCTATTTGCCGCATACAGAAAAAACACTGAAATCGTAAAATTCGTTCCGGCGAGTGAAAGGAGCAGACCGAACCCAGCAACGACATTCCGGCGTGGAGGAGGGAATCTTGTGCACAGTATGCGAAGGCCTCTCGTCCGCGCGTCAGCCTCCCAGTCGGCGTCTGCGGCAGCGCTGGGGGCTGAATTTCATCGGGCAGACAGCCCGCGACCCTGGACGCGCAGCTGGGCGCGAAATCTCGGCGGCGCAGAAGGCGCGGGCCGCGGGATGGAGAGGGGGGGCTAGAGGGGAAACACTGAGCGTAGAGATGATGTGAAGGGCGGCACATGCGGGAATGAAGGTCGAAGAGAGCTGAAGATACGAAGGCAATGCCAACGTAAAGTCTAAAGCTGAGGATAGAGAAATATGACAGAAAACTTCGAAAAGATATTAGAGGTCGAGTGTAATGAAAGGAGGGATAGAGAGGCAAGGGGGATGATACACAAATAATTATGAGGGGGGGGCAGAAGAGAATGTTGTGAGAAGAAAAATACTATTGATACAAAAAGTACTATGAAGGAAGCAGCAGAGTTGAGAGGCAAGAGAAGGGAGGTAGAGGGAAACAAGTTTAAAGATAGAAGAGAAATATAACGTAACACGAGGATTCATTGCCAGAGTCAGAAGCCAAAAAGGTGGGAATTAAAGAACTTCAATAATATTAATATCTATTGTCAAGACTCCAGAAGTTAGCGCATACTAGGTTAAAAGCAATATACAAAAGCAGGAATGAGAGATACACGAAATCGCGGCGATCAAAATGGAGGAATCAAAAACAACGGACGAAACAAGAAATAAAAAAAACTTCTCTCCCGGGGTGAGGATGTGGCGAAAGCATGGCCACGGCGGCGCGGAGAAAGCCGCGTACGCGAGGGCAGAACGTGGACGGGATCGGAGCCGAGGGCTGGGCCGCGCGGCGGGCGTGCGAGGGCGAGGAAGGGCGCGGGCGCCGACAGGGCGCGCGCGAGGCGCATATCGAAAGGGCGGCTGCGGCCGCGGCCGAAACACGCGACGGCGCGGCGGGGGAAGGACGTTGGGCGCAGGGTGCGCGCACGGCAGGAGCGCGTGCTGGCGGAGCGGAGGCGTTGGAACTGGGAGGCCAGGGCGTCGGAGATGGTGGTGGCCGCGGCGGCGGTGAAGGTCATGTTGATGCGAAATGGAAGCGGAGGAGGCGAAGGGTAGAAAGAAGGTGGAGGCGAAGAAAAGAGTATGGAAATAGAGATCGGCGGAGGAGAGTGGGGAGAAGGGGGCAGGGGCCAGAGATGCGGACAAGCGGGCGGATAGAAGGCAGAAGACATGCGGACAGAAGGCGGAGCGAGAGCGGCGGCGAAGCCGTGGGAGTGGGTGAGGCAGGGATGGAGGGATACTCAAATATGTAGGGGCGACATGAGAGAGGGTTGGACAGAAAGGCAGCAGAAACTGGAGGAGGGACGGGGTTGAGGGGGACGGGGGTTGAGGGGGACGGGGTTGAGGGGGGCACGGGGTTGAGGGGGACGGGGTGTTGTAAAGCGCTTCTCGCGGCCCTGGGCCGGGTCACGTAGGCCAGGCCGAGTCAGGCGCCGCACCCCGGTGACCCACCCCCTGCTACAAAGCACTCGGCGGGCCCAGCGGCTCCCACCGGAAGGGCGCTGACCCTTCGGCGCCTCGCGCGCCGTGGACAATGGCACGTAGCCACGCCGCAGCCGGGGACGCACCACCCGGTCGCGAAGCGGCCGGGCAGCCCTGCGTCGCTGGGTGCGCCGTATGACCCACCACGCCTTTCGGCCCGCCGCCCTCCACCCCCTTCCGATGGCCGGACGGGCAGCGTCGGAAGCGCATTGTGACGTGTCCTGACGCGCCCTGAGCATGCCACGACACGTGACCAGGCCCTCGGCCTTAAAAAGGCGAGCGCGGCGCTAGCAAGGGCAGAGGTTCTCTTGCCTTGTGCTGCGACGGGTCTCGTGGAAGTGTGGGTCGTCACTCTGGTGACCTGCGTCCTGACCTCGGCGGCGGCCTGCGAACTAAGTCCGGGGTCCTCGTGGAGCGTGGGTCGTCCGTTTGAGGCTGACCCGCTTCCTGACCTGTGGGGACTACCGCCTGTCACCGGCTGTGAGTATGAATGTTATTGGCTGCACGGCTTGCAACGGCGATGGGCCTCGCACGTATTTAGTCAGAATAAACTAGTTTTACCCTATATTAAAGGTCTTGTTCTTAAACCCGCAACTCCTTCCCTATGTCGCCGTCACGACATATTGGTGGTCAGGTGCGGGGTAGTGGAACAATTCAGTAGCCGGAAGGGAGTGCAGGGCGATAACTCGGGTCTTCAAATCGAAGTACGCGGTTTGAGCCCCAGCACGCGGGCGCGTTAAGAACAGACCAAGGGTGGGAGTAAGTGTAAGTGTAGATGTTGAATTTGCGGGGTGGTCATAAGCGTAGTGTTATTAGTCGTCGCGCCCCCTCTCCTCCGTCATCACGAGGCCACGACAGCGGGATAATTTAAGTAGAATCTGCTGAAGATATTAAATTGCGTAAAGATAGAACAATTGGCGGGTACCGTCATGGCATCGTACGAGCACTCACTTCCCACGTTGGGAAGGTGGGGGTACTAATAATTTCATGGATTTCGCGGACTCTGTTTGTACCCTCGAGGGAGATAGAACCAACACGGGCACGGCCCAGGCTTCTAACCTTGCTACCCCCACCAGCTCGGCCCACGCTCACGCGCCGCCTCAAGTGTCGGGCAACCAAATTTTCATGATCCCTGCCTTCAGCGGAGAAGATGGCGCGAAGGTAGAGACATTCTTGGAGCACTTACGGATTGTAAGCCACTTCAGTGGTTGGAACGAGGTCCAGACACTAAGCGTAGGACGTTTGCGGCTCACCGGGCTCGCGGCGGAATTCGTGACTAACCATCCGCATGTAGTCGCCTCTTACGCTAACTTCGAGAAATATTTAAGGGACAGGTTTCTCTCCCAAGTTACTCTCGGTCACGGCACTACGAAAAAGCTCTTAACCGACTGCACACCAGAATCCTCTGGAGTCGGTTTCTGATTTTTCGTAGACTCCGGTCTATCGAACGCCAACTTAGAAACAGCTACAGCAACCCCGACTCCTCTCAGACAAGACGATGTTTTCGGAAAGATTGCTTGCGCAATTCCTGGCTGGGCTTCGACAAGAAATTGGCCGATTCGTTGTAGTCCGAAATCCCAGATACCATAGCTAGAAGCCGAAGAAGATATGCTCGGCTGGAGGAAGCGGCATCCAAGAGTTACGCGACACAGCGCCTCCGATTCGTGAGCACATTGTGCCCTCATAGCCTCACCCCCGCAGCCGGAAATACTTCACAAGTTACTATTCCTTCAGTACCTACTTGCGGGTTCCCGAAATCACAATGGAATCCGCAATGGGACGTCAATGGGAACAGCTCCCTCACATTGGGGCTGTCATAGCGAACCGGCTACCCAGCCAAGCACCAACTACTCCGGTCCACGTACTCAGCTTTCAGCATCCAGCGCCAGCATTCAGCACTGCCCGTGGCAAGCGCTATCGCGCCCCCGCGAGCGGTTCCATATACGCAGCGGCCGGCCGCGACCAGGGTATGTTATCAATGTGGCCACCCGGGGCATTTTGCCAGGAACTGCCGAGAAAAAACGCGTGTGTGCTATAACTGCGGAGAGACGGGCCACAGTATAAGGAATTGCTCTAGCGTGATCTGCGGCAAGTGTAGACAAAACGGACACCTTACTTTAGACTGCCCACAGAAGAGGAACGCTTCGAACGAGGGAAACGCGTAGGCCCCGACCGAGAGGTCGGGGACGAGATGATACTGGCTGTCACCCCTGAGGATGGAATGACCGTCAGCGTCACTATCGGGAATTCTCCGTACCAATTTCTCGTAGACACAGGCGCGGCAGTGACCATTTGCCACAGCGACATCTTCCCCTCTCATTGTATTCCCCTGCGCAGCTACACCGCGACATTAAAAGCGCCTCGGGTCATCCACTGAAAATACTCGGACAATGCGAGCTACCGCTAGTGATCGATCACGTGATATACATCGACATGACACATTGTAGTAGACCTAGGCAGCACCAAATACGCAGGCATCCTGGGGCTAGATTTTATGATGAAGTATGGGAGCTGCATTTCCTGGAATAATAAACCATGACTGTACACGAAGGTCATGTGACTCGGCTCGCCCCTCGGAACCACTCCAGCATGGTCAGACCCCAGTCAGACATCGCCGCTCTATAACGGAAGATAGAACCCTACGAAAAACGGAAAGGGGGTTGCAAGGACCTCTAAGGATAATACGTCTAGAGCAACCATGGCGGAGAATAGGAAGGAACCCC
This sequence comes from Acheta domesticus, assembly GCA_031308135.1. NCBI lineage: Eukaryota > Metazoa > Arthropoda > Insecta > Orthoptera > Gryllidae > Acheta > Acheta domesticus. The sequence continues at coordinate 136,793,648 of JAHLJT010009355.1, forward strand.
GGACACGGACCGAACGTGATCTCATTCCCTTCGAAGACATCCACAGCAATGACCGGAAAAGCATCAAGGTAGGCATCAAGGATGAAACCGCAACACACACACCGCTAGACCTTTTAGGCTCTCTGACTGAGTTTGAGAATCAGGATTTAGGAAGCGTCTTAGAGCAGGCTAGCAGATGAAGGCGGTGGGGCAGAGTGTGAACAGGCTGTCCCCCGAAGGAGAGATCCACCTTCATCAGGCTAGCAGACCGGGTTGAAGGCAAGACGACGGAAGAGCGACGCGGAGCAGGCTAGGAAGATGAAGGCGGGTGGGGCAGAGTTGAACAGGGCTGTCCACCCGAAGGAGTATCCACCTTCATCAGGCTAGCAGAACGGGCGAAGGCAAGACGACGGAGAGCGACGCGGAGCAGGCTATTAAGATGAAGGCGGGTGGGGCAGAGTGTGAACAGGGCTGTCCACCCGAAGGAGAGATCCACCTTCATCAGGCTACTCAGAACGGGCGAAGGCAAGACGACGGAGAGCGACGCGGAGCAGGCTAGGAAGATGAAGGCGGGTGGGGCAGAGTGTGAACAGGCTGTCACCCGAAGGAGAGATCCACCTTCATCAGGCTAGCAGAACGGGCGAAGGCA